>NC_069470.1:16262553-16284169 GCF_026875155.1 Cherax quadricarinatus | reverse complement strand
GTTGTTAAAGAAAAAGAATTGTAGTTATACAAAGCTTAGGGTTACGTTTTTCGGCGGGCAGCGGGTGTTGCTTTCGGTTTGTGTGCAGTCTTCTTTTGATCTCTATTATTTTCGATTTGTAGGTTTCACTGATGGTAATCTTTGGTCATTCTGGGTGCTAGTTGGGTAGTGCAGTTTTGCTTGAAACTAGGTCATCATAGGAGCTTTGGGTAGTCTGATAGTTGGAGAAAAGTAGGGAAAGCTTGGAAGTCGCTACTGCCGCTGCCGCTAACCCATAAGGTTTACCATAACATTGTTAAAATCGCATCTGCTAGAAAAATGACAGAGGGGATAATGAGAACCTTCAAAACTAGGGAGGCCAACCCCATGATGACACTCTTCAGGTCACATGTTCTATATAGGCTGGAATATTGCTACACACTAACAGCACCTTTCAAGGCAGGGGGAAATTGCTGACCTAGAAAATGTACAGAGAACCTTCACAGCGCACATAAGGAGATAAAACACCTCAATTACTGGGAGCGCTTGAGGTTCTCTAAACCTGTTTTCCCCTGGAATGCAGGCGGGAGAGATACATGATTTATACACCTGGAAAATCCTAGAGGGACTAGTACCGAACTTGCACACAAAAATCACTCACTACGAAAGCAAAAGACTTGGCAGACGATGCACCATCCCCCCAATGAAAGCAGGGGTGTCACTAGCACGTTAAGAGACCATACAATAAGTGTCAGGGGCTCGAGACTGTTCAACTGCCCCAGCATACAAAAGGGGGGATTACCAACAGACCCCTGGCAGTCTTCAAGCTGGCACGGGAACAAGCACCTAAAGTCGGTTCCTAACCACCCGGGCTGTGGCTCGTACATTGGTTTGCGTGCAGCCAGCAGCAACAGTCTGGTTGATCAGGCTCTGATCCACCAGGAGGCCTGGTACAGACCGGGCCGCGGGGGCGTTGCCCCAGAACTCTTCCAGGTAAACTCCAGGTAAACTCCAGGGTTGAACCAGCCAACCCCGTCAGCCAGCCCCAGATTACACCATGTTGAACCAGTAGGCAGCCAGCCACAGATTACAAAAAGTTGACCCAGGCAGCCAGTCAGCGAGCCACAGATTACACTGTGTTGGCCAGACAGCCAGTCATCCAGCCAAGATTAAAACCATGTTGAACTAGCCAGGCACTGATTACACCGTGTTGAACCAGTCACCCAGTCAGTCAGCACAGATTACACCATGTTGAACCACTCAGCCGCCACAGATTACACCGTGTTGAACCAGCGAGCCAGCCAGGCACAGATTACACAGTCCTGGGGAAGATAGAAGTAGTAGGTAGAGAGCTAGCTTTAAAAAAACCTAGTTTCACCCCAAGCTAGAATGAAGCAACATTATGACAAGCGTGCTGTCTCTCGCTCTTTTAAAGCACGAGATAAGGTGATGGCTCGAAATTAGTACCAGGTCATGCTCTACAAGCCAGGGTATGTTGGTCCCTGGAAGTAGTGAAAAAGTTTTAGCGACGAAAATTATTTGGTACGTACGCCTGGGAAAAAAAAATCTAATCATGTGTACCATGTTAACCAGCTTAAGGCAACTACGCTAGTCCTCTACCTACTACTTCTATTTTTCCCTAGGACAGAGGAAGGAAAACGTCAGTCTACCTGAATCTCTAGAGGTATAGAGGTCCGTTTAGAAAATTCAGTGACTCTACAATCACTAGACGATTTTCTTAGTAACCTTGGGATTGATAAGCTGGTGTATTAAAAACATGATTTTGCTTTTCCCCTGAATTGTTCGGTGATGTTCCTAAACGTTGTACTCGGGGTTTGTACATGACGTTGATGTACAGGGAGCATCACCCATTAAGCAATCACCATATAGGATGAGCCCAACAAAGCATAAAGCATTGAGAGGAAGAGGTTGATTTTCTGTTGTCTCAGGGGACTTATTGAGCGTAGAAAAAAATCCATGGGCATCTCCTGTATTTTAGTGCCTAAACCTGACGGTAGTTTCAGGATGTGCACTGATTACAGGAAAGGAACTCTGTCACCTTGCCTGATGGTTTCCTCTACCTCGAAATTGACGACCTTATTGATCGTGTGTCAGGACCCCAGTTTGTCAGCCGTTTAGATCTCTTCCCGAGGCTATTATCAAGTCCTGCTTATGAACGTGCTCAAGAAATATCTGCTTTTACGTTAAAGATGGATTGTTTAACAACCTCGTCACCCCCTTCGGCCTATGTAAGGGGGCTTCATTCCAACGTATAATGAACGAGTTGACCCACAACTTAGAAGGAGTAGAAGCCTACCTTGACGACTTAGTGGTTGTGTACAGTGACGGGGGGAACAGCACTTGACGCGTCTCAGAGCATTGAGAGACTGGCACACTACAACTTCACTTAACTTAGCTAAATGTAGTTTTGGTAAAGCCAAGATTACCTATTAGGCTTTTGTATCGGCCAAGGTGAGGTTGCTCCTATTGAGGCTAAGGTTCGTGCAATTTCTGAATTTCCAGTGCCACAGGATAGGAAAGGAGTACAGAGATTCCCCGGGTATGGCAGGATTTATAGCAGGTTCTGTCCAAACTTTTCTTCAGATTGCAGCTCCTCTCACTGAGCTTTCTAGTAGCAAAGTTCAGTTCAACTGGGCTAGAGATTGTTCAGACTCGTTCAAAAAGGTTGAAGTGCTTACTATCCTCTGCTCCTGTGTTGAAAAGTCCTAATTCAATCTTCCCTTCTTTTTTACATATAGATGCGAGTGGTTATGCAGTGGGCGCTTGGTGCTGCTCCAAACAGTCAACATCCACTGATATTCTCCATCCTATTGTTACTATTCATCTAAGCTTAACGACACCAGAAAAAATTATACCACTATTAGAAGAAAGTCAGGTCTAGCTCTTGTGGTGTCTTGGAACATTTTGACGTGTATTTGGGCATTTCCCCATTTAAAATTTACGTAATTTTATGCCCAAATACCTTTTTGTTACTTGCTATGTCAAATTCAGTTAAAGTAACTTAATCCCTCCAGCCCATTTAACTATGTATATCTGTCATGTCTAATTATTATATTTATATATTCACAGTATTGTGTGTAAGGAGACATAAGCTGAGTGTTGAGTGGGTGTGTGGTGTGGGCGATGTACTGCGGTGACGCAACACTGTCCTGCCGCAGACCCCCTCCCTCACTACACCCTTAAGCTGTTTCATACTCAGATGTCCATACTGCATAGCATTCCACAACCACTACTTAAGAGTGGAATGCAGTCTCCTCTGCTATGATCGAGCCTCAAAGTGCCCCTTGTCTGCGCTATCCTGTCTCAACACTGATGTACATAACCACGAGTATGCAGGATACGATACTTTTGTATGCCCTAGTACTAAGGGCATATCCTATTGACGAACGCTGTGAAATTGTAGAGGTGTTTGGGGCACAAGAGAGACTGATTAATGTTTATGTTAAATTGTTTTGATATGAGTAATCAGTAATGATGTGAAAGACCTTAATGAAATTTCCCTAGTGCGACCATCTGTCGTGTTGGGGGGGGTGTTGCAACCCCCGAATGGGTTGCAATGATTATTATGTATACAGTGGTCCCTCAATAATCGACCGGCCTGAAAGTCGACCATTTCGGAAATCAACCGGTTTTTTCGACAAAATATTGAGTCGGAAATTGACCGAAATTCGTTTATCGACCCGTCTCGACCCGTCGTCCCAGACGCGTATGCACGAGGTAAGCGGGCCTCGACCTGCCTCAGCCTTCCTTCCCAGCCAGTGTGCCATTGTTTACCAGTTAGCGGCGGTCCTCTCACGTGCTCCAGTGAAATATTTTCATAATATTTCTTTTATTTTAGTGCTTGCAAGTTATTTAAGTGCTAAATAAGCTACCATGGCTCCAAAGAAAGCTCTTAGTGCCAAACCTTTGGTAAAGAAGGTGAGAAATACCATTGAATTTAAGAAAAAAAATCATTGAACAATATGATAGTGGCTTTAGTGTGGGCGAACTGGCGAGGATGTAAAACAAAAATCATTCAACCATATCTTCCATCTAGCCATGAGAAAGGAAATCAAGGACGCATTTTGTTGCAAAGGGGGTAAATTTTGCTGACAAAAATGGATCCCAGTACTGGAAGAGGTTGAGAAGTTATTATTGGTGTGGTAAATGAGAAAAAATTAGCAGGAGACAGTCTTATGACCCGATTATTTGTGGAAAAGGCTAGGCAGTTGCTTTGAAGTTTTGGTAAAAAAATTCCCTGCAAATAGTGGTGAAGTGAGTGATTTTAAGGCCAGCAAAGGTGGTTTGAGAGATTAAGAAGCGTACTGGCATACACAGTGTGGTAAGGCATGGTGAGGCTGCCAGTTCGGACCACAAGGCAGCTGAAAAATATGTGCATGAATTCCAGGAGTACATAGAGGCTGAAGGACTGAACCTGAACAAGTGTTCAATTGTGACGAAACAGGCCTCTTCTGGAAGAAAAATGCCAAGAGGACCTTCATTACACAAGAGGAAAAAGTAAATGCCAGGACACAAGCCTATGAAGACAGGCTGACGTTTAATGTTCTGTGCTAATGCTAGTGGGGATTTCAAAGTGAAGCCGTTACTAGTGTACCATTCTGAAATCTCAGAGCATTAAGAAAAATAATGTTATGAAGAGTAAATTTTGTGTGTGTTTTGGAAATCTAATAATAAGGCATGGTCACGGGGGAAAAACTTTTGTAGAGTGGTTCAACGAAGTGTTTGGCCTAGTGTGAAGAATTACCTCCTGGAGAAGAAATTGGATCTCAAGTGCCTGCTAGTAATGGCAATGCACCTGCTCATCCACCAAACTTGGATGACCTAATTCTGAAGGAGTTTGGGTTCATTCAGTAAAGTTCTTGCCCCGAATACCACCCTCTCCTCCAACCCATGAACCAGCAGGTCATTGCAAACTTTAAAAAACTGTACACCAAAGCAATGTTTAAAAGGGGTTGTCAATGGGGACCTCAGACACTCACTTGCCCCTTTACGAGTTTTTTGGGAAAAGAACATTTCAGTATTTTCCATTGTGTAAGCCTTATAGGTAAGGTTTGGGAGGGAGTGTCTACCAGGACTTTGAACTCTGCTTGGAGAAAAATTTTGGCCAGATTGTGTCGACAAGAGGGATTTGGGAAAGGGGTTTTGGGGGTGACCCTGATGAGCCTATGTCAATTTTTAACTCTATTGTGGCACTGGGAGTTCCAGGGGTTGGATGTGAGTTTGGAGGATGTGGAAGAGTTGGTGGAGGACCACAACGAAGAGCTAACCCCTGAGGGCTGCAAGAGCTTCAGCAGGAAGAGCAACAGATCGCAGCTCAGAATCTTGCTGCAGAGGAGGAGGGAGAGTTGGAAGAGGTGCCTTCTTCAGAAATTAAGGAGATTTTTACTTGTGGGGTAAGATGGAAAGATTTATGGAGAAAATCACCCAGAGAAGGATGTTGCAAGCCATATCGGCAACTTGTACAGTGACAGAGTCTTGCCCATTTTAGGGAGTTTTAAAGAGACCCAGAACAGAGCTCTCTGCACAGTTATTTTGCGAGACAGGACTCCAGTGACTCTCAAGCTGGTCCTAGTGGCATTAAGGGAAAAAGAGAAAAGAAGCAACCCCAGAAAAGCAAATGGTACCTGAGGTGTTGCTGGAAGGGATTCCCCCTTCAAACTATAAACAATCCACTCTCTCCTCCTCTCCAGTCTCCCATACACTAAGAAGAATCTCCAATAAAGGTAAGTGTTATGCTGTTAATGTTTCATTCATCATTTCCCATTGTATTGTTTATGTACTACATGAATATTTCATGTAAAAATTTTTTTGTTTTAATACTTCTGGGTGTCAGGAACGGATTAATTTGGGAAATTTTCATTATTTCTTTGGGAAAATTGATTCGTAAATCGACCATTTCGATAATCGACCGGCTTCCAGGAACGGATTACCGTCGATAATCGAGGGACCACTGTATATGTAATTATTACCTTTTCATATAATTTTATATTGCTTATATTTGCAATAATAGCTAAATCGTAAATGTATTGCTTTATATTGTTACTTGACTTATGTTGTTAGGATGTAACATATTAAGTGCTCAGTTCAAGTCTTGATTGTCAAACTACTGTAATTATTGCTTGTAGCTCGTTAGACTGCAGGCTTCTGAGCTGCAGTTGTCACGGAGCTATCACTGATCGAGGGGGGGTGTCCTCACCTCGCGTAAGTATGGAGTCTGCTCTAGACTCTCTTGGGGTTGGCAGATTGTCTGTCTCATTATTCTTGTTAGTTCTGTAAACTCTGTTCACAGAACATTTATAGACTTAGTGATTTTCGGTTGTACTGAGGTTGTATGTCACATAGACACTCGAAACATCTCAGGTCTGAGCTGTTGCTTCTCACTTTTAAATTGTACTGGTATCTGTGTATTTATCACAGTCGGGGATTTTCTTATGCTGAACTTAGATTCAGTAGTATGGGGTTTTGTGACTTGTGGAGGATCTGCTGATGGTCCTACTTAGTGTCGTTATATTATATCCTTGTTATATTATATCCTTGCTATTGGGCCTTAGCATTCTTTTTGTTCAAGCAGACTGTTCTGGTTGCCGTCGGTTAAGAAGTTAGTTTATTTTGAGGACTTTGTCAGTCACTTTTTTAAGTCTAGTCGAGTCGTGAGACATAGTGAAAATACTTAGAGCACTTACAACATACACACTTTACTTGTACATATTTATAATATCTTATTAAATGTTAATGTACCAGACGGTACTAAGAATTATAATGTGATATGTGCTTTCAGCACAATACTTTTGTATACGAGAGAGATTAATATTTTTTGATTACTGTGATTTTTTTAATTTTTAATTTAATTTGATAATATCCCTTAGACAATTTAAATTTGATTAATAAATTTTTATTAAATTTTAATTTTTCCCCAGTTAGGAGCCTACCTTTATAATTTTTAAAGCACTATTGAATCATACTAATTCAAAAGGAAAAGGGGGAAACCATGGATACTGACTACTTGTTACAAAAACCCAGTAAAGGCTGGATGCTGGGAAGGGAAAGTCCTTTTATTTTTTCATTGGGATCTTAAGCTTTTAGAATCGCGTTTTTTTGTAAACAGCTGTAGGGTTGGTAGCGTGCAGCCACCCATTTAACACCCTGGTGATCAGGCTCTGATCCCCCAGGCACTCTCTCCTCGGTAAACCCTCAGGTAAAAGTCAGCCAGCCCACAGATTACGGGATTACTGAACCAGCCCACCCAAGTAGCCAGGCAAAAATTCACGTTTTAAACAAACCCACCCAGCGGGCCGGCCACCCGAAGATTTAAAATTTTAATTAAATTAAATTCAATTAAATTCAAAATTTATTCTCTATTAAAGGGTTTACAAGCTGATTTTTCAAAAATTTTCGGTTTTTTGTTTGGTTTAATGTAGTAAAATTGTGATTCAGGTGTCCCACTAGAACGCTTAGCATGGTAGGAATTTGGGGCCTTTTTTAGTTTTATTTTTAAAATTGTAAAATTTTAAAAAAATTTATGGGAAAGTTGGTATTTTGGCTAGTGACTAAAAAACTAGTTTGGGATTTTGGGAATATGAATGCTTTTTTTTTGGCCATTTACATTTTTTTCTGGTTTTGGGGTTTCCAGGATTTTTTATTTTTAAGTCTGGTTAACATTTTGTTTTTTGGGAAATGAGTGAGGGGTTTTAAGTGTGAACCACCAGGGGGTTTATTGGGGGGTGTTGGGGGAAAGGGGTTGTTTAGGGAGAAAAGGATGTTTTCTAAGGGTGGGTTTTAAAAGGGTGATAAAATGTGGTTGCATTTCTAGAGTTTCAGGTTAGGGTATTCCAGATTTTGGGGCCCCTTTGCATTTTTTGAATTTTTTTAAAGGTTTAGTCAGAAAAGGGGAATGTCGTAGAGATGTTCGTGTCTGGTGTTATCCCTGTGGGTTCTGTCACAACTATTAAAAGAAAGCGTTTTAGTTAAGGTTGATATTAAGTTTAAGGCCCTGTAGATGTAGATTGACCGTAGTAAGTTTGGATGTACAAAAACTGGGGAAAGTTTGTTCTATAAAGGGGAGGGGGGGGGGGGGTGTTGAGGATGGGATTTAGTGATTTTCTTCCCTTGGCCAGTTTTTTGTTGGGTTTTTAAATTGGCTTTTAGGTGGGGTTGCTGCATTTGGGATCCCCAAGCACAAATAGCTAGTGAGGTATGGATAATAAGTGGGGGTATAGTGTGAAAAAGGGCATTTTGCGGCATGTAGAAATCGTATCTTAGAGAGGTCCCAACCGTTTTGGATACTTTTTTTGCTATATTTGGATATTTTGGGGGTGAAAATTTTGGTTTTTGTCAAGGTATAAGCCAAAGGAAATTTTTCCCCCCCTTTTTTCTGGGAATTAGAGTGGGGTTTTCAAATTTAAAGTTAAATTTTTGGGTCTCCTGGGTCTGCTACCAAAAAATAATACCCGTAGGGTTTTTTCAGTGTTAAGCGTAAGTTTATTGGCTGTCATCCAAATCGATATTTTAATAGCTCCTTTTTCACAAAGGTGTTTGGGGGGGCAAGATTAGGGGGAGGATGAATAAGTCGTGTCATCAGCAAAAAGAATGGGGGTTTTAGGGGGTTGGGATACGTTTGGAAGTCATTGATGTTTTAGGAGAAGAGCAGGGGACCCAAAGGGCACTCCCCGGGAAAATAAATATCAAGGGGGCCCTGTTTTCTGTTTTCTGTGTCTTTTAAAGGGACTTTCTGATACCTATTTGTAATGTAAAATTTGAAATAAATAAACGCAAAGGCCTCTTATACCGGGAGTGATCAAGTTTTTGGGTAGATGTCGTGGTCTACCCGTGTCAAAAAACTTTTTTTAGGCAATAAAAATTCTAGTGGATATTCCCTTAAATTTTTCCAAAAGTTTTGTAAAGGGAGGTCTGCATTTTTTTGATTGCATCATTTGTGCTTTTTTTTTTCCCTGAATCCAAAATGGCGGGGGGTTTAGTTGTTTTGAGCCCTTTTTTAAAAGAAAAGTTTTTCCCGTGCACGGGGTTTTCAAAGTTTTGGATTGCAAAGGTAAGTTTTGATATTGGCCCATAGTTGTTTTTAAATCTGTTTGGGTAACCCAAATTTTTGTATTGGTGTAACCTTGCCATCTTGATTGTTTCGGGAAAGGGGCTTGTCTCTATTGACTTGTTTTAAAAAAAAAGAAATAGCATGCGAAAAAGGGCATGGGCCCCCTCGCTTGTTACAGTAAATTTTTGGTTTTGGGAAAATTTAGGCAGATTCCCAAAAACCGGGGGTTTTTTTTTTAAAATTTTATTTATGATCTTCCCTTTACTTCCGGGTTTTTGGGCTCGTTGGTTTTTCAAAATTTGAAGGAATTGGAAATTTCCCTTCTAGGTAGTTGGAACCTGCCTACAGTCAGCCTTTTTCCCACAGATTTTTCACCCCTTATTGGAACCAGCAGCCGTCAGCCGCCACAGATTAAAACCCTGTTGAAAACTGGGTCCCAGCCCCCAAAAAAGGGGGATTACCAAAAAAAACCCCCTGGCCCGTCTTCAAGCTGGCCCCCGGACAAGCACCCCAAAGTAAATTCCTGATCAGCCGGGGAATGTGGCCCCCCCCCCGGGGACCCCTTGGTTTTTGGGAAGCCAGCCCGCCCCAAAAAGCTGGTTTTAAGGCGCGGATTCCCCGGAGGCCTGGCACAGAAAAGGGCCGCCCGGGGGGTTTACCCGCTCTTCCCCAGGAAAACTCCGGCCACAGCCGGGGCCGCCCCAAAAATTTTTCCCCAAATTTCCCCGGCCCAGCCAGCCCGCCCGCCCGTTTACCACCATGGGAACCAGCAGCCCGGTTCCCCGGTTTTTAAAACCACCCAAAAATTTTCCCCCGGTTTTTTTTAACGCCCGGCCGTCAGTCAACCCCAAAATTTAACCTGTTTTTGAAACCCAGCCCGCCAGGTTTAAACCCCCACAGAAAATTTCACCGGGTTGAAAGGGGCCAGCCATTCAACCAGCCCCCCAGATTTAAAACTGGGGTTGAACCAGCCCTTCGTCAGGGCCCGCCCCCAAAAATTCCCCCCATGTTGACCCCGCCAGGGCCCGTCAGCCGCCCCAAAATTACACCATGTTGAACCAGCCGCCGCCCGCCACAGATTAAACGTGTTTTAACGAGGAGCCAAACCCGCCCAGCCAGGGCCCGCCTAGCCCGGCCCGCCAGCCAGCCGCAAAAAATTACACCATGTTTTAACCGCCAAGGGCCCGTCGCCAGTCAGCCCGTTGCCCCGGGCAGCCGTCAGCAGCCACAGATTACACTGTGTTGAACCGCCAGCCCGTCAACGAAACCAAAAAAAATTTGGCAGAACCCATTTTCAACATCCCCCCCCAAAGAAAAAAAGGGGGGGTCACCCAGCAGTTAAGAGAAGTTTCAGTAAAGGGGCAGGGCCCCCCCAGATCCCTTTAAACGGGTTCCCCGCATACTAAAAGGGGGGTTTCCCCAAAAGACCCCTTGTTTTCTTAAACAGGACTGGAAAGCATCTAAAGTCGGTACCTGACCAGCGGGGCGTTGGCTCGTTTTGTTTTGGGTTTGCGTGCAGCCAGCAGTAAAGCCCGGTTGAAACAGGTCTGATCCACCCGGCACTTCTCCCGGTAAACTCCAGGTAAAAAAGTCAGCCAAGGGCCCCAAAATTACACCCAGCTGAACCAGACAGCAAGTCAGCCACCCCAATTACACCGTGCTGAAAACCCGTCAGCCCGCTACGCTTACCCTCGTGTTTTAACCAGCAAAGTCAGTCAGCCAGCCGCCATTAACCGTTTTTGAACCAGCGAGCCCGTCAGCGAGCACAGATTTTAAAACCCTGTTTAACCCAGCCCGCCCGTCGGGGAAAAGATTCACCGTGTTAAAAACCCCGCCAGCCCGGACAAAAATTTAAAATTAACAGCCAGCCAACCCGCCACAGCCCGCCGTCCCGCAGGGAGCCCGCCAGTCGGGCCCGCCAGCCCTCAGCCAGGGCCCAACCCGCCCAAATTTCACCGTACCAGCCAGGTAGTCAAACCCCAACAGAGCCAAATCAGTTACCCCTTTGATTACTGTCAGAAAACCCGCCCGCCCGACACAGCCAGCCCGTCAGCCGCCACGGGTTTCACTGAGTTTAAACCCGCCCGCCCGTCTTGTCAGTCACAGATTACACCGTTTTTTAACCAGCCAGCCAGTCAGCCAGTCAGCCAGGGCAGCCCGTCAGCCCGTCAGCCAGCCCAGGGTTACACTTGTTGAACCAGCCAGCCCCAGCCTGACCGCCATTTCCCGCCAGGGCAGCCAGCCATTGATTACACCCTTGGGTTTAACCGCCAAAACCCAAACCCGCCAGCCCGCCGTCAGCCCCGCCACAGATTACACCGTGTTGAACCGCCACAAACCACTCATCCGCCCCAGGGTTCCCAAGTTGAACCCGGGAGCCATTCAGAAACCACAGTTTCACCATGGTTTTAAACCCCTCAGCCCCGTCAGGCCCGGCGCCGATTACCCTTTTTTAAAATAGCCCCGCCAGCCAGCCACGATTACCCCCGTTGAAAAACCAAGGGCCCGCCAAAAGATTCCACCATGCTGGGAACCCCCCCGCCACAGATTAAAACCCTGTTGAACCCGCCAAGTCAGCCCCCCCAGCCCAGTTTTCACAAATGCGAACCCCGCTATCCACAGCCAAACCCGTCAGCCCGCCCAAATTACACCATGCTGAAAACCCGCGCCCTTTTTGCCAGACCGGGTTACATAGTGTTTTAACGAGGGGCCCGCCACCCCCGTTTTCACAGTGTTGGGAAACCGCCATGCCCAGCCAGGTCGCCCGCCCAGATTACACCCTGTTGAACCCGCCACCAGTCAGCAAGGGACAGTTTCAAAGTGTTGAAAAGCCCGGGGGGCCCCCCCCCCGGGCCCGCAAACAGATTACACCGCATTGAAACCCGCCAGCCACAGGGCCAAAACCCGTCAGCCCGCCCCAGATTACACCCAAATTTTAAACCCCGGGAGCCATTCAACCCACCACAGATTACACCTTGTTGAACCAGTAAACCGCCCAAAAATTAACCGGCTGAACCAGTCAGCCAGCCCCAGAAATTTAAAAGTGCTGAACCCCGGGTATCCACAGCCAGCCAGTCAGCCGCCCCCAGTTTCCCCATTTAACCCGCCCCCGCCATTTTGCCGCCAAGTTACATATGTTGAATTTAGCGAGCAGCCCCCCCCAGATTTTCCAGTGTTGAAACCCCGCCCTTTCACAGCCAGCCCGTAGCCCGCCCAGATTAAACCTGATTTAACCAGCCAGCCCGTCAGCAAGCCCCAGATTAAACGTGTTTTAACCAGCCAGCCAGTCAGCCCGACCGATTTTCACAGCCCCTTGAACCAGCCAGCCACAGCAGCCCGGCCCGCCCCCCCCACAGATTACACCCTATTAAACCCCGCCCGCCATTAGCCCAGCCCAGGGTTACCTGTGTTGAAAAAGTCAGCCCGCCAAAAAAAACACCCTTTTGAACCAGGCAGCCAGCCCCCAGATTAACCGTGTTGAAACCCGCGGGGCCAGGTTATTACCTCTGTAAAATTTTGAGTTTTATTACCTTTTGTAACTTGCTCAGCTATCAAAAAAATTTTTTTGGGTCCCGTCCCCGGACCAATTTTTGTACCTCTGTAATCTTTTGATACCGCCCCCAGGAAGGGGGTTTGGGGGGAATAATAAAAAAATATTAAAATAATAATGCCAGTGACAGATTTAAACCGTGTTGAACAAAACCAGCCAGCCACAGATTACACCATGTTGAACCAGCCGCCCGTCAGCGCCCCAGGTTACACTGTGTAGAAACCCGCCCGTCAGTCAGCCAGCCAAAGATTACACCGTTTTTTGCAACCCTGGGGGTTGCAAGATTATTATGTATTATATAAAATTTTTATCTTTTCTTTTAAATTTTTTATTGCTTATATTTGCGATAATAGCTAAATCGTAAATGTATTGTTTTTATTATTATTTGACTGTTATGTTTTTAGGTAGGATGTAAAAATATTATGTGTCCCTTCAAAATCTTGATTGTTTTAATACTGTAATCATCGCTCTTTGCTCGTTTCCCCGCCCGGTTCTTGTGGGCCAGTCTGTCCCCGGGCTACCGTGATCGGGGGGAGGGTTTTCCTCCCTCGCCCGAAGTATTTAGTTGGTTTTAGACTTCCTGGTGGTTGGACAGATTGTCTGTTTTTATTATCTTGTTGGTTCTTGAAAAATTTTTTCACAGAACATTTTTATAGATTTGTGATTTTTGACGTTGTACTGGGTTTTGTTTTGCATAGGAAAACTCTGAGTAACTTAGGTCCTGGCTGTTGCTTCTAACCCAATTGTACTGGGTATCTGTGTATTTTTCACAGTCCCGGGGTTTTTTTTACGCTTAAATTAGATTCAGTGTATGGGAGTTTTTTGACTTTTGTGGGGATTGTATGGTCCCGGGTAGCTTTATTTTTTTTTCCTTGTTTTATTTTTGTGTCGCAGTTTCTTGTTATATTGCTATTTGGGCTTAGCATTTTTTTATTGTCAAGCGGGAAATGTTTTGACTGCCAGTTTTTGGGTTTAAAAAGTTAGTTTATTTGAAGGGCTTTGTCAGGGCACTTTTTTAAGGCTAGTCGAATTTGTGAGACATAGCAAATACTTTGGCCTTTTCAACATACACAAAAAATTTTCCCTTTTTCATATTTGTAATATTTATTAAATGTTTAAAGTACCAGGGCGGTTTCTTAAGAATTATAAATGTGATATGTGCTTTCAGCACAATAATATTGTACTCGAGAGAAGTGATATTATTTTAATTACTGTGATTAATTTAATTTAATTTGATAATATACCTCTAGACTTAATAAATTTATTAAATTTTAATTTCTCTAGATAGTAGCCTACCAGTTATAATCCTGAAGCACTATTGAATCATAATGAATTCTAATGGATAATTGGACAAGGATACTGACTACTTGTTACGAAAACCCAGTAACAGGCTGGATGCTAGAAGGGCAGTCCTTTCTAGTATTCACTGGAGATCTCTAAGCCTTTAGAATCGCGTTTTTTGTAACACACCGTATTAATCCAGCAAGCCAGTCAGCAAAACAAAGATTACATCGTGTTGATGAGGGAAGTGATACATGTGATGATAGTGATGAGTGTAATAAAAGTGGAGAGGTGAGTGCGAGGGATAGTGTCACTGTGGAAAATATTCTAATTTTCCGAAGCTATAGTGCCTAATAGGTGTTTAATGTGTCGATATGGGTCAAAAATGTATTTGAAAATGGAATGGAACCAAGAGTTCCCTCTGCACCTGCGCGGATGTGTGGGGGAACAGGTTGACACAGGGCATGGAGGAGCGGGAGTGTTTTGAATGTAGTGAAGAGACTTTGAAAACATGGGACCAGGAAATTGGCGTTCACAGCAGCCTAAGGATTAACATAGGCCTCACTTCATAATAGGAAGTGTCGTAACTGTTCCTGGTGAAGAGTGAGGGAATGTGATTTACGGGACCATCGTAATAAAGTGATAAAATGAGTGAATAATGGTAGGACCGGGGGTGACTGGCACGTCGCCATGGAGTGTGTCCCAGGTTAAAATACCCGTGGTTTAATCATCACTCATCGGTATCATATCTTAATGGAGCGGCCTCCAATGCGTATAATAATTAGGAGACATTAAACCGTATGGTGGGCTAAGAAGTAATCAGTGATAATAACACCAAGTTAAGAGAATGTGTGAAGTGAAATGAGTCGCCGTTCTCAGAGTGAGCATCTGTTTATCTCGTGTTCCTGTCTCGAGGATAGTGAAGCTTTTATGGAGTTATGACTTCTAAACCGGGACAAACCAACGGATACCTCGTCCTGCTGGAATAAGAACCGTGTCGGTGTAACAGGACGTCGAAATGAGATGGTGAATGGAGGAAATAAGGAGCATCAGTCACCCACAGTTAAGTAACCTTTCTAGTTATAACAGACTGATACTGACCAGCTAGGTATGTTGTAATTTGTGAAGGCTTACTCAGCCCTGTAACAACTTCAGTCAGTATTACTAAGGCTGGCTCCTCCTCAGGAAAATTAATGCATAGAAAAAGAACAAAAACTGACAAACATAAACACTTTATTATTTAGGAAATATAAAATATAAAACACTTAAATATGAAATATTGATCCTACATTAAAGAAAATGAAAAATGAAAAATATAAATGCTATCTGAATTCAACGCTAATATATATAAAACTTGGGCGTCTGGTGTTGGTGACACTATGTGCTGTTGATCGTAGCCATTGCTGATGATGGGGGGGGGCGTCGCAGGTGTTGGTGACAACCCACCGGCTCGTTCTTATAGCCATAAATAATCTATCCAGATGACAGGAAATCAGGTTCTTTACCTCTGCAATGAAGAGGGGTGACATCCTGATTCTTCATACATGTGCACAGGCAAGTAGATAAAACATGGGACGTCTCAGGACGATAGTCCGTCTCCTTCAATTCTACTTGTTGGTTGGCAGGTGACAATGGACCTCTGGCCTGTCTACCATAGAGAAGTTCAAAAGGTGAAAACCCCAAAGAGTCACTGGGAACTTCCCTCATGGCAAACAAAGCACAGGGTAGGTAACGATGCCACTCCTTAGGTTTAAGGGAACAAAGTTTCCTTAAAATGGACTTGAGAATCGAATGCTGGCGCTCAGTCCTCCCATTACAGCTGGGATGATAGGGTGTGGTGAAGAGAGGCTTCACTCCCAGAAGTTGGTATAGATGTTGCATTAAGTCAGATGTGAATTGTGTCCCACGGTCAGACAAAATTTCTTTAGGGATGCCCACTCTGGAGAAGATGGACTAAAGGGCTTCAGCCACCTCTGTAGTAGTTATGGTCTTTAAGGGTACGGCTTCAGGGAAACTCGAAGCATAATCAACTAATGTTAATATATATCTATGTCCCCCAGATAAAAGTGGAGATAAAGGACCAACGATGTCAATAGCTACTCTTTCAAACGGTACCGTAAAGATAGGCATTTTGACCATAGGTACTCGCCTGGTACCTCGGGAGGATGACAGTTGGCAAACTTTACACGATCTACAATAGGTAGTGACATCTGAGGACATTTTAGGCCAAAAATAGCTTTCCCTAATTTTATTTAAGGTTTTACGATGCGAGAAATGTCCGGCCACTGGCAGGTCATGAGCCATTTTAAGAACAATCTCTCTGCATTGACTTGGAACAACTAAGATGGAATAGTCTATCTCATCTGAATTTAATTTGAATACTGACTTATACAAGATACCTTTTATATATTCAAATTTATATGAAAAGTTTTTCCTTTGAATAACTTGATTTTGTTTAGCTGCATTATGGCAATTCTGAAGAGAAGGGCAATTACGTTGTAAATTGACAAAAAAGTCCTTTGATATATCTAAAGGCTTGAAGTCAGGGAAAATCAAAGGATGGATAGTAGGAGAACCCGGGCTTTGGTCGAGTCAGTCAGAATTTTTATCGGAGGTGATATCTTCCTTTCATCTAAAAGTAAACCGGTATCGTACTACCCCCTTTCGTGGTACATCCGGGGTTTTTAATCCCCTGAATCTCCGAGACTTGTCTCATTGAACTTTCGAGGGTTTCTGACTCTACAGGAAGAGGATCTGAAAAGCTTATGTCCATTTTTGGGTATGAAAGGTAAACCCTCAGAAGAGGATGGCACCTTTTCATTACCTATTAGTAGGAGAAAGAAGTGAGGGGACTGTAGGGCTTTCAGACCAACCTTGAACCATTTAGACCTAATGTAAAAAAGGATGTAGGAAAAAGTTTCCCTTTCACTTCTTCCTGGGTTGTGTGTACGGTCCAGCACATGGTTATTACCCCCTCCCCGTCTTTCGGGGCCCCCCTTCGTCCCTCTGGAAAAATTCTTTGAATTTTTGTTGATTTCCTCATTACTTCAGGGGTCATTTTTTTGTTGTCTCTCCTCCTTCCTTCCTTCCCCCTGATTCCTGGTCCTTGATGGTTTTTTTTCCTGATGTGGCTGTATAACAGTTTGGGGGTTAGATTTGGCTTTTGTGCTAGTCGTTTTCTATTGACGTTGGGCCCCCCCTTTTTATCTGTGCATATTCGTTTTGGCCTACGCTGCTCCCCTTATTCCCCGGGGGTCCTTTCCCTTTTATATTTCTTCCTTTCCCTAGACACTTGGTTTTTGCCTCCTGCCTTTGGGGGTGAACATGGGTCATCCTGGCTTTTCCTTATTCCGTTCCCCTTTGGGTAAAAACCCTCTCCTCAGCCCCCCCCATTGTTGTACAAAATTCCATCATCTCATTAACGGGTTTCCCCTGCCATTCCTCCCCCATGAACCTTTTCAGGAATTTCCCTCTTCCCTGTGTGCCCCCTTTCCTGTAGTTTGGTTTCATTTGTCCTGGCCTTCCGCTTCCCTTCCACTTGTACAAACCCTAACCCCTGATCGCGGGCCCAAGGGGTCTTATATGTATTCCTCAAATCTCACTACTCAAGATGAATACTAAGTCCAGTCTTGCGGTTCATCCTCCCCTTTCCTTTTGTGTGTCCCTTTGTTTTTGGTACATGAAGTTTTCCAGTACCCCCTCCATTCTTACCCCTATGTATCTTGGCCCCCCCATGTGGCTCCAAGTTCTCCATTCGATCCCCCTTGTTTAAGCGCCCATGTCGGGACTTTCCCCTGAGCATGACTCTTCTGGCCATGCACCCAGGTGCAACCATCCTCTATTGCTCTCGCATACTCTTGCCTTGGCCTCCTGCTTTTTCTGTGGTGCTTATACATCACTGAAATTATCCCCTTTGGGGACCCCCCGGGAAGCGCCCCGCTATGTAATCACTTTCTTCTCCGCTGTCTCCTCTCCCCAGCCTAAAAAATTTCCATCGGTGTTTATCGCAATCACCCCCACCCCCCTTTTCCTTCTGTTTTTCCCCCAGGACTGGTACCCGCGGGAAAGATGGCATCGTTATCATACCTGTAAGCTTGGTTTCTGTGTTTGGCATGATGTCTGGTGATCCCTCTTTGACTTTTTCGTGCCACTCCCCCCATTGTTTGTTTCATCGCGTTTGATACCATCCCTTCTTTCCTTTCCAACTTGGTTTGGGGGGCTGTGGGGGTGGGGGGGAGCCCGGTAGCATACGGGGGATTCAGGGTTTGGGGGGGTTGGGTAAAACTGTGGGTTGGGATTTGTATTGGTTTTGGGGGATGGGTGATAGGTGGGGGGTTCTGGGATAGTTGTGGGGTTTGTGCTTCCCCTTGCTGCTCTGTTCTGCTCTGACGCCTCTGCAGGTTCCATCCTGTTCCTTCCTACTCCTTTGCTTTTTGTCCTCCCCCTCAGTGCTGTCTCTCTGTTTGTGTTCTCCCCCTCTGTCTAGGAACACTTTCTTGTACTCTTCCGAGTTTTTCAACCGTGGTTTCCTTGGAGGATCCGTTCCGCACTTTTTTGTCCTGGAATCACTTGATGGGCGGTTTCTCCCCTTCAAGTCCCCCTATTCTCTGAAAAATTTTCAATCTCATCCCTTTTCTCCCCTATTTTTTGTGATGATTTTTTTCAAACTCCTTTCTTTCTTCCTGCCTTCTTTCATGTGTGCCTTTCCTCTTCTCCGAAGCCCCGGATAATCACTGATTTTGCCCTTTCCCCCTTCCATTGCCTCCCCTCTGGGGCTCGGTTCCCCTTTCCCGATTTTTCCGGGCCTTTTTTGGGATGGTTGTGCCTCAGCATTCGACCTGTCTCCTCTCCACTGCACCCCTTGCTTTCCCCTTCCCCTCCCCGGCCTTCTTTTCAGGGTGAAGACCCTTTGCATAATTCATATCTCCTTCCTTCCCTTTTAGCCTCCCCAGCTTCATATGGGGGTCTTCTCTGGTCACTACCCCTGAGACTTTGCTTCACCTGTTTTACTTCAAATTTAGGACCTTTAACCCCGGCTACGCAGTTTTGACTTTTGCCTCCCAATTCTTGTCTCCCTCCCAAATCTTTTCCCTTTACAGAAGGGTCTTTCTCCATTTTTTTTAATGCTCTCCCAACTTCCTCCCATTTTGCTCTATCCTTTTCCCTGCTCCTCCATCCCCTTTCCCCCCTACCCCTACCCTTTTCATCTGATCCCTGATTCCCCGAGTCCCAACCTTTTTTTTTTTTGTTAAAAAGAGAGAGAGAAAAAGAAAAAGGGGGAGAGAGTGAAAGGGGAGGGAGAAAGAAGGAAGGGGAGCCAGAAGGAGGGAAAAAAAGGGAAAAAAAAGGGGGAAAAAATGAGAGGAAAAGGGAAAAAGGTAAAAAGGGGGGGGGGAGGAAAAGGGGAAAGAGAGAAGAGAAAAAGAAGAGAAGAGGAGAGAAGGGGGGAAGAGAGGGGAAGAAGAGAGGGGGGGAGGGGAGGAGAGGAAGGGAAGGGGAAGAAGAGAGGAGAGAGAAAAGGGGGAGAGAGAGGAAAGGGAGAAGAGGGGGAGGAGAGGAGAGGGGAGAGAGAGGGGGAGAAGGGGGAAAAGGGGGGAGAGGAGAGGAGAGGAAGAGGAAAGGGGGGGAGGAAGGGGGGAGAGGGGGGGGGAAAGGAAAGGGTTTGGGGGCACTTCACGGAAGTTAGTAATGTATTGTGTTGGGGTGTCTGTATGTGGGTGTGTGTGTGTTGTACTCCCAAGTACTCCCAAATTTTGGTTGAGGGGGCGAGATCAGCTCCTGGCCCGCCTCTTCCCGGGGTTGCTAGTCCCTCTCTTCTGCTTCCCGGCTTGTCATCCCCTTCTTAAAATAGATGGTTCCTGCCTCCATACTTCACTTGCTAGGGTTTTTCCCCTTGCTGACAACTAGACTGAAAAAATCTTCCCCCGTCCCTGTGACTCGTCTGAGTCTTCAGCTTCCAGTTGTGCCCCTTTTTTGTGTCCCCTCTTGGAACATCCCATTCTGTCCACCTTGCTTTCCCGCCCGTATTTGTTGTCGTTTTTAGTCTCCCCTGACCCCTTTTGTCCCCCAGTGTCGTTCCCGATTTTATTAACCTTTCCTCGTACGGGATTCCCTTGAGCTCTGGGACACCTTGTTCAAACCTTTGTACTTTCTCTAACTTCTTGCGTGCTTTCTTTACCAGGTGTGGGTTCCCGCTGGTGCTGCATACTCCAGTATGGGGCCCAACATACACATGTACTGTCTTGAAAAGTTCCCTTTTTAAAAGGGTTTGGAACGCTTTTCAGGTTTCCAGGCCCCTATGCTGCAGCGGTTTTTTGGTTGATGTGTGCCTCCGGTGTGTGCTCGGGGTTTGGTCACCCCAAGGTCTTTTCCCTGGTGAGGTCTGTTTTTGTCCCCCTAGCCTTATCGTCGCGGCTTCTTTGCCCCCCCCCAATCTTCATGGTTTGCATTTGGCTGGATTTAATTCGAGAAGCCAGTTACTGGACCACATGTCCAGCCTGTCCAGGTCTCTTTTCAGCCTGCCTCATCCTCGTCGTTTATTTTTTTCATCAACTCACGCATCTGCGAACAGGACATTCAGGTCTTTCCCTTTCCTCTGCGTTCACAAATCAAAAATGCATGGTCCTAGAAAAGACCCCGTGGGACCCCCTCGTAACAGGCCCCCACTGTGTACCTCTTCACGTACCATGACTCGTTGCTGCCTCCCTGGGCAGGTATTCCCTTATCCATTGCAGTGCCCTTCCTTTTTCGTGTGCCCGATCCCCCAGCTTCTGCACTAATCTCTTGGTGGGGAACTGTGTCAAAGGCCCTTCCTGCAGTCTAGGGGAAAACGCAATCTACCCAGCCCTCTCTCTCGTGTCTTACTTCTGTTTCCTTGTCATAAAAAAATCCCGGAGGTTTGTGATACAAGATTTGTCTTCCATGAACCCATGCTGGTTTTCATTTTAATCTTGTTTCCCTTTTCCCGGTGTTCGACCACTCTCCTCCTGATTAATCTTCTCCATGACTTTGCACACAATACATGTCAGAGACACAGGTCTGTTTGTTTAGTGCCTCGTTTCTGTTTCCTTCTTAAATATGGGGACTACATTAGCTGTCTTCCATTTCTCAGGTAGGTGCCCCGTTTCAAGGGGTGTTTTTGAAGATTGTGGTTGAGGCACACACAGCATCTCCGCTGCTTCTCTAAGGACCCATGGGGAGATGTTGTTCCGGTCCCATCGCCCCTTTTAGGTGTCAAGGTCACTTAAGGCTTCTTCACCTCCTCCTCAGTTGTTCGTATGTCATCCAACACTTGTTGGTATATTCCCTCTTGATGTTCCCTTCTGTGCTGTCTTCCCACAGCCCTTCCTGTCTCTACTGTAAAAATTCCTTAATCTCCTGTTCAGCTCCTCACATACCTCCTGATCATTTTTTGTGAGTTCTTCACCTTCTGTCCCTTTAAATTTATCACCTGGTCTTTGACTTGGGCTTCCTCCCGATGTGGCTATACAACAGTTTCGGGGTCAGTCTTGATTTTCGATGCTATGTCATTTCATACTGTCGCGGGCATCCCTCCTTACCTGTGGTACTCATTCCTGGCTCTGCGATGATCTCCCTAGTTTCGTGTGTTCTCTGCCTTCTGTACTTTTTCCATTCTCTATTGCACTTTGTTTTTGCCTCCTTACACCGTCGGGTGAACCAGGGCTTGTTCTGGTCTTCCCGTTGTTACTGTTGCCCCTTGGGAAAAACCTTTCCACTGC
>NC_069470.1:16229557-16262053 GCF_026875155.1 Cherax quadricarinatus | reverse complement strand
TTTTGGGTCTGTGTTGCTTAGTATATCTTCCCAGCTTATATCGGTTAGGACTTGGTTTACTTGGTCCCACTTTATGTTTTTGTTATTGAAGTTGAATTTGGTGAATGCTCCCTCGTGACTAGTCTCATTTTGTCGGTCTGGGGCTCCACGGCAACAAGAGCATTTCACCCCTCCATGGAAGATGTGTTCATTTAATATCACATACCTACAAGTCCCTCCCAAGAAGCTCATTGCTAGTAATCCCTTCCTTAAATCTCTTGTTAGAGCAACTGCTCAAGAAGAAATTTCTCACCTAGCTGGTAGTAATAAGTTATCACAAGTTATATACACTGATGGATCTAAACAGAAGTCTTCTGGCAGGGCTGCATCTGCTCTTGTTGCCACCTCCCTAGTTAAGAACGATAATAAATTTGTTGTTGAGTTAGGCATAAGAATTAACAACTAACCTATGACACTGAGCTTGACTCTGTCATCATTACTGATTCTATGTCATCATTGAAGGCTCTTGACTCATATAATGACTCCAACAACATGCTCATTGGGGAAGCCAGGTATAGATACTCAAAAATTAGGGACAAAGGAATTAATGTACAATTGCTATGGATCCCATCACACATTGGATTACTCTTTCATGATAAAGTTGATATGTTAGCCAAGAAGACTACCCAGACGGAGAATGTAGAATATAACTTTGGTATAACTGTGTCTAGCATTAGGAATAATATTAGGATAGAAGTAAATAATGAAAACGATTGTTATAGGAATGCAGTTAGAAGCCTGAGTAGATCTATAACCCACTATGATAACATGAACGTAGATAAGTATGTTTATGGAGCAACTTGCAATGTGAACAGACTGACTGATGTTGTAGTGGCCAGGCTTAGGCTTGGTTACAAGTACTTCTGGCAGTTAGGGAGACACACAGATGATGATCAAACTAAATGTAAATTATGTGATCAGGCATATGGTCACTCTCTTGAACACTATGTGCTTAATTGTCCACTCATTGAGGAATACAGAGACAGACAGTATAATAACCTATGTGACATGTCAAGATATCTTATTAATGAAAATAAGATACCAGATGTACTAAGCAAATTTCCTAAATTTGCTTGTAACAGATAAGTGAACTATAGATATGTAGATGTAAATCCATGTGTATTCCTGTTAACCCTTTGGGGCCTAGTTCCTAGGCCTTTTGTGTATCCATATGCTCTCGCGCTACCGTCCACAGGATGGATATGGGGTGCACAATAAACTAGCCACTTCGGTGGCAAAATCTAATCTAATCTGAATAAACTTGCTTACATGCAAAAGGAATAATTTTCTACAGTTTCCCCAGTAACACATTTTCTCTTATGTTAGATTAGAGAAAATGTTATCTTGGCATCACTTGTACAAGTTATCTGGCTACCACATCTCATATTTATGTTTATTTATTCTATTGTAGGGTGTATTTATCATCTTTTTATGTTATGTATCGTGTTTATTATATAATTTTGAAAAAAATATCATGGATGGATTAATGAAAATGTGTATATTAACGTAATATACAACATTTAATGAGACTGGGGGTGATTATTTTTATTTTTAAACATTTTTTAATATGGGTCACTTGTGCAAGTCGTCTGTCCCCAACATCTCAATTTATGTTTTTTTAAATTTTATTGGGGGGCTTGAAAATTTTTAAAAACCTTTTTAGGGTTATGTATCGTGTTTATTATAAAATTTTGGGAAAAAATTGCCATAGGTGGAAATTTTTTAAATTTTCCGAAGCTATAGTCCCTAAAAAGTGTTTAATGTGTTTTTTGGGTAAAAATTTGAAATTTGTTTTTTTAAGGGAAACCAGCTGGGTTCCCGGGGCCGCTTGGCAGATGTGAGGGGGGGGGGGGGGGGTCAAAGCGGGGGCAGGAGGTGGCGGGAGTTTTTTTTTTTAAAAAAATGGGGGGAGGAGGCTGGGGAAAACCCGGGGAATAAGGAAATGGCGTTAAACGGCGGCCAAAGGGATCAATATGGGCCCCTCAATTCATAATAGGGAAGTGTCTTTGACTGCCCTAGTGAAGAGTGAGGGAACGTGTTTTAATGGGACCAAAACCCGGTAACAGGGGGGTTAAAATTAGTAAATAATGTTCGACCGGGTGTGACGGTGCACGGCAGGTTTTGTGTCCAGGGGCAATACCATGGGGTTAAATCCTCGTTTCATCACCTCGATCTTAATGGAGTGACCTCTAATGGTATAATAGTTTTTGAGATTTTAAAAAATTTCTTTCTTGTGAAGGGTTTATGAAATCAGTGAAAATAACATTAAATTTAAAGGGAAAATTGCGGGATGTAAAATAGATCCCCCCTGCCCCGAGTGAAACTTTGTGACTTCGTACCGAGGAAATAAGCTTTATGGGAATCACGACTTTAAAGGGGGAAAAAAACCGACGGATACCTCCGTCCTGCCGGGGAATAAGAACCCGGCCCGGTTTTAAGCAGGACATGGGAAAGGGAAGGGGGAAAAGGAGGAAAAAAAGGAGTACCCAATCACCCAAACTTTAAAAGAAACCCCCTTTCAAAGTTAAAAGCAGACTGAGCGGGCCCAGTTAGGTATTTTTGTAATTAAAAAAAGGTTTATGAGTGATCCAGCTACATAAAGTGACCACCGGGAAAACCCTTCTGGAAGTGGGGGTTTTAATGTACAAGTGTTTTTCCCTTGAGGGATGTATCCATGTGAAATCCTACCCCCCCCCCCCTTCATTCAGCAAAACAAATTAAATCTATACAGCCCAAAATTTAAAATTAGTAGCCCCGTGCTTGGGGTTTGCTAAAAAATTTTATACGGTTCTCATAGATGTGGACAAATTGTGAGGGCCCCGGAGGGATCACCTGTATTTGACCAGAGGGGGTTTTTAATTTTTTCTCAAAATGTCTAAAAGGGGGTGACACGAAAAAACAATAGGGTTTGGTTCCCAATGAGATTACTTGTATGTATAAAAATGTTGAGGTACATACAGAAAACACCCATAAAAATTTTTTCCACATTCCCCCTTGGTCCTTCCTGAACCGGTTTAAATTCAGTAAAAAATTAATAATTTAAATTTATTTAAATAATTAAGTACTGATTAAAGGAAGTGGGTATAGGGTACCCAAATTTTAAATCGGTCGTGTGGTGGAGGGAATTAAATTACCCCAATTTAATTCCCAGCACATGGGTGGCGGGGATTTATACAAGGGGTAAAGTGAAAGGGAATTACTTCACAAGGTGTCTACTTAATTTGTATAATGGGTAAATTAAATTAAACCCCCTTTTAACCATGGGGGGGTCTGAGGAAGTTAGGGGGTGGAAAGGGCCCAGGGATGAAAAACCCAAAAAAAAGGGGGCCCACACAAGCAAAGGAAGGGTCATGTTATTTTAAATTTTCCAAGACAAAAGGTAGGGAGTTAATAACAAAAAAACGGAAACCCCCTAAAGCATTAAAGCTACCCCTTTGGGCCCTTAGGAAATAACATGAGTCATACAGATTGTGGTTTAAACCCTTTTGAAAAAGAGCTCAAAGAAAATTGTGAAAGATGATGCGGGAAAAAGGGACGGTTGCTGGACCCAATATTACGAATGGAGGACAACATTGGCCCTGCAAAACAAACCCTTTGGGGGAAGGAAAAGGGTGTAAACAATTTTGTTGGTCAACCAAAAAAAGGGAAAAGGGTCTGAGGCGTCTACCTAAAAATTTCCCAAAAAATTATGTTTGCTGTGTTTAATCCGGGAGAACACTGGGAGGATTTTTGGTCTATCTTTAAACCCGTCGTACATGTTGGAGTGTTTTGCAAGTGTTCCCCAAATTATGCTTTTTAAAGGGACAAGTAATGGGAAAAGCCCCATTTTTCTATACAAGCTTCCCCAAATTTGTAAATGACTCCAAAAGGGGAGGCATTTAAAACTTTTTGGGGAGGTCCCTTACGGTAACTTGGAGCAAAGTAGGCGGGAAATCTAGAAACCCTTAATTTGGCTAGTTTGAAGACTCCAGATCAAAAACCCGCAACACCCTTACAGCAATTTTGGGATAAAATTTAAAAACCCACTTTTTAAGACCTTGGAAAATAAATATAATCTGGAGGAGCAAGTTTTTTTGTTGAGTGCCTTGATTCAGAATAAATTGAACCACAAGACCTTTAGATTTGGTTTAAATCAAAACAGATATCCAAAGGGTTACTTCGGGTTTGGGAAAGGAAATAAATTTTGGGGACTGCAAGAGCTAATTGCCCAACGAAAGACCAGCCAACCCTTTTACCTCTGGGAAATACCAGGGTCTACAGCCCCCAGTGCCCCCTGAAAGTTCCAAAAAGGGGAAACCCTTTATCCTAATATCAATAATCCTAAGTCCCCTACAAAAAGGGTTACGTAGGCACTTTATCAAGGACAGGGGGCCAGTAAAAATTTGGTTCCCCCACACCAAGAAAAAAGAGGGGAAAGGTACCACAAAAAGGGTTTAACCCCCAGTATAAGGGGTTTCGGGCAAAGAAAGGAGAGTTGAAACTTCTGAAACGGTACTCATTTCCTTAAAAACCGGGTTAATCCCTTTAAATTCGGGATGTTAAAAATTTGGAAAAAGATTGGAAAAGCTTGCTAATGTATCGGTGTTAGGAAATCAAAATGAAAGGGGATTGCCGTGTTTAACTTCCCACTATTGTTTATCAGTGTAACAAGGGAAGACACCAAAAGGGGCAAATGGAAAGGGGCGGATCAAAAACCGTAATGATGGAAAAAAATTTATTTATGTTGGGGGAAATAAAAACCCCGGACAAAAAGTCCAACGTAACGATTCCCAGCTAACGTCGGAAAAGATGGCCTATGCTGAGGAAACTTTCCCCTTTTGGATGTGGGGGTTTTAAATGAAAAAACCCCGGCGAAAATTTCCAAAACCCTGTAACAAAATTACTGGATCAGGGATCACAATTTCCCTTTCCATAAAACTTAACTGCCTTAATGGGATAAAGGGGTACAAAGGGGAAAGACCCTGCAAAACTAAAGCTATCTGGCTTTCTCTCGAATAAGAAGGCCCATAAATACGACACGGGTTTAAAAAACCCTGCCAGGCTGGGCAATGAGAGAAAACGTATTAATGCCGTAATTGTGGATAGGCTCCCAAGAAAATATCTACAATGGGGCTTGGAAACCGTACTGAAAGGCTTTCAAGTAAGGTAAATTTGGCCCCTTTCGGGTATAAATAATGTTTTTCTGTGGGGCCAATAATATTTTGATGGGTAGTGACCATTATCCCCACCCTTTGAAAAGGGGAATGAAAAAAGAAATGCGGAGTCCCCCTTTCTAAGGACCGCGGGAGGTCACGTGAGTAGGGCAGGCTTCCCCCTTCTGATAAGGAAATGACTGGAGGAAGCCAAAAAATACAGTTACGGTGTGTCTTCCCTCTGAAGTATCCCCCCCAGTATAAAAAAACTTCTTAGAGGATGAAGTTAAACCCTGTGAAAAATTTAAATGGGAATTTGGACAGCATGGGGATAAATGAAAAATGAATAAAGTCCGATGTTTTCCTTTCCTCAAAACAATACCAAAAGGGATGTTAAATTTAATCTGGACAAAAAGGGGGTGAGCCCTTCCCGTGGAAGCTGAACCATCCAAGCCCTCCCAACTAATTTACCCGTTGGAGGCTTTGGGGGAAACAATTAAAGGCTTCAGCCCCAGGGAATTGACCCAAAGACACCAGAACTTTTGACTGTTTAACGATAAAATTTTAAATTAATGAGCATTTAAAATAATAAATTATAGGGGGTACCCCCCCGAGCAAGCCCCAGATTTAGGGTTTCATTTATTTCCCCACCCCAAACGGAGTGAAGAAGGTTTCCCTAAGACCACTCCTCTGAGGATTTTTTTTAATTGTATTTGCCTGGGAGTAATAAAAGTGTCCTTTGTTTGAGGGATTTTTGATTCCCCCGGGGGGGCCGCCCTTTTGACAGAAAAACTGGGAGCCCATATTATTAAATTTCAGGGGTTTAAAGGAATTATCCCTTTTAAAAGGGCGGACATAAAAAAAGGTTTTCCCTGAGAGTGGGTCACCAGGGGCTGACCGGGATTGCCCCTAGGTTCTTTAGGGCCCCGGGGAATCCTTTTAAACCCACTTAGCCCCTAAAAGGGATTTTTTTCCTTCAGGAGTGTATTGTTTGGGTTTTAACCCCAGTCCGTTCCTACCCCCCAGGCAAGGGAAAATGCACCCAAAGCGTACGGGTGGCCCCTTTTGAGTGGAGTAAGGGGGTAAAAAATTTTTTATGTGGCCCAATTTTTCCTGGGGGGGGGCCCCCGGGTCAAACTGAAGGGGAAACTAATGACATATACGCAGGGGCAAATAAAAATAATGCGGGGAAATTTGGAACAGTAATTCCCCAAGTTTGGGTTTTTAAAATAAATAAAGAACCCAACCCCGGGTTGAAGTGCCCAAAATATAGAAATGTGCTGGGACTGTTTGGGGAAACACAGAGGGGAGACTTTTTATCGTTAAAGCCCAATAACTACAGCATCCCCCAAAAATTTAAACCAAGAGAGCCCTTACTTGCGGAAGTTTAAAATGCTTCGATCCACTAGGCTTAGTGCCCCCCTTTCCCATAAGAGGGGAAAAATTTTTGATAAAAAGAAACATGGAAGCTTAAGTGGGGGTTGGGGGTGAAAACCCCCCCTGAGGGAAATTTTGTTGAAAGGTGGGAAGGAAAATAAAAGGTGAAAATGTAAAATTTACCAAAAGTTTTGGGAAATTTCCCCCGAAGTGGCCCGTCAAGAAAGGAGAAAAGTTCTCCCCATTTTTTGCGATTTCGAAATTTGCATTGGAGCCCGTCGCTTTTCCTTCAATGTAATAGTGCATTTCCCCTTTTTTATGCTAAAGGGTAAAGGGGGGCTCCAAACAAATTTAAAGCCAAACCTTTCCTCAGTTGGGGTTTTAAAGGCCCCCTTTTGTAGGGGGTCAAATTAGCCAATTAAAATTTAAAAAATAAAATTTGCGAGAGATAAATATAAGCCAAAAACCCAATTTGGTTTTGAAAAGAGGTAACCTTACAATGGATTCGTAATGGTAACCCGTAAAAATTGTTTTATTACAAAACAGAGTCGCTGAAAACAATCAAAGCAGGAGAAATTTAACAAATTTGGGTTCGCATATGAAACCCCCAATCAACCCTTTCCCCGGTGACGAGAAAACCAGCTGACTTTTTTGTCTCGGGCTTGACTTATTTAAAAATTTTTGAAATGCTTTTTTCGTGGTTTAAAGGGGCCAAGTTGGGGTGGACAAAAATTTTAAATGGGCCGGGGCAAAAAAGGGACAATATTGCCCCCCTTCGGGAAAATTTCGGTGAGCCCCCCGCTCCAGTTTTATATCCCTCCTTAGCCATTGATAAAGAATAAGGGATTCTTCCCTTTCCAAAACTGATTAGTGTGAAAGGTTAGTGTTTTAAAATTTTTAATAATGGGTGAAAAATTTCACATAAATTTTTCCCCCCTCCCCCGAAAAAAACTGGGTACAGAGGGGAAAAAGAAGAAACCTACAGGGGTGAGATTTAAAAATTTATATTGGGCCCGGAAAAATTGTGAAAAAGGGGCCCAAAAATAGAAAAACGGGGCTGGGATTTAGAGGTGAAAGTAATTAGGGGCAGGGCAGGTTACAAAAAAAGCTGAATTGGGGGAAAAATGCTAAGCAAACCCCATCTTTTTCCCGCCCCAAAAAATCAAACAACCCGACAACCTTGATTTTTTTCTTTAATTGGGCCCCTAAAAAACGTTTATGCACGGTTTGGGGTAAAAGGATAACCCTTAAAATTTTATTCCGGGGAAAACCCCTTTTGGATTTTACAAGGACGGCCCCAAAATTGGGAAAAAGGGTTTTTCAAGTTTGTGGGGGTAATATGTCGCCGGGGGGGAAAGCCAGAACCTACATGTTCCCAAAGGGCCTTCCCCCATTGCCCAAGGAAAAGCGGGGGCAGTTTTGGGAAAAAACCCTTTGAATTTTGACCAGAGTGGGCTATATTTGGGGCAAAACTTTTTTAAAAGGTACTTCAATTTGGGGTCCCCCTTTAAGGTGTATGTATGTCTTAAATTTTCTTTTTAAAAGCTAAATAGGGGTGTTCTTTTAGAAGTGGCTCAGGGGCTTTTCTGCAGAAAAAGTTTTATTTTCAGCTTTTTCCGGAAATTTGGCAGGCCCCTAGAACCCATCCCGTCCAAAAATTGAAAATCTCAGATAATTTCCAACCCCAAATTTTTTAGGGGTGCTCAACACTTGATGAAATTTTTAAAAAAGAGTGATGATGTACAGTCTTTGTTGAAAAACCCCGCGAGGGGGTTTTTTCTGGAAAATTTATTACCCCCCAGAGCCCCTTTGGGAGGGAGGATGTAAAGAAAGAATGATAGGTACAGTGAAAAAAATGGGCTTCGTAAGGGGTTGTACACAGGAAAAAATTGATTTGGAGGAAATTCCCCTGCATTTTTGGTGGAAAGGGAGAGAAAACGGGTGAACAAATCGCCCCCTGTTTATACATGAACGACACTCCCGACCCCGGGAGGATACTGATCCCTTCCACCTAAAATTTTTGGACAAAGGTTTGAAAACTTAAACCCATCTATAGAGGGTAAACCCGAGGGAAAATGTTGAGGATTACAATAACGTGACTGTTTTTTGAGTGGGTAAATTTCAAGATGTTAAATAGGGTAAATTTTTATTTCATTGGTTTTGATGTGGGCGGGAAAAGAATATCTTCTTACACAAAGTGAAAACTTTTATGGTGCGCCAGAGGGAGTAAAACCAAAAAGAAAATTCAAACCCGGTGACATTGTGTTTAAATTTATATGAAAAACCCTCGAACAATTTTGGGGCCCCTGGGCAAGGTTAATTACATTATACCCGAAAGCACAAGGTGTTTTCAGAAAAAGTCAAAGTGTTGTGTCGTGGTCAGGAAATTTGGCCCTACCATTAATAAAAAAAATTCCCTTAGAATTAAATGGTGTTCAAACCCGTGCAGATGGGAAAAATAAGGGAAAATGACAAAGAGGGGATATTGAAGACCTGACCCGGGTAAGCAAGAAGAAACTGTAAAAATTTGACCCACCCAGGGAAAAACAGCCAAAAACAATCTAGAGAGGGCTGGAAAAGGGTTTCCCGGAGGAAGACGCAATTTAAATCGTCTAAAAAACGACTTTTCCCCCGGCCCCCAGTGTGGAAAATTTTTTTTTTTCCGAAACAAAAGCGCCTAATAGGGGTTTTTTTGGCCGATATGAGTCAAAAATGTATTTTTTAAAATGGTAGAACCAAAGTTCCCCCTTTACGCATGCCGCGGGTGTGCGGGGGAAAGGGGGGGTTTGTTTCGAATTTTGGGGGGGGAAAACGGGAAAGCATGGGGAACCCAAAAAATTGGCCCTTCACGGCGGCCTTTAAAGGGTTAAAATAGGCCCCATTTTTGAATTTGGAAAATGTTGTAACTGTTTCCTGGTGGAGAGGAGGGAAATGATTTTCGGGCCCCCGGTAATTAAGAAAGGGGGAAAAATTTAGTGAATAAGGGTAGGACCGATGGTGACTGGCACTTTTTCCCGGACTGTGTCCCGGGGAAAAAATTTCCCTTGTTTAATCCCTCACTCATCGGTTTTTCAGATCCTTTAATTTGGGGTGATCTCTAAAGGGTATAATAATTTATGAGGCCAAATTTAAAACGTCCCTTGTGAATTTTAATGAATTATTTATAATAAAGAAGGGAAAAAGAATGCGTGAAGGGGAAATAAGTCGTTTTTTCCCGGTGAACCTTTTGACCTGTTTTTTCCCGAGACGAGGAAAATGAAGCCCTTGAGTCCGGGTTTTAAAGCGGGGGCAAACCCAAAAAATACCTTTATCCTGCTGGAATGAGAACCGTGTCGGGTTTTTAGCATGGGCCTCAAAAGAGTGGTGAAAGGAGGAAAAAAAGAGTATCAATCACCCAAAAGTTTAAATAACCCTTCTAGTTATAACAGCCCTTTTGTGGCCCCGTTGTGTTTTTTGTTGTAAATTTAAAAGGGTTAAAGAGTGATCCCGCTACATCAAGTGACCACCAAAAAAACATCTGGTAAGTGGGGGGTTTTTGTACCCAAGTTTTCCTTTATGGATGTAAACCAGGTGTTTTCCTAACCCCCCCCCCCCCCTTTATTCAGCTAAACAATTAACCCATACAGGGCCACAATTAAAAAAGTAAACACCGTACTTGTGGGTTTAAATTTTAATCCCCTACTGGTTCGGTAGATAAAGGGTAAGATTTTGAGGTCGAAGGGACCACTTGCCGCGAAAAAGGGGTTGGGTTGTTTTCTCAATGTTCCCACAAAGGGGGCACTCGGTAAACAAATTTATTTGTCTTTCCCCAAAGAGATTATGGTATGTATATAATTTGAGGTATATACAGGTAAGCACCCAAGAAAATTTTCCATAGACATTAAAACCTATGTGACATTCAAGTATTTTTTAAGAAAAAAAAAAAATACCGATGTACTAGCAAATTTCCTAAATTTTGCTTGTAACAGATAAGTGAACTATAGATAGTAAAATTAAATCATGGTATTCCTTTTAAACCCCTTTTGGGGGCCCCTAGTTCCTGGGCCCTTTTGTGTTCCTATGCCTCGCCTACCGTCCACGGAAAGGATATGGGGTGCACAATAAACAGCCCTTCGGTGGCAAAACTAATCTAATTTGAAAAACTTGCTTACATGCAAAAGGAATAATTTTCTACAGTTACCCCCAGTAAACACATTTTCTTTTATTTTAGATTAGAGAAAATGTTATCTTGCGTCACTTGTACAATTTTTGGGCTACCCATCTCATATTTATTTTTATTTTTTCTTTTTTTAGGGTGAATTTATCATCTTTTTATGTTATGTTCGTGTTTTTTTTTTAAAAATTTTGAAAAAATATCATGGATGGTTTAATAAAATGTTTAAACTAAATAAACTTTAAGAACCGGTGTTTATTTTTATTATATCATTTCTAATTGGCGTCATTGTGCGCAGGGTTGACAAAACCCCTCTAGCAAAGTACATTTCGTTTGGTCTACATCTGTGGGGGTGATTTTAAACCGCCCAAAAATACTTTTAACCCCGCCCGGGGCCCGGTTAAACCCAAAAATCTGCTTTTTTTGTTGGGTGCACCCAAGACATGGTTTCCCCCGATGATAGAATGATGATAGATGGACTCACTTGTCAATCTCCCTGAGCCTTAAGTCCATAAAATTCAGTACTGGAGTGCGATAAAATTAATGAATTTTAGAATCAACCTCACTCAGGAAGTGTTTCAAGGAAATGGATAGTATTTTATTCACAGTGGTTATTACAGACCATTCTGGAGAAATACCCTGACTTTGCTAGCTGTAAATAAAGCATTACCACATATGTGCATGTGTGGGTGTGTGTGTGTGTGTGTGTGTGTGTGTGTGTGTGTGTGTGTGTGTGTGTGTGTGTTGTGTGTGTGTGTGTGTGTGTGTGTGTGTGTGTGTGTGTGTTTGTGTTGTATGTGTATGAGTGTACTCACCTATTTGTACTCACCTATTTGTGGTTGCGGGGTTTCGAGTCCTAGCTCCTGGCCCGCCTCTCACCGGTTGCTACTAGACCTCTCTCTCCAGGCTCCATGAGCTTTATCAAACCTCGTCTTAAAACTGTGTATGGTTTCCTGCCTCCACTACGTCATTTTCTAGGCTATTCCACTGCTTACAACTCTCTGACTGAAAGAAATACTTCCTACTTATCTCTCTGACTCATTTGTGTCTTCAACTTCCAATTGTGGCCTCTTGTTTCTGTGTCCCCTCCGGAACATCCTGTCCTTGTTCCACCTTGGTCTATCTCCAATGCAGTATTTTTATATGTCGTTATTCATGGCTCCCGGACCCTCCTGTCCTCCCGTGTGTCTGGCCGATTTCCCTTAATCTTTCTTCTAGGGCTCTTCACCTTAGCTCTGGAACTAACTTGTGCCCAAACTTTGACTTTCTCTAGTTTCGTGACGTGCTTTATCAAGTGCGGGTTCCAACAGGTCCTGCATACTCCAGTATGGGGCCTGACATACACGGTGTTTGTTACAGTTGTTCTGAAGGATTCCTTACTAAGGTGTCGGAATGCTGTGCTCAGGTTTGCCAGGCGCCCTTATGCTGCAGTCAGTTATCTGATTGATGTGTGCTTCCGGAGGACATGCTCGGTTTTATACTCACCCCAAGATCGTTCTCCTTGGATGTGAGGTTTGCACAGTCTTGGCACCTAGCCTATACTTGTCGTGGTCTTTGTGCCCTTCCCCTATCTTCATGACTTTGCATTTTTGTTTTTTGGCAGGATTAAATTCGAGAAGCTTTGCTTGGACCAGGTGTCCAGTCTGTCAGGTCTCTTTGAAGTCCTGCCTGGTCTCATCAGATTTAATTCTCCTCATTAACTTCACATCATCTGCAAACATGGGACACTTCTGAGTCTAACCCTTTCGTCATGTCGTTCACATATACCAAAATAGCACTGGTTCCTAGGACCGAACCCTGTGTGGAGTGTGTGTGGTGTGTGTGTGTGTGTGTGTGTGTGTGTGTGTGTGTGTAGTGTCGTGTGTGTGTGTGTGTGTGTGTGTGTGTTGAGTAGAGTGGGTGTGTGAACTCACCTATTGTACTCACCTATTTGTGGTTGCAGGGGTCGAGGTCCTAGCTACTGGCCCTGCTCTTCACGGTTCTACTAGGAACCGTGTGTGTGGGTATGAGTTTGTGTATGTCTTCAACCTAATTGTGGTTGCAGGGGTCGAGACTCAGCTTTTTTTTTTCCCCCTTTTTGGGGGGGAGGGGGGGGGTTGGCCCCCCCCCGGTGGTCCCACCCCCCCCCCCCCCGGGTGTGTGTGTGTGTGTGTGTGGGTGTGTGTGTGGTGTGTGTGTGTGTGTGTGTGTGTGTGTGTGTGGTGTGTGTTTATGTGTGTGTGTGTATGAATTTGTATGTGTGTGTGGTGTGTGTGTGTGTGTGTGAGAGAGAGACTCAGGCAATCATCATTTGCACATAAACTCACTACAGTGTGGACCGGGTGTGGAAGTGTGAATTGCTCATTACTCTAAAATTTGTCATGATGTTGCCTGTTATAAACGTAGTAACCATCTTACAGTATTCATTACCTTTGTAACTTGTGAGTTCATACCTATGTAACTTGTGAGTTTCTTTTACCTTTACCTAGTTCAGCCATCAAAACTTTTGGAGCCGGTCCCTGGACCGTTGTGTACCTCTGTAATCTTGTAAATACCTTTGTAAAAAAAAAAAACTTGTCATGATTGTGACTTGACCTACTGGAGTCATTACCTTTGTAAATTGTGAGTTTCATTACCTTTGTAATTGTGAATTCATCTACCTCTGTAACTTGCTCAGCATCAAAACTTTGAGGCCCAGTCCCTGGACCATTATGTACCTCTGTAATCTTTTGACTACCGCCCACAGGATGGTATGGGGTGCATATTAATCATATTAACTAAACTAAACGTCACTTGTGCAAAGTCGTCTGCCTACCACATCTCATATTTATTGTTTATTTCTTCTCTTGTGGGGTGAAGTTATCATCTTTTTTATGTTATGTATCGTGTTCTTATATATTTTGCAAAAAAATGTATAGATGGATTAATGAAATGTGGATCTGGACGTAATATTACGACATTTTTAAATGAGAACTCGTTGATTATTATTAATCTTACTAATATGATGTCTGGAGAATAAGACACTCTTACTGATTTTACTGTGTACCTGCATGCCAGCACAGTAGGTAAGTTTATTTAAGTACAGGTATACATAAGTATATAATTATCAGAGTATATATAAAATATGAAATAACTTTTAAAAACATTTGAAAATTTTGTAGTTTCCAGACAAAATGGAGAGAGACTTAGTGCTCCTGAGCTCTCAAAAGAATTGGTAAACAAAACAGGGTGGGGCGCGGTGACGCATTAGAAAATCTGGTGGGGGGGAGCATATAGCAAGTTTTGGTATAATTTGAAGGGTAAACGGGGGTCCGTATTAGCGGAAACGCCGATAAAGTGAAAGCTCGTAAATGGGGCCCTACTGTTCATACCTAACCAACCTAATAAGCTACAAGATATTTAATGTGGCCCAGAGCCACTTTAATACCATCGACATACCATGTTCACTGAGTTTAATTCGTTTCCATTAACTACCTGTCAGGTGCCATCATAAACATAGGGAGAGAAGTAATGAATACTTACATGACGGAGAATGTATTAAAGGTGGTGACTGGTCAGACGCAGTGTCATACATTTTCTCTTAATGTTGAACCACCAAGAAACTATGTTTTCCCCCCACCGACCACCCCCATCGATAGCATATAACATTGCATGTTTATATGCTGTGTTAATGTTGTTTCTTTTATGATTTTGAAGAAACTGGTAATAGATTGGATTAATGAATATTCCTACTTTAACATAAAATAAGACTTTTAATGTGCCCAAGAGTGAGTCACGAACACATGTGCGCCAGGTGGACGCATTGATACAAGTAATTTCTGAGTGGATTTACGGAACCCAGGGGGAATTTTGCTGAACAAAAGTGCTTGAAATCTGATTACAGTGAACCCCATTTATGATGGCATCGCGTTACATTAAATCCTCCTTACGTGAGGCCTGGTGCACCTCAGCTGCTCCGTCGGGATGCCAGTGTTTACATGCCAGCAGTGCGGTGCATCCACGATACAATCGGGTACATTTCATATTATCACAGCGTTTTTAATGATTGTACCTGCCCAAAATAAGTCACCATGGACCCCAGACCAAGAACGGCTTCTAGTGCAACTGTGCGGTAAAAAAGGTGAAAATTACTATGGAAATGAAGAAAGAGATTAATTGCTAAGTCGAAAAGGAGTGCATGTCTCGGTGCTGCAAGGTTGTATACCAAAAACCCCCCCCCCCAAAATTCAACCATTGCTACTATCTATGGCCAACATACGGCAATCAGGGCAGCTGTTCTGTGCAAAAGGTGCAACTTTGTTTTTGGAAAAAAGAGCTCGCAAGTACTCGAAGATGTTGAGAGAACTGTTATTGGTATGTTGGATAAAATGAAAAACAGATAGCAGGAGATAGCCAATCTCTCAAGCAATCATATGTGGAAAAAAGGCTAGGAAGTTGCATGAGGATTTAATTAGAAAAAATGCCTGAACTAGTTGGTGATGTAGTGAATTTTAAAAGGGCCAGCAAAGGTTGGTTTGAGAGATTTAAGAATAGTGTGGCATAATAGTGTAAAAGGGCGGGGAGGCTGCCAGTTCAATCAAAAAGCTGCTGAAAAATATTAAGGGAAATTCAAGGAGTACATAGACAGGAAGGACTGAACCTGAACAAGTGTTTAATTGTGACGAAACGGCCTTTTTTGGAAAAAATCCCAAAACAGGACACATTACTCGGAGGAAAAGGCACCCCGGGGACTAAGCCTATGAAAAAAAGGGCTTACTCTATTGATTGTCTAATGCAGTGGTGTTGCAAAGTGAAGCCTTTTTTGGGTGTATTCACTCTAAAACTCCCAGAGTGTTCAGGCAAACCAACCCAAAGGATTTTTTGCGTGAGTGGAAGGCAAACAAAGGCTGGGTCACTAGAGCCCTTTTTTTCTAGACTGTTACCCCATGCTTTTGCCCCCACGGTAAAAAAATTCCCTCCTGGAAAATAAATTGGCCCTTTAAAGTCCTCCTGGATTAGACAATGCTCCGGTCATCCTTTCAGACGGGGAGAGCGACTTTGGGGGGGACTGAGCTTCTTTAAAGGTCATTTTTCCTCCTAATACCACCCCCTAAACCTGCAGCCCAGGGCCCGCAGGTCATTTCAAACTTAAAAAAATCGACACAAAAGCTATTTTTCAAAAGTCTTGTGAAGGTTACTAGCTCTGTAAAAACTCAGACAGTATTACCAAAGCTGGCTCCCCTCGGGAAAATTAATGAAAGAAAAAGAACAAAACTAAAAAAACATAAACATTTATTATTTAAAAAATATAAAAATAAAACATTTTAAATATAAAAATTTGTTCCTACATTAAAAAAAAAAAAAATGAAAAAAATAAATGATAACTAAATTTCAACGCTAATATAAATGAATATAAAAGTGGGTGTCTGGTGTTGGGGGACACGATGTTTTTTGAAATCTAGCCGTTGCTGATGGTGGGGGGGGGCGCAGGTGTTGATGACAAAACCCCCCGGCTCGTTCTTCACAGATTTTTTACTTTCAATATTCCTTCCAGATACAGGAAAAAGGTTTTTCCACTGCAATGATGAGGGGTTATATCCTGCACTGCATACACAAACAATAAGTGGGTCAAAAATTTGGGGGCATCTAGAACTTGTCCATCTCCCTTTAAATTTTACCGAGATTGGGAGGTGACCCTCTCTGTCATCCAAGCTGGAAAAATAGCAGGTTACCCACTGCTTAAGAAACATCTCCATGATAAGTACAAAACCCAAAAGACTGGGATTATTTCAAAGTCAACTTAGACAAGGGCTGAAAGGACAAGTTTTTTGTTGGTCAAAAAGGAAGCTTTTAACCAATAAATCCACTAGAATACAAGACAGGCATGTACTTACAGTAGTGCTGGGAGCTGTGAGTCTAGTGATTACTGTTTGCACCGGAGCCCCACACGTCACCTTTCGGGGGGGGGGGAAGAAGGAGGGGAAGGGATAGCGGGAGCTAGACTGACCCTACCTTAACAAGCAGCCGGCAATGAAACTATTGTTACTATATCACTACTCCTATCTATTGAACTTTTCCCTCACACTCCCCCATACCAAGACTTACAATCAAGGAGTATAAGAAGAATATGCGAGGAAAAAGTTCTAACATGTGGAAGTCGTGTAAGGCAACAAATCTTCTACTGACTGTCACGACTTAACCAGTCAGAGAAATAATTGGATGAACCATTGATATACACAATATGGAACTTAAAAGCCTGGAGTGCCAATGTCCACCTCAAGAGGCGACTGTTGGTTCCCTTAAAAGTTTCTAGGTATATCAAAGGTTTGTGGTCCGTTTCTAAAATGAATTCTTTTCCCAGCAAATAAAATTTAAGTTTGGAGGTACCCCACACAAGGGCTAAACATTCCTTTTCTATTGTGGAGTATCTCGTTTCTGCGGGAAGGAGTTTCCGGCTTAGGAAGCATACAGGGAAGGGAGTACCATCATGGTATTGTAGTAACACCGCACCTAAGCCAGTATTGGAGGCATCAGTTCTCAAACAAAATGTTCTATTAATATCTGGAATCTTAAGTATAGGGTCTTTCGAGAAGATATTTTTAATCTCATTAAACTTTTCCCGAGCTACGTCGGAAAGTTCAAGAGGTTCCTTCACAGACTTTTTAAGGAAGTCGGATAAGATGCCTGTAAGATCAGTAAGGTTCGGGATAAACCGTGCATAAAAATTTACAGAACCAAGAAAGCTACGCATGAGCTTCTTGGTTTTGGGGAATTTAAATTCTAATAAAGCTTTGATCTTACTGGGGAGAGGCTGCAGAGAGTTATTAGAAAGTATCAGTCCAAGATATCTAATCTTGTTATACCCAAGGAAGCATTTCTTCGGCTTGCCAGTGAGGCCATGTGAGCGTAACCTACGCAAAACTGATGATTGGATGTGTTCGCCCCACGTAGATGTCATTACGTAAATGTTATCAAAATAAACTGAAACATTTGGCATATTACCCAAGACCTTTCTCATCAGTCTCACGTAGGTAGCACAGGCAGTTACCAAACCGAAGGGCATAGTTCTATATTGCATCAGTCCTTGGTGTGCAGGAAAAGCGGTGTACTGCTTAGAAGAAGGATCTAACATTACTTGATGATATGCCTGCGCAATATCAATCTCTGAAAAGAAGGAAGAGTCATAAAATTTGTGTAGATTGCTATCTATTAAGCGCATAGGCTCAGCATTCCACCGAGTGATAGCATTAAGGCCTCTGAAGTCAATAGCAAGTCTATATGAATTATCCTCCTTCTTAACCATGACTACTGGTGAGCAATATGAAGATACTGAAGGTTCAATGATCTTTAGTTTTAATAATTTGTCTACCTCTCGGTCAAATGCATCCCTAAGGTGAACTGGAACTGGGTATAATTTTCGTTCGATAGGATTGTCCGTCACTAAGTCAATCTTATGGACTACCGTGGAGGTAACACCTGGAATATCAGTAAAGACGTCTGAAAAGTTACTCACACATTGAAGTAGTTCATGTCTCTTATGGTCATCCAAAGATTCATTAATACGTATTATCCTAGAGGGACTAGTACCGAACTTGCACACGAAAATCACTCACTACGAAAGCAAAAGACTTGGCAGACGATGCAACATCACCCCAATGAAAAGCAGGGGTGTCACTAGCACGTTAAGAGACCATACAATAAGTGTCAGGGGCCCGAGACTGTTCAACTGCCTCCCAACATACATAAGGGGGATTACCAACAGACCCCTGGCAGTCTTCAAGCTGGCACTGGACAAGCACCTACAGTCGGTTCCTGATCAGCCGGGCTGTGGCTCGTACGTTGGTTTGCGTGCAGCCAGCAGTAACAGCCTGGTTGATCAGGCTCTGATCCACCAGGAGGCCTGGTCACAGACTGGGCCGCGGGGGCGTTGACCCCCAGAACTCTCTCCAGGTAATCCAGGTAATCCAGGTATTAATGTTAGTTGCGCCCGAGTGGTCAAGAGTCACCAAGTCATGTAGTTCTTCATCATAGTCTAAGTTAGAGGTGTCAATTACGCACACCTTACATTCTTCAGTTGTCGTATCAAGTTTGTGTGGAAAAACTAAGTCAAAGTTATTAAGGCAGTTAACCGAATTCCTTCGGTAATATTTCTTAAGGATGTTGATATGATAAAGCTTAGGTTTCCCCTTGACTTCTATGAGGTAGTCAACTTTCCCACAAATTTTTAATACTTTATATGGACCTTTCCATGCTACTAATAATTTATTTGACTTGATCGGCAAAAGTACCAGAACTTCATCCCCTACTTTAAAACTTCTCCTCTGACTTTTGGAATCAAAATAGGTTTTGTACTGGTCCATTGATAAGCTTAAGTTTTTCAAAACTATGTCAGAGGTCTCCTCAAGTTTGGATCTAAGGTCAAGGAGAAACTGGTAAGAAGACTGAACCTCAGCATTTACCTCCTCATTAGTCCATAAGTCATGAAGGATGGACAGTGGACCTCTGGCCTGTCTACCGTAGAGAAGTTCAAAAGGTGAAAACCCCAAAGAGTCACTGGGAACTTCCCTCATGGCAAACAAAGCACAGGGTAGGTAACGATGCCACTCCTTAGGTTTAAGGGAGCAGAGTTTCCTTAAAATGGACTTGAGAATCGAATGCTGGCGTTCAATCCTCCCATTACAGCTGGGATGATAGGGTGTGGTGAAGAGAGGCTTCACTCCCAGAAGTTGGTATAGATGTTGCATTAAGTCAGAAGTGAATTGTGTCCCACGTTAGACAAAATTTCTTTAGGGATGCCCACTCTGGAGAAGATGGACAAAATGGCTTCAGCCACCTCTGTAGTAGTTATGGTCTTTAAGGGAACGACTTCAGGGAAACTCGAAGCATAATCAACTAATGTTAATATATATCTATGTCCCCCAGATGAAAGTGGAGATAAAGGACCAACGATGTCAATAGCTACTCTTTCAAAAGGTACCGTAAAGATAGGGATTTTGACCATAGGTACTCGCCTGGTACCTCGGGAGGATGACAGTTGGCAAACTTTACACGATCTACAATAGGTAGTGACATCTGAGGACATTTTTGGCCAAAAAATAGGTTTCCCTAATTTTATTTAAGGTTTTACGATGCGAGAAATGTCCGGCCACTGGCAGGTCATGAGCCATTTTAAGAACAGTCTCTCTGCATTGACTTGGAACAACTAAGATGGAATAGTCTATCTCATCTGAATTTAATTTGAATACTGACTTGTACAAGATACCTTTTATATATTCAAATTTATATGAAAAGTTTTTCCTTTGGATAACTTGATTTTGTTTAGCGGCATTATGGCAATTCTGAAGAGAAGGGCAATTACGTTGTAACTTGACAAAGGAGTCCTTCGATATGTCTAAAGGCTTAAAGTCAGGGAAAATCAAAGGATGGATAGTAGGAGAAGCCTGGGCTTTGGTCTGAGCCCTAGTCAAGACATTTGTGGTATCGGAGTGATATCTTCACTTTCATCTAACAAGTGAACCGGTGATCCTACTACCTCGCTTTCGAGAGTAGCATCACTGGTTTTTAATCCCACATGAATCTCACGAGACATTGTCTCATCTGAACTTTCGAGGGGCTTCTCCGACTCTACAGGAAGAGGATCTGAAACACTTATATCCATCTTTGGAGATGAAAGGTCAACCTCAGAAGGAAGAATGGCACCTTTTACATTACCTATTAGTACGGAGCAAGAAGTGATGGGAGCTAGTACGGCTTCAGACCAACCTGTGAACCATTTAGACCTAATGTAACAACGGATGGTAGGAAAAGTGAATAGTTGTAGATCCATTGTGAGTAATAAGCAAAGAGACCAAGAGTTCTTCGGAGTGACTTTTTGTCTTGAGGCATTGGAAGTTCCCGTAGAGGTCGTAGTCGTTCAGGGTCTGGGAATATTGAACCTCTTTCCACTACATAACCAAGGATGCTAAGCCTTTTAGTTGAAAAAGTGCACTTTTCCTCATTATAACTGATATTTTTCTTCTTGGCGGCTTCCAAAAACTTATCAAGGTTTGCATCATGTTCCTCCTGGGTCTTGCCACAAATGGTAACATTATCTAAATACCATAAGTTCCCATGAGTTGCTCTTCCTGAATGAGTGAATCCATAATTCGTTGGAAGCAGGCTACCCCATTGGTGACTCCAAAAGGGACTCTGGTAAACTGATACAGGCCATCACTAGCCTGAAACGCTAGTCCCTTACAGGGACTTGATGATAGGCACTCTGTAGATCAATTGTGCTAAACACATAGTACTGAGCAATTTTGTTCACTGTATCATCAATTCGAGGTAGAGGGTACCCATCAAGAAGCGTAAATTTGTTGCTTGTCTCAGAGTAATCGATAGCCAGTCTCCGTTTCCTATAATCATCCTTAACAACAACAACCTGTGCACGCCAAGGGGAATTATTCGGTCCTATAATACCCTCCTTCAGCAGCCTCTGAGTTTCTTTCTCAATGAACATCCGATCCTCATAAGAATAGCGGCGTGACTTAGCTGATATAGGATGGCAATCCACGGTAAGATTTGCAAACAGCTTTGGTGGGTCTACCCTTAAAGTGCTAAGTCCACATACAACAAGAGGAGGTAGTTCACCTCCATATGTTAAGGTGACACTACCATGCAGCTTCTGAAAGTCCTGACCAAGGATAACATCAGAGCACAGTTGTGGCAGAATAGCTAAATGTACATCTTGATAATCCTTTCCATTAACTCTGAGATTTACCTTACAAAACCCTAAGGTCTGAATAGAGAGAGATGTTGATGCCATGGAAACGGTACCTGATGAGTGATGTACAGTCAAGGAGTGGCGTTTAACTAAGTCAAGGTTGATGAAACTCTCTGAGCTGCCACTATCAATAAGACCATCTACTTCTGTTCCTTTGATGAATACTTTCACAACTGCCTTTGACAGTGAATTTGGAGTAGCTGCAGAAGTTACTGTTGCTAGAGTTGCATGATCACTGGAATGTGTGGAGGCACTAGCTCTTGTTGATGCATTAGCACGACATACTTCTGCAAAGTGACCTTTCTTGTGGCATTTATGGCACATTGCTTCACGAGGAGGACACTTTGGACGAGGATGTCTTGAAAAACCACAAAAAAACACACCGTACCTGCTGCTGCTGTCACTGAGGCAGGTTCCACAGTAACTTCATTGCAAGAGTCTTGGTCAGGAATTGCAGCACTTACCACTCGAGAAGGTTGAGTGGTACTGTATACTTCAGAAATCTTCTTGGCTGAATCTAGAGCTCTTGCCTGGTCAAAGGCAGCGGCTAAGTCGAGAGTTTTATTCTCCAATAAACGCTGCCTTATTATTGGTGATTGCAGGCAACTGATAAAAGCATCCCTGATGGACTCTTCACAATACTGAGCAGCTGTCACTGCTTGGAAGTGACAGTCCTTACCTAAAATTTTCAGTGCTTGAAGGTATTTCTCTAAGGATTCATCAGTCTGCTGGCGGCGAGTTGCAAAGATTTCATATGTAGGTTTAATATACTGAGACTTGAGGGTTTTGATAGCCTCTTCATAGGTATTACACTCAGAAATAGCCTCATATATCTTAGGTGGCACAAAATTGATAAGCAGACTTAGTTTATCTAGATCTATTTTAGGAAGGGCTCCCAAGAAGTTTTCGAAAGTCTTAAACCAGTGCTTCCATTTCTGAGCAGCCTTGATAAGCAGGGGTCACAGTCTAGCCTCTCAGGTTTCAGTAAACGCTCCATGTTGTGATGTAGTCTAGCGCAGGATCACCACCAGGTAGCCCAGGATTCTATGTTCAGTAAATTGTTGTGATAGAAACACAGGCCTTATCTCTAGGCTTTATTGAACATAGAATCTTCATAGTACTTCTGCAACAACAAAATATAATGACTAGTACATCTAATAACTGCTTCTACAGGGATGGTGATGTCTTGCATATTAAAGAGAAAAGTTATAATACATTCCACTATTAAACTCACCTGTAATTTGATCCAATATATTGATATAAAAGAGAGACTCCAACCATGTGTTGGCCCCAGACACACCAAACTGTTTTGTTTTTAAGGCCCCGGAGGGGTGCAGTATTATCCTGTTGCGCTCCCCACAGGGATCCTACCTGTCCCCTGTGCTCTTCACCCCTATTAGTTCATTCGTGCACAGTACAAGCAACCCCCATGAAAGCTCCTCAACTATTCCGTCGTTCCTCTTGGGGGCCCCGTGCCCACTTTTTTAGTCATCCTGGACCCGTTCCCTGAAGAGTCACCCTAGGATGAACAGACGGGTCCTTTAGTGGGAAAAGGTAAGCCTTGGAAGCAATCCCATTATGCCCACATTCGCTCCAAAATGGTGAAAAGGACTACAGTATCACAAGACATTAGCCCCGTTTAAATCCCCATTAGTGTGGAATCTCAAATACACCAATAGATGTGAAAAGCTTTTTTTTCTCCCCGGAAAGCCCCTTTAGACTACCCCCACAGAAAAGAGGGTTGCTCCCGCAGTTAGCAAACCCCCCTGGAAAATATTGAACCCGGTGGAGGCTCAAGGGCTACAAAGGGCGGGCGTGTACGTAGCCCCTCTAACAGTTTGGGAGATTAATGTCTTGATATTTATAGAACGGGGGAGATTGTATGTGATATCTGCTCCTGGAGGAGCAGCAACCAGGATAATACTGCACCACCTCTCGGGGCCCTTTACAACAAACAACATACAGTTTGGTGTGTGTCATGGGCGGCCAACACATGTGTGTGTTTCATTTCTTTTATATCAATATATTAGTGCATGCAGATTACATGGTGGTTTATTATGTGGCCTGTAGTTATAACTTTTCTCTTGACATAGCAAGAAATCACCATCACTGTAGGAGCAGTTATTAGGATTTACTAGTCTTATATTTTTGTTGCAGGAGTCTATGAAGATTCTATTTTCGATAAAGCCTAGAGATAAGGCCTGTGTTTCTATCACAAACAATGGCCCAAATAGTCTGAATAGTATAGCAGGTGGAATGAGTTTCTTTAAGATTAGGGACACAGCTTCGCTGAAATGACTAACATGTGCCTCCGGTGTCTCGTAAAATGGTAGATACTTAAGTCCATTATAACGTTCCTGAAAAAGAGGGTGCTTGGTCAATACAGTCTTTAAAACATCTTCCAAACTTTTTGGACCTTTTAGGAAGGGCAATCTGGTCGTTTATGTCCCTTAAACACCTCACACAAATGACACACAGGAATAAAAGAATGTCACTTTAACTTTCCACTAGAGGCTTTGATTTCTTAAGGTCTGATGAACCTTGCCCCTTAAGGTTCGATCCATTTAGGTCTTTATAGGAATTGTGAGCACAGATACAGGTACAGCCTCGCAAACTTCTCAGCTTTTTCTGGTTACGTTCTCTAATGAATGTTCTTATCTGGTGAGGGAAGAGCTGTCAGGATAACTGGTCAGAACCATGAAGTTCTAAGGCGATTCATAACGGATCAATTCCTGAACTCTCCTATCCAAAAGTCGAACAACGAAAAGTGTTACCTGTAACTGTTGAAAGTTCTGGCAGGGCTGTAGGTGGCATACTGAAATTTTCCTGTAAGAATTAGTGTTTTTTGATATGCTTTGAGGATTGCCTTCTTTAGTAGTTATAATTACTTATGATATCCTGCGACAAAGTTGCATAGGTTATTCAAGGCTGTACCAGAAAATAACATTCCCTAAAACCTGGTAGCCCAGGTGTCAGCAGGCCATTCACAGAGGGTTAGCGGTATTTTCAAACTGATAATGTATTTTTGGGGGGGGGAAAAAAAGGTTTATGTCTTCACCATCCTGTGAAGGATGTAAATTAGGTGTTGGAATATGTGCAATAGCTGCACGTTGTTCCATTTCTCCTTCATCTAATTGGCTGTTGTGAGAAAAGTTAAACTTTTTATTGCTATAATTCAAGGCGAAGCTTGTTCGAGCTCACGATCCTTTTCTCTCTCCCTTAACTAATATTCTTATATCCTTTGCTCTTTCCTCACGTTCCCTTAATTTAACTTGTTCCCACGACTTAAGCTCTTTTCTCACGTTCTCTAGCTCTTTCCTCCGATCAAGTCTATCACGCTCTTTTTTGTCTTCTCTTTCGATTCTCATTCTCTCCTTTTCCTCTTCTCTTTCGATTTCAATCTCTTCTTTTCAATTCTTTCCTGGATTATAAGCACTAATGAAAGAGTCTAAATTTTTCTCTGTTATTCCTAACTTACTTGGACCCCAATGGAAACTTAAGTCACTCTGTCTGACTTTTTTGAGGTTATCCCTAGGTTCTCAATCGCCACAGGCCCAATTATGCTCGCTTAACTGAGTATGATCAATCTCTATGTAACTGTACTTTTGTGCTATACCTGAATAAATTACTTACTTACTTACTTCCAGCGTTCATCCATAACTGGTATTCCTCCATATTTGCAGTTTAACTTAAACTACCAAGGGAAATTAACAACGGGTATTAAAAGAAGAACTGAGGGTTTTTCAATTCCCTGCTCCGCTCAAACTGTAAATAAATCAGAGGGTTCGATCCTTACTTCTATTAAACAATATGAATTAATGAAAAAGTAGGGTCTATGCCGGCTCGAGCAAACAGTAAGTAGAATGGGGTCCCTTGACCATCCAATCTTCTCACCACAAATCAAGAGTGTTCCTACGCAGTTCCCTTGATATATTAAAGGGCTCAATGAAACAAATTGCCACTTGAAAATCTCGGGGTCCCTAGAGTATAATCCTCAAAGTGTTTCAAGCTTCGAAAAAAAAGGGTGGCAGAATTAAATATTATATATCCTGGCCTTGACTTGACTACAGTAAATGGAGGAACGTATAACAATCACCAATCTTTTTAATACCTGTATGCTAGTCCTATCATAGGAGAATGCATTACTCATGGCTGGGTGGTAACCGTCTGTGGTTAATGCGGCGTCGTTGAGAAGTTCCATGGTAGTTCGAGATGGAATTGAATATTATGCAGTACGAGTTGATACAGGCAAGGTCCGCCCACTTGTGGAAGGTTTACTCAGCTACTGTAAATAACTCAGACAGCATTCCTAGGCTTCTGCTCCTCCTCAGGAAAATTAATGGAATAAAAAAAAAGATACAAAAAAATGACAAACATAAACACTTAATTATTTAGTAAATATAAAATATAAAAAACACTTATATGATATATTGGATCTACATTAAAGAAAATGGAAAATTGAAAAATATAACTGATACTCGAATTCCAACGTAATATAAAAAACTTAGGTGTTGGTTGTTGGTGACACTGCAAGTTGTTGATAATCGTTAGCCGTTGCTGATGATTTGTGGGGGGGGGGGGTCGCCAGTGATGTTGATGACAACCACCGGCATCGTTCTTCACAGATTTTCTAGCTTTCAATAAATCCTTCCAAAATGACAGGAAAGCAGGTTTTCTCCACTGCAATGATGAGGGGTTATATCCTGCTACTTGCATACACAAACAGGTAAATGGATCAAAAGTTGGGACAATCTGAGAACGTTTAGTCCGTCTCCTCAATTCTACTCGTGGATTTGCAGGTGACCCTCTCTGTCTTCCAAGCTGGAAAAGAAGAAGGTTACCACTGCTTAAGAATTCAATGCTCCATGATAAGTACAATACCTAAAAGATGTGGTGATGATATTCAACAGCAACTTAGAGCAAGACTGAAAGGACTAAGTTTATTATTGGTCAAAAGTGAAGATTTTGACCAATAAATCCACTAGAATACAAGGCAGGCATGTACTTACAGTAGTGCTGGGAGCTGAGTCTAGTGATTACTGTTTGGACCGGAGCCCCACATGTCACCTTTCGGGGGGGGGGAAGAAGGAGGGGAAGGGATAGGGGGAGCTAGACTGACCCTACCTTAACAAGCAGCCGGCAGTCAAACTGTCACTTTCGGGGTGGGGGAAAAAAGGCGGGAATAGCGGGAGCTTGACTTACCCTACCTTAACAAGCAGCCGGCAATGAAACTATTGTTACTATATCGCTACTCCTATCTATTGAACTTTTCCCTCACAGTGCTTTGAAGTGACCTCATACACTCGATTGACTCTAGGAGAGTTTTGGAAAGATCACTTTAGTATCCTCAGTTGTGTAAACCTTATAGGTAAGGCTTGGGAGGGAGTGACTAAGAGGACTTTGAACTCTGCTTGGAAGAAACTGTGGCCAGAATGTGTAGACAAAAGGGATTTTGAAGGATTTGAGGCTAACCCTGAGAAGCGTATGCCAGTTGTGGAATCAATTGTGGCATTGGGGAAAAGCCCTTTGGGGGGGTTGGAGGTTAGTGGGGAGGATGTGGAAGAGTTGGTGGGGAAAAACTGTTATGACCAAGGTCATAATGAATTAATTTATATGTGTTATCCATTTAATAGTATACTGGGGGGTTTCTTTAATATTTAGCTAAATTAAAGATTCCACTAGTTTATAATATTATCTGATTTAGGAATATACCCGGGTATGATGTCTATATATATATTTACGTATTTTGAGTAATGTGTTGGGTAGGTAGGTAACAGTGGCAAAGAGTTGAAAAAAGGTATGCCCTTGGAGGGTAGTTTAGTTTTACTCTTCCCTCTCCCCTTTGGCGAGTTGATGTCCCTGTAGGGATTAACTGTGTTAATTCAGTTCGCTCTCCCTGCCGACTCAGTGTGCATTGACTGAGCTACCCCTCCAGTACTCCACCTTATTCTCACTTGGATAGAGAATTGTGTTGTTGAGAAACTCCTGAACCAGCTTGAGGTTTATTCTGATGTGAAGTCTGCGGACAGTTTATACTGTTACCCTCAGTTTACGATGTGACGGCCTGTGTCAAGTTTTTGAACTTTAAGTGATATATTCCCTTTTGCCAGGGAGTTACTCAGTGAAGGTGTCCCTTCTCAATGGAGAAAATACCAAAACCTTTTTACAATTAGCACAATTTACAAAAGTACAATTTTAAGTGTGTATTGATGTTAAGTTAACTGGATTGCTCGAGTAGTTTCGAACTGGTTCCCATGATTTCAGGTATACTATTTGTGTTTGTATAGTTATAGTTTTTTAATAACAGTTGTAAATTGAGTGACAGGCAGAGGACCTCTTGCTGGCTCGGTTAATGAGTTCCAGATCTTGGGGCATTGCATTTGTGGAAATTGTGTATGGAGCCTCCTTGTGTGATACTCACCCTTGCAAGTAATTTATACCTGGAGAGGGTTTCAGGGGTCAACGCCCCCGTGGCCCGGTCTGTGACCAGGCCTCGTAGTCGCTCAGGGTCTGATCAACCAGATTGTTACTGTTGGCTGCACACAACCCGACGTACGAAGCACAGCCCAGCTGGTCAGGTACTGACTTTAGATGCCTGTCCAGCCCCTTCTTGAAGACTGTAGACACAGACACCCTGAAATTAGTCATCTCAATCTCACAAATGGCTTTTAGGACACATTTCCATATGTAAATTGACCTTGCAAGAAATTCCTAACTACATGCACAAAGGACTGACTTACTTGGAAGTGGAGAATATGCTACTAGAAATCCCTTGATTCTACCTAAGCAAACCTAGATACCTCTGGTCCCTCTCTTCAAGACACCACGTGCAGTGTTAGTTAATTTAATATCTTTATTATGCACCCCACACCCATCCTGTGGGCGGTAGTCAAAAGAATACAGAGGTACCTGACCTCAAAGTTATGATAGCTGAACTAATTACAAAATTAATGAACTCATGGTAGATCTGGTCATAATTATGGCAAGTTACAAAGGTAATGAACCATCTACACTCCTATTCATGGTTACAATCATGAACAAATTACAAAGTAATGAGCCACTGACACCTCCACACCCGGTCACAATTGTAATGAGTTATAAATACAAATATTAAGTGGGTCATACACCCACACGAGTGCACGCACACACACACACACAATTAGGTGAGTACACAAGGGCACACGCACAGACACCAGGCCCGGTGGCCTGGAGTTTACCTAGAGAGGGTTTCGGGGGTCAACGCCCCTGTGGCCCATCAGACCAGGCCTCATGGTGAATCAGGGTCTGATCAACCAGGCTTTTACTGCTGGCCGCATGCAAGCTGACATCCGAACCACAGCCCGGTTGGTCAGGTACTGACTTTAGGTGCCTGTCCAGTGCTAAAGCTACCACTTCACACACGGAGGGCCCGGGTTCGATTCTCGGCGGGTGGAAACATTTCGACACGTTTCCTTACACCTGTTGTCCTGTTCACCTAGCAGCAAATAGGTACCTGGGTGTTAGTCGACTGGTGTGGGTCGCATCTTGGGGGACAAGATTGAGGATTCCAATGTAAATAAGTTAGACAGTCCTCGATGACGCACTGACTTTCTTGGGTTATCCTGGGTGGCTAACCCTCCGGGGTTAAAAATCCGAACGAGTGCACAAACATATACACACACATAAGCATGCACACACACACACACACACATACACACACACACACGCACGCAATGGGACCGGACAACATCTCCCTGTGGGTCCTCAGGGAGGGAGCAGATGTATTGTGTGTGCCATTAACCACAATCTTCAACAAATTTCTTGAAACTGGGCAACTACCTGAGGTATGGAAGACCGCAAATGTAGCTCCTATTTTTAAAAAAGGAGACAGAAAAGAGGCACTAAATTACAGACCAGTGTCACTGACCTGTATAGTATGCAAAGTCATGGAGAAGATTATCAGGAGGAGAGTGGTGGAACACCTGGAATGGAACAAGATTATAAACGATAACCACCACGGATTCATGGAAGGCAAATCCTGTGTCACAAACCTTCTGGAGTTCTATGACAAAGTTACAGAAGTGCGACACAAGAGAGAGGGATGGGTTGATTGCATTTTCTTGGACTGCAAGAAGGCCTTCGACACAGTTCCTCACAAGCGACTAGTGCAGAAACTAGAGGATCAGGCGCATATAACAGGAAGGGCACTGCAATGGATGAGAGAATACCTGACACCCGAATCTGCATGACAGTGTCTTCCATTGCAGACACTGCAAGGCTTCAGGCAGACATCAACCAAATCTTTCAATGGGCTGCAGAAAACAATATGAAGTTCAACGATGAGAAATTTCAATTACTCCGATATGGTAAACATGAGGAAATTAAAACTTCATCAGAGTACAAAACAAATTTCGGCCACAAAATAGAGCGAAAAGCCAACATCAAAGACCTGAGGAGTGATCATGTCGGAGGATCTAACCTTCATGGACCATAACATTGTATCAATCGCATCTGCTAGAAAAATGACAGGAAGGATAATGAGAACCTTCAAAACTAGGGATGCAAAGCCCATGATGACACTCTTCAGGTCGCTTGTTCTATCTAGGCTGGAATATTGCTGCACACTAACAGCACCTTTCAAGGCAGGTGAAATTGCTGACCTAGAAAATGTACAGAGAACCTTCACGGCGCGCATAACGGAGATAAAACACCTCAATTACTGTTAGCACTTGAAGTTCCTGAACCTGTACTCCCTGGAGCGCAGGCGGGAGAGATACATGATTATATACACCTGGAAAATCCTAGAAGGACTAGTACCGAACAAGCACACAAAAATCACTCACTACGAAAGCAAAAGACTCGGCAGACAATGCAACATCCCCCCAATGAAAAGCAGAAGTGTTACTAGCACAAGAGACAATACAATAAGTGTCAGGGGCCCGAGACTGTTCAACTGCCTCCCAGCATACATAAGGGGGATTACCAATAGACCCATGGCTGTCTTTAAGCAGGCATTGGACAAGCACCTAAAGTTGGTACCTGACCAGCTGGGCTGTGGCTTGTATGTTGGATTGCGTGCAGCCAGCAGTAACAGCCTGGTTGATCAGGCTCTGATCCACCAGGCCAGGTCACAGACCGGGCTGCGGGGGCGTTGACCACCGTAACTCTCTCCAGGTAAACTCCAGGTAAACAGAGAGGTAACAACGAGTCATGGTACGGGATGAGGTATCACAGTGGGCACCTGTGACGAGTGGGGTCCCACAGGGGTCAGTCCTAGGACCAGTGCTATTTCTGGTATATGTGAATGACATGATGGATGGGATAGACTCAGAAGTGTCCCTGTTCGCAGATGATGTGAAGTTAATGAGGAGAATTAAATCAGATGAGAACCAAGCAGGACTTCAACGAGACCTGGACAGGCTGGACACCTGGTCCAGCAACTGGCTTCTTGAATTCAACCCTGCCAAATGCAAATTCATAAAGATTAGAGAAGGGCAAAGAAGACCACAGACAGAGTATAGACTAGGTGGCCAAGGACTGCAAACCTCACTCAAGGAGAAAGATCTTGGAGTGACCATAACACCGAGCATGTCTCCGGAGGCACACATCGACCAAATAACTGCTACAGCATACTGGCGCCTGGCAAACCTGAGAATAGCGGTCTGATACCTTAGTAAGGAATCGTTCAAGACACTGTACACTGTGTACGTCAGGCCCATACTGGAGTATGTAGCACCAGTTTGGAACCCACAGCTGGTCAAACACGTCAAGAAATTAGAGAAAGTGCAAAGGTTTGCAACAAGGCTAGTTCCGGAGCTCAGGGGAATGTCCTACAAAGAAAGGTTGAGGGAAATCGGACTGATGACATTGGAGGACAGGCGGGTCAGGGGAGACATGATAACGACATACAAAATACTATGTGGAATAGATAAGGTAGACAGAGACAGGTTGTTCCAGAGAGGGGACACAGAAACAGGTGGTCACAATTGAAAGCTGAAGACTCAGACGAGTCAGAGGGATGTTAGGAAGTATTTCTTCAGTCATAGAATAGTCAGGAAGTGGAATAGCCTAACAAGTGATGTAGTGGAGGCAGGAACCACATATAGTTTTAAGAGGTATGATAAAGCTCAGAAAGCAGAGAGAGAGAGGACCTAGTAGCAATCAATGAAGAGGCGGGGCCAGGAGCTGAGTCTCGACCCCTGCAACCACAATTAGGTGAGTACAATTAGGTGAGTACACACGCACACACACACACACACACACACACACACACACACACACACACACACACACACACACACACACACACACAAACCTAACCTAAGCAAACACATTAGCTCATAAATCCCCCCAACACACACACACATTTTTACAATAAGCTGAAGCAGCTAGAACATCCCAACAGGATAAAAACAAAATGGGCTCTCAAAAGGGAGGACGTAAAGGCAAGGGAACCGATGATGGCTGGTCAGAAAAGGAAGAATGGGTAGAACGGCTCAAGAACAAAATGGAACAACAATGGGAGAAAAGGTTAAACAAGCTTTGCAATAACATGTTAGAGCAAATATCTGCAGAGAGGAAGAAGTGGGAATCACGAGCTGTAGTAGCTGAGGCAAAGATACAGAGATTGGAGAAAGAAATGGATGTGCTGAAGCAGGATCTAAAGATGAGGTCCGAAAGGAACAAGATGACTGAAATGGGAGCATCAGCAGGCAGCGAGGGGACTGAAGGAAGGGATGGATCTAAGCAGTCTTTTACAGCAGTAATATCAGGCCATCATGGTGTCTGGGAGATGATTAGGGAAACAGCAAAGGAGATGCTTAAATCAGATCCAGAGATACAGAGGGAAAAGAAATGGGAAGAGGAGAGGGAGAGATCAATAATTATTCATGGGCTTCAGGAGGCTGAAGGGCAGACCAGTGATGAAAGAAAGCATTGGGAGAAAAGAGAGATTAAGAACATCATTACAACCGGAGAGAGGGACATGTCTCAGGTAGAAAGTTTTCACAGACTTGGGGGGTATTTGAGGGAAAAAAATCGACCAATCAGATTGACATTCAAGACAGATGTGGTACGGAACAGGATTACTACAACAG
>NC_069470.1:16213830-16229057 GCF_026875155.1 Cherax quadricarinatus | reverse complement strand
GACAGGCATCTAAAGCAGTACCTGACCACTGGGCTGTGCTTCGTACGTCGGGTTGTGTGCAGCCAACAGTAACAATCTGGTTGATCAGACCCTGAGCGACTACGAGGCCTGGTCACAGACCGGGCCACGGGGGCGTTGACCCCTGAAACCCTCTCCAGGTATACATTACTTCCAAGGGTGAGTATCACACAAGGAGGCTCCATACACAATTTCCACAAATGCAATGCCCCAAGATCTGGAACTCATTAACCGACCAGCAAGAGGTCCTCTCCCTGTCACTCAATTTACAACTGTTATTAAAAACTATAACTATACAAACACTATATTATACCTGAAATCATAGAACCAGTTCGAAACTACTCGAGCAATCCAGTTAACTTAACATCAATACACACTTAAAATTGTACTTTTGTAAATTGTGCTAATTGTAATAGTTTTTTGGTACTTCTCATTGAGAAGGGACACCTTCACTGAGTAACTCCCTGGCATAAGGAATATATCACTTAAAGTTCTAAACTTGACACAGGCCGTCACATCGTAAACTGAGGGTAACAGTATATAACTGTCCGCAGACTTCACATCAGAATAAACCTCAAGCTGGTTCAGGAGTTTCTACAACACAATTCTCTATCCAAGTGAGAATAAGGTGGAGTACTGGAGGGGTAGCTCAGTCAATGCACACTGAGTCGGCAGGGAGAGCGAACTGAATTAACACATCAACTCGCCAAAGGGGAGAGGGAAGAGTAGACTAAACTACCCTCCAAGGGCATACCTTGTTTCAACTCTTAGCCAGCTGTTACCTACCTACCCAACACATTACTCAAAATACGTAAATATATATATAGACATCATACCCGGGTATATTCCTAAATCAGATAATATTATAAACTAGTGGAATCTTTAATTTAGCTAATATTAAAGAAACCCCGAGTATAATATTAAATGGATAACACATATAAATTAATCTCATTATGACCTTGGTCATAACAGTTCTCCTCCACCAACTCTTCCACATCCTCCCCACTAACCTCCAACCCCAAGGACTTCCCCAATGCCACAATTGATTCCACAACTGGCATACGCTTCTCAGGGTTAGCCTCAAATCCTTCAAAATCCCTTTTGTCTACACATTCTGGCCACAGTTTCTTCCAAGCAGAGTTCAAAGTCCTCTTAGTCACTCCCTCCCAAGCCTTACCTATAAGGTTTACACAACTGAGGATACTAAAGTGATCTTTCCAAAACTCTCCTAGAGTCAATCGAGTGTATGAGGTCACTTCAAAGCACTGTGAGGGAAAAGTTCAATAGATAGGAGTAGCGATATAGTAACAATAGTTTCATTGCCGGCTGCTTGTTAAGGTAGGGTAAGTCAAGCTCCCGCTATCCCTTCCCCTCCTTCTTCCCCCCACCCCCGAAAGGTGACGTGTGGGGCTCCGGTCCAAACAGTAATCACTAGACTCAGCTCCCAGCACTACTGTAAGTACATGCCTGCCTTGTATTCTAGTGGATTTATTGGTCAAAAGCTTCACTTTTGACCAATAATAAACTTAGTCCTTTCAGTCTTGCTCTAAGTTGACTGTTGTAATAATCACCACGTCTTTTGGGTATTGTACTTATCATGGAGAGTGATTTCTTAAGCAGTGGGTAACCTGTCTATCTTTCCAGCTTGGATGACAGAGAGGGTCACCTGCCAATCAACGAGTAGAATTGAAGGAGACGGACTAACGTTCTGAGATGTCCCAAATTTTGATCCACTTGCCTGTTTGTGTATGCAAGTAGCAGGATATAACCCCTCATCATTGCAGTGGAGAAAACCTGCTTTCCTGTCATTTGGAAGGATTATTGAAAGCTAGAAAATCTGTGAAGAACGAGCCGGTGGGTTGTCATCAACACCTGCGACCCCCCCCCCCACATCATCAGCAACGGCTACGATTTCAACAACATGCAGTGTCACCAACACCAGACACCCACGTTTTATATTCATTTATATTAGCGTTGAATTCAGTTATCATTTATATTTTTAATTTTTCATTTTCTTTAATGTAGGATCAATATTTCATATTTAAGTGTTTTATATTTTATATTTTCTAAATAATAAAGTGTTTATGTTTGTCAGTTTTTGTTCTTTTTTTATTCATTAATTTTCCTGAGGAGCCAGCTTTGGTAATACTGTCTGAAGTTATTACAGAGCTGAGTAAACCTTCACAAGTGGCGACCTTGCCTGGATCAACTCTACTGAATTAAGATTCAATTCCATCTCGAATCTACCATTGGAACTTCAACGCCGCATACCACAGACGGTTACCATCAGCCATGAGTAATCATTCTCTATGGTAGGACTACAGTACAGGTATTTAAAAGATTTGGTGATTGTTATAGTCTCAATTTATTGTAAGTCAAGTCAGGCAGGATATAATATTTAATTCTGCCACCTTTTTGTTCGAGCTTGAAACACTTTGGAGGATTAGACTCTAGGGACCCGAGATTTTCAAGTGGCAATTTGTTTCATTGAGCTCTTTATTATATCAAGGGAACTGTCGTAGGACACTCTTGATTTGTTGGTGAGAAGATTGGATGGTCAAGGGACCCCATTCTACTTACTGTTTGCTCGGAGCCGGCATAGAACCCTTCGTTTTCATTAATTCATATTGTTTAATTGAAGTAAGGATCGAACCCTCTGATTTATTTACAGTTTGAGCGGAGCAGGAATTGAACCCTCCGTTTTCTTTAATACTCGTTTCATTTTCCCTTGGTAGTTTAAGTTATTCTTGCAAATATGGAGGAATACCAGTTTTGGATGAACGCTGGAAGTAAGTAAGTAAGTAAGTAAGTAAGTAAGTTTATTCAGGTATACACAAATACAGTTACATAAAATTATCATACATAGCAGCTTATGTGTAGAGAACCTAGGATAACCCAAAAAAGTCAGACAGAGTGACTTATTTCCATTGGGGTCCTAAGTAAGTTAGGAATAACAGGGGAAAATTTAGAATCTTTCATCAGTGCTAAAATCCAGGAAAGAATTGAAAAGGAGAGATTGAGAATCGAAAGAGAAGACAAAAAAGAGTGTGATAGACTTGATCGTGAGGAAAGAGCTAGAGAACGTGAGAAAAGAGCTAAAGTACGTGAGGAACAAGTTAAATTAAGGGAACTTGAGGAAAGAGCAAAGGATAGAGAATATGAGTTAAGGGAGAGAGAAAAGGATCGTGAGCTCGAACAAGCTCGCCTTGAATTAGAGAATAAAAAGTTAACTGTCTCACAACAGCAATTAGATGAAGGAGTAATGGAACAACGTGCAGCTAGTGCACATATTCCAACACCTAATTTACCTCCCTTCACAGAGGGTGAAGACAACTTCATACATTATCAGGTTTGAAAATACCGCTACCCTCTGTGAATGGCCTGCTGACACCTGGGCTACCAGGTTAGGAATGTTATTTTCTGGTACAGCCTTGAATATCTATGCAACTTTGTCGCAGGATATCATATGTAATTATAACCTACTAAAGAAGGCAATCCTCAAAGCATATCAAAAAACCACTAATTCTTACAGGAAAGATTTCAGGTATGCCACCTTACAGCCTGGCCAGAACTTTCAACAGTTACAGGTAACACTTTTCGTTTGTTCGACTTTTGGATAGAGAGTTCAGGAATTGATCAGTTATGAATCTCTTAGAGACTTCATGGTTGCTGACCAGTTCCTGACAGCTCTTCCTCACCAGATACGAACATTCATTAGAGAACGTAACCTGATTAAAGCTGAGGAAGTTGCTGAGGCTGCTGACCTGTATGCTGAGGCTCACAATTCCTATAAAGACCTAAAGGGATCGAACCCTAAGGGCAAGGGTTCATCAGACCTTAAGAAATCAAAGCCTCTAGTGGAAAGTAAAGTGACTTCTTTTATTCCTGTTTGTCATTTGTGTGGTGTGAAGGGACATAAACGTCCAGATTGTCCTTCTAAGAAGGTCCAAAAAGTTGGAAGATGTTTTAAAGATTGTAATGACCAAGCACCCTTCTGTTCAGGAACAGTTAATGGACTTAATGTATCTACCATTTTACGAGACACTGGATGCACATGTATAGTCATTTCTGATAAGCTGTTCCCTAATCTTAAAGAAACTCATTCCTCTGCTATACTTTCAGACTATTTGGGCTATTGTTGTGATAGAAACACAGGCCTTATCTCTAGGCTTTATCGAACATAGAATCTTCATAGTACTCCTGCAACAAAATATAATGAATAGTACATCTAATAACTGCTTCTACAGGGATGGTGATGTCTTGCATATGTCAAGAGAAAAGTTATAACTACAGGCCACATATTTAAACTCATCATGTAATCTGCATCACTAATATATTGAAATAAAAGAAGAGAAACACACACCATGTGTTGGCGCCCATGACACACACCAAACTGTTGTTGTTGTTAAGGGCCCCGAGAGGTGGTGCAGTATTATCCTGTTGCTGCTCCTCACAGGAGCAGTATCACTACAATCTCCCCCTTCTAAAATATCAGAGACAGTAATCTCCCAAAACTGTTAGGTGGGCGACGTGCACGTCCGACCTTCGTAGCCTTGAGCCTCATCACCAGGTTCAATATTTTCCAGCGGGGTTGGCTAACTGCTGGAGCAGAATCCTCTATTTCTGTAGGGGTAGTCTCAAGGGGCTTTCCTGGAGAAAACGAAGCATCTTTCACATCTATTGGTGTATCTTGAGATTCCACACTAATGGGGATTTCAACTGGGGCTAAATGTCTTGTAGATACTGTAGTCTCTTCACCATTTTGGTAGCGAATGTGGGCATAATGTGGATTAGCTTCCAAGAGCTCTACCTCTTCCACTAAAGGATCCGTCTTGTTCATCCTACGGTGACTCTTCAGGAGAACGGGTCCAGGATGACATAACCAAGTGGGCACGGAGGCTCCCGTAGAGGAACGACGTGAATAGTTGAGGAGTCTTTCATGAGGGGTTGCATTAGTAGCTGTGCACAGCAATGAACTAATAGAGTGAAGAGCATCAGGTAGGACAGGTAGGACTGCTCCTGTGGGGAGCAGCAACAGGATAATACTGCACCACCTCTCGGGGCCCTTAACAACAACAACAGTTTGGTGTGTCATGGGTGCCAACACATGGATGTGTGAGTCTCTTCTTTATTCAATATATTGTGATGCAGATTACATGGTGAGTTTAAATATGTGGCCTGTAGTTATAACTTTCTCTTGACATATGCAAGACATCACATCCCTGTAGAAGCAGTTATTAGATGTACTTAGTCATTATATTTTGTTGCAGAAGTACTATGAAGATTCTATGTTCAAAAAGCCTAGAGATAAGGCCTGTGTTTCTATCACAACAATTTATTGAACATAGAAATCCTGGGCTACCTGGTGGTGATCCTGCACTAGACTACATCACAACATGGAGCGTTTACTGAAACCTGAGAGGCTAGACTGTGACCCCAGCTTATCAAGGCTCCTCAGAAATGGAAGCACTGGTTTAAGACTTTCGAAAACTTCTTGGGAGCCCTTCCTAAAATAGATCTAGATAAACTAAGTCTGCTTATCAATTTTGTGTCACCTAAGATATATGAGGCTATTTCTGAGTGTAATACCTACGATGATGCTATCAAAACCCTCAAGTCTCAGTATATTAAACCTACTAATGAAATCTTTGCACGCTATCGCCTCGCAACTCGCCGCCAGCAGACTGATGAATCCTTAGAGGAATACCTTCAAGCACTGAAAATTTTAGGTAAGGACTGTCACTTCCAAGCAGTGACAGCTGCTCAGTATTGTGAAGAGTCCATCAGGGATGCTTTTATCAGTGACCTGCAATCACCAATAATAAGGCAGCGTTTATTGGAGAATAAAACTCTCGACTTAGCCACTGCCTTCGACCAGGCAAGAGCTCTAGATTCAGCCCAGAAGAATTCTGAAGTATACAGTACCACTCAGCCTTCTCGAGTGGTAAGTGCTGCAATTCCTGACCAAGACTCTTGCAATGAAGTTACTGTGGAACCTGCCTCAGTGACAACAGCAGCAGGTACGGTGTGTTTCTTTTGTGGTTTTTCAAGACATCCACGTCCAAAGTGTCCTGCTCGTGAAGCAATGTGCCATAAATGCCACAAGAAAGGTCACTTTGCAGAAGTATGTCGTGCTAATGCATCAACAAGAGCTAGTGCCTCCACACATTCCAGTGATCAGGCGACTCTAGCAACAGTGACTTCTGTAGCTACTCCAAATTCACTGTCAAAGGCAGTTGTGAAAGTATTCATCAAAGGAACAGAAGTAGATGGTCTTATTGATAGTGGCAGCTCAGAGAGTTTCATCAACCTTGACTTAGTTAAACGGCTCTCCTTGACTGTACATCACTCATCAGGTACCGTTTCCATGGCATCAACATCTCTCTCTATTCAGACCTTAGGGTTTTGTAAGGTAAATCTCAGAGTTAATGGAAAGGATTATCAAGATGTACATTTAGCTATTCTGCCACAACTGTGCTCTGATGTTATCCTTGGTCAGGACTTTCAGAAGCTGCATGATAGTGTCACCTTAACATATGGAGGTGAACTGCCTCCTCTTGTTGTCTGTGGACTTAGCACTTTAAGGGTAGACCCACCAAAGCTGTTTGCAAATCTTACCGTGGATTGCCATCCTATATCAGCTAAGTCACGCCGCTATTCTTATGAGGATCGGATGTTCATTGAGAAAGAAACTCAGAGGCTGCTGAAGGAGGGTATTATAGAACCGAGTAATTCCCCTTGGCGTGCACAGGTTGTTGTTGTTAAGGATGATTATAGGAAAAGGAGACTGGCTATCGATTACTCTGAGACAATCAACAAATTTACGCTTCTTGATGGGTACCCTCTACCTCGAATTGATGATACAGTGAACAAAATTGTTCAGTACTATGTGTTTAGCACAATTGATCTACAGAGTGCCTATCATCAAGTCCTTGTAAGGGACTAGCGTTTCAGGCTAGTGATGGCTTGTATCAGTTTACCAGAGTCCCTTTTGGAGTCACCAATGGGGTAGCCTGCTTCCAACGAATTATGGATTCACTCATTCAGGAAGAGCAACTCATGGGAACTTATGCGTATTTAGATAATGTTACCATTTGTGGCAAGACCCAGGAGGAACATGATGCAAACCTTGATAAGTTTTTGGAAGCCGCCAAGAAGAAAAATATCAGTTACAATGAGGAAAAGTGCACTTTTTCAACTAAAAGGCTTAGCATCCTTGATTATGTAGTGGAAGGAGGTTCAATATTCCCAGACCCTGAACGACTACGACCTCTACGGGAACTTCCAATGCCTCAAGACAAAAAGTCACTCCGAAGAACTCTTGGTCTCTTGCTTATTACTCACAATGGATCTACAACTATTCACTTTTCCTACCATCCGTTGTTACATTAGGTCTAAATGGTTCACAGGTTGGTCTGAAGCCGTACTAGCTCCCATCACTTCTTGCTCCGTACTAATAGGTAATGTAAAAGGTGCCATTCTTCCTTCTGAGGTTGACCTTTCATCACCAAAGATGGATATAAGTGTTTCAGATCCTCTTCCTGTAGAGTCGGAGAAGCCCCTCGAAAGTTCAGATGAGACAATGTCTCGTGAGATTCATGTGGGATTAAAAACCAGTGATGCTATTCTCGATAGCGAGGTAGTAGGATCACCGGTTCACTTGTTAGATGAAAGTGAAGATATCGCCTCCGACACCATAAAAGTCTTGACTAGGGCTCAGACCAAAGCCCAGGCTTCTCCTACTGTCCATCCTTTGATTTTCCCTGACTTTAAGCCTTTAGATATATCGAAGGACTCCTTTATCAATTTACAACGTAATTGCCCTTCTCTTCAGAATTGCCATAATGCCGCTAAACAAAATCGAGTTTACCTGGAGAGAGTTCCGGGGGTCAACGCCCCCGCGGCCCGGTCTGTGACCAGGCCTCCTTAGGTCAGTGTCCCAGGATGCGACCCACACCAGTCGACTAACACCCAGGTACCCATTTTACTGATGGGGAACATAGACAACAGGTGGAAAGAAACACGTCCAATGTTTCTACTCTGGCTGGGAATCGAACCCAGGCCCTCACCGTGTGAAGCGAGAGCGTTAACCACCAGGCCACTAGGCCACCAGGTCACCAGTTATCCAAAGGAAAAACTTTTCATATAAATTTGAATATATAAAAGGGATCTTGTACAAGTCAGTATTCAAATTAAATTCAGATGAGATAGACTATTCCATCTTAGTTGTTCCAAGTCAATGCAGAGAGACTGTTCTTAAAATGGCTCATGACCTGCCAGTGGCCGGACATTTCTCGCATCGTAAAACCTTAAATAAAATTAGGGAAACCTATTTTTTGGCCAAAAATGTCCTCAGATGTCACTACCTATTGTAGATCGTGTAAAGTTTGCCAAATGTCATCCTCCGAAGGTCCCAGGCGAGTACCTAAGTCAAAATGCCAGTCTTTACGGTACCTTTTGAAAGAGTAGCTATTGACATCGTTGGTCCTTTATCTCCACTTTCATCTGGGGGACATAGATATATATTAACATTAGTTAATTATGCTTCGAGTTTCCCTGAAGTCGTTCCCTTAAAGACCATAACTACTACAGAGGTGGCTGAAGCCATTTTGTCCATCTTCTCCAGAGTGGGCATCCCTAGAGAAATTTTGTCTGACCGTGGGACACAATTCACATCAGACTTAATGCAACATCTAAACCAACTTCTGGGAGTGAAGCCTCTCTTCACCACACCCTATCATCCCAGTTGTAATGGGAGGATTGAACGCCAGCATTCGATCTCAAGTCCTTTTTAAAGGGAAAACTTTGCTCCCTTAAACCTAAGGAGTGGCATCGTTACCTACCCTGTGCTTTGTTTGCCATGAGGGAAGTTCCCAGTGACTCTTGGGGTTTTCCCCTTTTTTGAACTCTCTTTGGTAGAAAAGGCCAGAGGCCCATTGTCCATCCTTCATGACTTATGGACTAATGAAGGAGGTAAATGCTGAGGTTCAGTCTTCTACCAGTTTCTCCTTGACCTTAGATCCAAACTTGAGGAAGACCCTGACATAGTTTCGAAAACTTTAGCTTGTCAATGGACCCGTACAAAACATATTTTGATTCCAAAAGTCAGAGGAGAAGTTTTAAAGTAGGAGATGAAGTTCTTGTACTTTTGCTGATCAAGTCAAAAAAAATTATTAGTAGCATGGAAAGGTCCATATAAAGTATTAAAAATTTGTGGGAAAGTTGACTACCTCATAGAAGTCAAGGGGAAACCTAAGCTTTTTCATATCAACATCCTTAAGAACTTTGCCTTAATAACTTTGACTTAGTTTTTCCACACGAACTTGATACGACAACTGAAGAATTTAAGGTGTGCGTAATTTACACCTCTAACTTAACTATGATGAAGAACTTCATGGACTTGGTGACTCTTGACCACTCGGGCGCAACCACCATTAATATTAATGAATCTTTGGATGACCATAAGAGACATTGAACTACTTCAAAGTGTGAGTAACTTTTCAGACGTCTTTATGATATTCCCGGTGTTACCCCCCACGGTAGTCATAAGATTGACTTAGTGACGGACAATCCTATCGAACGAAAATTATACCCAGTTCCAGTTACCTTAGGGATGCAAATTTTACCGAGGGTAGACAAATTATTAAAACTAAAGATCATTTAACCTTCAGTATCTTCATATTGCTCACCCGTAGTCTGGTTAAGAAGGAGGATAATTCATATAGATTGCTTTGACTTCAGAGGCCTTAATGCTTCACTCGGTGGAATGCTGAGCCTATGCGCTTAAAAGATAGCAATCTACACAAATTTTATGACTCTTCCTTCTTTTCAGAGATTGATATTGCGCAGGCATATCATCAAGTAATGTTAGATCCTTCTTCTAAGCAGTACCCCCGCTTTTCTGCACACCAAGGACTGATGCAATATAGAACTATGCCCTTCGGTTTGGGGAACTGCCTGTGCTACCTACGTGAGACTGATGAGAAAGGTCTTGGGGTATATGCCCAAAAGTTTCAGTTTATTTTTTATAACATTTACGTAATGAGATCTACGTGGGGCGAAAAACATCCAATCATCGTTTTGCGTAGGTTACGCCCCACATGGCCTCACTGGCAAGCCGAAGAAATGCTTCCTTGGGTATAACAAGATTAGACATCTTGGGCTGATACTTTCTAATAACTCTCTGCAGCCTCTCCCCAGTAAGATCAAGCTTTATTAGAATTAAATTCCCCAAAACCAAGAAGCTCATGCGTAGCTTTCTTGGTTCTGTAAATTTTTTATGCACGGTTTATCCCGAACCTTACTGATCTTACAGGCATCTTAAACCAAACTTCCTAAAAAGTCTGTGAAGGAACCTCTTGAATTTTCCCGACGTAGTCGGGAAAAGTTTAATGAGATTAAAAATATCTTCTCGAAAGACCCTATACTTAAGATTCAGATATTAATAAAACTTTTTTGTTTGAGAACTGATGCCTCCAATACTGGCTTAGGTGTGGTGTTACTACAATACCATGATGGTACTCCCTTCCCTGTATGCTTCCTAAGCCGGAAACTCCTTCCCGCAGAAACGAGATACTCCACCATAGAAAAGGAATGTTTAGCCCTTGTGTGGGGTATCTCCAAACTTAAATTTTATTGCTGGGAAAAGAATTCATTTTAGAAACGGATCACAAACCTTTGATATACCTAGAAACTTTTAAGGGAACCAACAGTCGCCTCTTGGGGTCACTTGTTCACTTGTTCTATCTAGGCTGGAATATTGCTGCACACTAACAGCACCTTTCAAGGCAGGTGAAATTGCCGACCTAGAAATGTACAGAGAACTTTCACGGCGCGCATAACGGAGATTAAAAACCTCAATTATTGGGGGCGCTTGAGGTTCCTAAAACCCGTATTCCCTGGAAAAGCAGGAGGGAGAGATACATGATTATATACACCTGGAAAATCCTAGAGGGACTAGTACCGAACTTGCACACGAAAATCCAACCCATACGAAAGCAAAAGACTTGGCAGACGATGCACCATCCCCCCAATGAAAAGCAGGGGTGTCACTAGCACGTTAAGAGACCATACAATAAGTGTCAGGGGCCCGAGACTGTTCAACTGCCTCCCAGCACACATAAGGGGGATTACCAACAGACCCCTGGCAGTCTTCAAGCTGGCACTGGACAAGCACCTAAAGTCAGTTCCGGATCAGCCGGGCTGTGGCTCGTATGTTGGTTTGCGTGCAGCCAGCAGCAACAGCCTGGTTGATCAGGCTCTGATCCCCCAGGAGGCCTGGTCTCAGACCGGGCCGCGGGGGCGTTGACCCCCGGAACTCTCTCCAGGTAAACTCCAGGTGAGGTGGACATTGGCACTCCAGGCTTTTAAGTTCCATATTGTGTATATCAATGGTTCATCCAATTATTTCTCTTGACTGGTTAAGTCGTGGACAGTCAGTAGAAGATTTGTTTGCCTTACACGACTTCCACATGTTAAAAACTTTTTCCTCGCATATTCTTCTTATACTCCTTGACTGTAAGTCTTGGTATGGGGGAGTGTGAGGGAAAAGTTCAATAGATAGGAGTAGTGATATAGTAACAATAGTTTCATTGCCGGCTGCTTGTTAAGGTGGGTCAGTCTAGCTCCGCTATCCCTTCCCCTCCTTCTTCCCCCCCCGAAAGGTGATGTGTGGGGCTCGGTGCAAACAGTAATCACTAGACTCACAGCTCCCAGCACTACTGTAATTTACATGCCTGTCTTGTATTCTAGTGGATTTATTGGTTAAAAGCTTCACTTTTGACCAACATAAACTTAGTCCTTTCAGTCTTGCTCTAAGTTGACTGTTGAAAATAATCACCACGTCTTTTGGGTATTGTACTTATCATGGAGAGTGATTTCTTAAGCAGTGGGTAACCTGTCTATCTTTTCCAGTTTGGATGACAGGAGGGTCACCTGCCAATCATCGAGTAGAATTGAAGGAGATGGACTAACGTTCTGAGATGTCCCAAATTTTGATCCACTTACTTGTTTGTGTATGCAAGTAGCAGGATATAACCCCTCATCATTGCAGTGGAGAAAACCTGTTTTCCTGTCATCTGGAAGGAATATTGAAAGCTAGAAAATCTGTGAAGAACGAGCCGGTGGGTTGTCATCAACACCTGCGACCCCCCCCCACATCATCAGCAACGGCTACGATTTCAACAACATGCAGTGTCCCAACACCGACAACCACGTTTTTATATTCATTTATATTAGCGTTGAATTCAGTTATCATTTATATTTTTCATTTTTCATTTTCTTTAATGTAGGATCAATATTTCATATTTAAGTGTTTTATATTTTATATTTTCTAAATAATAAAGTGTTTATGTTTGTCAGTTTTTGTTCTTTTTCTATTCGTTAATTTTCCTGAGGAGGAGCCAGCTTTGGTAATACTGTCTGAAGTTGTTACAGAGTGAGTAAGCCTTCACAAGCACTTTGAAACATTGCTTTTGTGTCGAGTTTTTGAAGTTTGAAATGACCTGCTGGTCCATGGGCTGCAGGTGAGGAGTGGTATTAGGAGGCAAAAACTCGCCTTAATGAAGCCATGTCCCACAAAGTCGCTCTCCCAAGTCTGAAGGAATGACCAGGAGCTTGTCTAATACCCGGAGGCACTTAAAGGGCCAATTTATTTTCCAGGAGGTAATTTTTCACAGTGGGGGCAAATGCATGGTGTAAAACCCGTCATAGAAAAGGTCTTAGTGACCCATGCCTTATGTTTGCCTTCCAACATACGCACAAATTAGCCTTGAGGACATTGGTTTGCCTGAACACTCTGGGAGTTTCAGAGTGATACACCAATAAAGGCTTCACTTTGCAATCACCACTAGCATTAGCACACATCAATAGAGTAAGCCCGTCTTTCATAGGCTTATTTTCCTGGGAGTGCCTTTTTTCCCCCTGAGTATTGTAGGTCCTGTTTGGCATTTTTTTTCCAAAACAGGCCTGTTTCGTCACAATTTAAACACTTGTTCAGGTTTCAGTCCTTCACTGTCTATGTACTCCTTGAATTCCTTCACATATTTTTCAGCAGCTTTTTGATCTGAACTGGCAGCCTCACCATGCCTTATCACACTATGTATGCCCTACTATTCTTAAATCTTCAAGCCAACCTTTGCTGGCCTTAAAATTCACTCCATCACCACTATTTGCAGCATTTTTCTAATTAAACCCTTTAATGCAACTTCCTAGCCTTTTCACATATGTTGCTTGAGAGATGCTATTCCTGCTATCTGTTTTTCATTTATCCACACCAATAACAGTCTCTCAAAAATCTTCGAGTACTTGCGATCTCTTTTTCAAAAACAAATTTGGGCACCTTTTGCAAGAACAGTTCCCTGATTGCCGTATTTGTTGGCCATGATGTGCAAGGGTTGATTGGGGTTTGGATTACAACCTTGCAGCACCGGGGACATGCACTCCGTTTTCGTACTTAGCAATTATCTCTTTCTTCATTTCCATAGTAATTTTCACCTTTTTTACCACACAGTTGGCACTAGAAGCTTTCTTGGGGCCCATGGTGACTTATTTTGCAGGTACAATCACTAAAAACGCTGTGATAATATGAAATGTACCGATTGTATGCGTGGATGCGACCGCACTGGCTGGCTTGTAAACACTGGCACCCACGGAGCAGCTGAGGTGCACTCAGGCCACACGTATGGTGGATTTAATGTAACGCGATGCCATCATAAAGTGGGGGGTTCACTGTAATTCAGATTTCAAGCACTTTTTTCGGCAAAATTTCCCCTGGGTTCCGTACATCCACTCAGAAATCATTTGTATCAGATGCGTCCACCTGGGCTGCTCATGTGTTCGTGACTCACTCTTGGGCACATTAAATGTCTTATTTTATGTTAATGTAGGAATTTTCATTAATCCATCTATTACAGTTTCTTCAAAATCATAAAAGAAACACATTACACAGCATATAAACATGCAATGTTTATATGCTATCGATGGGTGGTGGTCGGTGGGGGGAAAACATTGTTTTCTGTGGTTCAACATTAGAGAAAACTGTATGACACTGCGTCTGACCCAGTCACCACCATTAATACAATTCTCGGCATGAATTATTCATTACTTCTCCCTTTGTTTATGATGGCACCTGAAGGTAGTTAATGGAAACGATTAAACTCAGTGAACATGGTATGTCGATGGTAATAATGTGGCTCTGGGCCACATTAAATATCTTGTAGCTATGTAGGTAGGTGTAGGTATGTACAGTAGGGCCCCACTTTACGGCGTTTCACTTTACGGCGTTCCGCTAATACGGTCATTTCAAATTATGACCAAAGCTTGCTATACGGCTCTCCCCACCTGACTTTCTAATGCGGTCACCGCGCCCCACCCTGTTTGTTTACATTCTTTGTGAGCTCAGTAAGCACTAAGTCTCTCCATTTTGTCTGGAAACTCCAAAATTTCAAATGTTTTTAAAAGTTATTTCATATTTTATATATACTCTGATAATTATACTTATGTATACCTTTTATTAAATAAACTTACTACTGTGCTGGCACATGCAGGTACACATTAAAATCAGTAAGAGTGTCTTATGTCTCCAGACGTCATATTAGTAAAAGAAAAATAATAATCATCGAGTCTCACTTAAATGTTTGTATATTACGTTAGATACACATTTTCATTAAACCATCTATGACATTTTTTTCAAAATTATATAATAAACACGATACATAACATAAAAAGATGATAAATGCACCCCACAATAGAATAAATATACATAAATGTAGTGATACTGCTCCTGTGGGGAGCAGCAGCAGGATAATACTGCACCACCTCTCGGGGCCCTTAACAACAAAAAACAGTTTGGTTTGTGTCATGGGCGCCAACATTTTGGTGTGTGATTCTCTTCTCTTCTACTATCCCTATATTAGTGATGCAGATTACATGGTGAGTTTAAATATGTGGCCTGTAGTTATAACTTTTCTCTTGACATATGCAAGACATCACCATCCCTGTAGAAGCCATTATTAGATGTACTAGTCATTATATTTTGTTGTGCAAAAAGTACTATGAGATTCTATGTTCAATAAAGCCTAGAGATAAGGCCTGTGTTTTTATCACAACAATTTATTGAACATAGAATCCTGGGCTACCTGGTGGTGATCCTGCGCTAGACTACATCACAACATGGAGCGTTTTTTGAAACCTGAGAGGGGCTAGACGTG
>NC_069470.1:16186376-16213330 GCF_026875155.1 Cherax quadricarinatus | reverse complement strand
TTTTTTATTATAAAAATAAACTTAATAGGTTGGGGCTTTGGGCTTAACCCGGGGTGGGTTTTGGGGCTGCCTCGCATGGCCAGGGGGCCAGTTGCAGTGTTTCTTTTTCTTCATAGTTTAAACTTATTTAATTTTAAAAATATTCACTCTTTTTACTTGTATATAAAAGAACCTTTAATCCATAAAAACCCCTCCTCTCAAACTACTACTTGAAAGCTAAAACAGAACACTAATTTACAACACGCATCCCTCGTGTCCATGTGGAAATTTACCGGCCCCCCCAAAATTCCGGGGACCGGGTTCACTGTGGGGTTCACGTACCGGGGTTCACTTGGGGTAAGTTTTAGGACCCCTTAACATCCACCAAAAAAAACATGGGAAACTGAGGCGGACTTCTGCCCCAATTTTCGAGGGGTTTGGGACGTCTCCTCTCCCTAAGTATTACCCATTTCCCGGGAAGATTTCCCGGGGGTAAAAACCCCCCCGCGGCCGGTCTTGACCAGGTTTCGGGGGATCAACCACAACCAGCTGTTACTGCTGGCTGCACGAAAAACCAAGTCGAGCACAGCCCCTTCAGGAACCGATTTTAAAGTGCTTGTCCATGCCATTTGAAACTCCGGGGGTCTGTTGGTAACCCCCCTTGTATGCTGGAGGCATTTGAACTCTGGGGCCCTTGACACTTATTGGGGGTCTCAAAACGTGCTAGTGAACCCCTGTTTTTCTTTGGGGGGATGTTCTCGCTGCCAAGTCATTTGCTTTCGTATGAATGATTTTCGTGGCAAGTTCGGTACTAGTCCCTAGGGGATTTTCCAGGTGAAAAAATCATGTATCTCCCCCGCCTGCTTCCAGGAAATCGGGTTTTTAGAACCTCAAGTGCTCCCATAATTGGGTTTTTCACTCCGTTATCCGCCGTAAGTTTCTGTACATTTTTGGGTCAGAAATTTCACCTCCCTTTAAAGGGTGCTGTTAGTGTGCAGCTTTTTTCCGCCTAATAAAAAAGGATGTGAAGATTCACATGGTTTGGCATTCCTAGTTTAAAGGGTTCTCATTATCCACCCTGTATTTTTCACAGAGCATTGAACAATTTTTATGCCCTTTGGAAGGTGAGATTCCCCGACATGACACTCCCAGGTCTTTGAGTTGGTTTTCGCTCTTTTTTTGTGCCAGAATTTTTTTTGTACCTGATAAGTTTTAATTTTCCTCGTGTTTCCCATACTGAGTAATTAAAAAACTCATCGTTGAACTTCATTTTGTTTCTGCAGCCCACGAAAGTTTGGTTGATGTCCCCTAAAAGCCTTGCATGTCTGCAAGGGAAGACATTGTCATGAGATTCGGGGTCGTCTGCAAAGGAAGACAGGGTGCTGGGGCTGAACCTTGTCTATGTCAATATGGGGAAAACAAGATGGGACGATACTGTCCTTTGGAACAGAGCTTTTCACCGAGCTGCCTCGGATTTTACCTTTGATATACCTCTGTGTTCTTTAGTGAGGAAATTTTAAAGGTCCTCGACCGACTTTTCCTTTTATTCCTTTAGCATTTGTTCGCTATTACGCCAGGGGTCCACTTGTCGAAGGCTTTTGCAAAGTCTGTAAAATTTTACATCTGCATTCTTTTTGTCCCCTAGGCATTTAGGCCCTTTGTCGTAGTGACCATAGTTGAGACAGACAGGGGCGACCTGTTCTAAAAACCCCTGTTGCCCTGGGTGTGAACTAAAGGGTTTTTTGATGGGTGTGATCTTTCTTCTTAGGACCCTTTTTGAAGATTTTTTTTGATAGGGGTGTTATGCTAGGCGTAGGTTTTGCTGTTGTTTTACGCCCCCTTGTGGGGTGGGGGTATTCTGTTTTTTTAGTAACTGTGGGACACCCCCCGGTCCATGCCCCTCTCCAAGGATGGAAAAGCTCGTGGGAAGGGGCTTCTTTCATTCTTGATGAACACGGAGTTCCATGATCTGGTCCGGGGCAGAGTGCTGGGCATGTCATTTATCGCCTTTTTGAGGTCATTTGGCGTCAGGATAACATCGGTAGGGGTTTTGATAACCAAATTCTGTGGCTCTTCATCAAAAAATTTATTTTGATCTTCGACTCCAGTCTGGTTAGCGCTTTCTAAAAACTGAGTCAAGGGGCTTAGTAGCTCACTATTCCTTCGTCATCTGTGAGGACCCCTTGTTTAAGTAGGGGCCCAATATGGGCGTTTTTTCTCGACTTGATTTGCATAGGAAAGAAAACTTTGGGGTTTTTTTCGATTTCATTTTTGGGTTTTAGTTCTTCCCACGATTCCTCTCCAAAAAAAATTTCTTTGCTTTAAATTTTTTGATGCTTTCTATTTCTCTGACCATGTCTCCCTACGCATTTCAAATAATTGACCCTTTTATCGCCTGAAAGGGAGCACCTGTCTCTTTCTTTTTTCATCTACTCCCCCTTTTTCTTTGAGGAATAAGCCTTTTCATAATCGAGTGCCACCAAGTTAACAGTTCTAGGGATAAGTTTTGGGGGCGTTTGCTTAGTATATCTTCCCCGCTTATATCGGTTAAGATTTGGTTTTCTTGGGCCCATTTTTTGTTTTTTTTTTTAAGTTGAATTTGGTGAATGCCCCTCGTGACTAGTCTCATAAAGTCGTCTGGACTCCCCGATACATGTTGAACCTCAATTTTGTTGTATCTGAGTAATTTTTTTTGTAGGGGACATTTTATCTCATCATTTGTGAAGATGAGGTCTAGCGTATTCTTTTTAACAGCTGTTCCTGGAATTGCTGGGATATTGCATCCGGAGGCATGTAGACTACCACAATGACTAGGTTTCGGTTCTCGACCTTTACTGCTAAAACTTCCACTACATCATTTGAGGCATTAAGCAGTTTTGTGCAAACAAGTGACTCTGCAATGAACAGGCCAACCCCCTCCCCCCTTTTTTTGCCTGTTCACTCTGTCACATCTGTATAGGTTGTAACCTGGGATCCATATTTCATTGTCCAAGTGATCCTTTATGTGGGTCTCAGTGAAAGCCGCGAACATTGCCTTTGCCTCTGCAAGCAGTCCACGGATGAAAGGTATTTTGTTGTTTGTTGCTGGCTTTAGACCCTGTATATTTGCAAAGAAGAATGTTATCGGACTGGTGGTATTGTTGGTACTGGAGGGGGGGGTCCTGCATTAGTATCTGTATCTGTTGGTTTGGAGTGGAGGCCATCGACTGTGGTTCCACTCCAGGAATGACTGGATTTGGTGTACAAATTGGTGTACAAATTTCCCCCGTTCTCACTGGGACGCTTGTCCTCATCTATTTTGCCCTCCGGGCACTCAACAGGAGGGGCACCTGTGGCCTGGTGGCTGAAGCTCCCGCTTCACACACGGAGGGCCCGGGTTCGATTCCCGGCGAGTGGAAACATTTCGACACGTTTCCTTACACCTGTTGTCCTGTTCACCTAGCAGCAAATAGGTACCTGGGTTTTATTCGATTGGTGTGGGTCGCATCCTGGGGGACAAGATTAAGGACCCCAATGGAAATAAGTTAGACAGTCCTCGGTGACGCACTGACTTTCTTGGGTTATCCTGGGTGGCTAACCCTCCGGGGTTAAAAATCCGAACGAAATCTTATCTTATTGGCTTTACCCAGCTCCATTCTTTCCGCTCTGTGGAAAAAAAGTTAACGGTTTTTGGTGAGCAGCCGGTTACTGAACTCAGGTGGGAGTGTGGGCGTCCCTCTCTGCTGGAGCTTGGCAAGGGCGTCCACCAGATCTAATTGGAAACTTTCGAGTTTCTATCTCTATTTGCAAAGGAACTTTTATTCCTTTTCTCTCATCGCCCAGCCTTGGGTAACAATTTTTTCTGGTACCATCGAGAAACCGGACTGGACACTCCGGGTGATGCTGTCAGTGGCCCTGATAAACCCAACAAAGAAGAAGATGGCTGAGGCAGCGAGATTGTTAATTGATACATTTATGGAAGGTTTTAGGTAGGATTAAGCTGTTAGTAACTAATATTAGAATTAATAATGTAGCCTTAGACCTTGATATAGGCTTAGACCTTAATATATGTAGTCATAGACCTTGATATGGGCTTTTTCCTTGATATAGGTAGGCTTAGACCTTGATATAGGCTTTGATCTTACCCCTTCAAGGCTGGCAACATTGCAGACCTGGAGAGTGTAAAAAGAACTTTCATGGCACGTATAAGAATGATGTGGCACCTAAACTGCTGGGAACGGTTGAAGGTCCTTGATCTGTATTCCCTGGAATGCAGGCGAGAGAGATACATGATAATATACACTTGGTAGGTCCAGGAGGGATTGGTACCAAACCTTCACACGAACATCACTCCATATGAAAGCAAAAGTCTCGGCAGGAAATGCAACATTCCCCCGATGAAAAGCAGGGGCGCCACAAGTACACTGAGAGACAACACACTAAGTGTCCGGAGCCCAAGACTGTTCAGTTGCCTCCCAGCATACATAAGGGGGATTACCAATAGACCCCTGGCTGTCTTCAAAACCTCTGCCTGTCTTCAAGACCATTGGTTGTCTTCAAAACCCCTGGCTGTCTTCAAGACCCCTGGCTGTCTTCAAAACCCCTGGTTGTCTTCAAAACCCCTGGTTGTCTTCAAGACCCCTTGCTGTCTTCAAGACCCCTGGCTGTCTTCAAGACCCCTGGCTGTCTTCAAGACCCCTGGCTGTCTTCAAAACCCCTGGTTGTCTTCAAGACCCCTGGTTGTCTTCAAAACCCCTGGTTGTCTTCAAGACCCCTGGTTGTCTTCAAGACCCCTGGCTGTCTTCAAGACCCCTGGCTGTCTTCAAGACCCCTGGCTGTCTTCAAGACCCCTGGCTGTCTTCAAGACCCCTGGCTGTCTTCAAGACCCCTGGCTGTCTCCAAGAAGGCACTGGACAGGCACCTAAAGTCAGTACCTGACCAGCCAGGCTGTGGTTCGTACGTCAGCTTGCATGTGGCCAGCAGGAACAGCCTGGTTGATCAGACCCTGATCCACCATAAGGCCTAGTCTCAGACCTGGCCGCGGGGGCGTTGACCCCCGAAACCCTCTCCAGGTAATTCCCCTCCACAGGTGCTGTATAGTCCTACGTGGTTAAGCACTTCGCCATTATTATAATAATTATGTCTCACTGCATAAATATTGCTTAAGGAATACCCATTGAATGGGTATAAATGCTCAAGGAATACCCATTGAATGGGTATAAATGCTCAAGGAATACCCATTGAATGGGTATAAATGCTCTGGAAAACGTACAGAGGAGGATGACAAAGATGATCCCATGTATCAGAAATCTTCCCTATGAGGATAGACTGAGGGCCCTGAATCTGCACTCTCTCGAAAGGCGTAGAATTAGGGGGGATATGATCGAGGTGTATAAATGGAAAACAGGAATAAATAAAGGGGATATAAATAGCGTGCTGAAAATTTCCGGCCAAGACAGGACTCGCAGCAATAATAATAATAATAATATCTTTATTTACTACAAGTACATGTACAAGGTATACAGTCCTAGCTGACAACAATGACATACTACTATATACAAAGTCCCTTGTTATGCTCCGCATTTCGGGCAAATTAGGTCAGTGTCCCAGGATGCGACCCACACCAGTCGACTAACACCCAGGTACCCATTTTACTGATGGGGAACATAGACAACAGGTGGAAAGAAACAGGTCCAATGTTTCTACTCTGGCTGGGAATCGAACCCAGGCCCTCGCCGTGTGAAGCGAGAGCGTTAACCACCAGGCCACCAGATTCAGAAAGGATATAGGAAATCACTGGTTTGGTAATAGAGTTGTGGATGAGTGGAACAAACTCCCGAGTACAGTTATTCAGGCTAAAACGTTGTGTAGTTTTAAAAATAGGTTAGATAAATACATGAGTGGGTGTGGGTGGGTGTGAGTTGGACCTGACTAGCTTGTGCTGCTGGGTCTGGAGCAGTGCTCCATCCTTGAGTGGAGATGATCAACCTGGGTGGGTCATTGGTCTAATCCGGGGGGGGGGGCATGGACCTGCTCCGCATGGGTCAGTAGGCCTGTTGCAGTGTTCCTTGTTTCTTATGTTCTTATGAATTCAGGGATCTTTAAGGTGCAGGCAGGGATACTAATACCATCTGAATACTTGCAGGAATAAGTCCTTCACCGCAGGTTAAATTACCACCACCAGATGTAGACCAAACAAAATATAAACTTTGCCAGATGGATTATTGTCACACCCTGTGTCATTATATATTGGAAGTGCGATAAAATATATGAAATGTTCAAGAAAATGGCAAGGTATTTTATCCACAGTGGTACGTTTATTACAGACCATTCTGGGGAAATACCCTGACTTTGTTAGCTGTAAATAAAGCATTACCGTGTGTGTGTGGTGTGTGTGTGTGTGTGTGTGTGTGTACTCACCTAGTTACTCACCTAGTTGAGGTTGCGGGGGTCGAGTCCGAGCTCCTGGCCCCGCCTCTTCACTGATCGCTACTAGGTCACTCTCCCTGAGCCGTGAGCTTTATCATACCTCTGCTTAAAGCTATGTATGGATCCTGCCTCCACTACATCGTGTGTGTGTGTGTGTGTGTGTGTGTATGTGTGTGTACTCGCCTATATGTACTCACCTATATGTGGTTGCAGGGGTCGATTCATAGCTCCTAGCCCCGCCTCTTCACTGGTCGATACTAATTCACTCTCTCCCTGCTCCATGATATTTGTCATACCTCTTCTTAAAGCTATTTATGGAACTTGCTTCCACTACTTCACTCTCCAGGTTATTCCAGTTCCTGACAACTCTAAGACTAAAGAAATACTTCCTAACATCCCTATGACTCATCTGGGTTTGCAGTTTCCAAATGTGTCCTCGTGTTTCTGTATCCCATCTCTGAAACATTCGATCCTTGTCCACGTTGTAAACCCTCTTGATTTTATACTTTGTTTATATGTCCCCCTATCCCCCCTATCCTTTAGGTATAGGTTGGGTTTCCCCTTAACCTCTCTCTAAGAATACCCCTAGTTCCGGAACTAATGTGTTGAAAAATTTTTGCCTTTCTCCAATTTCTTGACGTTTTTGAAAAGTGGGGTTCCATACTGGCGCTGAATAATCCGTATAGGTTTTACGTACACGTGAAAATGTCGTGAATGACTCCTTACTCGATGTCTAAAGCCGTCTCGGGTTTGCCAATCTCCCTATGCTGCAGCAGTTATTGATTGATGTGTGCCCAGGGGAAGTTCTTTTATGATGCTTCCCCCAAGATCCTTTTTCTTTAATGCTTTTTTGCAGCTTTGGTTTTAACCTGTACTCCGTCTGCGGTCTTCTGTGTCCTTTCCCCAATCTTATGACCTTAATTTACGGGGTTAAATCCAGGAGCCATTTCTCGACCTACTTGTGTTTGCCCAGATCCCTTGTAATTTTTAAAACTGTCCTTCCCACTTGTTTTCTCATCGTTTACATCATCGCGAACAGTGCATTTTGAATTTTTCCCTTCCCCCACGTCATTCACGTATACAAGAAACAGCCCCGGGCCTAGGACTGCCCTTGTGGAACCCCACTTGACAATTTCCCCCACTCACACTTCAGCATACCAACACAGTTGTTTCCTTCCGTCAGGTATTTTTGCCCATTCCAGTTTTCCCCCCCTTTATTCCTGCAGCCCCTTAATTTTGCCCGTTTTTGTGTGGTACTGTGTCAAAACCCTTTTGAAATCAAGAAGATGAAATCTACCCTTTCCCTCTTCTCTGTCTTACTTCTTTCCTTTTGAACCAAGTAAATTTGTGACAAGGTTTTCCATTCGGGGAACCCATGGCTGCCATGTTGGCGCAATTTTTTTCATGTGTTCCATACTTTTCTCCTGAAATTTTTCCATGATTTTTACATACTATACAGTCGTGACACGGTCGTTTTTAAAATGCTGCCTGTCGCCCCCTTTTTTAAAAAATTGGGAATACATGTCTGTCTTCCCACCCCTAGGAAGTGCCCTGTTTCGATGATTTATAAAAGTTTGTGCTGTGGCACCACATTCCCTGCTCCCTTTTCCAGTACCCATGGAGATATGTTATCTGGGCCACCGCCTTTGAGGTATCGGTTTGTCTAGCGTTTTAAACCTTACTTGGTTATGTGTATTGGTCCAGCCCCTGCTGGTGCACCTCCCTCCAATTTTGCTGGAGCATTCCCTGACTTTTTGAATCTTCTCTAAATCTTTTGTTTGTTATCACTACTTTTGGTCACTCTTCGTCAGTTCCCCCCTTTTTTCCTCTTTGATTACCTGGCCCTTGACTGTTGTTTTTTCCTAATGTGACTGTTAACAATTTGGTTCAGTTTTGGCTTTTGATGCTTTGTTATGTATTCCCTTGGGCTCTCTCCTTACCCTTTGGCTATTCGTTTCTGGTTCCTGTATCCCCCTTGTTTTCTGAGCCCTTTCCCCTCTTTCCCTTTCCATGCTCTCTCAAATTGGCTTTGGTCTCTTTACACCCCAATTTAAACCAGGGCTACCTGGTCTTACCAGTTTTTTGTTGCCCTTTTGATAAACCTTTCCTCTCCCCCCCTGCATTATGGTTACATTTCCATCATTCATTATGTTTTCCATTAGTTTTTTTTTCCCACTGCATTTATGCAGGAAATTTTTCCCTTATAGCCCCCCTTTTTTTGAAGTTTGGGTTTTCTCTCATTGTTTGTGTACTGATTCTCCACTGTTAGCTCAACAGATATCAAAAATCAGGACATATGTACTAGCCCGGGGTTTTTCGGGGGTGATTCCTTATGTTGAATTTCAAGGTGAATATGAGATCCAGCCTTGCGCAATCCTCCCTCTCTCTTGGTTGTATTTAACATGTTGATGCATGAAAGTTCCCCAAATGCGTCCCCAAAATCTTAGCTTCCATTTTTTGGGCCCCCATGTGGTTGGGTTTTCTCAGTCACTTTTATGTTTAAAACCCCCCATTATAAGAAATTTTGCCTACCATAAAGAGCCCCCCTGGCCACTTCAGCTAGTGTTCCCCATTGCCCTTTTTGTGCATCAATCTTTCTTTTTCCCCTGTTTAAGCGGGGGGTTAAATCACTGCTTCATCATTTTGGGACACCGCTGAAGTGTTCCTCAATGGGGTCGTTGTTCCTTCTTTCATTCCCCTTTCCCCTAAAAAATCCACTGGTTTTTATGAGCAATGCATCCCCCTTTCCTCCTCTGTTTCTCTCTGTTTTCCCTCATAATCTGATACCCAGGGGGAAAAAATTGCTCTGTTAATCCCTGTAAGTTTTGTCTGTGTTAGTGCTACAATGTAGGTGCTGCTCAATGATGGTTCTTGCCATTTTCCACTCATTTTTTTTATTCCATCGCATTGGTTTACCTACCTTTGGGTTTTTTCCATTACTGTTTTTTGGGGAAATGGAAGAGGAAGGTGCAGGGGGGAGGGTGGGAGGGGAGGGACAATATTATGGGAGGTGCTGTGAGGGAAATTTGTGCTTTGGGGGTGGTGGCTTGGAGTGAGGTTTTTTTCTGTTTATGTGCTTGGGTTTATTGTGTGACAGGGGTTGAGGGTTTCGTAAACATTTGTGTTTGATGTTCCCCAAAGGTGGGTTTTCCTGTCTGTCATTGCCCTTCTGTTCTCTTTCCTTCCACTGGTTCTGTTTGCTCTCATTTTTTGTTGTTCCCTTTTTTTTGTTTTCTGTCTCGATTGAGGAACACTTTTTTATAATCTGGAGGTCCTTTAACGTGGTTTCTGTTTGTATCCGGGTTTCCCTACCACATCTGTTTGAATGTCAAACTGATTGGTCGATTTTTTTCCCCCAAATTACCCCCCAAGTCTGTGAAAACTTTCTCCTGAGACTGTCCCCCTCTCCCGGGTTTTAATGTGTTCTTAATCTCTGTTTTCTCCCCAAAGCTTTCTTTCATCATGGTCTGCCTTCAGCCCCTGAAACCCATGAATAAATTTTTGATCTCTCCCTCTCCCCTTCCCCTTTTTTTTTCCCCCTGTATTTGGATTGATTTAAGCATCTCCTTTTGTTTCCCTAATTCTCCCCGACACCTGATGCCTGTTTTTTGCTGTTTAAAGACTGCTTAGATCCATCCCCTCCCTTTAGTCCCCTCGCTGCCCGTGTGCTCCCTTTCGTCATCTTGTTCCTTTTGGACTCTTTTTAGATCCCGCTTCAGCACATCCCTTTCTTTCTCCAATTCTGATCTTTGCCTCAGCTATACAGCTCTGATTCCCCTTTTTTCCTCTCTCAGATATTGCTCAAATGTTATTGCAAAGCTTGTTTAACCTTTTCTCCCCTTGTTTTTCCATTTGTTCTTGAGCCCTTTACCCTTTTCCTTTTTGACCCGCCATATCGGTTCCCTTTTCCTTTTTGTCCCGCCTTTTGAGAGCCTTTTGTTTTTATCCTGTTGGGATGTTTAGTGCTTCAGCTTATTGTAAAAAAGGTGGTGTGTTGGGGGGATTTTGAGCTTGGGTTTGGTTGGTTGGGGGTTTTGTGTGTGTGTGTGTGTGTGTGGGTGTGTGTGTGTGTGTGGTGTGTGTGTGTGTGGTGTGTTTTGGGGTGTGGTGTGTGTGTGTGGGTGTGTCTCACCTATTGTATCACCAATTGTGGTGCAGGGGTCGGGGGAATAGCTCCCGGCCCCCCCTCTTCACATTGCTACTAGGTCCTCTCTTGCTTCCTGGCTTTTTCTCCCCTTAAAAACTATATTGGTTCCCGCCTCCCTACATATTGTTAGGCTATTCCCCTTCCTGACATTCTATGACTGAAAAAAAACTTCCCCAACATCCTTGACTCGTTGAGTCTTCAGTTTCAATGTGACCCCCTGTTTCTGTGTCCCCTTCTGGAAAAAACCCGTCTCTGTCTACCCTTTTTATTCCCCCATAGTATTTTGTATGTCTTATCTTTTCTCCCTGACCCGCCTGTCTCCAAAAGTCATCAGTCCGATTTCCCCCAACCCTTTTTTTGTGGGGATTCCCCGAGACTTCCCGGGCTGTGGTTGGGAGTCGCTTTATGCGGCCAGCAGTAACAGCCCGGTTGATCAGACCCTGATCACCATAAGGCCTGGTCTGATGGGCCACAGGGGGGGTTGACCCCCGAAACCCCCCTCTAGGTAAAAATAGGCCCCCCGGGCCCGTTTTTCTTGCGTGTGCCCTTTTGGGACTACCTAATTGTGTGTGTGTGTGTGCGTGCACTCGTGTGGGTGTATGACCCCCCTTAATTTTGTTTTTAAATCATTACAATTGGACCCGGGGGTGGAGGGTCGTTTGGGCCCTTATTTGTAATTTGTTCTGATTGTAAAAATGAATAGGGTGTAGATGGTCATTACCTTTGTAAAAATTGCCATAATTATGACCGATTTAAAAGAGTTTATTAATTTTGTAATTTTTTCGCTATCATAACTTGAGGTAGGTACCTCTGTACTTTTGACTCCGCCCCCAGGATGGGGGTGGGGTGATAATAAAAAATATTAAATTAAAAACACGCCGTGGTGTCTTGAAGAGGGGACCAGAGGTATCAGGTTTGCTTAGGTAGAATCAAAGGGGTTTTTTGTAGTATTTCCCCTTTTCCCAAATAAGTCAAATCCTTTGGCATGTGTTAGGAATTTCGCAAGGTCAATTTTTCATATGGAATGTGTCCTAAAAGCCCCTTTGTGAGATTTAGACGACTAATTTCAGGGTGTCTGTGTCTACAGTCTTCAAAAAAGGTGCTGGACAGGCATCTAAAGTCAGTACCTGACCAGCTGGGCTGTGCTTCGTACGTCGGGTTGTGTGCAGCCAACAGTAACAATCTGGTTGATCAGACCCTGAGCGACTACGAGGCCTGGTCACAGACCGGGCCACGGGGGCGTTGACCCCTGAAACCCTCTCCAGGTATACATTACTTCCAAGGGTGAGTATCACACAAGGAGGCTCCATACACAATTTCCACAAATGCAATGCCCCAAGATCTGGAACTCATTAACCGACCCAGCAAGAGGTCCTCTCCCTGTCACTCAATTTACAACTGTTATTAAAAACTATAACTATACAAACACTATATTATACCTGAAATCATAGAACCAGTTCGAAACTACTCGAGCAATCCAGTTAACTTAACATCAATACACACTTAAAATTGTACTTTTGTAAATTGTGCTAATTGTAATGGGTTTTTTGGTACTTCTCATTGAGAAGGGACACCTTCACTGAGTAACCCCCTGGCAAAAGGAATAATCACTTAAAGTTCAAAAACTTGCCCACAGGCCGTCACATCGTAAACTGAGGGTAACAGTATATAACTGTCCGCAGACTTCACTTCAGAATAAACCTCAAGCTGGTTCAGGAGTTTCTACAACACAATTCTCTATCCAAGTGGAATAAGGTGGAGTACTGGAGGGGTAGCTCAGTCAATGCACACTGAGTCGGCAGGGAGAGCGAACTGAATTAACACATCAACTCGCCAAAGGGGAGAGGGAAAGAGTAGACAAAAACTACCCTCCAAGGGCATACCTTGTTTCAACTCTTAGCCAGCTGTTACCTACCTCCCCAACACATTACTCAAAATACATTAAATATATATATAGACATCATAACCCGGGTATATTCCTAAATCAGATAATATTATAAACTAGTGGAATCTTTAATTTAGTAATATTAAAGAAACCCCGAGTATAATTTTAAAATGGATAACCAATATAAAATTAATCTCATTATGACCTTGGGTTTCATAACAGTTCTCCTCCACCAAACTCTTCCACATCCTCCCACTAACCTCCAACCCCAAGGATTTTCCCCATGCCACAATTGATTCCACAACTGGCATACGCTTCTCAGGTTAGCCTCAAATCCTTCAAAATCCTTTTGTCTACACATTCTGGCCACAGTTTCTTCAAGCAGAGTTCAAAGTCCTCTTTGTCACTCCCTCCCCAAACCTTACCTATAAGGTTTTACACAAACTGAGGATACTAAAGTGATCTTTCCAAACTCTCCTAGAGTCAATCGAGTGTATGAGGTCACTTCAAAGCACTGTGAGGGAAAAATTCAATAGATAGGAGTGCGTATAGTAAAAAATAGTTTCATTGCCGGCTGCTTGTTAAGGTAGGGTAAGTCAAGCTCCGCTATCCCTTCCCCTCCTTCTTCCCCCCCCCCCCGAAAGGTGACGTGTGGGGCCGGTCCAAACAGTAATCACTGACTCAGCTCCCAGCACTACTGTAAGTACATGCCTGCCTTGTATTCTAGTGGATTTTTTTGGTCAAAGCTTCACTTTTGACCCAAAAATAAACTTAGTCCTTTCAGTCTTGCTCTAAGTTTACTGTTGTAATAATCACCACGTCTTTTGGGTATTGTACTTATCAGGAGAGTGATTTCTTAAGCAGTGGGTAACCTGTCTATCTTTCCAGCTTGGATGACAGAGGGGTCACCTGCCAATCAACGAGTAGAATTGAAGGAACGGACTAAAGTCTGAGATGTCCCAAAATTTTTATCCCCTTGCCTGTTTGTGTATGCAAGTAGCAGGATATAACCCTCATCATTGCAGTGGAGAAAACCTGCTTTCCTGTCATTTGGAAGGATTATTGAAAGCTAGAAAATCTGTGAAGAAACGAGCCGGTGGGTTGTCATCAACACCTTTCGACCCCCCCCCCCCACATCATCAGCAACGGCTACGATTTCAAAAAACATGCGTGTCACCAACACCCGACACCCACGTTTTATATTCATTTTTTATTTGCGTTGAATTCAGTTTCATTTATATTTTTAATTTTTCATTTTCTTTAATGTAGGATCAATATTTCATATTTAAGTGTTTTATATTTTATATTTTCTAAATAATAAAGTGTTTATGTTTGTCAGTTTTTGTTCTTTTTTTATTCATTAATTTTCCTGAGGAGGAGCCAGCTTTGGTAATACTGTCTGAAGTTATTACAGAGCTGAGTAAACCTTCACAAGTGGCGACCTTGCCTGGATCAACTCTACTGAATTAAGATTCAATTCCATCTCGAATCTACCATTGGAACTTCAACGCCGCATACCACAGACGGTTACCATCAGCCATGAGTAATCATTCTCTATGGTAGGACTACAGTACAGGTATTTAAAAGATTTGGTGATTGTTATAGTCTCAATTTATTGTAAGTCAAGTCAGGCAGGATATAATATTTAATTCTGCCACCTTTTTGTTCGGCTTAAAAACACTTTGGAGGATTAGACTCTAGGGACCCGAGATTTTCAAGTGGCAATTTTTTTTTCATTGAGCTCTTTATTATATCAAAGGGGAACTGTCGTAGGACACTCTTGATTTGTTGGTGAGAAGATTGGATGGTCAAGGGACCCCATTCTACTTACTGTTTGCTCGGAGCCGGCATAGAACCCTTCGTTTTCATTAATTCATATTGTTTAATTGAAGTAAGGATCGAACCCTCTGATTTATTTACAGTTTGAGCGGAGCAGGAATTGAACCCTCCGTTTTCTTTAATACCCGTTTCATTTTCCCTTTGGTAGTTTAAGTTATTCTTGCAAATATGGAGGAATACCAGTTTTGGATGAACGCTGGAAGTAAGTAAGTAAGTAAGTAAGTAAGTTTATTCAGGTATACACAAATACAGTTACATAAAATTATCATACATAGCAGCTTATGTGTAGAGAACCTAGGATAACCCAAAAAAGTCAGACAGAGTGACTTATTTCCATTGGGGTCCTAAGTAAGTTAGGAATAACAGGGGAAAATTTAGAATCTTTCATCAGTGCTAAAATCCAGGAAAGAATTGAAAAGGAGAGATTGAGAATCGAAAGAGAAGACAAAAAAGAGTGTGATAGACTTGATCGTGAGGAAAGAGCTAGAGAACGTGAGGGAAAAAAGCTAAAGTACGTGAGGAAAGTTAAATTAAGGGAACTTGAGGAAAGAGCAAAGGATTTGAGAATTTGAGTTAAGGGGGAGAGAAAAAGGGTCGTGAGCTCGAACAAGCTCGCCTTGAATTGAGAATAAAAAGTTAACTGTCTCACAACAGCAATTAGATGAAGGAGTAATGGAACAACGTGCAGCTAGTGCACATATTCCAACACCTAATTTACCTCCCTTCACAGAGGGTGAAGACAACTTCATACATTATCAGGTTTGAAAATACCGCTACCCTCTGTGAATGGCCTGCTGACACCTGGGCTACCAGGTTAGGAATGTTATTTTTCTGGTACAAACCTTGAATATCTATGCAACTTTGTCGCCCGGATATCATATGTAATTATAACCTACTAAAGAAGGCAATCCCCCAAAGATATCAAAAACCACTAATTCTTACAGGAAAGATTTCAGGTATGCCACCTTACAGCCTGGCCAGAACTTTCAACAGTTACAGGTAACACTTTTCGTTTGTTCGACTTTTGGATAGAGAGTTCAGGAATTGATCAGTTATGAATCTCTTAGAGACTTCATGGTTGCTGACCAGTTCCTGACAGCTCTTCCTCACCAGATACGAACATTCATTAGAGAACGTAACCTGATTAAAGCTGAGGAAGTTGCTGAGGCTGCTGACCTGTATGCTGAGGCTCACAATTCCTATAAAGACCTAAAGGGATCGAACCCTAAGGGCAAGGGTTCATCAGACCTTAAGAAATCAAAGCCTCTAGTGGAAAGTAAAGTGACTTCTTTTATTCCTGTTTGTCATTTGTGTGGTGTGAAGGGACATAAACGTCCAGATTGTCCTTCTAAGAAGGTCCAAAAAGTTGGAAGATGTTTTAAAGATTGTAATGACCAAGCACCCTTCTGTTCAGGAACAGTTAATGGACTTAATGTATCTACCATTTTACGAGACACTGGATGCACATGTATAGTCATTTCTGATAAGCTGTTCCCTAATCTTAAAGAAACTCATTCCTCTGCTATACTTTCAGACTATTTGGGCCATTGTTGTGATAGAAACACAGGCCTTATCTCTAGGCTTTATCGAACATAGAATCTTCATAGTACTCCTGCAACAAAATATAATGAATAGTACATCTAATAACTGCTTCTACAGGGATGGTGATGTCTTGCATATGTCAAGAGAAAAGTTATAACTACAGGCCACATATTTAAACTCATCATGTAATCTGCATCACTAATATATTGAAATAAAAGAAGAGAAACACACACCATGTGTTGGCGCCCATGACACACACCAAACTGTTGTTGTTGTTGTTAAGGGCCCCGAGAGGTGGTGCAGTATTATCCTGTTGCTGCTCCTCACAGGAGCAGTATCACTACAATCTCCCCCTTCTAAAATATCAGAGACAGTAATCTCCCAAACTGTTAGGTGGGCGACGTGCACGTCCCGACCTTCGTAGCCCTTGAGCCTCATCACCAGGTTCAATATTTTCCAGCGGGGTTTGGCTAACTGCTGGAGCAGAATCCTCTATTTCTGTAGGGGTAGTCTCAAGGGGCTTTCCTGGAGAAAACGAAGCATCTTTCACATCTATTGGTGTATCTTGAGATTCCACACTAATGGGGATTTCAACTGGGGCTAAATGTCTTGTAGATACTGTAGTCTCTTCACCATTTTGGTAGCGAATGTGGGCATAATGTGGATTAGCTTCCAAGAGCTCTACCTCTTCCACTAAAGGATCCGTCTTGTTCATCCTACGGTGACTCTTCAGGAGAACGGGTCCAGGATGACATAACCAAGTGGGCACGGAGGCTCCCGTAGAGGAACGACGTGAATAGTTGAGGAGTCTTTCATGAGGGGTTGCATTAGTAGCTGTGCACAGCAATGAACTAATAGAGTGAAGAGCATCAGGTAGGACAGGTAGGACTGCTCCTGTGGGGAGCAGCAACAGGATAATACTGCACCACCTCTCGGGGCCCTTAACAACAACAACAGTTTGGTGTGTCATGGGTGCCAACACATGGTGTGTGAGTCTCTTCTTTTATATCAATATATTAGTGATGCAGATTACATGGTGAGTTTAAATATGTGGCCTGTAGTTATAACTTTTCTCTTGACATATGCAAGACATCACCATCCCTGTAGAAGCAGTTATTAGATGTACTAGTCATTATATTTTGTTGCAGAAGTACTATGAAGATTCTATGTTCAATAAAGCCTAGAGATAAGGCCTGTGTTTCTATCACAACAATTTATTGAACATAGAATCCTGGGCTACCTGGTGGTGATCCTGCACTAGACTACATCACAACATGGAGCGTTTACTGAAACCTGAGAGGCTAGACTGTGACCCCAGCTTATCAAGGCTCCTCAGAAATGGAAGCACTGGTTTAAGACTTTCGAAAACTTCTTGGGAGCCCTTCCTAAAATAGATCTAGATAAACTAAGTCTGCTTATCAATTTTGTGTCACCTAAGATATATGAGGCTATTTCTGAGTGTAATACCTACGATGATGCTATCAAAACCCTCAAGTCTCAGTATATTAAACCTACTAATGAAATCTTGCACGCTATCGCCTCGCAACTCGCCGCCAGCAGACTGATGAATCCTTAGAGGAATACCTTCAAGCACTGAAAATTTTAGGTAAGGACTGTCACTTCCAAGCAGTGACAGCTGCTCAGTATTGTGAAGAGTCCATCAGGGATGCTTTATCAGTGACCTGCAATCACCAATAATAAGGCAGCGTTTATTGGAGAATAAAACTCTCGACTTAGCCACTGCCTTCGACCAGGCAAGAGCTCTAGATTCAGCCCAGAAGAATTCTGAAGTATACAGTACCACTCAAGCCTTCTCGAGTGGGTAAGTGCTGCAATTCCTGACCAAGACTCTTGCAATGAAGTTACTGGGGAACCTGCCTCAGTGACAGCAGCAGCAGGTACGGTGTGTTTCTTTTGTGGTTTTTCAAGACATCCACGTCCAAAGTGTCCTGTCGTGAAGCAATGTGCCATAAATGCCACAAGAAAGGTCACTTTGCAGAAGTATGTCGTGCTAATGCATCAACAAGAGCTAGTGCCTCCACACATTCCAGTGATCAGGCGACTCTAGCAACAGTGACTTCTGTAGCTACTCCAAATTCACTGTCAAAGGCAGTTGTGAAAGTATTCATCAAAGGAACAGAAGTAGATGGTCTTATTGATAGTGGCAGCTCAGAAGTTTCATCAACCTTGACTTAGTTAAAACGGCTCTCCTTGACTGTACATCACTCATCAGGTACCGTTTCCATGGCATCAAACATCTCTCTCTATTCAGACCTTAGAGTTTTTTAAGGTAAATCTCAGAGTTAATGGAAAGGATTATCAAGATGTACATTTAGCTATTCTGCCACAACTGTGCTCTGATGTTATCCTTGGTCAGGACTTTCAGAAGCTGCATGATAGTGTCACCTTAACATATGGAGGTGAACTGCCTCCTCTTGTTGTCTGTGGACTTAGCACTTTAAGGGTAGACCCACCAAAGCTGTTTGCAAATCTTACCGTGGATTGCCATCCTATATCAGCTAAGTCACGCCGCTATTCTTATGAGGATCGGATGTTCATTGAGAAAGAAACTCAGAGGCTGCTGAAGGAGGGTATTATAGAACCGAGTAATTCCCCTTGGCGTGCACAGGTTGTTGTTGTTAAGGATGATTATAGGAAAAGGAGACTGGCTATCGATTACTCTGAGACAATCAACAAATTTACGCTTCTTGATGGGTACCCTCTACCTCGAATTGATGATACAGTGAACAAAATTGTTCAGTACTATGTGTTTAGCACAATTGATCTACAGAGTGCCTATCATCAAGTCCTTGTAAGGGACTAGCGTTTCAGGCTAGTGATGGCTTGTATCAGTTTACCAGAGTCCTTTTGGAGTCACCAATGGGGTAGCCTGCTTCCAACGAATTATGGATTCACTCATTCAGGAAGAGCAACTCATGGGAACTTATGCGTATTTAGATAATGTTACCATTTGTGGCAAGACCCAGGAGGAACATGATGCAAACCTTGATAAGTTTTTGGAAGCCGCCAAGAAGAAAAATATCAGTTACAATGAGGAAAAGTGCACTTTTTCAACTAAAAGGCTTAGCATCCTTGATATGTAGTGGAAGGAGGTTCAATATTCCCAGACCCTGAACGACTACGACCTCTACGGGAACTTCAATGCCTCAAGACAAAAAGTCACTCCGAAGAAACTCTTGGTCTCTTGCTTATTACTCACAATGGATCTACAACTATTCACTTTTCCTACCATCCGTTGTTACATTAGGTCTAAATGGTTCACAGGTTGGTCTGAAGCCGTACTAGCTCCCATCACTTCTTGCTCCGTACTAATAGGTAATGTAAAAGGTGCCATTCTTCCTTCTGAGGTTGACCTTTCATCACCAAGATGGATATAAGTGTTTCAGATCCTCTTCCTGTAGAGTCGGAGAAGCCCTCGAAAGTTCAGATGAGACAATGTCTCGTGAGATTCATGTGGGATTAAAAAACCAGTGATGCTATTCTCGATAGCGAGGTGTAGGATCACCGGTTCACTTGTTAGATGAAAGTGAAGATATCGCCTCCGACACCATAAAAGTCTTGACTAGGGCTCAGACCAAAGCCCAGGCTTCTCCTACTGTCCATCCTTTGATTTTCCCTGACTTTAAGCCTTTAGATATATCGAAGGACTCCTTTATCAATTTACAACGTAATTGCCCTTCTCTTCAGAATTGCCATAATGCCGCTAAAAAAAAATTCGAGTTTACCTGGAGAGAGTTCCGGGGTCACGCCCCCGCGGCCGGTCTGTGACCAGGCCTCCTTAGGTCAGTGTCCCAGGATGCGACCCACACCAGTCGACTAACACCCAGGTACCCATTTTACTGATGGGGAACATAGACAACAGGTGGAAAGAAACACGTCCAATGTTTCTACTCTGGCGGGGAAATCGAACCCAGGCCCTCACGTGTGAAGCGAGAGCGTTAACCACCAGGCCCCCTAGGCCACCAGGTCACCAGTTATCCAAAGGAAAAACTTTCATATAAATTTGAATATATAAAAGGGGATTTGTACAAGTCAGTATTCAAATAAATTCAGATGAGATTGACTATTCCATCTTAGTTGTTCCAAGTCAATGCAGAGAGACTGTTCTTAAAATGGCTCAATGACCCGCCAGTGGCCGGACATTTCTCGCATCGAAAACCTTAAATAAAATTAGGGAAAACCCATTTTTTGGCCCCAAAAAAGTCCTCAGATGTCACTACCCATTGTAGATCGTGTAAAGTTTGCCCAAATGTCATCCTCCCCAGGTACCAGGCCGAGTACCTATAGTCAAAATGCCAGTCTTTACGGTACCTTTTGAAAGAGTAGCTATTGACATCGTTGGTCCTTTATCTCCACTTTCATCTTTGGGGGAACATAGATATATATTAACATTTGTTAATTATGCTTCGAGTTTCCCCGAAGTCGTTCCCTTAAAGACCATAAACTACTTACAGAGGTGGCTGAAGCCATTTTGTCCATTTTTCTCCAGAGTGGGCATCCTAGAGAAATTTTGTCTGACCGTGGGACACAATTCACATCAGACTTAATGCAACATCTAAACCAACTTTGGGAGTGAAGCCTCTCTTACACCCACCCTATCATCCCAGTTGTAATGGGAGGATTGAACGCCAGCATTCGATTTTCAAGTCCATTTTAAGGAAACTTTGCTCCCTTAAACCTAAGGAGTGGCATCGTTACCTACCCTGTGCTTTGTTTGCCATGAGGGAAGTTCCCAGTGACTCTTTGGGGTTTTCACCTTTTGAACTTCTCTTTGGTAGACAGGCCAGAGGCCCATTGTCCATCCTTCATGACTTATGGACTAATGAGGAGGTAAATGCTGAGGTTCAGTCTTCTTACCAGTTTCTCCTTGACCTTAGATCCAAACTTGAGGAGACCTCTGACATAGTTTCGAAAAACTTTAGCTTGTCAATGGACCAGTACAAAACATATTTTGATTCCAAAAGTCAGAGGAGAAGTTTTAAAGTAGGAGATGAAGTTCTTGTACTTTTGCTGATCAAGTCAAATAAATTATTAGTAGCATGGAAAGGTCCATATAAAGTATTAAAAATTTGTGGGAAAGTTGACTACCTCATAGAAGTCAAGGGGAAACCTAAGCTTTATCATATCAACATCCTTAAGAACTTTGCCTTAATAACTTTGACTTAGTTTTTCCACACGAACTTGATACGACAACTGAAGAATGTAAGGTGTGCGTAATTGACACCTCTAACTTAGACTATGATGAAGAACTTCATGACTTGGTGACTCTTGACCACTCGGGCGCAACCACCATTAATATTAATGAATCTTTGGATGACCATAAGAGACATGAACTACTTCAATGTGTGAGTAACTTTTCAGACGTCTTTACTGATATTCCAGGTGTTACCTCCACGGTAGTCCATAAGATTGACTTAGTGACGGACAATCCTATCGAACGAAAATTATACCCAGTTCCAGTTCACCTTAGGGATGCATTTGACCGAGAGGTAGACAAATTATTAAAACTAAAGATCATTGAACCTTCAGTATCTTCATATTGCTCACCAGTAGTCTGGTTAAAGAAGGAGGATAATTCATATAGACTTGCTATTGACTTCAGAGGCCTTAATGCTACACTGGGTGGAATGCTGAGCCTAATGCGCTTAATAGATAGCAATCTACACAAATTTTATGAACCTTCCTTCTTTTCAGAGATTGATATGCGCAGGCATATCATCAAGTAATGTTAGATCCTTCTTCTAAGCAGTACACCGCTTTTCCTGCACACCAAGGACTGATGCAATATAGAACTATGCCCTTCGGTTTGGTAACTGCTGTGCTACCTACGTGAGACTGATGAGAAAGGTTTTGGGTAATATGCCAATGTTTCAGTTTATTTTGATAACATTTACGTATGACATCTACGTGGGGCGAACAAAATCCAATCATCAGTTTTGCGTAGGTTACGCTCACATGGCCTCACTGGCAAGCCGAAGAAATGCTTCCTTGGGTATAACAAGATTAGACCCTCTTGGGCTGATACTTTCTAATAACTCTCTGCAGCTCTCCCAGTAAGATCAAGCTTTATTAGAATTTAAATTCCCCAAAACCAAGAAGCTCATGCGTAGCTTCTTGGTTCTGTAAATTTTTATGGGACGGTTTATCCCGAACCTTACTGATCTTACAGGCATCTTAACCGACTTCCTTAAAAAGTCTGTGAAGGAACCTCTTGAACTTTCCGACGTAGCTCGGGAAAAGTTTAATGAGAATAAAAAAATCTTCTCGAAAGACCCTATACTTAAGATTCCAGATATTAATAAACATTTTGTTTGAGAACTGAGCCTCCAATACTGGCTTAGGTGTGGTGTTACTACAATACCATGATGGTACTCCCTTTCCCCTGTATGTTTCCCTAAGCCGGAAACTCCTTCCGCAGAAACGAGATACTCCACCTTTAGAAAAGGAATGTTTAGCCCTTGTGTGGGGTATCTCCAAACTTAAATTTTTTTGCGGGGAAAAGAATTCATTTTAGAAAGGGAAATCACAAACCTTTGATATACCTAGAAACTTTTAAGGGAACCAACAGTCGCCTCTTGGGGTCACTTGTTCACTTGTTCTATCTAGGCTGGAATATTGCTGCACACAACAGCACCTTTCAAGGCAGTAAATTTTTGGGCCAAACCTAGAAAATGTACAGAGAACTTTCACGGCGCGCATAACGGAGAAAAAACACCTCAATTATTGGGAGCGCTTGAGGTTCCTAAACCTGTATTCCCTGGAACGCAGGAGGGAGAGATACATGATTATATACACCTGGAAAATCCTAGAGGGACTAGTACCGAACTTGCACCAAAAATTTCCCCCACAAACGAAAGCAAAAGACTTGGCAAAACGATGCACCATCCCCCCAATGAAAAGCAGGGTGTCACTAGCACGTTAAGAGACCATACAATAAGTGTCAGGGGCCCGAGACTGTTCAACTGCCTCCCAGCACACATAAGGGGGATTACCAACAGACCCCTGGCAGTCTTCAAGCTGGCCATGGACAAGCACCCAAAGTCAGTTCCGGATCAGCCGGGCTGTGGCTCGTATGTTGGTTTGCGTGCAGCCAGCAGCAACAGCCTGGTTGATCAGGCTCTGATCCACCAGGAGGCCTGGTCTCAGACCGGGCCGCGGGGGCGTTGACCCCCGGAACTTCATCCAGGTAAAAATCCAGTGAGGTGGACATTGGCACTCCAGGCTTTTAAGTTCCATATTGTGTATATCAATGGTTCATCCAATTATTTCTCTGACTGGTTAAGTCGTGACAGTCAGTAGAAGATTTGTTGCCTTACACGACTTCCACATGTTAGAACTTTTTCCTCGCATATTCTTCTTATACTCCTTGACTGTAAGTCTTGGTATGGGGGAGTGTGAGGGAAAAGTTCAATAGATAGGAGTAGTGATATAGTAACAATAGTTTCATTGCCGGCTGCTTGTTAAGGTAGGGTCAGTCTAGCTCCCGCTATCCCTTCCCCTCCTTCTTCCCCCCCCCGAAAGGTGATGTGTGGGGCTCCGGTGCAAACAGTAATCACTAGACTCACAGCTCCCAGCACTACTGTAAGTACATGCCTGTCTTGTATTCTAGTGGATTTATTGGTTAAAAGCTTCACTTTTGACCAACAATAAACTTAGTCCTTTCAGTCTTGCTCTAAGTTGACTGTTGTAATAATCACCACGTCTTTTGGGTATTGTACTTATCATGGAGAGTGATTTCTTAAGCAGTGGGTAACCTGTCTATCTTTCCAGCTTGGATGACAGAGAGGGTCACCTGCCAATCATCGAGTAGAATTGAAGGAGATGGACTAACGTTCTGAGATGTCCCAAATTTTGATCCACTTACTTGTTTGTGTATGCAAGTAGCAGGATATAACCCCTCATCATTGCAGTGGAGAAAACCTGTTTTCCTGTCATCTGGAAGGAATATTGAAAGCTAGAAAATCTGTGAAGAACGAGCCGGTGGGTTGTCATCAACACCTGCGACCCCCCCCCACATCATCAGCAACGGCTACGATTTCAACAACATGCAGTGTCACCAACACCAGACACCCACGTTTTATATTCATTTATATTAGCGTTGAATTCAGTTATCATTTATATTTTTCATTTTTCATTTTCTTTAATGTAGGATCAATATTTCATATTTAAGTGTTTTATATTTTATATTTTCTAAATAATAAAGTGTTTATGTTTGTCAGTTTTTGTTCTTTTTCTATTCGTTAATTTTCCTGAGGAGGAGCCAGCTTTGGTAATACTGTCTGAAGTTGTTACAGAGCTGAGTAAGCCTTCACAAGCACTTTTGAAACATAGCTTTTGTGTCGAGTTTTTTGAAGTTTGAAATGACCTGCTGGTCCATGGGCTGCAGGTGAGGAGTGGTATTAGGAGGCAAAAACTCGACCTTAATGAAGCTCATGTCCCCACAAAGTCGCTCTCCCAAGTCTGAAGGATGACCAGGAGCATTGTCTAATACCAGGAGGCACTTAAGGTCCAATTTATTTTCCAGGAGGTAATTTTTCACAGTGGGGGCAAATGCATGGTGTAACCAGTCATAGAAAAGGTCTCTAGTGACCCATGCCTTATGTTTGCCTTCCACATCACGCACAAATTAGCCTTGAGGACATTGGTTTGCCTGAACACTCTGGGAGTTTCAGAGTGATACACCAATAAAGGCTTCACTTTGCAATCACCACTAGCATTAGCACACATCAATAGAGTAAGCCTGTCTTTCATAGGCTTATGTCCTGGGAGTGCCTTTTCCTCCTGAGTAATGTAGGTCCTGTTTGGCATTTTCTTCCAAAACAGGCCTGTTTCGTCACAATTAAACACTTGTTCAGGTTTCAGTCCTTCACTGTCTATGTACTCCTTGAATTCCTTCACATATTTTTCAGCAGCTTTTTGATCTGAACTGGCAGCCTCACCATGCCTTATCACACTATGTATGCCACTACTATTCTTAAATCTCTCAAGCCAACCTTTGCTGGCCTTAAATTCACTCACATCACCACTAGTTGCAGGCATTTTTCTAATTAAATCCTAATGCAACTTCCTAGCCTTTTCACATATGATTGCTTGAGAGATGCTATCTCCTGCTATCTGTTTTTCATTTATCCACACCAATAACAGTCTCTCAACATCTTCGAGTACTTGCGATCTCTTTTTCAAAAACAAAGTTGCACCTTTTGCAAGAACAGCTTCCCTGATTGCCGTATTGTTGGCCATGATAGTAGCAATGGTTGATTGGGGTTTGGTATACAACCTTGCCAGCACCGAGACATGCACTCCGTTTTCGTACTTAGCAATTATCTCTTTCTTCATTTCCATAGTAATTTTCACCTTTTTTACCACACAGTTGGCACTAGAAGCTTTCTTGGGGCCCATGGTGACTTATTTTGCAGGTACAATCACTAAAAACGCTGTGATAATATGAAATGTACCGATTGTATGCGTGGATGCGACCGCACTGGCTGGCTTGTAAACACTGGCACCCACGGGGCAGCTGAGGTGCACTCAGGCCACACGTATGGTGGATTTAATGTAACGCGATGCCATCATAAAGTGGGGGGTTCACTGTAATTCAGATTTCAAGCACTTTTTTCGGCAAAATTTCCCCTGGGTTCCGTACATCCACTCAGAAATATTTGTATCAGATGCGTCCACCTGGGCTGCTCATGTGTTCGTGACTCACTCTTGGGCACATTAAATGTCTTATTTTATGTTAATGTAGGAATTTTCATTAATCCACCCTATTACAGTTTTTTTCAAAACATAAAAGAAACACTTTAAACACAGCATATAAACATGAAATGTTATATGCTATCGATGGGTGGTGGTCGGTGGGGGGAAAACATTGTTTTCTGTGGTTCAACATTAGAGAAAACTGTATGACTCTGCGTCTGACCCAGTCACCACCATTAATACAATTCTCGGCATGAATTATTCATTACTTCTCCCTTTGTTTATGATGGCACCTGAAGGTAGTTAATGGAAACGATTAAACTCAGTGAACATGGTATGTCGATGGTAATAATGTGGCTCTGGGCCACATTAAATATCTTGTAGCTATGTAGGTAGGTGTAGGTATGTACAGTAGGGCCCCGCTTTACGGCGTTTCACTTTACGGCGTTCCGCTAATACGGTCATTTCAAATTATGACCAAAGCTTGCTATACGGCTCTCCCCACCTGACTTTCTAATGCGGTCACCGCGCCCCACCCTGTTTGTTTACATTCTTCGTGAGCTCAGTAAGCACTAAGTCTCTCCATTTTGTCTGGAAACTCCAAAATTTCAAATGTTTTTAAAAGTTATTTCATATTTTATATATACTCTGATAATTATACTTATGTATACCTGTACTTAAATAAACTTACATACTGTGCTGGCATGCAGGTACACATTAAAATCAGTAAGAGTGTCTTATGTCTCCAGACGTCATATTAGTAATGATAATAATAATCATCGAGTCTCACTTAAATGTCGTATATTACGTTAGATACACATTTTCATTAATCCATCTATGACATTTTTTTCAAAATTATATAATAAACACGATACATAACATAAAAAGATGATAAATGCACCCCACAATAGAATAAATATACATAAATGTAGTGATACTGCTCCTGTGGGGAGCAGCAGCAGGATAATACTGCACCACCTCTCGGGGCCCTTAACAACAACAACAGTTTGGGTTTTTGTTCATGGGCGCCAACACTTTTGGGGTGTGTTCTCTTCTCTTCACTATCCCCTATATTAGTGATGCAGATTACATGGTGAGTTTAAATAGTGGCCTGTAGTTTTTAACTTTTCTCTTGACATATGCAAGACATCACCATCCCCGTAGAAGCCATTATTTTGATGTACTAGTCATTATATTTTGTTGTTGCAGAAGTACTTTTGAAGATTTTATGTTCAATAAACCTAGAGATAAGGCCTGTGTTTTTATCACAACAATTTATTGAACATAGAATCCTGGGCTACCTGGTGGTGATCCTGCGCTAGACTACATCACAAAATGGAGCGTTTATTTAAACCTGAGAACTAGATGTGACCCCACTTATCAACGGGTGCTAGGAATGGGAAAAACGGGGTTTAAAACTTTCGAAAAATTCTTTGG
>NC_069470.1:16165588-16185876 GCF_026875155.1 Cherax quadricarinatus | reverse complement strand
GGCCCCGGGAACTTATACATGGAACACTAAACCAAAAGTTTCTCCCCCATTATTCCTTCGTCTTCACCGGGCCCTCCTTTATTTTTACGACATTCTCCTCTAACTCCTAAACGCTTCAACGTTCAAGCTCTCCAAGACAAGCTCAACCGGGGTCGAGCCTTCAATCCATTCCACTTTGAAGAAGAAGTCGACAACACTCTTCCTTTCCTTATTTCTCTCTGCAAAGCTGACCACAACTTTTTTTTAAAGTCTATCGAAAAACCCACCAACCAAAACGATCTTCCCCCACTTCAAACCCACCACGACACCAAAAACCAAACGGTGTAATTATAGCTTCTTCCTCGTCACTCAAAATCTGCGAAACGAGTTCCTTGGGGAAAATGCACTATAATTGAAAAATATTTTCAAAACTCCACAACCCGTACTTCATGGGAGACGCAGAGGGCGGCATTAAACATCTTCAACACACCCAGAAAGACACGCCGAGAAAATACATATCCTCCCCAAAAACTCCCCCCAAAACATTTTTTTCCAACATTTTTGCCAAAACATCTTCCAAAATCTACCCCCAAAACCACGCCCATAAAGGAAACACCAGAATAGACAGGACAAGCCCCCATCCTCTGCGGGGTAACATAATCCCTTGTAATATTGCAACAAATTTTATTGGGGGCGAAACACAAGAGACCCCAAAACGCATTTCAAACACCATTATGAAAGCAGGACTGACGATACAAGGAATGCCTGTGTACACATCGCAATTTCACACAACCATTTAATTAACTACAAAAACTCAAGACATACCCAAACGAAGAAAACACTAAATACGAAGAATCCTGGAATCACGCTTTCTCTAAAACCAACAATTTAAACCCAAACAAGGGCTTCTATAACATAGCTGAACCACTCGCCAAAAACTTTTTCACCCTTTTTCCCACAAAAGAAAAAAACACTGCAGAAGGTCACAACTTGTCCAATACCCCTGCCAAGCTACCAAAGACTATAAAAACCCCCCCCGGGTAGATAAACAGAGCAGCATTTTTTCACCTGACTCAACATTCTGAACAACTAAAAATACTCTCGTACCTTCCAACCCCAGGTAATCCGGTTTTGATTAAAAAACCCACTGTGTGGGGGAAACGTTTTTCAATAAAGGGTCAATTTTACTGCATTTTTGTTATATTTCCACTACCTCTGTTTCTGTTAGTGAGGAAAATTTTAGATCCTCGACCGACTTTTCCTGTTATTCCTTTGCACGCATTTTTTGGCGCTATTACCCAGGGGGCACACTTGTCGAAGGCTTTTGCAAAGTCGAATATTACATCTCATTTTTTTTTATTTTCTAGTGCATTTAGGCCCTGTCGTAGTGATCCAATAGTTGAGACAGACAGGAGCGACCTGTTCTAAACCCTTGTTGCCCTGGGTTGTGTAACTGATGGGTTTCTAGAGGGGTGGTGATCTTGCTTCTTAGGACCTTTCAAAGATTTTATGATATGGGATTTTAGTGCTATCGTCTGTAGTTCTTTGATGTTGCTTTACTGCCGCCTTTGTGGAGTGGGGCTAGTCTGTTGTTTTTAGTAACTGTGGGACGACCCCCGTGTCCATGTCCCTCTCATTGGATGGAAAAGGCTCGTGATAGGGCTTCTTGCAGTTCTTGATGAACACGGAGTTCCATGATCTGGCCCTGGGCAGAGTGCAGGGGCATGTCATTTATCGCCTTTTCGAAGTCATTTGGGTCAGGATAAATCGGATAGGCTTGTGTTAACCAAATTTTGTGGCTCTCTCATAAAAAATCATTTTGATCTTCGACTCTCAGTCTGGTTAGGGGCTGCTAAAAACGAGTCATATTGGGACTTGAGTAGCTCACTCATTTCCTTGCTGTCACTGTGTAGGACCCATCTTGTTTAAGTAGGGGCCCAATACGGGACGTTTTTTCTTCGACTTTGATTTGGCATAGGAAGAAATACTTTGGGTTTCTTTCGATTTCATTTATGACTTTTAGTTCTTCCCGCGATTCCTGACTCCTATAAGATTTCTTTAGCTTAAGTTCGATGCTTGCTATTTCTCTGACCAGTGTCTCCCTACGCATTTCAGATATATTGACCTCTTTTAGCCGCTCTGTTATTCTTTTCCGTCGCCTGTAAAGGGAGCGCCTGTCTCTTTCTATTTTACATCTACTCCTCCTTTTTCTTAGAGGAATAAGCCTTGTCCATACATCGAGTGCCACCAAGTTAATATGTTCTAAGCATAAGTTGGGATCTGTGTTGCTTAGTATATCTTCCCAGCTTATATCGGTTAGGACTTGGTTTACTTGTCCCATTTATTTTTTTGTTATTGAAGATAAATTTGGGAATGCCCCCCTCGTGACTAATCCCTTATGCCCGGTCGGGACTCCGCCATTCATTTTTTGAACCTCATTAGTTGTACGAGTATATTTTTTTTTATGGGGTGACATTTCGATCAACATCTTTTTAGTGAAGATGAGTCTGAGTTTACCGGGAGGATTTCCCGGGGGGTCAACTCCCCCCGGCCCGGTTTTTGACCAGCCTCCTGTGGATCAGAGCCTGATAAACCGGGCTTTTTTGCTGCGGCTGCACCAAACCAACGTAAGCCACACCCCGGGCGACAGACTGACTTTAGGTCTTTGTCCTCCCAGTTTGAAAGACTGCCAGGGGTCGTTGGAATCCCCCTTTTTGGTGCTGGAGGCAGTTAACAGTCCGGCCCCGACACTTATTGTATGGCCCCTCTTAACGTGCTAGTGACACCCCTCCTTTTCTTTGGGGGGAGGGGCATCTCCCCCAATCTTTTGCTTTCGTAGTGAGTGATTTTCTGTGCAATTGGGACAGCCCTCTGGGATTTTCCAGGTTATATAAATGTATCCTCCCTCCTGCGTTCCAGGAATACGGGTTTGGGAACCCAAGCGCCCCCATAATTGGGTGTTTTATTCCGTTATCGCGATTGAAATTCCTGTACTTTTCTAGGTCGGCAATTTCACCTCCCTTTAAAAGATGCTTTTTAATATGCAGAAATATTCCACCCCTAGATAGAACAAGTGACCAAAGATGCATCATGGGTTTGGCCCCCTTTTTTGGGTTCCATTACCATCCTGTCTTTTTTCTAGCAAATGCTTACCGGGATTTCCCCCTGCAATTGATACAATGTTATGGTCCTTTTAAGGTAATCCTCCGACATGATCACTCCCAGGTCCCCTTGGGGTTTTGGGGTTTCGCTCTATTTTTTGGCCAGAATTTGTTTTTACTCTGATGAAGATTTAATTTCCTCATGTTTACCAATCTGAGTAATTTGAAAGTTTTCACGTCTAATAGGCCATTATTTGCTGGTTTAAGGGTTTAATTTTGTGTAGAATTTAAAAGCTGGTGGTGTGTGAGTTCTTGTCAGAGCCCCTCCCGTGTTTTCACTCAACAGCTGACACACTTGTTTTTCCCCAAACACTCCTGTCTCCCTCGAGGCATTTATATGCATTACCTCAGCGACATTTTCTGATACCAAAAAGCATCTCCACCCTCACCATTACTGTCTCCCAGGACAGCACCTCCAGCCTCACCTTTTCTGTCTACCAGGACAGCACTTCCAGCCCCACATTTACTGCCTACCGGGGCAGCACCTTCAGCACTACATGGCCAGCACCAAGCGCGATAACAACCAGCCCAGACTTTTTATTTTCCCATCTGTTATAGAATGCTTCCAGGTTTTCTATGAAGGCTGCCTTGATGTTAACCTCTTTTAATACCAATGTGATATTAGTCCACAGATTTACCTCATTTGGGCATACCCAAAAACACTTCCCTGATTTAATACTGCTTGTAGATAGTTTTTGGATATCTGCACAAGGGGCGTGACACCAATTTTCACAAAAATGGCAATTTATCCATGTGGAAGCCCATTTGATTTACTTCAGACTACACAGAGCTTCATAATGTGATTTGAATTGTTGATTTCCTGAAATTTTACTAGTAACCCTTTGAATATTCTACTAATAACCTCTTTAAAGTGAAGATCTGGCTCTTTGTATTTCTATTTCTAACTGTACTTGTATATTATGACAGCTTACCGGTGTATGTTTGTTTTATATTTATTGTTTGTGCTTGATAGGGGCGCCTAGAACCCCATCTGTTTGCAGTCTGCTTTATTGTCCAACGAATCCGTTTGAAACCAGTCAAAGGTTTGGACCAGTCAAGGGTTCGGAACCAGTCGGATCTGATAAGTGGGTCACTTATTTAAGACATATCTGGTCGATGATTTGGGCTAATACATGAAGGAACTACTGGAAATTATTTAATCGAGTAATGTGTGATTTGACTGAAACAAAAAGTATAACTTGCGTGGTGAAGAACCGGTGATTGCTGGCAGCTCTTGCATTGACGAACGGTCGAGGCCTCAACCCTTGTTTACAGCCTGAAGGTTTATCGATCATTGTATTTAGCTTTTCTAGTTTTTTTTCCATCTCCACCACAGTAAATGCTATATTATCACTATAGTTGACTGGTGAAATTATTGGAGGAAAGATGCTTTATCTGGAGTAATATTTGCTTTTCGTTGTTACAGAAAGATCGAGAATCAAAACCTAGTCATTGGGGTAGTCTACAAGCCTCCGGATGTAACATCCCAGCAATTCCAGGAACAGCTGTTAAAAATTGACCACTGTCTAGAAAATCTGCAAGCTCATGCACCATACATCTTGCTCCTGAGGGATTTCAACTTAAGGCAACTAAAATAGAGGAATATAGCAAATAATATTGTTGCAGTAATAACACCAGGAGGCAGCTCTGATGAAAACTCACACTCACACAAGCTTTTAAATCTCTACACAAAATTCAATTTAAACTAGCAAATAATAGAGCCTACTAGACTGGAAAATACACTAGACCTCATCTTCACTAACAATGATTATCTGATACGAAATGTAACCATATCAAAAACAATATACTCAGATCTCAACATAATTGAGGTTCAGACATGTATGCGTGGAGCCCCAGACCGACATAATGAGATTAGTCACGAGGGAGCATTCACCAAATTCAGCTTCATTAAAAAAACATAAAGTGGGGCCAAGTAAACCAAGTCCTAACCGATATAAGCTGGGAAGATATACTAAACAACACAGACCCCAACTTATGCCTAGATCAGATTAACTCGGTGGCACTCGATGTATGCACAAGGCTTATTCCCCTAAGGAAAAGGAGAAGTAGATGTAAAATAGAAAGAGACAGGCGCTCCCTTTACAGGCGACGGAAAAGAATAACAGAGCGGCTAAAAGAGGTCAATATATTTGAAATGCGTAGGAAGACACTGGTCAGAGAAATAGCAAGCAACGAACTTATGCTAAAAGAATCTTATAGGAGTCAGGAATCGCGTGAAGAACTATAAGCCATAAATGAAATAGAAAGAAACCCAAAGTATTTCTTCTCCTATGCCAAATCAACGTCCAGTATTGGGCCCCTACTTAAACAAGATGAGTCCTACACAGATGACAGCAAGGAAATGAGTGAGCTACTCAAGTTAGCAAGCCGCTAACCAGAGTGAGATTCGAAGATCAAAATGAATTTTTTATGAGAGAGCCACAGAATTTGGTTAACACAAGCCTATCTGATGTTATCCTGACACCAAATGACTTCGAACAGACGATAAATGGCATGCCCATGCACTCTGGCCCAGGGCCAGACTCATGGAACTCCGTGTTCATCAAGAACTGCAAGAAACCCCTATCACGAGCTTTTACCATCCTATGGAGAGGGAGCATTGACACGGGCGTCGTCCCACAGTTACTAAAAACAACAGATATAGCGCCACTCCACAAAGGAGGCACTAAAGCAATAGCAAAGAACTACAGACCGATAGCACTAACATCCCATATCATAAAAATCTTTGAAACGGTCCTAAGAAGCAAGATCACCACCCATCTAGAAACCCATCAGTTACACAACCCAGGGCAACATGGGTTTAGAACAGGTCGCTCCTGTCTGTCTCAACTATTGGATCACTACTACAAGGTCCTAGATGCACTTGAAGACAAAAATAATGCAGATGTAATATATACAGACTTTGCAAAAGCCTTCGACAAGTGTGACCATGGCGTAATAGCGCACAAAATGCGTGCTAAAGGAATAACAGGAAAAGTCGGTCGATGGATCTATAATTTCCTCACTAACAGAACACAGAGAGTAGTAGTCAACAGAGTATAGTCCGAGGCACCTACGGTGAAAAGCTCTGTTCCACAAGGCACAGTACTCGCTCCCATCTTGTTCCTCATCCTCATATCTGACATAGACAAGGATGTCAGCCATAGCACCGTGTCTTCCTTTGCAGGGGACACCCGAATCTGCATGACAGTGTCTTCCATTGTAGACACTGCAAGGCTCCAGGCGGACATCAACCAAATATTTCAGTGGGCTGCAGAAAACAATATGAAGTTCAACGATGAGAAATTTCAATTACTCAGATATGGTAAACATGAGGAAATTAAATCTTAATCAGAGAACAAAACAAATTCTGGCCACAAATAGAGCGAAACACCAACGTCAAAGACCTGGGAGTGATCATGTCGGAGGATCTCACCTTCAAGGACAATAACATTGTATCAGTCGTATCTGCTAGAAAAATGACAGGATGGATAATGAGAACCTTCAAAACTAGGGATGCCAAGCCCATGATGACACTCTTCAAGTCACTTGTTCTATCTTGGCTTGAATATTACTGCACACTAACAGCACCTTTCAAGGCAGGTGAAATTGCTGACCTAGAAAATGTACAGAGAACCTTCACGGCACGCATAACGGAGATAAAACACCTCAACTACTGGGAGCGCTTGAGGTTCCTGAACCTGTATTCCCTGGACCACAGGCGGGAGAGATACATGATTATATACACCTGGAAAATCCTATAAGGACTAGCACCGAACTTGCACACGAAAATCAGTCATTAAGAGAGCAAAAGACTTGGCAGACGATGCACCATCCCCCCAATGAAAAGCAGGGGTGCCACTAGCACGTAAAGAGACCATACAATAAGTGTCAGGGGCCCGAGACTGTTCAACTGCCTCCCAGCATACATAAGGGGGATTACCAACAGACCCCTGGCAGTCTTCAAGCTGCCACTGGACAAGCACCTAAAGTCGGTTCCTGACCAGCCGGGTTGTGGCTCGTACGTTGGTTTGTGTGCAGCCAGCAGTAACAGCCTGGTTGATCAGGCTTTGATCCACCAGGAGCCTGGTCACGACCGGGCCGCGGGGGCGTTGACCCCCGGAACTCTCTCCAGGTAAACTCCAGGTAAACAAAGGCAATGAATCAGCCTCACTCCTATACATGTTTACAGTCATGAACAAATTACAAAGTAATGAACCACTGATACGTCCACACCTGGTCACAATTGTAATGAGTTATAAAATGCAAATATTATGTGGGTCATATGCCCACACGAGCGCGCGCGCACACATACACGAGGACGCACGCACAGACACATGTGCATATGTCTGTGCTTGCGCCCTCGTGTGTGTATGTGTGTGCAAACGCGCTCGTGTGGGTGTATGACCCACATAATATTTGTATTTATAACTCATTACAATTGTGACCAGGTGTGGACGTATCAGTGGTTCATTACTTTGTAATTTGTTCATGACTGTAACCATGTATAGGAGTGAGGCTGATTCATTACCTCTGTAACTTGCCATGATTGTGACCAGATCTACCCAGAGTTCATTACCTTTGTAACTAGTTCAGCTATCATAACTTTGGGCTCCAGTCCTTGGACCCATTATGTACCTTTGTAATCTTTTGACTTCCGCCCACAGGATGGGTATGGGGTGCATAATAAAGATATTAAACTAACGTTGTATATATTGCGACCGCTGGTAACTGCAGGTTATATGAATTTCACTGTTGTGAAGGATTACTCAGCTCTGTAAAAAAACTTCAGACATTTCCAAAAGCGGCTCCTCCTCAGAAAATTTAATAAATGAAAAAGAAAAAAAACGACAAATAAATTTTTTATTATTGAAAATATAAAAAAAAACACTTAAAAAAGAAATATTGATCCACATTAAAGAAAATAAAAAATAAAAAATTAATGAAACTAAATTTCAATCTAAATAAATGAAATAAAACTGGGTGTCTGGTGTTGGTACACTGCGTGTTGTTGAAATGGCCCTTTGCTGACGAGGGGGGGGAGGTTGGGGGTGTTGAGAAAACCCCACGGTCGTTCTTCACAGTTTTTCTAGCTTTCAAAATCCTCCAGATGCAGGAAACAGGTTTTCTCCACTGCAATATGAGGGGTTATATCCTCTACTTGCATACACAAACAGGAAAGTGGATCAAAATTTGGGAATCTCGAAGGTTATCCGTCTCCTTCAATTCTACCTTTGTTTGGGGGTGACCTTTTTTTTCCTGACCCAAAGGGCTGGAAAGATAGACAGGTTACCCACTCTTAAAAATCACTCTCCATGATAAGTAAATACCTATAGACGGGGTGATTATAAAACCCAAAAAATCCACTAAATACAAGGCGGGCTGTACTTACAGTAGTCCCCTGGGAGCTGTGAGCTGGGGGGTTACGTTTGGACCGGAGCCACAGTCCCCTTTCGGGGGGGGGGGAAGGGGGAAAAAGGGATAGCGGGAGCTAACTACCCTACGTAAAAAGCAGCCGGAAATAAAAACTATCACTTTCGGGGGGGGGGGAAAAAAAGGCGGAAATAGGGGCACCATACTTAATTCCCTTTAACAATACCGGCAAGCAAACATCCTTTCGGGGAGGGGGAAAAAAGGGGGGGGTAGGGGAGCTGGACTACCCTACCTTTGCAAAGCCGGCAAGAAATATTGTTCTATTCGCTACTCCTATCTATTGAACTTTTCCTCACACTCCCCATACCGACTTTAGTCAAGGAGTTAAAAAAAAATAGGTGAGGAAAAAAATTTTAACATTTGGGAAATCGCGTAAGGGACAAACTTCACTGACTGTCACGTTTTTAACCGTCAGAGAAATAATTGGGGTGAACCATTGATATCACAATTTGGAACTTAAAAGCCGGGGTGCAAATGTCCCCCTCAAAGGGGGAAACTTGGTTCCCTTAAAGTTTTCTAGGTATACAAAGATTTGTGGGCCATTTCTAAAATAATTCCTTTTCCCCGCAAATAAAAATTTAAGTTTAGAATACCCCCGCAATGCTAACACCTTTTTATTGGGGGGTATCTCGTTCTGCGGGAAAGGGGTTTTCCGCTAGGGAAAATACGGGGGAAGGGAGTACCATATGGTATTGTAGTAACACTGCACCTAAGCCATTTGGGGGCATCAGTTCCAAACAAAAAAGTTTTTTTTAATATCGGAATTTAATATGGGGCTTTTGAGAAATATTTTAATCTCATTTAAATTTTCCCAGCCGTCGGAAGGTTTAAGAGGTTCCTTCACAGACTTTTTAAAAGGGAAATCGATAAGAGCCTTAACATAAGTTTTGGGGTAAAACCGCTAAAAATTTTACAGAAACCCAAAAAGTACGCAAGAGCTTCTTGGTTTTTTGGGGAAATTTTAAAATTTAATAAAACTTTTTCTTACTGCGGAGAGGGTGCAGAGAGTTTTTAAAGTATCAGCCCAAAATTCAATCTTGTTATAAACCCCAAAGGAAAACATTTCTTCGGCTTGGGATGGGCCATTGAGATAACCCACGCAAAACTGATGTAATGTTTGGATAGTTCGCCCCATGGGAAGCTTACGTAAATGTTACAAAAAAAACTGAAACATTTGGCATATTCCAAAGACCTTTCTCATCAGCTCCCAAAGGGAGCACAGGCGTTTCCAAACCGAAGGGCATAGTTCTATATTGATTAGTCTTTGGTTGTGGAAAAACGGTGTACTGCTTTGAAGAAGGGTCTAACATTACTTTTATGATATGCCCCGTGCAATACAAATCTGAAAAGAAGGAAGCGCATAAATTTTTTAGATCGCTATCTATTAAGGGCATAGGTTCGCTCCCACTGAGTTAATCTTTTGGCCTCTGAAGCCATAGCAAGTCTATATGAATTATCCTCCTTCTTAACCATGACTACTGGTGAACAATATGAAGATACTGAAGGTTCAATGATCTTTAGTCTTAATAATTTGTCTACCTCTCGGTCAAATGCATCCCTAAGGTGAACTGGAACTGAGTATAATTTTCGTTTGATAGGATTGTCCGCCACTAAGTCAATCTTATGGACTACCGTGGAGGTAACACCTGGAATATCAGTAAAGTCGTCTGAAAAGTTACACATTGAAGTAGTTCATGTCTCTTATGGTCATCCAAAGATTCATTAACATTAATGTTGGTTGCGCCCGAGTGGTCAAGAGTCACCAAGTCATGTATGTGTGCACAAATTAGTAATAAATAAATAAATAAATAAATAAATAGTCTAAGTTAGAGGTGTCAATTACGCACACCTTACATTCTTCAGTTGTCTTATCAAGTTCGTGTGGAAAAACTAAGTCAAAGTTATTAAGGCAGTTAACCGAATTTCTTCGGTAATATTTCTTAAGGATGTTGACATGATAAAGCTTTAGGTTTCCCTTGACTTCTATGAGGTAGTCAACTTTGCCACAAATTTTTAATGCTTTATATGGACCTTTCCATGCTACTAATAATTTATTTGACTTGAAAGGCAAAAGTACCAGAACTTCATCTCCTTCTTTAAAACTTCTCCTCTGACTTTTGGAATCAAAATATGTTTTGTACTGGTCCATTGACAAGCTTAAGTTTTTCGAAACTATGTCAGAGGTCTCCTCAAGTTTGGATCTAAGGAGAAACTGGTAAGAAGACTGAACCTCAGCATTTACCTCCTCATTAGTCCATAAGTCATGAAGGATGGACAATGGGCCTCTGGCCTGTCTACCATAGAGAAGTTCAAAAGGTGAAACCCCAAAAGAGTCATGGGGAACTTCCCTCATGGCAAACAAAGCAAAAGGGTGGTAACGATGCCATCCTTAGGTTTAAGGGAAAGCAAAGTTTCCTTAAAATGGACTTGAGAATCAAATGCTGGTGTTCAATCCCCCCATTACAGCTGGGATGATGGGGTGTGGTGAAGAGAGGCTTCACTCCAGAAGTTGGTATAAATGTTGCATTAAGTCAGATGTGAATTGTGCCCCACGGTCAGACAAAATTTCTCTAGGGATGCCAACTCTGGAGAAGATGGACAAAAGTGCTTCGGGCCACCTCGTAGTAGTTTATGGTCTTTAAGGGTATGGCTTCAGGGAAACTCGAAGCATAATCAACTAAGGTTAATATTATTTTATATCCCCCAGATGAAAGTGGAGAAAAAGGGACAAACGATGTCAATAGCTACTTTTTCAAAAGGTACCATAAAGACTGGCATTTTGACCATAGGTACTCGCCTGGTACCTCGGGTGGATGACAGTTGGCAAACTTTACACGATCTACAATAGGTAGTGACTCTGAGGACTTTTTTGGATAAAAATAGGTTTCTCTAATTTTATTTAAGGTTTTACGATTTGAGAAATGTCCGGCCACTGGCAGGTCATGAGCCATTTTAAGAACAGTCTCTCTGCATTGACTTGGAACAACTAAGATGGAATAGTCTATCTCATCTGAATTTAATTTGAATATTGACTTGTACAAGATACCTTTTATATATTCAAATTTATATGAAAAGTTTTTCCTTTGGATAACTCGATTTTGTGTTAGAGCATTATGGCAATTCTAAAGGGGAAGGGCAATTACGTTGTAAAATTAAACAAAGGAGTCCTTCGATATATCTAAAGGCTTAAAGTCAGGGAAAATTCAAAGGATGGATAGTAGGAGAAGCCTGGGCTTTGGTCTGACCCCTAGTCAAGATTTTATGGTATCGGAGGTGATATTTTCACTTTCATCTAACAAGTGAACCGGTGATCCTACTACCTCGCTTTCGAGAGTAGCATCACTGGTTTTTAATCCCACATGAATCTGCGAGACATTGTCTCATCTGAACTTTCGAGGGGCTTCTCTGACTCTACAGGAAGGGGATGTGAAACACTTATGTCCATCTTTGGTGATGAAAGGTCAACCTCAGAAGGAAGAATGGCACCTTTTACATTGCCTATTAGTACGGAGCAAGAAGTGTGGGAGCTAGTATGGCTTCAGACTAACCTGTGAACCATTTAGACCTAATGTAACAACGAATGGTAGGAAAGTGTCTGTACGGCCCAAGTAGTCTGAAAGTATAGCAAGGAATGGTTTCTTTAAGATTGGGGAAAGCTTATCAGAAATGACTATACATGTGCATCCAGTGTCTCGTAAAATGGTAGATACATTAAGTTCATTAACTGTTCCTGAACAGAAGGGTGCTTGGTCATTACAGTCTTTAAAACATCTTCCAACTTTTTGGACCTTCTTAGAAGGACAATCTGGACGTTTATGTCCCTTAACACACCAATGACAAACAGGAACAAAAGAAGTCACTCTACTTTCTACTAGAGGCTTTGATTTCTTAAGGTGTGATGAACCCTTGCCCTTAGGGTTCGATCCCTTTAGGTCTTTATAGGAATTGTGAAAACCCCAGCATACAGGTTCCCGCAGCCTCAGCAACTTCCTCAGCTTTTAAACAGGTTACGTTCTCTAATGAATGTTCGCATCTGGTGAGGAAGAGCTGTCAGGAACTGGTCAGCAACCCTGAAGTCTCGAAGAGATTCATAAAATGTGATCAATTCCTGAACTCTCTATCCAAAAGTCGAACAAACGAAAGAGTGTTACCTGTAACTGTTGAAAGTTCTGGCCAGGCTGTAAGGTGGCATACCTGAAAAACTTTCCTGTAAGAATTAGTGGTTTTTTTGATATGCTTTAAGGATTGCCTTCTTCAGTAGGTTATAATTACATATGATTCCTGCGACAAAGTTGCATAGATATTTTAAGGCTGTAAACCCGAAAATAACATTCCTAACCTGGTAGGCCAGGTGTCAGCAGGCCTTCACAGAGGGTTTGCAGTATTTTTTAAACCTGATAATGTATGAAGTTATGTTTACCCCCCTGTGAAGGGAGGTAAAAATTTGGTGTTGGAATATGTGCACTAGCTGCACGTTGTTCCATTACTCCTTCATCTAATTGCTGTTGTGAGAAAGTTAACTTTTTATTCTGTAATTCAAGGCGAGCTTGTTCGAGCTCGCAATCCTTTTCTCTCTCCCTTAACTCATATTCTCTATCCTTTGCTCTTTCCTCAAGTTCCCTTAATTTAACTTGTTCCTCATGTACTTTAGCTCTTTCCTCACGATCAAGTCTATCACGCTCTTTTTTGTCTTCTCTTTTGATTCTCAATCTCTCCTTTTCCTCTTCTCTTTCGATTCTCTCTCTTTTCCCTTTTTAATTCTTTCCCGGATTTTAGCACTAATGAAAGATTCTAAATTTTTCCCTGTTATTCCTAACTTACTTCCAGCGTTCATCCAAAACTGGTATTCCTCCATATTTGCAAGAATAACTTAAATTACCAAGGGAAAATGAAACGGGTATTAAAGAAAATGGAGGGTTCAATTCCTGATCCACTCAAACTGTAAATAAAAACAGAGGGCTCGTCCCTACTTCAATTAAAAAAATATGTATTTAATGAAAAGAAGGGTTCTGGGGCCGGCTCCAAGCAAACGTAAGTAGAAGGGGTCCTTGACCATCCAATGTTCTCACCAATAAATCAAGAGTGTCCTACGACAGTTCCCTAGATAAAATAAAGAGCTCAATGAAACAAATTGTCGCTGGAAAATCTCGGTCCCTAGGTTAATCCTCCAAAGTGTTTCAAGCTCGAACAAAAAGGTAGCAGAATTAAATATTATATCCTGCCTGACTTGACTTACAATAAACTGAGACTATAACAATCACTAAATCTTTCAAATACCTATACTGTAGTCCTACCATAGAGAATGATTACTCATGGCTGGTGGTAAAACCGTCTGGTATGCGGCGTTTGAAGTTCCAATGGTAGATTCGAGATGGAATTGAATCTTGATTTAGTAAGTTTTATCCTGGCAAGGTCGCCACTTGTGAAGGCTTACTCCTCTGTAACAACTTCAGACAGTATTTCCAAAGCTGGCTCCTCCTCAGGAAAAATTTAAAGAAAAAGAAAAGAAAAAAACTGACAAACATAAACACTTTTTTTATTTAGAAAATATAAAATATAAAACACTTAAATATGAAATATTGATCCTACATTAAAAAAAATGAAAAATGAAAAAAATAAATGATAACTGAATTCAACGCTAATTAAATGTATTAAAACGTGGGTGTCTGGTGTTGGTGACACTGCGTGTTGTTGAAATCGTAGCCGTTGCTGACGATGGGGGGGAGGTTGCAGGTGTTGATGACAACCCACTGGCTCGTTCTTCACAGATTTTCTAAACTTTTAATAAAACCTTCCAGTTGACAGGAAAGCAGGTTTTCTCCACTGCAATGATGAGGGGTTATATCCTGCTACTTGCATACACAAACAGGTAAGTGGATCAAAATTTGGGACATCTCAGAAGGTTAGTCCGTCTCCTTCAATTCTACTCGTTGATTGGCAGGTGACCCTCTCTGTCATCCAAGCTGGAAAGACAGACAGGTTACCCACTGCTTAAGAAATCACTCTCCATGATAAGTACAATACCTAATAGACATGGTGATTATTACAACCAATAAATCCACTAGAATACAAGGCAGGCATGTACTTACAGTAGTGCTGGGAGCTGTGAGTCTAGTGATTACTGTTTGGACCAGAGCCCCACACGTCACCTTTCGGGGGGGGGGAAGGAGGGGAAGGGATAGCTGGAGCTAGACTGACCCTACCTTAACAAGCAGCCGGCAATCAAACTATCACTTTCGGGGTGGGGGGGAAAAAAAGGCAGGAATAGTGGGAGCTAGACTTACCTTATCTTAACAAGTAGCAGGCAAGCAAACTTTCACTTTCGGGGAGAGGGAAAAAGGGGGGATGGGATAGCGGAGCTGGACTTACTCTACCTTAACAAGTAGCCGGCAATCAAACTATTGTTACTATATCGCTACTCCTATCTATTGAACTTTTCCCTCACAACTGTATACGTCTGGTTTTTCGAGAATGGAGAAAAAACTAATGAAAGTCACTTCACTCCACTAAGTACCATTATATTACTGGTTAGTTGCTGCTACAACACTGAATTCTCCTATTCAGTGGTATCACTAGATTATATGCGAGGTACACTAGCAGGCCAGGAAGATTTTTAAAACAGCTGACCTGTGTGGTAAGTTTCTGGCGACTTTTGTAAACAAAGACTCCCAAGAGGTCTCCATAATGGAAGTGCGCTTAAGAGACTCATGGATAAGGATAACACTGATGATATTGATATTGATTATGTCTGTTTGCTATTCAGTAAGTTTCTTTCATTTTGCTGAGTAATTGAATTCTATCCCTGAACTTTTATAATGGAACCAAACTCGTATGAACTATCCATTTTAAGTTGGAATATTGCATCACTTAGAAAAAGATTTTCTGGCCTTCATCATAAAGTTACTACTGAATCCATTGACATTGCGTGTCTACAAAAGTGCAGAGTCCCTGAAAAATTCCAACCCCCTAAATTGCCATCATTTGTTGCATATAACCTCAAATCTACTAATTCTTGTGTTCTATAAATTAAAAAATCGTTTCCCAATCAACTTCTTGCAAATAAGAAATCAGAGGGGTTGCAGTATCACGGTGTTAGGATTTATATAGGGAACTCTGCTGTCAGCATATTTAACTTGTATGCTCCTGTTGATAAGTTTAATTACTTGGAGCTCCCAACTTGTGCTCAGTCTGAACATACTCTTATTATTGGTGATTATAATGCAAGACACAAAGCATTGGAAACTCTCAGTTTGGTAATCGTAATGGTAATCAACTCTTGTCACTCTTAAACAGTCATGATAATGTTCAAATTGTAGGTGACCTTGAACCCACACATATCTAGGGGGGTGTCCTTGATCTGTGTCTGGGTTTCAACATTACTTTTGCCAGCTGCGAGTCTTCCATTATAACAGATATATCATCAGATCATTTCCCAAGGCTAACCTCTCTAGATATTGGTAATACTATCCTTCGTGGTGGGATATTCAAGCGGAAACGTTTTAATGTTCCCCCTAATCAGCATGACGACTTTGTTGCACATGTGACTGACTGGTATAATTCCTATGAGTGTACCTGTGTCGAGACTTTTAACAATGACCTTGTGAGCAGTATTCAGAACTATTTAGAGCCGCCTCTGGAGTTTACCTGGAGAGAGTTCCGGGGGTCAACGCCCCCGCGGCCCGGTCTGTGACCAGGCCTCCTGGTGGATCAGAGCCTGATCAACCAGGCTGTTGCTGCTGGCTGCACGCAAACCAACGTACGAGCCAAAGCCCGGCTGATCAGGAACTGACTTTAGGTGCTTGTCCAGTGCCAGCTTGAAGACTGCCAGGGGTCTGTTGGTAATCCCCCTTATATGTGCTGAGAGGCAGTTGAACAGTCTCGGGCCCCTGACACTTATTGTATGGTCTCTTAACGTGCTAGTGACACCCCTGCTTTTCATTGGGGGGATGGTGCATCGTCTGCCAAGTCTTTTTTTTCGTAGTGAGTGATTTTCGTGTGCAAGTTCGGTACTAGTCCCTCTAGGATTTTCCAGGTGTATATAATCATGCATCTCTCCCTCCTGCGTTCCAGGGAATACAGGTTTAGGAACCTCAAGCGCTCCCAGTAATTGAGGTGTTTTATCTCCGTTATGCGCGCCGGCAATTTCACCTGCCTTGAAAGGTGCTGTTAGTGTGCAGCAATATTCCAGCCTAGATAGAACAAGTGACCTGAAGAGTGTCATCATGGGGTTGGCCTCCCTAGTTTTGAAGGTTCTCATTATCCATCCTGTCATTTTTCTAGCAGATGCGATTGATACAATGTTATGGTCCTTGAAGGTGAGATCCTCCGACATGACCACTCCCAGGTCTTTGACGCTGGTGTTTCGCTCTATTTTGTGGCCAGAATTTGTTTTGTACTCTGATGAAGATTTAATTTCCTCATGTTTACCATATCTGAGTAATTGAAATTTCTCATCGTTGAACTTCATATTGTTTTCTGCAGCCCACTGAAAGATTTGGTTGATGTCCGCCTGGAGCCTTGCAGTGTCTGCAATGGAAGACACTGTCATGCAGATTCGGGTGTCATCTGCAAAGGAAGACACGGTGCTGGGGCTGACATCCTTGTCTATGTCGGATATGAGGATGAGGAACAAGATGGGAGCGAGTACTGTGCCTTGTGGAACAGAGCTTTCACCGTAGCTGCCTCGGACTTTACTCTGTTGACGAATACTCTCTGTACCTGGAGAGAGTTCCGGGGGTCAACGCCCCCATGGCCCGGTTTGTGACCAGGCCTCCTGGTGGATCAAAGCCTGATCAACCAGGCTGTTACTGCTGGCTGCACACAATCCAACATACGAGCCACAGCCCGATTGGTCAGGTACCTACTTTAGGTGTTTGTCCAGTGCCTGCTTGAAGACAGCCAAAGGTCTATTGGTAATCCCCCTTATGTATGCTGGGAGGCAGTTGAACATCTCGGGCCCTTGACACTTTACTGTATTGGTCTCTTAACGTGCTATTGACACCCATGCTTTTCCTTGGGGGGAATGTTGCACATCGGTCTGGGGCTGGGGAGTCTTTTGCTTTTCGTTGTGAGTGATATTTCGTGTGCAAGTTCGGTACTAGTCCCTCTAGATTTTCCAGGTGTATATAATCTGTATCTCCTCCTGCCTGTGGTTCCAGGGAGTACAGATTCAGGAAAATCAATCGCTCCCAGTAAATAGAGGCATTTTATCTCCGTTATGCCCACCTAAGGTTGTCTTACAATTCTAGGTTCATGTAAGCACTTTCACCTGCCATTTGAAAGGTCAGTTAGTGGTGCAGCAATATTCCAGCCTAGATAAAATAAACACAATGAACCTGAAAGTGTATCCCATGGCTTGACATCCCTAGTTTCGAAGGTTCTTACATTTTTCTAGTAGATGTGATTGATACATTGATACAATGCCAGCAATCCTACAGTTTCCTTTCAGCACGCAAGTTTATACCTTAGTGACATTCACATCCACTATTACTCGGGTAGATAATTTCCCAGTAGATCTTCCATAGTTAGCCCAAATCACCGACGCGTATGTTTTAAAATCATCAAGGGGGGGGGGGGGGTCACCCAGCTGGGATGGCAGATCAGACTGGTGATTCGCGAACCTTACTGGTTCGAGACCTCGACTTGGTCGACCCTTGACCGGTTTCAAATAGATTCACGGACAATGAAAGCAGACAGAAAATGGATGGAGTTGTAGGCGCCCCTTATCAAAACAAACAATACTATATAAACAAACGTAACAAACTGGTAAGCCGTCCTAATATACAAGTATCAGTTAGTGCAGCTGGTTAAAGACAAAGTAGCCTAGAAGCGTCACTTAAGGAGGTTATTAATAGAGTATTTCAAGAGGTTTTGCTAGTAAATTACAGTAAATCATCCATTAAATCATTATGAAGCTCTGTGCAGTCTGCAGACAATCAACAAATGGCGGCTTCCACTGGATAAATTGTCATTTTTGTGGAAATTGGTGTCACGCCCCTTGTGCAATATCCAAGAACTTAGCTACAATCAGTATTAAAAACAGGGAAGTTTTTTTGGTTATGCCCAAATTGAGATCAATCCTGAGTGTGGAGCGGATAAATCCCATTGTAAGTGGGTAAAGAGGATAACATCAAAGCTGCATTTCATAGAACAACCTGGAAGCCTTCTACAACAGATTGGGAAATAAAAAGTCCTGGGCTGGATGGTATCGCCTTTTCTTGGCCTTGATGCTGCATGTAGTCCAGAACTGTAAGGCTGAGGTAATGTCCTGGTAGTCAGTAAATGTGGGGCTGATAGTGCTGTCCTGGGAGACAGTAATGGCGAAGCTGGAGGTGCTGTCCTGGGAGACAGTAATGGTGAACTGGAGACTTTGTCCAGGTAGGCAGGAAATATACGCAGGAAGGAATGCATATAAATGACCTCATGGGAGACAGGAGCTGTAGTGAGGAAACAAGTGTAGTTAAGGACAAGATAAAACCAATATTGCAAACTAGTAATACCACAGGAAATAGCAAACAAGAGGACTCCACTAGCAATAGTGAGGATATATTACCAAAAAACAACTGGTGGGAGCTCCATTGTTGGTGCTAGGGAGGATAGAATTAAGACAGGGAAACATGCACCAACAGGGAATACAGTCACAGAAACCCAAGGCAAACGGAAACCAAGCCTGTGCACATACTATGCACTCGGTATCTGCTGGCATGGGAAATCTGGAAAAACAGATGGGACGTGCAACTATGACCACCCTAGAAAATGCCATGCCCATATGACAACAGGAAAATGCAAACTCCCTTCCTGTAAGCTTTTTCACCCTGAAATGTGTAACTCTTCAGTACAGGAAAGACTGTGTTATAACTTAAATTGCCAGGCATACCATCTAAAGGGGACAAAAAGATACAAAACATCCAGGCCATGGGAATACCTGGGTAGCCACAGCCACTCAAGAGGGAGAGGTTTTTTAGTGCCAGGAAGGAAAAAAAAAATGGCAGGAAATGGCAGAAATCGTACACCAAATCCAGTCATTCCTGGAGTGGAACCACAGTCGATGGCCTCCACTCCAAACCAACAGATACAGATACTAATGCCGGAAAAAAAATCCCCCCCAGTACCAACAATACCACCAGTTCGATAACATTCTTCTTTGCAAATATACAGGGTCTAAAGCCAGCAACAAACAACAAAATACCTTTCATCCGTGGACTGCTTGCAGAGGCAAAGGCAATGTTCGCAGCTTTCACTGAGACCCACATAAAGGATCACTTGGACAACGAAATATGGATCCCAGGTTACAACCTATACAGATGTGACAGAGTGAACAGGCAAAAGCGGGGGGGTTCGCCTGTACATTGCAGAGTCACTTGTTTGCACAGAACTGCTTAATGCCTCAAATGATGTAGTGGAAGTTTTAGCAGTAAAGGTCGAGAACCAAAACCTAGTCATTGTGGTAGTCTACAAGCCTCCGGATGCAACATCCCAGCAATTCCAGGAACAGCTGTTAAAAATTGACCACTGTCTGGAAAACCTTCCAGCTCCTGCACCCAACATCTTGCTCCTGGGGGATTTCAAATTAAGGCACCTAAAGTGGAGGAATATAGCAAATAATATTGTTGTAGTAATAACACCAGGAGGCAGCTCTGATGAAAACTCACACTCACGCGAGCTTTTAAATCTCTGCACAAAATTCAATTTAAACCAGCAAATAAGAGCCCTAAT
>NC_069470.1:16146270-16165088 GCF_026875155.1 Cherax quadricarinatus | reverse complement strand
ATTATAGATCCATCGACAAACTTTTCCTGTTATTCCTTTAGCACGCATTTTGTGGCAATTTAAGTTTTAGCAGAATCTTTCCTGTACTGAAGAGGTACACATTTCAGGGTGGAAAAGCTTACAGGAAAGGAGTTTGCATTTTCCTGTTGTCATATAGGCACGGCATTTTCTAGGGTGGTCATAGTTGCACGTCCCATCTGTTTTTCCAGATTTCCCATGCCTGCAGATACCAAGTGCATAGTATGTGCACAGGCTTGGTTTCCATTTGTTTTGGGTTTCTGTGACTGTATTCCCTGTTGGTGCATGTTTACCTGTCTTATTCCTATCCTCACTAGCACCAACAATGGAGCTCTCACCAGTTGTTTTTGGTAATATATCCTCACTATTGCTAGTGGAGTCCTCTTGTTTGCTATTTCCTGTGGTATTACTAGTTTGCAATATTGGTTTTATCTTGTCCTTAACTACACTTGTTTCCTCACTACGGCTCCTGTCTCCCATGAGGTCATTTATATGCATTCCTTCCTGCGTATATTTCCTGCCTACCTGGACAAAGTCTCCAGTTCACCATTACTGTCTCCCAGGTAAACTCCAGGTATTACGCCATGGTCACACTTGTCGAAGGCTTTTGCAAAGTTTGCATGTATTACATCTGCATTCTTTCTGTCTTCTAGTGCATCTAGGACCTTGTCGTAGTGATCCAATAGTTGAGACAGACAGGAGCGACATGTTCTAAAGTTAAGTTGCCCTGGGTTGTGTAATTGATGGGTTTCTAGATGGGTGACAATCTTGCTTCTTAGAACCCTTTCAAATATTTTTATGCTATGGGATGTTTGTGCTATTGGTCTGTAGTTCTTTGCTATTGCTTTACTGCCCTCTTTGTGGAGTGGGGCTATGTCTGTTGTTTTTAGTAACTGTGGGACGACCCCCGTGTCCATGCTCCCTCTCGATAGGATGGCAAAAGCTCGTAATAGAGGCTTCTTGCAATTCTTGATGAACACGGAGTTCCATGAGTCTGGCCCTGGGGCAAAGTGCATGGGCATGTCATTTATCGCCTGTTCGAAGTCATTTGGCGTCAGGATAACATCAGATAGGCTTGTGTTAACCAAATTCTGTGGCTCTCTCATAAAAAATTCATTTTGATCTTCGACTCTCAGTCTGGTTAGCAGCTTTCTAAAAACTGAGTCATATTGGGACTTGAGTAGCTCACTCATTTCCTTGCTGTCATCTGTGTTGGACCCATCTTGTTTAAGTAGAGGCCCAATACAGGACGTGGTTCTCGACTTTGATTTGGCATAGGAAAAGAAATACTTTGAGTTTCTTTCAATTTCATTTATGGCTTTTAGTTCTTCCCGCGATTGCTGACTCCTGTAAGATTCCTTTAGCTTAAGTTCGATGCTTGCTATTTCTCTGACCAGAGACTCCCTACGCATTTCAGATATATTGGCCTATTTTAGCCGCTCTTTTATTCTTTTCCGTCGCCTGTAAAGGGAGTGCCTGTCTCTGTCTATTTTACATCTTCTCCTCCTTTTACTTAGAGGAATAAGGCTTGTGTATACATTGAGTGCCGCCTAGTTAATCTGTTCTAGGCATAAGTTGGGGTCTGTGTTGCTTAGTCTATTTTCCCAGCTTATATAGGTTAGGACTTGGTTTACTTGGTCCCACTTTATGTTCATGTTATTGAAGTTGAATTTGGTGAATGCTCCCTCGTGACTAATCTCTTTATGTCGGTCTGGGGCTCTGGGCATATATGTCTGAACCTCAATTATGTTGTAATCTGAGTATATTGTTTTAAATATGGTGACATTTCGTATCAGATCATCATTGTTAGTGAAGATGAGATCTAGTATTCTCCAGTCTAGTAGGCTCTATTATTTGTTTGTTTAAATTGAATTTTGTGCAGAGATTTAAAAGCTCGTGTATGTGTGAGTTCTCTTCAGAGCTGCATCCTGGTGTTATTACTGCAACAACATTATTTGCTATATTCGTCCATTTTAGGTGCCTTAAGTTGAATTCCCCCAGGAGCAAGATGTTTGGGGCAGGAGCTGGAAGAATTTTCCAGACAGTGGTGAATTTTTAAACAGCTGTTCCGGGAAATTTGCTGGGACGTTGCATCCGGGGCTTGTAGACTACCACAATGACTATGTTTTGGTTCTCGATCGTTACTGCTAAAACTTCCACTACTTCATTTGAGGCATTAAGCAGTTCTGTGCAAACAAGTGACTCTGCAATGCACAGGCTAACCCCCTCCCCTTTTGCCTGTTCACTCTGTCGCATCTGTATAGGTTGTAACCTGGGATCCATATTTCGTTGTCCAAGTGATCCTTTATGTGGGTCTCAGTGAAAAACGTGAACATTGCCTTTGCCTCTGCAAGCAGTCCACTGATGAAAGGTTTTTTGTTGTTTGTCGCTGGCTTTCGACCCTGTCATCGGAATGTCATCGGAGTGGTGGTATTGTTGGTACTGGGGGGGGGGATTTTTTTCCGGCCTTATTATCTGTATCTGTTTGGGGGGGAGTGGAGGCCATCGACTCTGGGTTTCCACTCCAGGAATGACTGGATTTGGTGTACGATTTCTGCCATTTCCTGCCAGTTTTTTTTTTCCTTCCTGGCAATAAAAAACCTCTCCCTCTTGAGTGGCTGTGGCTGCCCAGGTTTTCCCATGGCCTGGATGTTTTGTATCTTTTTGTCCCCTTTAGATTGTGTGCCTGGCAATTTAAGTTTTAGCAGAATCTTTCCTGTACTGAAGAGGTACACATTTCAGGGTGAAAAAGCTTACAGGAAAGGAGTTTACATTTTCCTGTTGTCATATAGGCACGGCATTTTCTAGGGTGGTCATGTTGCAGTCCCATCTGTTTTTCCAGATTTCCCATGCCTGCAGATACCAAGTGCATAGTATGGACAGGCTTGGTTTCCATTTGTTTTGGGTTTCTGTGACTGTATTCCCTGTTGGTGCATGTTTACCTGTCTTATTCCTATCCTCACTAGCACCAACAATGGAGCTCTCACCAGTTGTTTTTGGTAATATATCCTCACTATTGCTAGTGGAGTCCTCTTGTTTGCTATTTCCTGTGGTATTACTAGTTTGCAATATTGGTTTTATCTTGTCCTTAACTACACTTGTTTCCTCACTACAGCTCCTGTCTCCCATGAGGTCATTTATATGCATTCCTTCCTGCGTATATTTCCTGCCTACCTGGACAAAGTCTCCAGTTCACCATTACTGTCTCCCAGGACAGCACCTCCAGCTTCGCCATTACTGTCTCCCAGGACAGCACTATCAGCCCCACATTTACTGACTACCAGGACATTACCTCCAGCCTTACAGTTTCTGACTACATGACCAGCATCAAGGGCGATACCATCCAGCCCAGACTTTTTATTTTCCAATCTGTTGTAGAAAGCTTCCAGGTTGTCTATGAAAGCAGCTTTGATGTTATCCTCTTTTAATACCAATGTGATTTAAGTCCACAGATTGATCTCATTTGGGCATACCCAAAAACACTTCCCTGTTTTAATACTGCTTGTAGCTAGTTCTTGGATATCTGCACAAGGGGCGTGACACCAATTTCCACAAAAATGACGATTTATCCATGTGGAAGCCCGTTTGTTTGATTGACTGCAGACTGCACAGAGCTTCATAATGATTTGAATGGCTGATTTACTGTAATTCTACTAGCAACCTCTTGAATACTCTATTAATAACCTCCTTAAAGTGAAGCTCTAGCTATTTGTATTTCTATTTCTAACTGTACTTGTATATTAGGACGGCTTACCAGTGTACGTTCCTGTTTTATATTTATTGTTTGTTTTTGATAAGGGCGCCTACAACTCCATCCATTTACCGTCTGCTTCATTGTCCAACGAATCCATTTGAAACCGGTCGAGGGTTCGGACCAGTCGAGGTTCGAACCAGTCAAGGGTTCGGAACCAGTCTGATCTGATCAGTGGGTGACTTATTTAAAACATACTGGTCGGTGATTTGGGCTAACGCATGGAAGATCTACTGGAAATTATCTACCCGAGTAATAAGTGATGTGATTGACACAAAAGTATAACTTGCGTGCTGAAGAACCAGTGATTGCTGGCATTGTATCAATTGTATCAATCACATCTACTAGAAAAATGACAGGATGGATAATGAGAACCTTCAAAACTAGGGATGTCAAGCCCATGATGACACTCTTCAGGTCACTTGTTTTATTCTATCTAGGCTGGAATATTGCTGCACACTAACAGCACCTTTCAAGGCAGGTGAAATAGCTGACCTAGAATATGTACAGACAACCTTCACGGTGCGCATAACGGAGATAAAATGCCTCTATTACTGGGAGCGCTTGATTTTCCTGAATCTGTACTCCCTGGAACACAGGCAGGAGAGATACATGATTATATACACCTGGAAAATCCTAGAGGGACTAGTACCGAACTTGCACACGAAAATCACTCACAACGAAAGCAAAAGACTCAGCAGACGATGCAACATCCCCCAATGAAAAGCAGGGGTGTCAATAGCACGTTAAGAGACAATACAGTAAGTGTCAAGGGCCCGAGACTGTTCAACTGCCTCCCAGCATACATAAGGGGGATTACCAATAGACCTTTGGCTGTCTTCAAGCAGGCACTGGACAAACACCTAAAGTAGGTACCTGACCAATCGGGCTGTGGCTCGTATGTTGGATTGTGTGCAGCCAGCAGTAACAGCCTGGTTGATCAGGCTTTGATCCACCAGGAGGCCTGGTCACAAACCGGGCCATGGGGGCGTTGACCCCCGGAACTCTCTCCAGGTACAGAGAGTATTCGTCAACAGAGTAAAGTCCGAGGCAGCTACGGTGAAAAGCTCTGTTCCACAAGGCACAGTACTCGCTCCCATCTTGTTCCTCATCCTCATATCCGACATAGACAAGGATGTCAGCCCCAGCACCGTGTCTTCCTTTGCAGATGACACCCGAATCTGCATGACAGTGTCTTCCATTGCAGACACTGCAAGGCTCCAGGCGGACATCAACCAAATCTTTCAGTGGGCTGCAGAAAACAATATGAAGTTCAACGATGAGAAATTTCAATTACTCAGATATGGTAAACATGAGGAAATTAAATCTTCATCAGAGTACAAAACAAATTCTGGCCACAAAATAGAGCGAAACACCAGCGTCAAAGACCTGGGAGTGGTCATGTCGGAGGATCTCACCTTCAAGGACCATAACATTGTATCAATCGCATCTGCTAGAAAAATGACAGGATGGATAATGAGAACCTTCAAAACTAGGGAGGCCAACCCCATGATGACACTCTTCAGGTCACTTGTTCTATCTAGGCTGGAATATTGCTGCACACTAACAGCACCTTTCAAGGCAGGTGAAATTGCCGGCGCGCATAACGGAGATAAAACACCTCAATTACTGGGAGCGCTTGAGGTTCCTAAACCTGTATTCCCTGGAACGCAGGAGGGAGAGATGCATGATTATATACACCTGGAAAATCCTAGAGGGACTAGTACCGAACTTGCACACGAAAATCACTCACTACGAAAACAAAAGACTTGGCAGACGATGCACCATCCCCCCAATGAAAAGCAGGGGTGTCACTAGCACGTTAAGAGACCATACAATAAGTGTCAGGGGCCCGAGACTGTTCAACTGCCTCTCAGCACATATAAGGGGGATTACCAACAGACCCCTGGCAGTCTTCAAGCTGGCACTGGACAAGCACCTAAAGTCAGTTCCTGATCAGCCGGGCTTTGGCTCGTACGTTGGTTTGCGTGCAGCCAGCAGCAACAGCCTGGTTGATCAGGCTCTGATCCACCAGGAGGCCTGGTCACAGACCGGGCCGCGGGGGCGTTGACCCCCGGAACTCTCTCCAGGTAAACTCCAGAGGCGGCTCTAAATAGTTCTGAATACTGCTCACAAGGTCATTGTTAAAAGTCTCGACACAGGTACACTCATAGGAATTATACCAGTCAGTCACATGTGCAACAAAGTCGTCATGCTGATTAGGGGGAACATTAAAACGTTTCCGCTTGAATATCCCACCACGAAGGATAGTATTACCAATATCTAGAGAGGTTAGCCTTGGGAAATGATCTGATGATATATCTGTTATAATGGAAGACTCGCAGCTGGCAAAAGTAATGTTGAAACCCAGACACAGATCAAGGACACCCCCATAGATATGTGTGGGCTCAAGGTCACCTACAATTTGAACATTATCATGACTGTTTAAGAGTGACAAGAGTTGATTACCATTACGATTACCAAACTGAGAGTTTCCAATGCTTTTGTGTCTTGCATTATAATCACCAATAATAAGAGTATGTTCAGACTGAGCACAAGTTGGGAGCTCCAAGTAATTAAACTTATCAACAGGAGCATACAAGTTAAATATGCTGACAGCAGAGTTCCCTATATAAATCCTAACACCGTGATACTGCAACCCCTCTGATTTCTTATTTGCAAGAAGTTGATTGGGAAACGATTTTTTAATTTATAGAACACAAGAATTAGTAGATTTGAGGTTATATGCAACAAATGATGGCAATTTAGGGGGTTGGAATTTTTCAGGGACTCTGCACTTTTGTAGACACGCAATGTCAATGGATTCAGTAGTAACTTTATGATGAAGGCCAGAAAATCTTTTTCTAAGTGATGCAATATTCCAACTTAAAATGGATAGTTCATACGAGTTTGGTTCCATTATAAAAGTTCAGGGATAGAATTCAATTACTCAGCAAAATGAAAGAAACTTACTGAATAGCAAACAGACATAATCAATATCAATATCATCAGTGTTATCCTTATCCATGAGTCTCTTAAGCGCACTTCCATTATGGAGACCTCTTGGGAGTCTTTGTTTACAAAAGTCGCCAGAAACTTACCACACAGGTCAGCTGTTTTAAAAATCTTCCTGGCCTGCTAGTGTACCTCGCATATAATCTAGTGATACCACTGAATAGGAGAATTCAGTGTTGTAGCAGCAACTAACCAGTAATATAATGGTACTTAGTGGAGTGAAGTGACTTTCATTAGTTTTTTCTCCATTCTCGAAAAACCAGACGTATACAGTTGTGAGGGAAAAGTTCAATAGATAGGAGTAGCGATATAGTAACAATAGTTTGATTGCCGGCTACTTGTTAAGGTAGAGTAAGTCCAGCTCCCGCTATCCCATCCCCCCTTTTTCCCTCTCCCCGAAAGTGAAAGTTTGCTTGCCTGCTACTTGTTAAGATAAGGTAAGTCTAGCTCCCACTATTCCTGCCTTTTTTTCCCCCCCACCCCGAAAGTGATAGTTTGATTGCCGGCTGCTTGTTAAGGTAGGGTCAGTCTAGCTCCAGCTATCCCTTCCCCTCCTTCCCCCCCCCCGAAAGGTGACGTGTGGGGCTCTGGTCCAAACAGTAATCACTAGACTCACAGCTCCCAGCACTACTGTAAGTACATGCCTGCCTTGTATTCTAGTGGATTTATTGGTTGTAATAATCACCACGTCTATTAGGTATTGTACTTATCATGGAGAGTGATTTCTTAAGCAGTGGGTAACCTGTCTGTCTTTCCAGCTTGGATGACAGAGAGGGTCACCTGCCAATCAACGAGTAGAATTGAAGGAGACGGACTAACCTTCTGAGATGTCCCAAATTTTGATCCACTTACCTGTTTGTGTATGCAAGTAGCAGGATATAACCCCTCATCATTGCAGTGGAGAAAACCTGCTTTCCTGTCATCTGGAAGGATTATTGAAAGCTAGAAAATCTGTGAAGAACGAGCCAGTGGGTTGTCATCAACACCTGCAACCTCCCCCCCATCGTCAGCAACGGCTACGATTTCAACAACACGCAGTGTCACCAACACCAGACACCCACGTTTTATATACATTTATATTAGCGTTGAATTCAGTTATTTATATTTTTCATTTTTCATTTTCTTTAATGTAGGATCAATATTTCATATTTAAGTGTTTTATATTTTATATTTTCTAAATAATAAAGTGTTTATGTTTGTCAGTTTTTTTCTTTTTCTATTCATTAATTTTCCTGAGGAGGAGCCAGCTTTGGTAATACTGTCTGAAGTTGTTACAGAGCTGAGTAAGCCTTCACAAGTGGCGACCTTGCCAGGATCAACTCTACTGAATCAAGATTCAATTCCATCTCGAATCTACCATTGGAACTTCAACGCCGCATACCAGACGGTTACCACCAGCCATGAGTAATCATTCTCTATGGTAGGACTACAGTATAGGTATTTGAAAGATTTAGTGATTGTTATAGTCTCAATTTATTGTAAGTCAAGTCAGGCAGGATATAATATTTAATTCTGCTACCTTTTTGTTCGAGCTTGAAACACTTTGGAGGATTAGACTCTAGGGACCCGAGATTTTCCAGCGACAATTTGTTTCATTGAGCTCTTTATTTTATCTAGGGAACTGTCGTAGGACACTCTTGATTTATTGGTGAGAACATTGGATGGTCAAGGGACCCCATTCTACTTACTGTTTGCTTGGAGCCGGCACAGAACCCTTCGTTTTCATTAATACATATTGTTTAATTGAAGTAGGGATCGAGCCCTCTGATTTATTTACAGTTTGAGTGGATCAGGAATTGAACCCTCCATTTTCTTTAATACCCGTTTCATTTTCCCTTGGTAATTTAAGTTATTCTTGCAAATATGGAGGAATACCAGTTTTGGATGAACGCTGGAAGTAAGTTAGGAATAACAGGGAAAAATTTAGAATCTTTCATTGTGCTAAAATCCAGGAAAAAATTGAAAAGGAGAGGGGAGAAATCGAAGAGAAGAGGAAAGGGAGGGTTTGAGAATCAAAAGAGAAGACAAAAAGGCGTGATAGACCCTTTATCGTGAGGAAAAAAAGCTAAAGTACTGAGGAACAAGTTAAATTAAGGGAAAATTGAGGAAAGAGCAAAGGATAGGAATATGAGTTAGGGGAGAGAAAAAGGATTGCGAGCTCGAACAAGCTCGCCCTTTAATTACAGAATAAAAAGTTACTTTCTCACAACAGCAATTAGATGAAGGAGTAATGGAACAACGTGCAGCTAGTGCACATATTCCAACACCTAATTTACTCCCCTTCACAGAGGGGTTAAGACATAACTTCATACATTATCAGGTTTGAAAATACTGCTACCCTCTGTGAATGGCCTGCTGACACCTGGCCTACCAGGTTAGGAATGTTATTTTCTGGTACAGCCTTGAATATCTATGCAACTTTGTCGCAGGATATCATATGTAATTATAACCTACTGAAGAAGGCAATCCTTAAAGCATATCAAAAAAACCACTAATTCTTACAGGAAAGATTTCAGGTATGCCACCTTACAGCCTGGCCAGAACTTTCAACAGTTACAGGTAACACTCTTTCGTTTGTTCGACTTTTGGATAGAGAGTTCAGGAATTGATCACAGTTATGAATCTCTTCGAGACTTCATGGTTGCTGACCAGTTCCTGACAGCTCTTCCTCACCAGATGCGAACATTCATTAGAGAACGTAACCTGATTAAAGCTGAGGAAGTTGCTGAGGCTGCTGACCTGTATGCTGAGGTTCACAATTCCTATAAAGACCTAAAGGGATCGAACCCTAAGGGCAAGGGTTCATCACACCTTAAGAAATCAAAGCCTCTAGTAGAAAGTAGAGTGACTTCTTTTGTTCCTGTTTGTCATTTGTGTGGTGTTAAGGGACATAAACGTCCAGATTGTCCTTCTAAGAAGGTCCAAAAAGTTGGAAGATGTTTTAAAGACTGTAATGACCAAGCACCCTTCTGTTCAGGAACAGTTAATGAACTTAATGTATCTACCATTTTACGAGACACTGGATGCACATGTATAGTCATTTCTGATAAGCTGTTCCCTAATCTTAAAGAAACTCATTCCTCTGCTATACTTTCAGACTACTTGGGCCGTACAGACACTTTTCCTACCATTCGTTGTTACATTAGGTCTAAATGGTTCACAGGTTAGTCTGAAGCCATACTAGCTCCCATCACTTCTTGCTCCGTACTAATAGGCAATGTAAAAGGTGCCATTCTTCCTTCTGAGGTTGACCTTTCATCACCAAAGATGGACATAAGTGTTTCACATCCTCTTCCTGTAGAGTCAGAGAAGCCCCTCGAAAGTTCAGATGAGACAATGTCTCGCGAGATTCATGTGGGATTAAAAACCAGTGATGCTACTCTCGAAAGCGAGGTAGTAGGATCACCGGTTCACTTGTTAGATGAAAGTGAAGATATCACCTCCGATACCATAAATATCTTGACTAGGGCTCAGACCAAAGCCCAGGCTTCTCCTACTATCCATCCTTTGATTTTCCCTGACTTTAAGCCTTTAGATATATCGAAGGACTCCTTTGTCAATTTACAACGTAATTGCCCTTCTCTTCAGAATTGCCATAATGCTGCTACACAAAATCGAGTTATCCAAAGGAAAAACTTTTCATATAAATTTGAATATATAAAAGGTATCTTGTACAAGTCAATATTCAAATTAAATTCAGATGAGATAGACTATTCCATCTTAGTTGTTCCAAGTCAATGCAGAGAGACTGTTCTTAAAATGGCTCATGACCTGCCAGTGGCCGGACATTTCTCAAATCGTAAAACCTTAAATAAAATTAGAGAAACCTATTTTTATCCAAAAAAGTCCTCAGATGTCACTACCTATTGTAGATCGTGTAAAGTTTGCCAACTGTCATCCACCCGAGGTACCAGGCGAGTACCTATGGTCAAAATGCCAGTCTTTATGGTACCTTTTGAAAGAGTAGCTATTGACATCGTTTGTCCTTTATCTCCACTTTCATCTGGGGGATATAGATATATATTAACCTTAGTTGATTATGCTTCGAGTTTCCCTGAAGCCATACCCTTAAAGACCATAACTACTACAGAGGTGGCTGAAGCACTTTTGTCCATCTTCTCCAGAGTTGGCATCCCTAGAGAAATTTTGTCTGACCGTGGGACACAATTCACATCTGACTTAATGCAACATTTATACCAACTTCTGGGAGTGAAGCCTCTCTTCACCACACCCTATCATCCCAGCTGTAATGGGAGGATTGAACACCAGCATTCGATTCTCAAGTCCATTTTAAGGAAACTTTGCTCCATTAAACCTAAGGAGTGGCATCGTTACCTACCCTGTGCTTTGTTTGCCATGAGGGAAGTTCCCAGTGACTCTTTGGGGTTTTCACCTTTTGAACTTCTCTATGGTAGACAGGCCAGAGGCCCATTGCCCATCCTTCATGACTTATGGACTAATGAGGAGGTAAATGCTGAGGTTCAGTCTTCTTACCAGTTTCTCCTTAGATCCAAACTTGAGGAGACCTCTGACATAGTTTCGAAAAACTTAAGCTTGTCAATGGACCAGTACAAAACATATTTTGATTCCAAAAGTCAGAGGAGAAGTTTTAAAGAAGGAGATGAAGTTCTGGTACTTTTGCCTTTCAAGTCAAATAAATTATTAGTAGCATGGAAAGGTCCATATAAAGCATTAAAAATTTGTGGAAGTTGCTACCTCATAGAAGTAAGGGGGAAACCAAAAACTTTATTCCTTTTTTTGGGAAAAAAACCCCCTTAAAAAAATTTTTTTTTTGGGGGGTTCCCCCCCCATTTTTTAAAAATTTTAAAATTTTTTTTTTTTTTTTTAAACCCTTTTTTTTTTTTAAAAAAAAATTAAAAAAAGGGGGGAAAAAAACCTTTTTTTTTTAAAAATAAAAAATTTAAAAAGGAAAAAAGGAAAAAAAAAAAGGGAAAAAAAAAAAGGAAAAAAAAGGGGAAAAAATCGGGGGAAAAAAAAAAAAAAGGGGAAAAAAAAAAGGGAAATTTGGGAAAAAAAAATTTTTGGGGGAAAAAAAAAAAAAAAAAAAAAAATTTTGGGAAAAAAGTTTTTAAAAAAAAGAAAAATTTAAAAAAATTAAAAAATTTTAAAAACCCCAATTTACCCCCCCCCCAAAATTTTCCCCCCCAAAAATTTTTTAAAAAAAACCCCCTTTTATTTTTTTAAAAAGCCCCCTTTTTTTCCCCTTCCCCGGGTTTTTTTTGGGGCCGGGGAATAAAAAAAGGGGGGGAAAAAATTTTAAAAAAAAAAAAAATTTTTCCCAAAAAAAAAAATTCCCCAAAACCGGGCCCCCCTTTTACAAAAAAATTTTTTTTTGGGGTTTAAAAGGGTTTTTTTTTTAAACCCCGGATTGGGGGCCCTTTTCAAATTTCCAAAAAAAGGGGGGGGTTTAAAAATTTTTAAGGGGGGTTTTTGGGGGAAAATTTCCCAAAAAAAAATTTAAAAAAAAGGGGTTAAAAAAAAAAAACCCCAAAAAAAAAAAAAAGGGGGGAAAATTTGGGGGTTTTTTGGGGGTTTTTTTTTTTTTTTTTAAAAAAAAAAATTTTTTAAAAGGGTTCCCAAAAAAATTTTTTTTAAAAAAAAAAAACCCCTTTTTCCGAAAAAAAAAAAAGGGTTTTTCCCCCAAAAAAAAATTTTTTTCCCCCCCAAAAATTTTTTTAAATTTAAAAAAACCCCCCCCCCCTTTTTTTTGGGGGGTTTTTTTTTTTAAACCTTTTCCTTTAATTCTTTTAAAATTTACCCCAAAAAACCCCCCTTTTTTTTTTCCCCCTTTTAAAAAAAGGCCCCTTTTTTTAATTTTCCCTTTTTCCCAAAAAAGGCCCTAAATTTTAAAAACCCCCCCTTTTGGGGAAAAAAAAAAATAAAATTTTTGGGGGAAAGGGGTTTAAAAAAAAAAAAGGGAATTTTCCCCCCAAAAAATTTTTCCGGGGAAGAAAAACCCCCTTTCCAAAAAACCCCCCAAAAATTTTTTTAAAAACCCTTTTTTTTCCCTTTTTTTTTTCAAACCCTTTTTTTAAAAAAAAAAAAAAATTAAAAAAATTTTAAAAAAAACCCAAAAAATTTTTTTTAAAATTTTTTTAAAAAAAAAAAAAATTTTTTTTCCCAAAAAAAATTTCAGAAAAAAATTTCTTTTTTAAAAAAAATTTTAAAAAAAAATTTTAAAAAAATTTTTTCCCAAAAGGCCCCAAAAAAAAAAATTTTTTTTTTAAAAAAATTAAACCCCAAAAAAAAAGGGTTAAAACCCCCCGGGGCCCAAAAAAAATTTTAAAATTTTTTTTTTTTTGGGGAAAGCAAAAAAACCCTTTTGTTTTTCCCCATTTCCCTAAGGGGGAAAATTTAAAAAAAAATTTTTCCCCGGGGGCCCTTTTTTTTTTAAAAAACCCCCCGGGGCCCCCTTTTTTTTTTCCCAAAAACCCCCTTAAAAAAATTTTTTCCCCCCAAAATTAATTTTCCCCCCCAAAAAAAAATTTGGGGGGGCCCCCCAACCCCCCTTTTTGGGTTTTTTTTCCCCCCCGGGGGTTTTTTTTTTTTTTTCCCCCGGGGGGTTTTTTCCCCCCCCTTTTTTTTTTAAAAAACCCCAAATTTTTTTTTTTTAAAAAAATTTTTTTAAAAATTGGGGGGCCCCCGCCCTTTTCCCCCCCTGTTTTTTTAAAAATTTTTTTTTTTAAAAATTTTTTTCCCCCAAAAAAAAACCCCCTTTTTTTAAAATAATTTTTTTTTTTTTTTAAAAAAAAAAATTTTTTAAAAATTAAATTTTAAAAAAAAAAAAATTTTCCCCCCCCCCTTTTTTTTTTTTTTGGGGGGGGGGGGGAAAAAATTTTTTTAAAACCCCTTTGGGGGAAAAAAACCTTTTTTAAACCCCCAAAAAAAAAAAAAATTTTTGGGGGCCCTTTTTTTTTTTTTTAAAAATAAAAAATAAAAATTAAAAGGGGGTTTGGGAATTCCCCCCTTTTTTTTTTTTTTTTTTTTTTTTTTTTTTTTGGGCCAAAAAAGGGGGTTTTCCCCCCGGGGCCAAAAAAATTTTTTTTTTTGGGAAAAAAGACTTGAACTACTTCAATGTGTAACTTTTCTTTTTTTTTTCCCCCCTTTTTTTCCCCCGGGCCAAAATTTTTTTGGGGGGAAAAAACCCCCCCAAAACAAAAATTTTATTTTTTTTTTTTTTAAAAAGGGGGGAAAAAAAAAAAAAAAAACCCTTTTTTTGTTTTTTTGGGGGGGAAAAATTTTTTAATTTTTTGTTTTTTTAAAAAAAGGGGGGGGGGAAACCCCCTTAAAAAAACGTTTAAAACAAATTTTTTTCCTTTTTTAAGATTTTAATTTTTCAAATTTTTTTCTTTTTTAAAGAACCCCCTTTTTCCCCCCAAAAAAAAAAAAAATTCCCTTCGGTTTGGTAACTCCTGTGTACCCATGTGAACTGATGAGGGAAAAGGGCTTTGGTAAATGGCCAAAAAGTTTCAGTTTATTTTTATAACATTTACGTAATGACATCCCCTTTGGGGGGAAAATACCAAACATTAACATTTATTTTGGTAGGTTACGCTTTACAAAGGCCCCCCTTTCCAACCGAAAAAAATGCTTCCCCGGGGTTAAAAACAAATTAGTATCTTGGATGTATTTTAATAACTTCTGCAGCCCCTCCCATAAGATTTAACCTTTTTTAGGGAAATTTTAAAATTCCCCCCCAAAACCCAAAAACTCTTGCGTACTTTCTTGGGTTTTGTAAATTTTTATGCATGGTTTAACCCAAAAAATTACTGATCTTCAGGCATCTTATCTGACTTCCTTAAAAAGTCTTGAAGGGAAACCCCTTTGAACCTCCGACTTTGCTTTGGGGAAAAAATTTTAAAGAGATTAAAAATTTTCTTCTCGAAAGACCCTAAAACTTTAAAAATTCCAGATATTAATAAAAAAATTTTGTTTGAGAACTGATGCCTTTCCAAATTTTGGTTAGGTGCATTTTTTCTACAATAAACCCTGAGGGATCCCTTCCCTGTAGCTTCCTAAGGGCCCGGGAAAATCCCCTTTCCCCCAAAACGAGAAAAAAAAAATCCCCAAAAAGAAAAAAGGAAAAGTTTTGGGATTTGCTTGGGGGACTCTGAACTTTTAAAATTTTTTTTCTGGGAAAAAAATTCCTTTTTTGAAAAGGCCCCAAATCTTTTATATACCTAGAAACTTTTAAGGGAACCAAATTTTGCCTCTTGAGGGGACATTTGCCTTTCCCGGGTTTTTTAAATTCCAAAATTTTGTATTCAATGGTTTTATCCAAAATTTTTTCTCTGAGGGTTTTGTCGTGACCCGTCAGTAGAAGATTGTTGCCTTTTTCGCGACTTCCCCGTTAAAAATTTTTTTTCCCCATATTTTTTTTATTTTCTCCTTTACTAAAAGTTTGGTATGGGGGGGGTGAGGGGGAAAAATTCAATAGATAGGAGTAGCGTTTAGTAACAATATTTTTTATTGGGTACTTTCTAAGGGGGGGAAGGGCCAGCTCCCCCTATCCCCCCTTTTTCCCCCTCCCCCAAGTGATATTTGCTTGCCGGCTACTTTGTAAGGTAAAATTTAAGGTTTGGTGCCCCCATTTCCCCCCTTTTTTTCCCCCCCCCCCCAAAGTGATAGTTTGATTGCCGGTGTTTTTAAAGGTAGGGGCATCTACTCCCCCCTAAACCCCTTTTCCCCCTTCCCCCCCCCCCCCCCAAAAAGGGGACGTGTTGGAAACTCCGGTCCAAACAGAAACCCCTAGACCCACAGGGGCCCCGGGACTATGTTAATTCATGCCCCGCCTTTTATTCTTTGTGGAAATTTTTGGTTGTAATAATCACCCAAAGTTATTAGGTATTGAAATTATCAGGAGAGTGATTTCTAAGCAATGGGAACCTGTCTTTTCTTTCCCGCTTGGATGACAGAGATGGTCACCTGGGCCCAAAAACGATAAATTGAAGGGGGACGGGGCTAACCTTTGAGATGTCCCCAAAAAATTTTATCCACTTACCCGTTTTTTGTATGCAAGTAGGGAGGATATATCCCCCCCAAACATTGCAGGGGGAGAAAACCTGCTTTCCTGTCAAACTGGAAGGTTTTTTGAAAGCTAGAAAATCTTGAAGAACGAGCCAGTGGGTTGTCATCAAAACCTGCAAAACCCCCCCCCCAACGTCCCGGGAACGGCTACGATTTTTAACAACGCCCGTGTCACCAACCCCCAGACACCCCCTTTTTTATTATTTATATTAGCTTTAATTCAGTTATCATTTTTATTTTTTATTTTCATTTTCTTTAATGTAGGATCAATTTTTTCTTAATTTTTTTGGGGTTTTTTTTTTTTTATATTTTTTAAATAATAAAATTTTAAGTTTCAGTTTTTTTTCTTTTTCTATTTATTTTAATTTTTCCCGAGGAGGAGCCAAACTTTGGGAAAACTGTTGAAGTTGTTTACAGAGCTGAGGAATCCTTCACAAAAAGTGAAATTCCTTTTAACCTTTGTTACCAGCGGTTTTTCAAAAAATTTCAACGTTAGTTTAATATCTTTTTTATGCACCCCCTAACCCATCCTTTTGGGCGGAATCAAAAGATTACAAAGGGAAAAATGGGTCCCCCAAAGGGCTGGGGCCCAAAGGGTTTTGGGTCCGGAAATTTACAAAAAGGGAATAACTTGGGTAGACTGGTCACAATATGGGAATTACAGAAGGGAATTTAAAACAGCCTCACTCCTATACATGGTTACAGTCCCTGAACAATTTTCAAAGTAATGAAAACCCCGGGTACGTCCCCCCCCTGGTCACAATTGTAAGAGTTATAAAAAACAAAAAATTATGTGGGGCTTTTCCCACACGAGGCGTTTGCACACACATACACACACGAGGGCGCAAGCACAGACATATGCACATGTGTCTGTGCGTGCGTCCTCGTGTATGTGTGCGCGCGCGCTCGTGTGGGCATATGACCCACATAATATTTGCATTTATAACTCATTACAATTGTGACCAGGTGTGGACGTATCAGTGGTTCATTACTTTGTAATTTGTTCATGACTGTAAACATGTATAGGAGTGAGGCTGATTCATTGCCTTTGTTTACCTGGAGTTTACCTGGAGAGAGTTCCGGGGGTCAACGCCCCCGCGGCCCGGTCTGTGACCAGGCCTCCTGGTGGATCAAAGCCTGATCAACCAGGCTGTTACTGCTGGCTGCACACAAACCAACGTACGAGCCACAACCCGGCTGGTCAGGAACCGACTTTAGGTGCTTGTCCAGTGGCAGCTTGAAGACTGCCAGGGGTCTGTTGGTAATCCCCCTTATGTATGCTGGGAGGCAGTTGAACAGTCTCGGGCCCCTGACACTTATTGTATGGTCTCTTTACGTGCTAGTGGCACCCCTGCTTTTCATTGGGGGGATGGTGCATCGTCTGCCAAGTCTTTTGCTCTCTTAATGACTGATTTTCGTGTGCAAGTTCGGTGCTAGTCCTTATAGGATTTTCCAGGTGTATATAATCATGTATCTCTCCCGCCTGTGGTCCAGGAATACAGGTTCAGGAACTCAAGCGCTCCCAGTAGTTGAGGTGTTTTATCTCCGTTATGCGTGCCGTGAAGGTTCTCTGTACATTTTCTAGGTCAGCAATTTCACCTGCCTTGAAAGGTGCTGTTAGTGTGCAGTAATATTCAAGCCAAGATAGAACAAGTGACTTGAAGAGTGTCATCATGGGCTTGGCATCCCTAGTTTTGAAGGTTCTCATTATCCATCCTGTCATTTTTCTAGCAGATACGACTGATACAATGTTATTGTCCTTGAAGGTGAGATCCTCCGACATGATCACTCCCAGGTCTTTGACGTTGGTGTTTCGCTCTATTTTGTGGCCAGAATTTGTTTTGTTCTCTGATTAAGATTTAATTTCCTCATGTTTACCATATCTGAGTAATTGAAATTTCTCATCGTTGAACTTCATATTGTTTTCTGCAGCCCACTGAAATATTTGGTTGATGTCCGCCTGGAGCCTTGCAGTGTCTACAATGGAAGACACTGTCATGCAGATTCGGGTGTCCCCTGCAAAGGAAGACACGGTGCTATGGCTGACATCCTTGTCTATGTCAGATATGAGGATGAGGAACAAGATGGGAGCGAGTACTGTGCCTTGTGGAACAGAGCTTTTCACCGTAGGTGCCTCGGACTATACTCTGTTGACTACTACTCTCTGTGTTCTGTTAGTGAGGAAATTATAGATCCATCGACCGACTTTTCCTGTTATTCCTTTAGCACGCATTTTGTGCGCTATTACGCCATGGTCACACTTGTCGAAGGCTTTTGCAAAGTCTGTATATATTACATCTGCATTATTTTTGTCTTCAAGTGCATCTAGGACCTTGTAGTAGTGATCCAATAGTTGAGACAGACAGGAGCGACCTGTTCTAAACCCATGTTGCCCTGGGGTTGTGTAACTGATGGGTTTCTAGATGGGTGGTGATCTTGCTTCTTAGGACCGTTTCAAAGATTTTTATGATATGGGATGTTAGTGCTATCGGTCTGTAGTTCTTTGCTATTGCTTTAGTGCCTCCTTTGTGGAGTGGGGCTATATCTGTTGTTTTTAGTAACTGTGGGACGACGCCCGTGTCAATGCTCCCTCTCCATAGGATGGTAAAAGCTCGTGATAGGGGTTTCTTGCAGTTCTTGATGAACACGGAGTTCCATGAGTCTGGCCCTGGGCCAGAGTGCATGGGCATGCCATTTATCGTCTGTTCGAAGTCATTTGTGTCAGGATAACATCAGATAGGCTTGTGTTAACCAAATTCTGTGGCTCCTCTCATAAAAAATTCATTTTGATCTTCGAATCTCACTCTGGTTAGCGGCTTGCTAACTTGAGTAGCTCACTCATTTCCTTGCTGTCATCTGTGTAGGACTCATCTTGTTTAAGTAGGGGCCCAATACTGGACGTTGATTTGGCATAGGAGAAGAAATACTTTGGGTTTCTTTCTATTTCATTTATGGCTTATAGTTCTTCACGCGATTCCTGACCCTA
>NC_069470.1:16082036-16145770 GCF_026875155.1 Cherax quadricarinatus | reverse complement strand
GGGTAAACAGGGAACTTTGTGTCATTGTTTAAACTAAAATGTGGTATGTTTAAAGATCAGGATATAGTGTTAGGTAAATTAAAGGGGGTTTAAGTTGTTCCATGTGCCCCAATTTGAAAGGGGAAGGGGGGGGGGGGGAGTTTTGCATTATATTTTCAAAAAAAATTTTAATTTGTTGCATAAAAAAGGTAAAAAAATAATGGAATTTTAACAGAATTTCTTTTCTTATGACAAGTTTGGGTTTGATGGGTAAGGAAAAGGATGGGTAAGGATGAAATATTGGAAAAGGGTGGGAGGGGGTAGGAGGTAGGTAAAAAGGTAAGTGGACTTCTTTGAGGGAAAATCGGGAGTCCAGTGATTTTGGAAACAGTTCAGGACTTTTTTTTTTGAAGCAGTGTGAACGGATAAAAGGGGGTTAATATTTGCTTGCCCTAGTCTTGTCAAATAAGGAAAAGAAAAATAATCTGGAAATCACTGAAGAGTTTGGCGAATTTGTCCAAAATCCTCACTTTTAGCATTAAGGGTTTACATACAAGTAGAGAGAATGGAGGAAACAGAATGACTTAAAGGTGTTAGTCTGTAGTGGAAGGAAGGGGGGTGGGGTCGGCTAAAAAGGTTGGGGGAGGGGGAAAAGGAGGTTTTGTGTGCGGGGGCTTGGACTTCCAGAGGCATGCGTGGGTTTTTGTAGGAGTGAATGGAGAAAATTTTTTTTAAAATTTTTGACGTGCTGTTGGAGTGTGAGCAAAGTAACATTTATAAAGGGTTTCAGGGAAACGGCAGGCCGGACTTGAGCCCGGAGAGGGGAAAGTACAGTGCCTGCACTCTGAAGGGGGGGTGTTAATTTGCATTTTAAAAAAACTGTAGTGTAAGCCCCCTTCTGGAAGACAGTGATGGAGTAAATGATGGGAAAGTTTTTCTTTTTCGGGCCACCTCCCTTGGTGGGAAATGGCGTGTGATAAAAAAAAAAAAAATAAAAAAAAACTTTCAAGAATAATGAAAATAGGGTAAAACCCCTATTTTCGGTCTGCCGATTTTAATGGACTTAGGGGAAACCGTCTAATCTCATTGGGGTAACTAGCAAATGTTTTTATTGCGATGATCATACTTTTGTTCAAAAGGAACTGTGTTTTAAATTCTTTCTTAATAATGACAATGTGCTAAAAATAATGTATTACATTCCCCCAGAAAAAATGGGTTAAAGGAGTTAAAGCATTATTAGGGGGGGAAAAGGGGAATTTACGGGCATCAAAAGAAAAGATGTTAACTTAACTGACAAAAAAATTCAGGTAAAAAGAGAAGTAAAAAGGGGATAGGGCCAAACGTGACTATGAAATTAGAGTTTCTAATGAGTCAAAGGGGTAATCAAAAGGGGTTCTTTCAAGTGTTAGAACGAAGGTGAGGGAAAAGAGGACCTCTGAAATTGGGAATGGAAGCTGAGGGTAACAAAATAGAAAAAGGGTTTCCCTTTTTAATAAAATTTTTTTTGTCAGTTTTTTCGCAGGAATTTTAAATGAGATTCCAAAAATTTAATGTAATCATTCCGATGTTCAAATTTTAAATAATTTTACTGTCATGGGGACTTGTTATCAGATAGACAAATGAAGAAAAAAAGTCCCCCGGGACCCGACGGGGTTTTTTTTCCGGGTATACATGGACCCCCGCATACCGTCGGCACAATAAGTTCAATGATAACCGCTTTTATTTGCAAAAATTTTCGACGATACCGCTAAAAACCCGCCACCCCCTTTGTCCCAGGCGTCCAATGTGCCCCTTAGCAAACCTCACATTTTGCCCCCGGTGGCATTTTTTTACCAGCCAGCCTCCGCGGTAAATCCAAGATACAATCGGAACAAATTTGATTTTTAAGTGTTTTGGTGATTTTATCTGCAATAAGTGACCTGGGCCCCAAAAAAAGCTTTTAGTGCCCAAACCCCCAGCAATAAGGGTGAGTTACTATAGAGAGAAAAAAAAACATTGATAAGTTGAAAGTGGAGTGCGTGTCTCCGAGCTGGCCAGGTTGTATAATAACCCTAATCAACCATCACTACTTTTGGTGGTACAGCTGCTGTGCTGCTGTACCACTGTCAGCGGGCTGCTGCTGCTGCTCCCACTGTCAGCTGCTGCTGCTGCTGTACCACCATCAGTGCTGCTTTTAGTACCATCTGCTGCTGCTGTTAGTCGTCTGCTGCTGCTGTAGCACTGTCAGCTGCTGCTGCTGCTGTAGCACTGTCAGCTGCTGGCTGTGCTGCTGTAGCACCGCTGTTGGTGTGGCTTATTGAGAATACAAGAAACAATTAACCCCAGAGGATTTGCCCCCCAGGATAACCCAAAAAAGTCAGTGTCATCGAAAGACTGTCTTAACTTATTTCCATTGGGGTCCTTAATCTTTTTTTCCAGGATGCAACCCACACAGTCGGACAAACCCCCAGGTGAACAGGGAAAAATGCCTGGAACTAGTGCTATATTGGTGAATTTAAAGCCAGCAAAGGTTGATTTGAGAGATTATAAGAATCATAGTGGCATACACAGTGTGATAAGGCCTGTTCTAAAAGAAAATCCCAAACAGGACCTACAGTACTCAGGGGGGAAAAGGCACTCCCAGGACACAGTTTTCTCATCAGTCATTGCTGCATCTTCAATAAAGGTAAGTGTCATTTATTCTTCATTTAGTAGAGTAGTACATGCACAATATATATTGTGCATGTACTACTCTACTATTGTGCATGTATCCTTCTCTTTGTGTGTAGGAAAATGTATATTTCATGTGGTAAAATTTTTTTTTTCATACTTTTGGGTGTCTTGCACGGATTAATTTGATTTCCATTATTTCTTATGGGGAAAATTCATTCGCATACCGATCATTTCGCATAACAATGAGCCCTCTTGCACGGATTAAAGTCGCTATGCGGGGGTCCACTGTATAAAGAATGCAAGATGGAACTTAGTCAGTCATTAACCTTCAAATGGTCCAAACGTATATATATGTTCGCTGAGGAGGAGGAGGAGGAGGAGATGGAGGAGGATGAGGAGGAGGAATAGAAGGAGGAGGAGGAGGAGGAGGAGGAGGAAGAGGAGGAGGAGGAACAGAAGGAGGAGGAAGAGGAGAAGGAGGAGGAAGAGGAGAAGTAGGAAGGGAGGAGAGGGAGAAGGAGAAAGAGAAGGAAGAGGAGATGGAGGAGGGAGAAGGAGGAGGAGGAGGAAGAAGAGGAGAGGAGGAGGGGGAGGAGGAGGAGACAAGGAGGAGGGGAGAAGGAGAAGGAGGAAGAGGAGGAGGAGGGGAGAAGGAGGAAGAGGGGGAGGAGGGGGAGAAGGAGGAGGGGGAGGAGGGGAAGGAGGAGGAGGAGGAGGAGGAGGAGGAGGAGGAGGAGGAGGTGGAGGAGGAGGAGGAGAGGAGGAGGGGGAGGAGGAGGGGGAGGAGGGAGGGGGAGGAGGAGGAGGAGGGGAGGAGGAGGAGGGGGAGGGGGAGAAGGAGGGGGAGAAGGGGAGGTGGAGGGGGGGGGGGGGGAGGGGGAGGAGGGGAGGAGGAGGGGGAGGAGGAGGAGGAGGAGGAGGAGGAGGGAGGAGGAGGAGGAGGAGGAGGAGGAGGAGGAGGAGGGGGGGAGGAGGAGGAGGAGGAGGAGGAGGAGGAGGAGGAGGAGGGGGAAGGAGGAGGGGGGAAGGAGGAGGGGGGGGAAAGGGGGGGAGGAGAAGAAGGAGAAAGAGAAGGAGGAGGGGGAGGAGGAGGAGGAGGAGGAGGAGGAGGAGAATAAGAATAGGTAATAATAACAATAGGTAATAATAACAATAGGTAATAATAAAGGTAATTATAAAAAATAGGTAATAACAATAGGTTTTTAATAAGAATAGGTAATAATAAGAATAGGTAATAAGAATAGGTTATAATAAAATAGGTAATAATAAGAATAGGTAATAATAAGAATAGGTAATAATAACAAAAAGATTATAATAAGAATAGGTAATAATAACAGTAGGTAATAATAATAGGTATAATAAGAATAGGTAATAATAAGAATAGGTAATAAAAATAGGTAATAATAAGAATAGGTAATAAAAACAATAGGTAATAATAAGAATAGGTAATAATAACAATAGGTAATAATAACAATAGGTAATAATTTAAAAATAGGTAATAATAACAATAGGTAATTTAATAAGTTGCCTTGAAGATGAAAAACAAAGTCCACCCCTGACAGTGACATGATGAGAAACTTTTGATAAGAGCTGATGTTTAGCATACTCCAGGGTGCCCGCGAAAAAAAAAGATTAGAGGTGACATTTGACGAGCTCACCCTCACTTTGTTTGGCTGGACACAAACATGTTTGTCTTATGTCTGTCTGTCAAGCTCCCTGTCTATCTGGGTTATCCATCTAGCTCTCTGTCTCAGAGAGAGCCACAAGACTGCATTCATCACCTTTATTCAACATCTTCAATCAGAGTATATCACTTTGTCTGGTTTTTTGGGTTATCCAAAGGTAATTTACCTATGTATACTTGTATTTATGTGTACCTGTAGACAGGATAGACAGACATTAAAAGTTTATCGAGAAGATAGACAAAAAACAGGGGGCAGATAGAGCAGATTAGGACAGAGATTAATAGAAGGGAGAAAGAAAAGGACAGAGATAGGGGTAGACGACAGAGATAGAGATCGACGCCCCTTTAAAATTTGGGGGTTTAACATCACTTTTCTTTTAAAAAGGGGGAGTTTTAAATTTATGACTTTTCATCAGTGAATCCTTGGTGTTTGCCGCATGTTTGCTTTTAGTTGGTGCTCAATTTAAAAGGTGGGTACCCCAAGGTACCAAGTGGTTCCCCGTTTTTTTCAATGCCAAAGTACACTGGGGTGTTAGGGCCCTTTCTTTTTGCTGACAAGCTCTTTAGGCCCAAATTTTTCCAAATTTGAAAGGGAGGAAAAAAAAAAACATATACAGTTGGGGCCCCCCTTAATGGCAGGTTAGGTTCAGGCTACCGCCCCTTAAAACGGGGGGTCACCCTTTAAAGGGGGAACAAACCCCTTTTTTTTTTACTTTAAATCATACAAAAAAGGGGATAACAAATTTACATAAAATATACTAAGATAGCAATAGGGAAATTTGGGGATCATTTAAAAATAAAAAAAGTCCAATTTCACAATAGTGCACTCATTACTTACCTTTAAAAAATTTTTAGTCTTTAATCTAGGGTGAGACAAGTAGTATTTATTGTAAGAAATCAAGTGTGGTAGGTATGGTAATCAGCTGGGTTACCATACCAGGCCACCCCACCCACACATAATATTCTATTACATTTAACCCTTTGAGGGTCGACAGGCCCTCTCCGAAACTCGTTCTCAGGGTCGGCCAAATTTAAAAAAAAAAAAATTATTTTCTCTTATGAAAAGATAGAAATCTTTTCCCGATCATAAAAACACCAAAAGTTTGAAATTTGATAGAAAAACTTACGGAATTATGCTCTCGCAAAGTTAGCGATCTCGGCGATGTTTACGCATCGGCGATTTTGCCCACTTTGAGCCCCATTTTCGGCCAATTTCACTGTACTAGTCGACAAAAAACATGAATATTTTCGCTAGAAACTCCATTTTTTCTATCGAGTGGGTGCAAGAACCACCCATTTATAAATTCAACTATCCAGTACAGTGGTCAGAATTTAGCAATTTTGCCAATTTCACACAAATTTCAAAAGATGCCAATTTCCGAATAGGTTCCAGAATAAACAAGAAAGACATTCCTGGCACTAAAATGACATTTCCTCTAGTCATTAGTCACGTCTCAAGGCCCCTCTCTATATTCTTTTGCTTTCCACTTTGAATTTTTATTCTCACAAAAAATATAAGATTTACTGTTATGCAGACTACTGCATTAGTGTAAAAAATGGTATAAATATTATTGGTGCACTTGTAAAAGAATATTAGACTCACCAGTTGACGTGTATTGCACGCTTGGCACGATTTGTTTACTTTTGAAGTTTGGTAAAAATCGAACATTTCTGCTACTTTGAGCTCAATTTCAAGGCACCTTTCATTGTAAAACCAGTCAAAATCATCTCAATTTCTGTAAAATGTCTTCCATTCTATAAAATGAGACCAAGAAAACTAGAATACAACAATAAATACCATACGAAAATACACTGCAAAGTCGCTGATTTATTAAAAAAAAATGGTCAAAGTTTTTTTTTTTCTCATTATGCACTGTGTGCTGCAGGATTTTTTTTAGACTGTGCACACTGACCACATAGACCCATTCTTTCATATGAAGGCCTACCAGCTTTCTCCCACTAGATTTGAGGCCGCTAGAATTTATGAGTACTAGTACGTCAAAAACCCCTACGCGTAAAACGTACTAGTACGACCAAAACCCTCAAAGGGTTAAGCATCCCAGAGCAATAAAATGCATATACAGTTCACTCATTACTTACCTTAAAATATTTGTAGTCTTAATGTAGGGTCAGGAGTAAGTAAATGAGATAAAATGAATAAATGAGAGAGAGAAAGAATGAGTGCATGAGACGACAGACACCGAGTTATGTAAACAAACCAGGCGAAGGTAAGTTTTGTAAACAAAGTGTACACGTCTGGTTTGTGTACAAGTTACATTGTGTACAGGTTGTCTCTACATTGTACGGTTAGAATAAATAAAGAAGAACACTCCCATTCCCATGTAACATCATTTTGAGAAGAAATGATGCTCTGAGTGAAGGCAATGGAAATAAGTCACTCTGTCCGATTTTTTGGGTTATCCTGGGTTCTCTACACATATGCTGTTATGTATGATAATCTATGTAACTGTATTTGTAAAATACCTGAATAAACTTACAAAACATATGAAAGGAATAATTTTCTAGTTACCCCCAGTAACACATTCTCTCTTATGTTAGATTAGAGAAAATGTTATTCTTGGCATCACTTGTACAAGTTATCTGGCTCTCACATCTCATATTTATGTTTATTTATTCTATTGTGGGGTGTATTTATCATCTTTATATGTTATGTTCATGTTTTTATAAAATTTTTTGAAAAAAAATATCATGGAGGGTTTAAATGAAAAATTTTATATTAACGTAAAAATACGACATTTTAAATGAGACTCGGTGATATTATTTTTATTATTATTTCTAATATGGGTCACTTGTGCAAGTCGTCTGCTACCACATCTATATTTATGTTTATTTATTCTACTGTGGGGTGTTTTATCATATTTATATGTTATGCATTGTGTTTTTATTAATTTTGAAAAAAATCACAGATGGATTAATTGAAAATGCATATATAACGTAATATACGACATTTAAATGAGACTCGGTGATTATTATTATCATTACTAATATGACGTCTAGAGACATAAGACACTCTTAATGATTTTAATGTGTACCTGCATGCCAGCACAGTGTGTAAGTTTATTTAAGTACAGGTATACATAAGTATAATTATCAGAGTATGTATAAAATATGAAATAACTTTTAAAAACACTTAAAATTTTGGAGTTTCCAGATATAATGGAGAGACTTAGTGCTTACGGATCTCAGAGAGAATGTAAAACAAAGGGTGGGGGCGGTGACCGTATTAGAAAGTCAGGTGGGGGGAGCCGTATATCGAGTTTTGGTTATAATTTGAAATGACCGTATTAGTGGAACGCCATAAAGCGAAACGCCGTAAAGCGGGGCCCTACTGTATATACGTTTGGGGCACTTTCACATAAGAACCGTATATATACGTTTGGATCGTTTAAGGGGGTTAAAAGTGTGTGTTTAATTGGGCCATCCTTACTGGTGTTGTGCCTGAGATGTGGAAGATGGCTAATGTGGTTCCTATATTCAAATCAGGGGACAAGTCCATTCCCTCAAATTACCGTCCAATAAGCCTGACATCTATAGCAGGCAAATTATTACAATCAATTATAGCTGACATTATCAGAATTCAACTTGAAGAGCATAATTTGATTAATGAATCTCAGCATGGGTTCATAAGAGGTCGTTCATGCCTGAAAAATTTACCAACGTTCTTCAATAGAACATTTGAGGCAGTAGACGGTGTTAAAGAGTACGTTTACTGTTTACTTGGATTTTAGTAAAGCCTTCGATAGAGTACCTCACAAGAGACTCTTAAGAAAAGTGGCAGCTCATGGTATGGGAGGTAAAGTTCTAGCATGGATACAGGCATGGCTTACCATGAGAAAGCAGAGAGTTTCCATTAATGGGGTCAAATCTGAATGGGGAGTACGTGTTACAGAGCTTGCCAGGATGTATGGCAAGCCCCATTCAACCATCACTTCGATCGCAGCGAAAGGAAAGGAAATGAAGTGTGCTGTTGTTGCAAAAGGGGTGGATATGCTGACGAAAAGGAGATCACAAATCCTCGAAGAAGTGGAGAGGTGGCCAGATTGTGTGAAGGGTTTGTGGCTGACCCAAAGGAACCTATGCCAGTTGTGGAAACTATTGAGGCATTGGGGATGTCCCTGGGGTTGGAGGTGAGTGGTGAGGATGTGGAAGAGTTGGTGGAGGACCACAGGGAAGAGCTAACCACTGAAGAGCTGCAAGAGCTTCATCTGCAACAGCAACAGATCACAGCTAAGGAAACTGCTGCAGACGAGGAGGAAGAGAGATGGAGGAAGGTGCCTTCTTCAAAGATTAAGGACATTTGTGGAAAGTGGACTGAAGGGCAAACATTTATGGATGAACTTCACCCTAACAAAACTGTTGCAGGGCCGTATTAGCAACATGTACAATGACAGTGTTGTGTCCCACTTCAGGGAAATCTTAAAGAAACACCAGAAACAGACCTCTCTGGACAGATATTTTGTGCGACAGGGGTCCAGTGACTCTCAAGCTGGTCCCAGTGGCATTAAAAGAAGAAGGGAAGTAAACCCCAGATATGGACTTCATACCTGAAGTCCTAATGGAAGGAGAGTCTCCTTCCAAAAAATAATGTATACCTTCCTCCTCCTATCCCCTCCTCCCATCTTCCATCCATGCAGAAGTCTTCAGTAAAGGTAAGTGTAATGTTATCATTATTTATTTTAAATGCATGTACTTGATTTCTGATTGTTTTCATTATGTAAATCTTTATTTAATTTGAAAAAGAAAATTATTTTAATAGTTTTGGGTGTCTAGAACGGATTAATTTTATTTCCATTATTTCTTATGGGGAAAATGGTTTCAAGTTTCGTGAATTTCGACCTTCGGCGGGCTCTCTGGAACGGATTAATCACGAAACTCGGGGGGTCCACTTATATATACATATATATTTATATATATATAACAGTGGACCCTTGACCAAAGTTGGCATCGTCTAACGTTAAATCCGACTACCGATACATTTTAGCGCAAAAATTTTGCCTCGACTAGAGCTAAAAAACCCGACCAACGCTATTCGTTCCATTCAAGACGCGTCCACTTTGGGCCCTGAGGTGCCTAAATTCCCCCGTGGGTGCCAGTGTTTACAAGCCAGCCAGCCACGATGGTCCCACCCAAAAACATACAATCGGAAACATTTCATATTATTACAGCGCTTGTATTGATTGCACCTGCAAAATAGTCACCATGGGCCCCAGAAAGCTTCTGTGCCAAAACCCCACAGCAAAAAAAGGGTGAGATTACTATGGAGATGAAGAAAGGGATCATTGCTAAGTATGGGAAAATGGAGTGCATGTCTCCGAGTAGCCAGGTTGTACAAAAAGCCCCAATCAACCATCACTACTATTGTGGCCAAAAAACGGCAATCCCAAAGGGAAACTGTTCTTGCCAAAGGTTCAACTGAGAATCACAAATACTCGAAGATGTTGAGAGGGCTGTTATTGGTATGGATAAACGGAAAAACAGATAGCGGGCGATGCATCTCTCAAGCGATCATATGTGAAAAGGCTAGGAAGTTGCATGATGATTTAATTAAAAAAATGCCAGCAACTAGTGGTGATGTGAGTGAATTTAAGGCCAGCAAAGATTGGTTTGAGAGATTTAAGAATCGTAGTGGCATTTTATAGTGTGATAAGGCATGGTGAGGCTGCCAGTTCGGACCACAAAATGGCTGAAAAATATGTGCAGGAAATTTAAGGAGTACATAGACAGTGAAGGACTGAAACCTGAACAAGTGTTTAATTGTGTTTTGGAAGAAAATGCCAAGCAGGCCTACATTACTCAGGAGGAAAAAGGCACTTCCAGGACATAAGCCTATGAAAGACAGGTTACTCTTTTATTCTGTGCTAAGGCTAGTGGTGATTGCAAGTGGAGCCTTTTTGGGGTATCACTCTGAAACTCTGAGAGTGTTCAGGAAAAACAATGTCCTCAAGGCTAATTTGTGTGTGCTGTGGAGGGCAAACATTAAGGCATGGGTCACTAGGGACTTTTTCTATGACTGGTTACACCATGCATTTGCCCCCACTGTGAAAAATTACCTAATTGAAAAGAAATTAGACCTTAAGTGCCTCCTGGTGTTAGACAATGCTCCTGGTCATCCTTCAGACTTGGCAGAGCGACTTTCTAGGGACATGAGCTTCATTAGGGTGAAGTTTTTGCCTTCTAATACCACTCCTCTCCTGCAGCCCATGGACCAGCAGGTTATTGCAAACTTCAAGAAACTGTACACAAAAGCTATGTTTGAAAGGTGCTTTATAGTGACCTCGGAAACTCAATTGACTCTAAGAGAGTTTTGGAGAGATCACTTTAGCATCCTCAATTGTGTAAACATTATAGGTAAGGCTTGGGAGGAAGTGACTAAAAGGACCTTGAACTCTGCCTGGAAAAAACTGAGGCCAGAATGTGTAGACAAAAGGAATTTTGAAGGGTTTGAGGCTAACCCTGAGAATCCTATGCCAGTTGAGGAATCATTGTGGCATTGGGGAAGTCCTTGAGGTTGGAGGTTAGTGGGGAGGATGTGGAAGAGTTGGTGGAGGAGGAGACTGAAGAACTAACCTGTGAGGGAAAAGTTCAACAGATAGGAGTAGCGAGCGAATATATGGCAACAATAGTTTGATTGCCGGCTACCTGTTAAGGTAGGGTAAGTCTAGCTCCCACTATCCCCCCCTTTTTCCCTCACCCCGAAAGTGATAGTTTGACTGCCGGCTGCTTGTTAAGGTAGGGTAAGTCTAGGTCCCGCTATTCCCACCCCACCCCGAAAGGTGACGTTTGGGGCTCCGGTCAAACAGTAATCACTCGACTCACAGCTCCCAGCACTACTGTAAGTACACGCCTGCTCATATTCTAGTGGTCTTCTTGGTTGAAAGCTTCACTTTTGACCAATAATAAACTTAGTCCTTTCAGCCTTGATATCTCTTAAATATTGTACTTATCATGGAGAGTGACTTCTTAAGCAGTGGGTAACCTGTCTCTCTTTCCAGCTTGGAATGACAGATTGGGTCACCTGCCAACCAACGAGAAGTATTGAAGGAGATTGACTAACGTCCCGAGATGTCCCATGTTGGATCTACTTACCTGTTTATATGCATGCAGTTGCAGGACATAACCCCTCATCATTGCAGTGGTAAAGAACCTGCTTTCCTGTCATCTGGACTGATTATTCACGGCTATAGACTCTGTGAAGAACGAGCCATTGGGTTGTCACCAACACCTGTGATCCCCCCCTCATATCAGCAATGGCTACGATTTCAACAACATGCAGTGTCACCAACATCAGACACCCAATCTGACTTGTACATATTAGCATTGAAGTTAAATATCATTCATATTTTTCATTTTTCATTTTTCTTTAAAGTAGATTAAATATTTCATATTTAAGTATTTTATATTTTATATTTTTTTAATAATAAAGTGTTTATGTTTGTCAGTTTTTATTCTTTTTCTATTCATTAATTTTCCTGAGGAGGAGCCAGCCTTGGTAATACTATCTGAAGCTGTTACAGGGCTGAGTAAGCCTTCACATAACCACTGATGAGGTACTAGATCATCTTCAACAGCAAGAGACCACACCTGAGGAAACTGCTTCGGAGGAGGGGATAGAGAAATTGAAGAAGTTGCCTACTTCTAAGATTAAGGAAATGTGTGCAGTGTGGCTTAAAGCGCAAACCTTTTTTGATGAAAATCACCCTGACACAGCTACTGCAAGCCGTGTTGGCAACCTGTACACTGACAATGTTGTGAAACACTTTAGAAATGTCATAAAGGAACGGGAGGTACAGGCCTCTATGGACAGATATGTTGTGCTACAGAGGTCCAGTGACTCTCAAACTGGTCATAGTGGCATTAAAAGAAGACGGGAAGTAACCCCAGAAAAGGACTTGCCACCTCAAGTCCTAATGGAAGGGGATTCCCCTTCTAAACACTAACACCATCAACACTCTCCCCTCCTCCCATCCCATCAATCATCACCAGATCTTCAATAAAGGTAAGTGTCATGTAACTGTGCATGTCTTCTTCAGTTTGTGTGTAATAAAATTATTATTTCATGTGGTAAAATTTTTTTTTTTTCAATACTTTGGGGTGTCAGGAATGGATTAATTTGATTTCCATTATTTCTTATGGGGAAAATTAACTCGACTAACAATAATTTCGATTAACGATGAGCTCTCAGGAACGGATTAATAGCGTTGGTCGAGGGTCCACCGTATATATATACATATATATCTTTCTTTCAACACACCAGCCGTATCCCACGAAGGCAGGGTGGCCCAAAAAGTAAAACGAAAGTTCCTCTTTTTAAATTTAGTAATTTATACAGGAGAAGGGGTTACTAGCCCCTTGCTCCCGGCATTTTAGTCGCCTCTTACGACACGCATGGCTTACGGAGGAAGAATTCTGTTCCACTTCCCCATGGAGAACATATATATATATATATATATATATATATATATATATATATAGATTATATATATATATATATCTATATATATTTATATATATATATATATATATATATATATATATATATATATATATATATATATATTTATATATATATATATATATATATATATGTTGTGCTGAATAGGCAGAACTTGCGATCTTGGCTTAAATAGCAATGCTCATCTTGCCATATAGGACAGCGAAAATTTGTGTATGCATTAATTTTGCCATTTCATTTTGAACCTAACGAAAAAAATATATTTCACTGTGTTTGTTTAGTATTAAATTATTGTAAACAAATCTAAAAATATATATAGTTGGGTTAGGCTAAAATAAATTGTTCTTGTTTTAATAAGGTTAGGTAAGTTTTCTAAGATTCTTTTGGTGCATAAAGTAAAAGTTTTTACGTTACATTAATGAAAAAAATTATATCTTTAAACGTATAAGAGAAATTTTTGAAAGGACTTAATTTTAAATGAGTTTCTTGCAAATTGACCGTTTTACTACTCGGCAGACTTTTTAACACACACACACACACACACACATATAAATATATATATATATATAAATATAAAACATGGGGGCCCCCACTTAACAGCATTTTAGGTTCCGGGCGTCCCCCGGAAAGCGGGACATCGCCGGAAGGCAAAAACCCTTTTTTTTTCCATTTATAAATGCATAAAAATGCCAGACAACAAGTTTACATAAATTAAATTAATTTAAGTAAAGAACGGGCTTTAAAAACACAAAAATAAAATACAGTCACAGTAAATTTCTTTTACTTATCTTAAAGTATTTTAATCTTAATTTTGGGAGAGAGGTGGTATTACTTATTTTGAGGAAGTCGGGTTGCAGGTAGCCCGGTGTGGGTTTGCACGGGCTCCCCTTTCCCCATATTTAAAAAACAAAAATTTTAAAAAAACCCGGGAGAGGTTTTAATGCACATACAGAAAACCCCTTTATTTCCCTTAAAAATTTGTGTAGTTTAATTTAGGAAAAAAGAGGGATTTGTATTTTTTTGGTAGGAAGACGTGTAGGTAACCAGTAGGGGGTAGCCCGCCGGGGCCCTAAAACCTTTCCGGCTCCCTACACTGGGGCCCAAAGAGCCTATTATTAACTTCGACATCCCCTTTTCACTAAATTTTTAACCCATTTCAAACCCAACTACCTTCAGTGCCATCATAAACAAAGGGGTAAAAGAAAAGAAAAATTCATTCCAAAATTTGTAAACAAAAGCTTTTCTTGGGTTGCGAACAGAGAAAAACGTAATTTTGTCCCCCCACTGGGCCCCACAAGTATTTTTAAGCATAAAAATATGAAATAAATCCCAGACAAAAAGTTTAACAATTATTTTAAAGTTAGCAATAGAAAAAGGTTAAAAAAAAAAGGTAAGATCACAAAAAGTACACTTATTACTTACCTTTAAAAATTTTAATTTAATTGTGAGGGGTTGTGGCGGGTGTTTATTGAAAAAATAAAAATGGACACCATATTCTCTAATTGGCATTTAAAGCTTATGCCTTTCTTTTTATTACAGCAACCTTAGACGCCTCTCAATAAGAGCCAACTGTTAACGAAAGGTAAACGAAAGAGAAGGAACAGAGTTGAGACAATTTTTAAAAAACACAAATGAACAGGAGGGGCGATCATTTGGGTCAGGCGAAATGGTATTAATTTTTCCCTTTTTTTAGTCTTCATACCCCTTTGAAATAGTTTGAAAAACATTTCCCTCAAATTTTTTTTTTTTAATATTAATTACTCACAATACAAATACTCTTACATTGTGTACAAGTTATACAATTTATTTTCAGAATAAACAAAACCCAACACACCATTTTTGAGCAAGAAGATAAAAATTTTAAACAAATAAAAATTTTAATAATTTTAAAAATAATAATAATTTTTTTTTTTTTATTATCACACGGGCCCGATTCCCCCCAAAGGAGGGTGGCCCAAAAAAGAAAAACTTTCCCCATCATTCACTCCCAAAATGTCTTTCCAGAAAGGTGCTTTCACTAAGTTTTTAAACTGCAAATTAACACCCCCTCCTCAGGGGCGGCACTGTACTTCCCCTCCGGACTCGTCGGCCCGCCGGGTTTCCCCTTACCCCTTCTAAAAGTTACTTTGCCACACTCGCACACAAAACCCCCTTTCCCCCTCCCCCCAACCTTTTCCTAGGCCGACCCCTACCCCCCCTTCCCTTTCCACTACAGACTAACACTCTTGAATTTCTTTTCTTTTTTTCGCCCCATTCTCCTACATGTCCAAAACCCCCTCAAAACCCCTTTTCCTCACCCCCGGGGACAAAGTTTTGGTAATCCCGCCCCCCCTCCAAACTTCCAAACTACGAATTCTCGGCATTATTTCCCCACCACACTTTGCCCCAGACATGACTTTCTCCACTCCCTCCAGCCTTCTCCTCGCTGCAACATTCATCCCCAGGCTTCAAACCCTTTAAAAGACGTTGGAAAAAATTATACTCTCATACTTTCCCCCTTTTTGCCTCCAAGGACCAATTTTCCTTTTGTTTCCACAGACTCCAAAGTGCCCCCGCTCACCCTTTTCCCCTCATAAATTTCCCTAGTTTCCCTTATCCTTCATGGGCCCCCACCCGGGGGAACTTTCCATCCCAAATATCTGAATCCCTTCCCTCACCCTTCTCTCTCCCCCCAAAATCTGTATCCAATTTTCATCACCTAATATTTTTGCTTTTCCTCAAAAACCCTTTTCCTTTCCTGTATTCATTTTTTTTTTTCCCTTTTTTGCACCCCCTCCCAAAATTTTATCCCCCAAATCTCTGAAAACTTCTTTTCGAATCTCCCAAGACACAGTGTCATTAGCAAAGAGTTCCCGGTGAAAAACTCTCCCCTTTATGTTACTTTCTTTATTTTTTAACTCCACCCCCTCTTGTAAAGGCCCTCGTTTTTCTTCTTTACAACGCCATCTAAAAATAATTAAAAAACCCAGGGCAAAACACTTCCTTGTCAAAGGGCCCTTACTTTTATGGGAAAAAAATTTTCCCCCTTTTTCCCTTACATACTTAACTTAAACCCTCACTTTTCCTCGTAAAAACCTTCACGCTTTCAGTAACCTCCCTCCTACCCCTTTACACCTGCAACATTCCCCCAGGGTCATTCGTTTTTTCCCAAAATCCTAAATCCCCAAAAAGCCCTCTTTCCCCTTTTTAAAAATTTCTGTTATTTAATTTTTTCACTGTAAACCCTGGTCCACACCCCCCCTCCCTTTCCCCCTAAAGCCCCTTGTTCGTTTTGCCCTTTCCTATTCTCCGTCCTATCTTAATTCTTTCAAAAAATTACTCTACCATACCTTTCCCAGGTATACTCCCGATTACCCCCCTTTTAATTTTTGCCCCTCTTTTGTCCCCTTTGCCTTTATAAAAAGGAACAATCCCTGCTCTCGCCAATCCTAGGTCCCTTTCCCCTTTCCATACATTTTTTAAAAAATAATTGTGCCAACCACCCCAAAAACTATTTCCACACCTCTTTTAACTTTCAATTTTTTAATCCCATAAACCCTTGGCTGCCTTCCCCCTTTCTTTTTACCTACTGCCTCACAAAATTTCCCCCCCAAAACCCCCAAAAATGGTTTCCCCCACTCCTAAAAAGACGTTATTCCTCCTTGCCCTATCACAAAAATCACATTTTTCCCCTTCTTCAAAACTTTTTAACAATTCCTTAAAATTTTCCCCTCCATCTTCCCTTTACCTCTAACTTCCATTTAAAAAATTTCCTTCTCCTATTTTTAAAAAAAATTTTTTTTTCCCCTTTTTTTTCCCTCCCCAAAAATTTTTTTTTTTCCCAAAAATTTTTTAAAATTTTCCCCCCCCCTTTTTTTTTTTCTTTTTTTTTCCCCCCTCTTTTAATTTTTTTTTTTCCCCCCCTTTTTTTTCCTTTTTTTTTTAAAAAAAATTTTTTTTTTTCCCCTTTTTTTTTTCCAAAAACCCCCCCCCCCCCCCCCCCCTTTTAAAAAAACCCCCCCAAAAAACAAATTTTAAAATTTTTCCCCCCCCCCCCCCATTCCCCCCATTTCCCCCCCCTTTTTTTTTTTTTTCCCCCCTCCCCTTTTTTTTTTTCCCCCCCCCTTTTTTTTAAATTTTTTTTTTTCCCCCCTTTTTTTTTATTTTTTAAAAATTTTTTTTAAAAAATTTAAAAAAAAAAAAAAAAAAAAATTAAAAATTATTAAAAAAAATTTTTTTTTAAAAAAATTTTTTTTTTAAAAAAAAAAAACCCCGGGGTTTAATTTAAAAAAAAAAATTTTTTTTTTTTTTTCCCCCCCCCTTTTTTAAAAAAATAAAAAGGGAAAACCTTCCCCTTTTTTTAAAAAAAAAAAAAAAATTTTTTAAATTTTTTAAAATTTTTTTTTTTTTTTTTTTTTTTTAAAAATTTTTTTTTTTTTTGGGGGGGGGGGGAAAGGCCCCCCCCCCCTTTTGGGGAAAAAAAAATTAAAAAAAAATTTTTTTTTTAAATTTTTAAAAAAAAAAGGAAAAAAAAAAAAAAAAGGGGGGGTTTGGGCCCGGGGCAAAAAAAATTTTTTTTTAAAAAGGGAAAAGGGTTTTTCCCCCCCCCGGAAAAATTTTTGGGGAAAATTTAAAAAAATTTTTTAAAATTTTTTTTGGGTTTGGGAAAAAAAGGGAAAAATTTAATTTTTTAAAAAAAAAAAAAAGGTTTTTTTAAAAAAAAAAAAAAATTTTTTAAAAAAAAAGGGGGGGGGGGAAAATTTTTTTTAAAAAACCCCTTTTTTTTAAACCCGGGGGGGAAAAATTTTTTTGGGGGGGTTTTTTAAAAAAAGGGGGAAAAAAAAGGATAATTTTGGGGGGGGGGAAAAAAAAAAAAATTTTTTTTAAAAAAAATTTTTGGGGGGGGAAAAAATTTTTTTTTTTAACTTTTTTAAAAAGGGGTTTTTTTAAAAAAAAAAAAAAATTTTTTTTTTTTTTTTTTGGGGGGAAAAAAAAAAAAAAATAAAAAAAAGGGCCCAAAAAAATTTTTTTAAAAAAAAGGGGGGGGTTTTTTTTTTTTTTTTTTTTTTTGGGGTTTTTTTTTTGGGGGGGGCCCCCCAAAAAAAAAAGGGGGGAAAAGGGGTTTTTTTTTGGGGGGTTTTAAAAATTTTAAAAGAAAAGGGGGGGGGTAAAAGAAAAATTTTTGGGGGGGAAAAAAAAAAAAAAAAATTTTTTTTTTTTAAAAAAAAAAGGGGGGGGAAAAAAAAAAGGGGGGGGGGGGGTTGGGGAAATTTTTTAAAAAATTTTTTGGAAAAAAAAAACAAATTTTTTTGAAAAAGGGGGGGGGGGGAAAAAAAAAAGGGGGTTTTTGGGAATTTTAAAAAAAAAAAAAGGGGGGGTTTTTCCAAAAATTTTTTTGGAAAAAAAAAAAAAAAAGGGGGGGTTTTAAAATTTTTAAAAAAAATAAAAGGGGTTTTTTTGGGGGGGGGGGAAAAAAAAAATTTGGGAAAGGGGGGGGGTTTTTTAAATTTTTATATTTTTAAAAAAGGGGGCCCCTTTTTGGGTTTTTTTTTTCCCGGGGGGGAAACAAGGAGTTGGGGGAAAATTTTTGGGGGGGGGGAATTTTTTTTAAGGAGGGGTTTTTTTTAAAAAAAAAAAAATTTTTTAAAAAAATTTAAAAAAAAAAAAGGGGGGGGTTTTTTTATGTGGGGGGTTTTTTTTTTTAAAAATTTTAAAAAAGGGGGGCCCCGGGGGGGGTTTTTTTTCCATTTATCGACTGCGTGTTCCAGGATTTTTTTTATGTGGTGCACACTGACCACACAGACCCATTCTCTCACATGTAGGCCTACCAGCTTTCTCCTTCTTGATTTGAAGCCGCTAGAATTTATGAGTATATATACGTCAAACACGGTGCCTCGTCAGACATATATATACGGCCGCGACAGTCAAAAGGTTAATGAAAATGCCTATATTGATGTAAAATGAGACATTTAGTGTGCCCAAGAGTGATTATTATTACGTAGTATTGGCGTCATGAGTAGAGAGAGACTTAGCGATTTTAATGTGTACCTGCACACCAGCACAGTGTGTAAGTATATTTAGGTACAGGCACACATAAGTATAATTATCAGAGTACATATAAAATATGCAGTAACTTTAAAACACTTGAAATTTTGGAAAGTTTCCTGACATAATAGATGTGGTCACGGAAAATGTAAACAAACCGGTTGGGGAGCACTGTATTTAAAAGACCACTTGCCGTATAGCAAATTTTGGTCATAATTTGACATCGCCGTATTAGCGGAACGCCATAATGCAAAATGCAGTAAAGCGGGGCCTTACTGTATATATATATATATATATATATATATATACAGTGGACCCCCGGTTAACGATATTTTTTCACTCCAGAAGTATGTTCAGGTGCCAGTACTGACCAAATTTGTTCCCATAAGAGATATTGTGAAGTAGATTAGTCCATTTCAGACCCCCAAACATATACGTACAAACGCACTTACATAAATACACTTACATAATTGGTCACATTCGGAGGTAATCGTTATGCAGGGGTCCACTGTATATATATATATATATATACAGGAGGGCCCCACTTATACGGCGGGTTAGGTTCCAGGCTACCGCCGTAAAGTGGAAACCGCCGTAAAGTGGAACACCCTTTTTTTCCACTTACAAATGCATACAAACACTAGATAACAAGTTTACACTAACATATATTATGTTAGCAATAGAACCAGGCATCAAAAAACAATAAAAAAGTACAATACACACATAGTGCACTCATTACTTACTTTAAAATATTTATAGTCTTAATCTAGGGGGAGACAAGTAGTATTTTTGTAAGAAATCAAGTGTGGTATGTATGGTAGTCAGCCAGGCTACCATACCAGGCAACCACCCACACATACTATTCTATGATATTTAAGCATCCCAGAGCGATTAAATGTATATACAGTTCACTCATTACTTACCTTAAAATATAGGGTGAGATGAGTAGTATTTATTGTAAAAAATCAAGTGTGGTATGTATGGTAGTCAGCCAGGCTACCATACCAGGCCAACCCACCCACACATACTATTCTATGATATTTAAGCATCCCAGAGCGATTAAATGTATATACAGTTCACTCATTACTTACCTTAAAATATAGGGTGAGATGAGTAGTATTTATTGTAAAAAATCAAGTGTGGTATGTATGGTAGTCAGCCAGGCTACCATACCAGAGAGAAAGAATGAGTGCATGAAGAGGACAGGCGCAGAGTTATGTAAACAAACCAGGCGAAGGTAAGTTTTGTAAACAGTGTACACGTCTGGTTTGTGTACAAGTTACATTGTGTACAGGATGTCTCTACATTGATACGGTAGAATAAATAAAGAAGAACACTCCCATTCTCATGTAACATCATTTTGAGAAGAAATGATGCTCTGAGTGAAGGCAATGGAAGTAAGTCACTCTGACTTTTTTGGGTTATCCTAGGTTCTCTACACATATGTTGTTATGTATTGTGTTTATTATATAATTTTGAAAAAAATATCACGGATGGATTAATGAAAATGTGTATATTAACGAAATATACAACATTTAATGATACACCGAGCTCAGACAGCGTAAACAAACAAACAAACTGAACAGGTTGTGGACGATCACTCGGTCAGGCGAAATAGACGGTATTAATACGTGTCCAGTTTTAGTTCATTCATGTACATTTGTAAAAGTTTGTGAAACTTTTACCTTATAATATTTTTATTATTATTATAATAATTAAATCACGAAACAAATACTCTTACACTGTATACAAGTTAGTACAGAATTATAGCTATAAAGTGAAGGCATACGAAAGGAATATTTTTCTACAGTTACCCCTTTAGAAACCCAGTGACGGGCTAGAGAAAACGTAATTCTTCCGACACTTCTACAAACCGTTTGGTAAACATCTCATATATATTTGTATAAATTTTTATACTGTGGGTGCATGTATCATGTTTGTGTGTTACATAATGTGTTTCTTATATAATTTTGAAAAAATATCATAGATAGATTAAGGGAAATGTCTATATTAACATAATATGCGACATTAATGAGCCCAAGAGATTATTATTACTATTATTATTATTATTAGTATTATTATTATTGCATCAAGAGTAGAGAGACTCTTAGTGATTTTAATGTGTACCTACATGCCAGCACAGTGTGTAAGTTTATTTAGGTACAGGTGTACACAAGTTTAATTATCAAGTACAATACATATAAAATATACAATAACTTTAAAACACTTGAAATTTTGGAAAGTTTCCAGACATAATAAGGAGATGTGCTCAGGGAGAATGTAAACAAACTTGGTGGGCCGCTGTGACCGTATTAGAAAGACAGGTGGGGGGAGCTGTATAGCAAGTTTTGGTCATAATTTGAAATGTCCGTATTAGCGGAACGCCGTAAAGCGGGGCCCTCCTGTATATATATATATATATAGCACCTCTGCCAGAGAGAGAGGCTGTGAGTATCCTGCTCTGTGATTTTGGCACTATCATCCAATCAAGAACACCTACCAGGATTATCATCAAGAGGCTGGTGTGTGAATATCTGCTGCTTTTGTTGGAAAGGGCCAGAAGACTCTGCATTTCACCTTTTCCTTCAGAATGAAGAAAAGTGTTTTGTATGTGAATTCAGTGAGGGAACATAACGGTCACCATGGGTAGGAGAGGTCGGTGGGGAGAGTCCTCATGGAGGAGGAGGAGGAGGTTTAGGGGCCCATACACAGTGTGTTCGTGTTACAACAATGCAGTGTTTGTTCACCGTGTGCATAGTGCATACAGTGTATACCTGGAGTTTACCTGGAGAGAGTTCCAGGGGTCAACGCCCCCGCGGCCCGGTCTGTGACCAGGTCTCCTGGTGGATCAGAGCCTGATCAACCAGGCTGTTACTGCTGGCTGCACGCAAATCAACGTACGAGCCACAGCCTGGCTGATCAGGAACCGACTTTAGGTGCTTGTCCAGTGCCAGCTTGAAGACTGCCAGGGGTCTGTTGGTAATCCCCCTTATGTATGCTAGGAAGCAGTTGAACAGTCTTGGGCCCCTGACACTTATTGTATGGTCTCTTAACGTGCTAGTGACACCCCTGCTTTTCATTGGGAAAATGTTGCATCGTCTGCCAAGTCTTTTCCTTTCGTAGTGAGTGATTTTCATGTGCAAGTTCGGTACTAGTCCCTCTAGGATTTTCCAGGTGTATATAATCATGTATCTCTCCCGCCTGAGTTCCAGGGAATACAGGTTCAGGAACCTCAAGCGCTCCCAGTAATTGAGGTGTTTTATCTCGTTATGCACGCCGTGAAGGTTCTCTGTACATTTTCTAGGTCAGCAATTTCACATGCCTTGAAAGTTGCTGTTAGTGTGCAGCAATATTCCAGCCTAGATAGAACAAGTGACCTGAAGAGTGTCATCATGGGCTCGGCATCCCTAGTTTTGAAGTTTCTCATTATCCAACCTGTCATTTTTCTAGCAAATGTGATTGATACGATGTCACTACTGCCCGGCTCCAGCTGGGTTACAAGTATCTTTGGCAGGTTAAATCACCACCACCAGATGTAGACCAAACGAAATGTAAACTTTGCCAGATGGACTATTGTCACACATTGCGTCATTATGTACTGGAGTGTGATAAAATTAATGAATTTAGAAACAACTCACTCAGAAGTGTTCAAGAAATGGCTAAGTATTTTATCCACAGTGGTATATTGCAGACCATTCTGGAGAAATACCCTGACTTTGCTAGCTGTAAATAAAGCATTACCACATGTGTGCATGTGTGTGGTTTTTGTGTGTGTGTGTGTGTGTGTGTGTTTTGTGTGTGTGTGTGTGTGTGTGTGTGTGTGTGTGTGTGTGTGTGTGTGTGTGTGTGGTGTGTGTGAGGGTGTGTGTGTGTGTGTGTGTGTGTGTGTGTGTGTGTGTGTGTGTGTGTTGTGTGTGTGTGTGTGTGTGTGTGTGTGTGTGTGTGTGTGTGTGTGTGCGTGCGTGTGTGTGGGTGTGTGTGAGGGTGTGTGTGCGGGTGTGTGTGAGGGTGTGTGTGTGTGTGCGTGTGTGTGTGTGTGTGTGTGTGTGTGCGTGTGTGGGTGTGTGTGCGTGTGTGGGTGTGTGGGTGTGTGTGTGTGTGTATGTGTGTGTGGGTGTGTGTGAGGGTGTGTGTGTGGGTGTGTGTGAGGGTGTGTGTGTGTGGGTGTTGGTGTGTGTGTGTTGTGGGTGTGTGTGGGGTGGGTGTGCGTCCTTGTGTGTATGCATATATTTGTACGCTCGTGTGCACATGTCCGTGCGTGCGCCCTCGTGTGTGTATGTGCGTGCGCGCGCTAGTGTGGGTGTATGATCCACTTAATATTTGTATTTATAACTCATTACAATTGTGACCAGGTGTGGACGTATCAGTGGTTCATTACTTTGTATTTGTTCATGACTGTAACCAGTATAGGAGTGAAGCGATTCATTACCTCTGTAACTTGCCATGATTAGTGACCAGATCTACCTGGAGTTCATTACCTTTGTAACTAGTTCAGCTATCATAACTTTGGGTCCAGTCACTGGACCCATTAGTACCTTTGAATCTTTTGACTACCGCCCACAGGCTGGGTATGGGGTGCATAAAGATATTAAACTAAAGTGTGTGTGTGTGTGTGTGTGTGTGTGGTGTGTGTGTGTGTTGTGTGTGTGTGTGTGTGTGTGTGTGTGTGTGTGTGTGTGTGTGTGTGTGTGTGGTGGTGTGTGTGACTCAACAATCAATATTTGCACCAATAACTCATTACAGTTGTGTACCGGTGTGGAAGTGTGATTGCTCATTACTCTATAATTTGTTCATGATTGTAGCCAAAGTATAAACGTAAGTAACCATTCTACAGAATCATTACCTTTGTAACTTGTGAGCTCATTACCTTTGTACCTAGTTCAGCTATCAAAACTTTGGGGCCCAGTCCCTGGACCCATTACGTACCTCTGTAATCTGTAAATACCTTTGTAACTTGTCATGATTGTGACCAGACTTACCTGGAGTTCATTACCTTTGTAAATTGTGAGTTCATTACCTTTGTAAATTGTGAGTTCATTACCTTTGTAAATTGTGAGTTCATTACCTTTGTAAATTGTGAGTTCATTACCTTTGTAAATTGTGAGTTCATTGCCTCTGTAACTTGCTCAGCTATCAAAACTTTGGAGTCCAGTCCCTGGACCAATTATGTACCTCTGTAATCTTTTGACTACCGCCCACAGGATGGGTATGGGGTGCATAATAAACATATTAAACTAACTAACTACGATGTTATGGTCCTTGAAGGTGAGATCCTCCGACATGATCACTCCCAGGTCTTTGACATTGGTGTTTCGCTCTATTTTGTGGCCAGAATTTGTTTTGTACTCTGATGAAGATTTAATTTCCTCGTGTTTACCATATCTGAGTAATTGAAATTTCTCATCATTGAACTTCATATTGTTTTCTGCAGCCCACTGTATGTGCATGTATGAGGGAAAAGTTCAATAGATATGAGTAGCGATATAGTAACAATAGTTTCATTGCCAGCTACTTGTTAAGGTAGGGTAAGTCCAGCTCCCGCTATCCCCCCCCTTTTTCCCCCTCCCCGAAAGTGATAGTTTGCTTGCCGGCTACTTGTTAAGGTAAGTCTAGCTCCCGCTATTCCCGCCTTTTTCCCCCCACCCCGAAAGTGATAGTTTGATTGCCGGCTGCTTGTTAAGGTAGGGTCAGTCTAGCTACCGCTATCCCTTCCCCTCCTTCCCCCCCTCCCGAAAGGTGACGTGTGGGGCTCCGGTCCAAACAGTAATCACTAGACTCACAGCTCCCAGCACTACTGTAAGTACATGCCTGCCTTGTATTCTAGTGGATTTATTGGTTGAAAGCTTCACTTTTGACCAATAATAAACTTAGTCCTTTCAGTCTTGCTCTAAGTTGACTGTTGTAATAATCACCACGTCTTTTAGGTATTGTACATATCATGGAGAGTGATTTCTTAAGCAGTGGGTAACCTGTCTATCTTTCCAGCTTGGATGACAGAGAGGGTCACCTGCCAATCAACGAGTAGAATTGAAGGAGACGGACTAACGTTCTGAGATGTCCCAAATTTTGATCCACTTACCTGTTTGTGTATGCAAGTAGCAGGATATAACCCCTCATTATTGCAGTGGAGAAAACCTGCTTTCCTGTCATCTGGAAGGATTATTGAAAGCTAGAAAATCTGTGAAGAACGAGCCAGTGGGTTGTCATCAACACCTGCGACCCCCCCCCATCATCAGCAACGGCTACGATTTCAATAACACACAGTGTCACCAACACCAGACACCCACGTTTTATATACATTTATATTAGTGTTGAATTCAGTTATCATTTATATTTTTCATTTTCTTTAATGTAGGATCAATATTTCATATTTAAGTGTTTTATATTTTATATTTTCTGAATAATAAAGTGTTTATGTTTGTCAGTTTTTGTTCTTTTTCTATTCATTAATTTTCCTGAGGAAAAGCCAGCTTTGGTAATACTGTCTGAAGTTGTTACAGAGCTGAGTAAGCCTTCACAGCATGATATTTCTATGTTTTCCATTCTATTAAATATGACTATGAAAACGAGAATATAACCATAAAAACTATACAAAAATACACCTCAAAGACAGCGTTTTAATCCCAAAACAAGGTCAGAGTTTTGTTTTTTTTTCCTCCTCATTCTGCACTGGTTGCTGCAGCATTTTTTTTTAATACTGCGTACACTGACCACACAGACCCATTTTCTCACATGTGGGCCTACCAGCTTTCTCCTGCTTAATTTGAAGCCGCTAGAATTTTTTAGTATATGTTCGTCAAACACACTGGCTCGTATTGAGAGAGCAATTGATGACTTGTCTAGGAATTTAAACTGATAGATTATAGAGGTATGGGTGTTTGTGGGAAACAATTAGGCTGCAGCATTAGGGTTAAAAAGAGAAGTTATTACTGGGATACCTCAGGGATATGTTTAAAAGACAATATTCAAAATAAAGTTGCTAGTAATGGCAAATCAATTGATCAACAAAGAAAGATAGTAGAGGGCAAAGAGTGACTAGCTCCCTTAAGGTTTACTATACAAATAGTAGGAGTCTAAGAAATAAGATAGATGAGCTAATATTACTTGCAAGTGTAGGTAATATAGATATTATCGGTATAAGAGAGACTTGGTTCAACCTGAAAGATAGATAAATGCTTTCTGAATGCAACAGGGTTATAAACTATGACACACTGATAGGTTCAACAGGAAGGGTGGTGGAGTGGCGATGTACTTCAGGGAAAATTTAAATAGTTGTCTTAGACATAAGATTAGAAACATCGAACACAGGGACATGACAAATTAATTTTGGTTGCGATTTATAGGCCCCCAAACTTTGATAGGGAGTGCAGTAAGCTGTTATGGGACAAAATTTATAAGGCATCTAGATATGAAAATTTTGTGATAATGGGAGATTTTAACTTTAGACAAATTGATTGGAACAGTATGACAGGAAATCTTGAGTCTAGTGACTTTCTTGATATGGTTCAGGATTGCTTTTTAGAACAGGTTGTAGCAGAACCAACTAGAGGAAACAATCTGCTTGACTTGGTTCTAGCCAACAAAGATTCACTAATTAATAATCTTGAGGTTAATGATGAGCTTGGGGAAAGTGATCACAAATCACTTAGTTTCAATATATCATGGAATTACTCAGATAAAAGCAATCAAATCTCTGTCCCAGATTTTCGCTTGGCCGACTTCATGGGACTGAAAAATTACTTGGGTGGGCTAAATTGGGATGTCCTGACTATGGGTCAGGTAGGTGATCTTGGTTGCCAATATGACGTTTTTCAGAGCATAGTTCTAGTTGCCCAGACAACTTTTGTTCCGAGTAGGGAAATTAGATCTAAGAAAAATGATCCCAAATGGATGAACAATAGATTAAAACATCTCATTGGTCAAAAGAGAGGCATATATAGGCGTATCAAAACAGGGGATGGGCAGTTAAGAAATCAATATATTCAATTAAAGAGAGAAATAAAGGAATAAAAAAAGCAAAAACGGATTATGAGGCTAAGGTCGCAAGGGATTCAAAGGCTAGCCCAAAAGGGTTCTTTCAGGTATACAGAAGTAAGAGTAGGGACAAGATTGGCCCACTTAAGACTAACTCTGGTTAGATCACTGACAGTGTGAGGGAAAAGTTCAATAGATAGGAGTAGCGAGGGAGTATATATTAACAATAGTTTCATTGCCGGCTACTTGTTAAGGTAGGGTAAGTCAAGCTCCCGCTATTCCCTCCTTTTTTCCCCCTCCCCGAAAGTGATAGTTTCATTGCCGGCTACTTGTTAAGGTAGGGTAAGTCAAGCTCCCGCTATTCCTGCCTTTTTTCCCCCACCCTGAAAGTGATAGTTTGACTGCCGGCTGCTTGTTAAGGTAGGGTCAGTCTAGCTCCCGCTATCCCTTCCCCTCCTTCTTCCCCCCCCCCCGAAAGGTGACGTGTGGGGCTCCGGTCCAAACAGTAATCACTAGACTCACAGCTCCCAGCACTACTGTAAGTACATGCCTGCCTTGTATTCTAGTGGATTTATTGGTTGAAAGCTTCACTTTTGGCCAATAATAAACTTAGTCCTTTCAGTCTTGCTCTAGGTTGACCGTTGTAATAATCACTACATCTTTTAGGTATTGTACTTACCATGGAGAGTGATTTCTTAAGCAGTGGGTAACCTGTCTATCTTTTCAGCTTGGATGACAGAGAGGGTCACCTGTCAATCAATGAGAAGAACTGATGGAGAAGGACTAACGTCCTGAGACTTCCCCTTTTTTAGATTTAATTACCTGTGCACCTGTATGAAATTGCAGGACGTAACCCCTCATCATTGCAGCGGTAAAGAACCTGCTTTCCTGTCATCGGGATAGAATACTCAAGGCTGTACTGTGAAGAACGAACCTGTGGGTTGTAACCAACACCTGCGACCCCCCCCCCATCATCAGCAACTGCTACGGTTTCAACAACACTCAGTGTCACCAACACCAGACACCCTTATATATATATTAGCGTTGAATTCAGTTATCATTTATATTTTTCATTTTTCATTTTCTTTAATGTAAGGTTAATATTTCATATTTAAGTGTTTTATATTTTCTATATAATAAAGTGTTTATGTTTGTCTGTTATTATTTCTTTTTCTATTCACTAATTTTCCTGAGGAGGAGCCAGCCTTGGTAATACTGTCTGAAGTTGTTACAGGGCTGAGTAAGCCTTCACAAGTGGCGACCTTGCCAGGATCAACTCGACTGAATCAAGATTCAACTCCATCTCGAATCTACCATTGGAACTTCAATGCCGCATACCACAGACGGTTACCACCAGCCATGAGTAATCATTCTCTATGGTAGGACTACAGTACAGGTATTTAAAAGATTTGGTGATTGTTATGGTCTCAATTTATTGTAAGTCAAGTCAGGCAGGATATAATATTTAATTCTGCCACTTTGAGCTTGAAACACTTTGGAGGATTAGACTCTAGGGACCCGAGATTTTCCAGTGACAATTTGTTTCATTGAGCTCTTTATTATATCAAGGGAACTGTTATAGGGCACTCTTGATTTGTTGGTGAGAAGATTGGATGGTCAAGTGACACCATTCTATTTACTGTTTGCCCGGAGCCGGCATAGAACCCTTTGTTTTAATTAATACATATTGTTTAATTGAAGCAGGGATCGAGCCCTCTGGTTTATTTACAGTTTGAGCGGAGCAAGAATTGAACCCTCCGTTTTCTTTAACACCCATTTCATTTCCCCTGATAGTTTAAGTTATTCTTGCAAGTATGGATGAATACAAGTTTTGGATGAACGCTGGAAGTAAGTTAGGAATAACAGGGAAAAATTTAGAATCTTTCATTAGTGCTAAGATCCAGGAAAGACTTGAAAGAGAGAGAACTGAGAGAGAAGAAAGACAGAAAGGTAAAGAGAAGAAGAAAAAGAGAGAGAGAGAATCAAAAGAGAAGAGAAAAAGGAGAGAGAGAGAATTGAGAGAGAAATCCAAGAAAGACAGTTAGAAAGAGAGAGAGAAGACAAAAAGGAGCGTGATAGACTTGATCGTGAGGAGAGAGCGAGAGTACATGAAGAACAAGTTTGTCAGTGGAACGCCTTCCATCTGAACAAAAGAAACTAATGGAAAAATAAATAAATAAAGAAACGACTAGGAAAAATAAGAATAATGATTTTTGAGGATTTTACTTAAAATTTAAATATAATAAAAAATAGGGCCTTCGGTTCTTTTAGTTGGGCAGGAGTAGGTAAGGCCCTGGATAGATCTTCTGATATTATTGATGTAGGTTATCCTGGGCGGATGGTGATAGTCCGATGTTTTGGAATCTCCTACCACTTGGATGGAGCACCACAAGTAGAACAGGTAAGGGCCAGTAGTAGTCCAATAATGTTAATAAGTCTCATTAACAAATGTCTTGCTCCTTTATCTGGCGTCTATCCTGGATGACCACGCCAGGAACAGAGCTGGTAATAAGAAAAAATAAACTGGTTACCAATGGTTATGATAATATAACATTTAAGAATGGAAAAGAATGATAAATGCCAAAATCATTACTGGTAACCAGCAAACAAAAGAAAGGAACAAATAGTAATACTCCTGGTAGATCACCCTACCTGATTAGGAGAAGAGTGGAGGTGAAGTGACTCTCCAAACTTCAACCCACACCAGGTAAGGTCAATATTACCAGGAGTAGAAATTTGAACAAATCAGACACCAAGAACTAGTTTCGCCCCAGCCCGCCAGAAGGGGGGGGTGCGCGACGTAACTCGCTAATGGTTCCTGGTTGCCTGAACAACCTTAACCCCACTTACGCCTACTTTTCCCTCACAATACCCCCTTCCAAAACTTATGGACGGAGTCAATAAGTCAACGAACAGAGGGAAAAGAACTAAGTACAACCCCGGCTCAGCCAATCTGAAAAGTGGTTTTCAGAGCCAGAAATATAAACGACTTTAAACTTATAGGGCTGAATAGCCAGAGCCCATCTCTAGAGTCTGCTATTTGACCCTTTAAAGTTTTCCAAGTACATCAGTGGCTTGTGATCTGTTTCAAGCAAAAAGGGTTTACCGTATAGGTAGTATTTGAATCTACTTATACCTCATACTAAAGCATAACATTCTTTATCCACAGTGGAATATCTTTCTTCTTTGGGCAGCTGGACGCATAGTCAAAGTTAAAATATATTTATGACCTGATGAACGAGGGTCAACTATATCTACAGCAATTCTTGCAAAAGGGACCGAGAAAATTGGCATCTTTACCATAGGAACTCTCCTAGTTCTACCCTTTTGCGTGGAAAGTTGACATACGTGACATGATCTGCAGTACTTATAGATGCCAGAGGACATACTAGGCCAGAAATATAGATCCTTGATTTTATTATAGGTCTTCCTATGTGAAAAATGGCCAGAGACTGGTATGTCATGAGAAATCTTTAAAATGGTTTCCTGGCAATCCTGCGGCATGACTAACAGGCTTCGACCAACGTCATTGGGTTTGTCCGCAGACACTATAGTCTTGTACAAAAGATCGTGTTTGAACTCAAACTTGTAAGAAAATTTCTTTCTCTGTATCACCTTGCCATTTAAAGCTAACTTCCGAGATTCCTCTAAGGAAGGACAAGTCTTTTGAAGACCCTCTAAATCTATGTGAGACAGCTCAATTGGCTTTCCTTTGGAAAGAACTAATGGGTGGATAGGTTTTACCTTAGACTGAGCTCTGGTAAGGACGTTAATTGTGTCTAGTTGTTGGAAAGATTGTGCCACACGTAGTTTTCCACTGGTGTCTGTGTTGTCCAGTTTAAGTGACTGTTACCGGAGTTTTGTAACCATCAGCTCTCTGATTTAAGTTATCCAACTGAATCTCATCTGGAACTATCTGTGAAGAAACAGAGATATTAGGTTCCAACCCTTCCTTGGAAACTCCAAATTCCAAACAGTCCTTTTCAGATGGGAAAGTAGCCCTTTGTATGTTCCCAACCAAAACAGAACACGAGGTTATCGGGGCAACTACGGCATCTACAACATCCTGAGAACCATTTGCACCTAACAAAACATCTGACTGTTGGAAAAGAATCGCTTCTTCCTAAATAGTCAGTTAATTTAGTGGACTTATAACGTGAAGAATCTAGGTTAGGGAAAAGCTTACTTGAGATAACAATACAGGAACATCCAGTGTCTCTAAGAATGGTTGACACATTCATGCCATTGACTGTACCTTCACTAAAAGGTGCATTTATGTTTGATTCAGTGAAACATTTACTGACATTTTCACCTTTTTTTCTAGGACAGTCGGGTCGTCTATGACCCCACTCATTACAGTTGAAATACTTTACTGTGAAGGCCGTGGAATTCTTTGGTATGGAGGGTTTGGATCCCTCAGATTGCTTAGGCACAACAGGTTTATATCTGCTACGCTCTTTAGGGTAGTTATTATGAGCGCACGCATATATATCAGCAGCTTGTGCCATTTCCGCAGCCATATGAATGTTTCGTTCTTTAATGAATATTCGTAAGTCAGAGTTTACAGAAGAAAGGAATTGATCTCTTACCATCAGGTCACATAAAGATTCGAAATCGTGGTCGACCTCAGCACTATCAATCCACGAATCAAATAATCTGAAAAGTGTTGTTAAGAATTGCATATAATTTTGATTAGGAGTTATTTTAATGTGTCTAAACTCCGACCTGTAATGATGAGTAGTTTTTTTGAAAGCCTGGAGTATAGCTTTCTTCAACAGGCTATAACTAGAAATAACATCAGAGGGTAGGGTGGAATAGACATTTAATGCTGAACCTGACAGTAGTAAGCAAGCCTAGTAGCCCAAGAATCTGATGGCCAGTCACAGAGAGTAGCAGTACTCTCGAATCGAGTAATATATGCCGCTATGTCATCTTGTTCTGAGATAGGTGGTATTTGTGGCATCCTAATATTAGGTTCTTGGGAAGGGTATTCTAGTACCCCTTCATCTATTTTCTGCTTAGATAGTTCTACCTTCTTGGCTTCTAATTCCAACCTTGATTGTTCTAACTCAATTTCCTTCATTTTGAAGGCTGCCTCTCTTGCCTGAACTCTATCTTCTCTAGCTATCCTTTCCTGTTCGATTTTATCCTCCCGAGCTAGTCTTTCCTGTTCCTTTTTCTCTTCTCGAGCTAGTCTTTCCTGTTCCTTTTTCTCTTCCCGAGCTAGTCTTTCCTGTTCCTTTTTCTCTTCCCGAGCTAGTCTTTTCTCCTCTCGAGCTAGTCTTTCCTGTTCCTCTTTCTTTTCAATAGCCATTTTAGCAGTAATGTAATTATCCAGTAAATCCCATTTCCTTTCCAGCTTTCAACCAGAAATCTAAAGAATCCATCTTGTAAAAAGAAATATTACGCACCCAACTTCAACTGTCTTAATTAAAACTAACAGGAACGTCTGTTACAAAAGAGGGACACAGTCCGCACACTTTAAACTTCCCAAAGTAGAAAATGAAATATTTATCCTTGGAAGAATATACTTGTGGGCCCAATAGCCTTCACTAAGCAAAATACACACGGTTCACACAGGAGGGGTTATCATCAAAGTTCCCCAGGTCCAACAAATAGGTAAACTTCTAAACCGAACCTTAGAACCAAACAACGGTAAGTCAACCAGACTACCAGTAATGACTTGACACCTCAACTAACTCACCCTTTTCTATTTTAAATGTTATACTCACAACCAGTTGAACCATCAGGACGATGTTGCTTCAAGAGTCGGATCCTGGCAAGGTCGCCATTGTCAGTGGAACGCCTTCCATTTGAACAAAAGAAACTAATGGAAAAATAAATAAATAAACGACTAGGAAAAATAAGAATAATGATTTTTGAGGATTTTACTTAAAATTTAAATATAATAAAAAATATGGCCTTCGGTTCTTTTAGTTGGGCAGGAGTAGGTAAGGCCCTGGATAGATCTTCTGATATTATTGATGTAGGTTATCCTGGGCGGATGGTGATAGTCCAATGTTTTGGAATCTCCTACCACTTGGATGGAGCACCACAAGTAGAACAGGTAAGGGCCAGTAGTAGTCCAATAATGTTAATAAGTCTCATTAACAAATGTCTTGCTCCTTTATCTGGCGTCTATCCTGGATGACCACACCAGGAACAGAGCTGATTAGAAGAAGAGTGGAGGTGAAGTGACTCTCCAAACTTCAACCCACACCAGGTAAGGTCAATATTACCAAGAGTAGAAATTTGAACAAATCAGACACCAAGAACTAGTTTCGCCCCAGCCCGCCAGAGGGGGGGGGGTGCACGACGTAACTCGCTAATGGTTCCTGGTTGCCTGAACAACCTTAACCTCACTTATGCCTACTTTTCCCTCACAAAGTTAAATTAAGAGAACTTGAGGAAAGAGCAAAGGATAGAGAAGTTGAGGAAAGAGCTAGAGAACATGAGTTGAGAGAGAGAGAAAAGGATCGCGAGCTCGAACAAGCTCGCCTTGAATTAGAGAATAAAAAGTTAACTTTCTCACAACAGCAATTAGATGAAGGAGTAATGGAACAACGTGCAGCTAGTGCACATATTCCAACACCTAATTTACCTCCCTTCACAGAGGGGGAAGACATAACTTCATACATTATCAGGTTTGAAAATACCGCTACCCTCTGTGAATGGCCTGCTGACACCTGGGCTACCAGGTTAGGAATGTTATTTTCTGGTACAGCCTTGAATATCTATGCAACTTTGTCGCAGGATATCATATGTAATTATAACCTACTGAAGAAGGCAATCCTTAAAGCATATCAAAAAACCACTAATTCTTACAGGAAAGATTTCAGGTATGCCACCTTACAGCCTGGCCAGAACTTTCAGCAGTTACAGGTAACACTCTTTCGTTTGTTCGGCTTTTGGATGGAGAGTTCAAGAATTGATCACAGTTATGAATCTCTTAGAGACTTCATGGTTGCTGACCAGTTCCTGACAGCTCTTCCCCATCAGATACGAACATTCATCAGAGAACGAAACCTGATTAAAGCTGAGGAAGTTGCTGAGGCTGCTGACCTGTATGCTGAGGCTCACAATTCCTATAAAGACCTAAAGGGATCGAGCCCTAAGGGCAAGGGTTCATCAGACCTTAAGAAATCAAAGCCTCTAGTGGAAAGTAAAATGACTTCTTTTATTCCTGTTTGTCATTTGTGTGGTGTTAAGGGACATAAACGTCAAGATTGTCCTTCTAAGAAGGTCCAAAAAGTTGGAAGATGTTTTAAAGACTGTAATGACCAAGCACCCTTCTGTTCAGGAACAGTTAATGGACTTAATGTATCTACCATTTTACGAGACACTGGATGCACATGTATAGTCATTTCTGATAAGCTGTTCCCTAATCTTAAAGAAACTCATTCCTCTGCTATATTTTCTGACTACTTGGGCCGTACGGACACTTTTCCTACCATCCTTTGTTACATTAAGTCTAAATGGTTCACAGGTTGGTCTGAAGCCATACTAGCTCCCATCACTTCTTGCTCCGTACTAATAGGTAATGTAAAAGGTGCCATTCTTCCTTCTGAGGTTGACCTTTCATCGCCTAAGATGGACATAAGTGTTTCAGATCCTCTTCCTGTAGAGTCAGAGAAGCCCCTCGAAAGCTCAGATGAGACAATGTCTCGTGAGATTCATGTGGGATTAAAAACCAGTGATGCTACTCTCGAAAGCGAGGTAGTAGGATCACTGGTTCACTTGTTAGATGAAAGTGAAGATATCACCTCCGATACTATAAATGTCTTGACTAGGGCTCAGACCAAAGCCCAGGCTTCTCCTACTATCCATCCTTTGATTTTCCCTGACTTCAAGCCTTTAGATATATCAAAGGACTCTTTTGTCAGTTTACAACGTAATTGCCCTTCTCCTCAGAATTGCCATAATGCCGCTAAACAAAATCAAGTTATCCAAAGGAAAAACTTTTCATATAAATTTGAATATATAAAAGGTATCTTGTACAAGTCAGTATTCAAATTAAATTCAGATGAGATTGACTATTCATCTTAGTTGTTCCAAGTCAATGCAGACTGTTCTTAAAATGGCTCATGACCTGCCAGTGGCCGGACATTTCTCGCATCGTAAAATCGTAACTCTTTGACTGTCGGGGCTGTATATATACGTCTTATGAGGTACCGTGTTTGACGTATATATACTCATAAATTCTAGCGGCTTCAAATCAAGCAGGAGAAAGCTGGTAGGCCCACATGTGAGAGAATGGGTCTGTGTGGTCAGTGTGCACCATATAAAAAAAATCCTGGAGCATGCAGTGCATGAGAAAAAAAAAACTCCGACCGTTTTTTTTAATTAAAATGCCGACTTTGTGGTCTATTTTCGTATAGTATTTATGGTTGCATTCTCGTTTTCTTGGTCTCATTTGATAGAATGGGAAACATGTTATAGAAATAGAGGTGATATTGATTAATTTTACTATAAAAAGAACCTAGAAATGGAGCTCAAAGTAGGGGAAATGTTTGATTTTTGCCAATGTTCAAAAGTAAACAAATGATGCCATTTTCCAGTAAATGTCCAACTAGCCATTCTAATATGCAGTCATGAATGGGTTGATGTTATTTACACAATTATTACAGTATTGCAGTAGTCTGCATAATAGTAAGTCTTCAATTTTTTGTTTGAATAAAAATTCAAAATAGAAAGCAAGAGTAATATCAGAGGGGCCTGGAAACATGACTGATGAGCAAAGAAAATGTTATTTTAGAGCCAGGAATGTCTGCATTGTTCATTCTGGAAGTTATTTTGAAATTGTCATATTTTTTAGTTTTCGTGAAATTGGCCAAATTGCAAATTTCTGACCACATTATTAGGTAGTTGAAATCGGTAAATGTGCAGTTTCTTGTACTCAATCGATAGACAAAATGGAGTTCTAAAGAAGCAGCTATGAGTTTGGGCGACTGGAACAATGGAATTAGCCTGAAATAGGGCTCAAAGTGGGCGAAATCGCAGATTTGTAAACAGCGCCGAGGTCGCTAACTTCGCGAGAGCATAATTCCGTCAGTTTTCCATCAAATTTCGTTTTTTTGGTGTCATTACAATCGGGAAAAGATTCTCTATCATTTCATAAGAAATTTTTTTTTTTTTTTTTTTTAAATTTTGCGACACCAGGAGACACCTCAGGATTGGGGGTTGCGACAGTCAAAGGGTTAAATAAAATTAGGGAAACCTATTTTTGGCCAAAAATGTCCTCAGATGTCACTACCTATTGTAGATCGTGTAAAGTTTGCCAACTGTCATCCTTCCGAGGTACCAGGCGAGTACCTATGGTCAAAATGCCAGTCTTTACGGTACCTTTTGAAAGAGTAGCTATTGACATCATTGGTCCTTTATCTCCACTTTCATCTGGGGGACATAGATATATATTAACATTAGTTGATTATGCTTCGAGTTTCCCTGAAGCCGTTCCCTTAAAGACCATAACTACTACAGAGGTGGCTGAAGCCCTTTCGTCCATCTTCTCCAGAGTGGGCATCCCTAGAGAAATTTTGTCTGACCGTGGGACACAATTCACATCTGACTTAATGCAACATCTCTACAAACTTCTGGGAGTGAAGCCTCTCTTCACAACACCCGATCATCCCAGCTGTAATGGGAGGACTGAGCGCCAGCATTCGATTCTCAAGTCCATTTTAAGGAAACTTTGCTCCCTTAAACCTAAGGAGTGGCATCATTACCTACCCTGTGCTTTGCAATGAGGGAAGTTCCCAGTGACTCTTTGGGGTTTCCACCTTTTGAACTTCTCTCTAGTAGACAGGCCAGAGGCCCATTGTCCATCCTTCATGACTTATGGACTAATGAGGAGGTAAACGCTGAGGTTCAGTCTTCTTACCAGTTTCTCCTTGACCTTAGATCCAAACTTGAGGAGACCTCTGACATAGTTTCAAAAAACCTAAGCTTGTCAATGGACCAGTACAAAACATATTTTGATTACAAAAGTCAGAGGAGAAGTTGACTACCTCATAGAAGTCAAGGGGAAACCTAAGCTTTATCATATCAACATCCTTAAGAAATATTACCGAAGAAATTCGGTTAACTGCCTTAACCCTTTCAGGGTCCAAGGCCAAAATCTGAAGTCACACACCAGTGTCCAAGAAATTTTGAAAAAAAAAAAAAATATTTTTTCTTACAGAATTAAAGAGCATATTTTTGTGAAGGTAATAAAACAAAAAAAATTAGAATCTGATCAGTACTTACCGAGATACAGTGCCAAGAAGTTTATAGAAAATGATGTGGTGGCGGCAACATCGACGAATTCCACATACGTGTATTATATTATTTTGTTGTTTTAGTTGTTTTTTCTTTTCTTTTCCAATTTTTTTCTATTCCTACTAACATTTGGGGCCTGAGAGACCAATACTGTATATAATTGATATATATATACTCACTGTATTGAACACAATAACCGCACTAAAGTTATTATCATATTATTGTTTACCACTGTTGTTTATTACAATAAACATGCACAAATATTGTATAATACTAATGTTCTATCATATATTTACATATTTACAATCCTGGACATGGTTTAGAACTGCTGGAGCTTGTGGAACTCCTTGAAACAAGGCACCATGCACAGAGGCACCTTACATTCCTCACACATAAACCGAGTGTCTTTGCGTCTTTGTTGCCGTCGTTTTGTTTGTGCACAGACAATGCATCTCTTCTGAGCAAATTTCTTTTGAGTTGAAGGAAGCTTGTATTATGAAATGATCACCTTCTCTCCTCAAACGCCTGGGTATATTGTGATGAATTCGAGGACCATTGTTGTATTGCAGGTGTTGTTACCTGGTACTTCATTATGAGTTGTCTGACAAAGACAAACAAAATTCACCATACGGTGGTCTGTTACCAGTCTTTATTTGGTACATATTATATGCATTCAGCATTGAAATGTCCATGAGATGGAAGAAAAGTTTCATGTACCACTTGTAACTCTTACGAACACAGTCAACAAAACCAATCTGCATGTCACACTTGTTAACCAAGCACATGTTTTGTGTATAATCAATCACTGTCACTGGTTTTCGAATACGTTCATTAGTCACTCGATCAACTTTGCCACTGTCTTGCATTTCATTACGGTGAATGGTTGTCAACAATGTGACATCTCATTTGTCATGCCACCGTAATGCCATGATGTCATTGGCAGTAAACACCTGCACGTCATCACCACGAACACCTGCGTTGAGCCTGGGCATATGTTTACGATTAGAACGCACTGTGCCACACACATCTGTCTTGTTCACTCACATGAAATCACTTGTGTACCAGTTATCGGTATATAATGTATGGCACTTACCAAGATAAGGTGCCATCATGTTTCTCACTACGTCACCTGAGATACCCAATAACATCTTGGTATCTTTCAATGTTTTACTACCCGTGTATACAACAATATCCAACACCAGGCCACTGTCACAATCACAGAGTACAAACAATTTTATACCAAAGCGGTTCCTCTTGCTCGGTATATACTGCTTGAATGACAGTCTACCTTTGAACAAAATCAAAGACTCGTCAATTACAAGATTCTTGAATGGATAAAAGTATATCCTGAACTTTTGTTTGAGATACATGAAAACATTTCTAATCTTGTATAACCTGTCACTTCTGTCAGGCCTGGTTTTGTCAGAGAAGTGCAACATACGTAACAGTAAGATAAACCTGTTCACTGTATTATTTCACTGAAGGATGGGTACAAATTAGCGATCTGTGGACCAGTATGGCTTTTATATTATGCTTATAGACGTGAGGCATAAGCATTATTGTTGCAAAAAAGCAAATACATTTCTGCAACAGTCGTCTCTTTCCACCTGTGTAGTCTTGACTGTGGTGATAAGATCGTATTTGCCATGGTGTACTGAAAATACTTATTACTTTCCCTGGCAATAATTTCCATCAATGGCTGGTCAAAGAATAATTCAAAGAATTCCAGTTCATTGGCCGTGGTTCCAAGGGGACAGGTAGGTAGAATTCCACTTTGAGGGTCATCAAAGTGGTGAGGGCTGGGAACAAAATTGGGATTTTGCTGCCAATCCCAGATACGGTTTGCTGGTGGATACTGGACATCATAGGCTGGTTGTACGGTGGTTGTGGTTGTGGCGGGCTGGTGGGTGACGCTCCGCTTTGTCCTTGAACTGACGAGTCAGCAGCGTGGGTCCCCGCGTGGCACAGTGAGTCACGCATGGCGGTGCCACTACCACCACCAGCACCACTAACACCATCCACTGATGCCTGTGGCCCATCCATGCCAAGTGTAGCCACATCATCCTCACTATCACTACCTAAAACGGGTGTAGGGCCACGGGATGTACTCCGTCCCCTGGGCACAGCATAGGGTACACTACCCGAGCGCATGCGGCGGCGAACATACCGACGCTTCACTGGTGAATATGTTTCCTCACTATCACTACTCGAATGATCGTCGAGCGCAACAAAATCACAATCCACGTCAGAATCATCGTCATTACTGAAGTCAGAGGCCTGGCCACGGGAAAATATTAGTTTTCTCTTACGTTTAGGAACACCCGACCGTGAGTTACGAGTGCCCACACCAGAGGTAGAAGGTCGAGGATCGTCGGGGTTTTCTGCACTATTATCGATATCCTGGTCATAATTTTCGGTCACTAACTTATCAAAGCCATAGAATTCGTCTTCATTTCCACTTCCATCAGTGTCAGAACTATCAGACAGGAAGAGGAGAGTCCCAATTTTCCGGGGAGTGAGAGCTGACTTGCGACGAGGCATGGTGAACAAGGGTGAATGAGGCGGCGTTCCCACAATGCTATGCAGGCGCCTAGATTTTTTGTTTATGGCGCACACCCACGGCGCAGACCCATTCTCTCACATGTAGGCCTATGAGCGCTTTCGCGCTAAATTTGATGGCGCTAGAATTTTGGCGTAGATCTACGGTTTGGACACTCACCGAAAAGCCGTAGATCTACGGGACGGACCCTGAAAGGGTTAATAACTTTGACTTAGTTTTTCCACACGAACTTGATACGACAACTGAAGAATGTAAGGTGTGCGTAATTGACACCTCTAACTTAGACTATGATGAAGAACTACATGACTTGGTGACTCTCGACCACTCGGGCGCAACCAACATTAATATTAATGAATCTTTGGATGACCATAAGAGACATGAACTACTTCAATGTGTGAGTAACTTTTCAGACGTCTTTACTGATATTCCAGGTGTTACCTCCACGGTAGTCCATAAGATTGACTTAGTGACAGACAATCCTATCAAATGAAAATTATACCCAGTTCCAGTTCACCTTAGGGATGCATTTGACCGAGAGGTAGACAAATTATTAAAACTAAAGATCATTGAACCTTCAGTATCTTCATATTGTTCACCAGTAGTCATGGTTAAGAAGGAGGATAATTCATATAGACTTGCTATTGACTTCAGAGGCCTTAATGCTATAACTTGGTGGGATGCTGAGCCTATGCCCTTAATAGATAGCGATCTATACAAATTTTATGACGCTTCCTTCTTTTCAGAGATTGATATTGTGCAGGCATATCATCAAGTAATGTTAGATCCTTCTTCTAAGCAGTACACCGCTTTTCCTACACACCAAGGACTGATGCAATATAGAACTATGCCCTTTGGTTTGGTAACTGCCTGTGCTACCTACGTGAGACTGATGAGAAAGGTATTGGGTAATATGCCAAATGTTTCAGTTTATTTTGATAACATTTACGTAATGACATCCATGTGGGGCGAACATATCCAAACATTAACATCAGTTTTGCGTAGGTTACGCTCACATGGCCTCACTGCCAAGCCGAAGAAATGCTTCCTTGGGTATAACAAGATTAGATATCTTGGACTGATACTTTCTAATAACTCTCTGCAGCCTCTCCCCAGTAAGATCAAAGCTTTATTAGAATTTAAATTCCCCAAAACCAAGAAGCTCATGCGTAGCTTTCTTGGTTCTGTAAATTTTTATGCACGGTTTATCCCGAACCTTACTGATCTTACAGGCATCTTATCCGACTTCCTTAAAAAGTCTGTGAAGGAACCTCTTGAACTTTCCGACGTAGCTTGGGAAAAGTATAATGAGATTAAAAGTATCTTTTCGAAAGACCCTATACTCAAGATTCCAGATATTAATAAAACATTTTGCTTAAGAACTGATGCCTCCAATACTGGCTTAGGTGCGGTGTTACTACAATACCATGATGGTACTCCCTTCCCTGTATGCTTCCTAAGCCGGAAACTCCTTCCCGCAGAAACGAGATACTCCACCATAGAAAAGGAATGTTTGGCCCTTGTGTGGGGAATCTCCAAAGTTAAATTTATTTGCTGGGAAAAGAATTCATTTTAGAAACGGACCACAAACCTTTGATATACCTAGAAACTTTTAAGGGAACCAACAGTCATCTCTTGAGGTGGACATTGGCACTCCAGGCTTTTACGTTCCATATTGTGTATATCAATGGTTCATCCAATTATTTCTCTGACTGGTTAAGTCGTGACAGTCAGTAAAAGATTTCTTGCCTTACACGACTTCCTTATGTTAGAACTTTTTCCTGGCCTATTCTTCTTATACTCCTTGACTATAAGTCTTGGTATGGGGGAGTGTGAGGGAAAAGTTCAATAGATAGGAGTAGCGAGGGAGTACAGTGGACCCCCGCATAACGATTACCTCCGAATGCGACCAATTATGTAAGTGTATTTATGTAAGTGCATTTGTACGTGTATGTTTGGGGGTCTGAAATGGACTAATCTACTTCACAATATTTCTTATGGGAACAAATTCGGTCAGTACTGGCACCTGAACATACTTCTGGAGTGAAAAAATATCGTTAACCGGGGGTCCACTGTATATATTAACAATAGTTTCATTGCCGGCTACTTGTTAAGGTAGGGTAAGTCAAGCTCCCGCTATTCCCGCCTTTTTTCCCCCACCCCGAAAGTGATAGTTTGACTGCTGGCTGCTTGTTAAGGTAGGGTCAGTCTAGCTCCCGCTATCCCTTCCCCTCCTTCTCCCCCCCCCCCGAAAGGTGACGTGTGGGGCTCTGGTCCAAACAGTAATCACTAGACTCACAGCTCCCAGCACTACTGTAAGTACATGCCTGCCTTGTATTTTAGTGGATTTATTGGTTGAAAGCTTCACTTTTGACCAATAATAAACTTAGTCCTTTCAGTCTTGCTCTAGGTTGACTGTTGTAATAATCACCACATCTTTTAGGTATTGTACTTATCATGGAGAGTGATTTCTTAAGCAGTGGGTAACCTGTCTATCTTTTCAGCTTTGATGACAGAGAGGGTCACCTGTCAATCAACGAGAAGAACTGATGGAGATGGACTAACGTCCTGAGACTTCCCCTTTTTGGATTTAACCCTTTATCGTGCTTGGCCGGGAAAATTCGGTATTAATTACGTGTTTTGGGGGCGTGTCATACTCCGTGCCCCGCGCGGCCAGCTTCCCGTTCTTTAGTTCCAACCAATCACAAGCCTTCCCTGAGTCTCTTCAGCTAAGTACAGTTCGCTTCTGCCGCCTTCCCATTGGTTGAGAGATCAAAATATAAACACTGGTGGCTTGGCTCCGCCCACACACCCATTTTTCCCTCCACCCTTACTAATCTACTCTTGGATTATACATTCTACAATGTCGGTAAGTACTGATTGTTGTGTTTAGTGCTTACATGAATAGTTTAGGCATATTTTGATATATACCTAAAGTCCGTGTGAAGCATAATATGAGTGTAGCATGCAGTTGAAAAAAGTGCAAACATTTTATACCGAATTATTTCGGTCTTGCACGAGTTTCCGGGAATGTCCAATTTTAGTCAAATAAATATTTATAAAAAAATTTCAATTGCATATATGAACTCTGTAGTGGTCTGGATCTATACAGGAGGTTTCTATTGTCCTTCCAGATCAATGAGAAGTTGTTTTATGGGGAGCAGTCCACCAGCAGGTCGAGGTATGTCTGCGTTTCTGAAGAGAGTGACTCAGAAGCAGAGGTAGATGAACCAGAATTGCTGGATAGTGGTGATGAATACTTGCCACCGGATGCACAGGTGTCAAGTGATGATGAGGAGGAAGAAAGGCCAGCCAAAAAACAGAAATTAGTGAAGAAAAAGTAAGGTATTACGATTGCAACTATTGCAGCCACTCGAAGAAATTGGTCACATCCTCATTCCAGTGTTCTGTATGCAAAGTAAATCTGGATAAAGAGTGATAGAAATTGCTTCAGCGACTACCATACCATCAATTAGCAATATAGAATAATTGGTCATCCAAATGAATCTCAGGAATATAGGGATTGAAAGTTGCATCCCTTTGCAATTTGTCATTGTTGAGATTTGCTTCCTTTTTATATTTTTGTAACAATTAAAAAAATGTTTTGATTCAAGTTCCATTTATGTTTTTTATATTGTCTGTTTGTATATTAAATTTAAAAAATTGTTTTGGTGTGTTTTATTAACAATTGCAAGTTTTGCAACATAAAATTTTTTAATCACTCTGTCGGGCGCAGACGGATATTTTCGGTCTCCGGAGATTAGCAATTGCTCGAAAAACTAACCATCAGAAATCAATTTATAGGGGATCATTGAACTTGTATTGAGTTACTCTATCCACCATAGGGAGTTCAGTTCGAATTTCAAATTTTCGGACCCATTGCGCGATGAAGGGTTAATTACCTGTGCACCTGTATGAAATTGCAGGATGTAACCCCTCATCATTGCAGCGGTAAAGAACCTGCTTTCCTGTCATCGGGATAGAATACTCAAGGCTGTACTGTGAAGAACAAACTGGTGGGTTGTAACCAACACCTGCAACCCCCCCCCCCCACATCATCAGCAACTGCTACGGTTACAACACTCAGTGTCACCAACACCAGACACCCCTATATATATATTAGCATTGAATTCAGTTATCATTTATATTTTTCACTTTTCATTTTCTTTAATGTAGGGTTAATATTTCATATTTAAGTGTTTTATATTTTCTATATAATAAAGTGTTTATGTTTGTCTGTTATTATTTCTTTTTCTATTCACTAATTTTCCTGAGGAGGAGCCAGCCTTGGTAATACTGTCTGAAGTTGTTACAGGGCTGAGTAAGCCTTCACAGACAGTGATAGGATATGTGTGAAATTCTCAATACCTACTTCCTCTCAGTTTTCACCAAGGAAAATACTAGCGATATTCCTGAAATAATAGATTATGTAGTACAGGATGATAATAAACTATGCACGATTGCGGTAACTAGTGAAACAGTCCTCAGACAAATAGAGAAACTAAAACCTAACAAATCCCAAGGTCCTGATGAACTGTTTGCAAGGGTGTTAAAGGAATTTAAAGAGGAACTTAGCATACCTTTGGCTAATCTTTTTAACGTATCACTACAAACTGGCATAGTGCCTGATAAGTGGAAAATGGCAAATGTAATACCTATTTACAAGGCAGGTGACAGGTCCTTGGCTTTGAACTATAGACCATTAAGCCTTACCTCCATAGTGGGAAAATTTATGGAATCAATAATTGCCGAAGCAATTCATAGCCATCTTGAAAGGCACAGAATGATTAATGAATCTCAACACAGTTTTACAAAGGGGCGTTCCTGTCTTACGAATTTACTAACTTTTTTCACTAAGGTGTTTGAGGAGGAAGATCATGGTAATGAATATGATATTGTGTATATGGACTTCAGTAAGGCTTTCGATAGAGTTCCACACCAGAGGCTGTTGAGGAAACTTAAGACACACGGAATTGGAGAAATTTTTTCATGGGTAGAGGCATGGCTGACAAATAGGCAGCAGAGAGTTTGCATAAATAGGGAGAAATCAGAATGGGGGCACGTCAGAAGCAGTGTTCCTCAGGGGTCAGTGTTGGGCCCGTGTTGTTCACAATTTCCATAAACGACGTAGATGAGGGAATAAATAGCGACATAAGCAAATTTGCTGATGACACCAAAATAGGCAGTCCAATTCATTCTAATGAGGACACTAGAGCACTCCAGGGTGATTTGAAGACTGATGCAATGATCGGAGAAGTGACAGATGCAGTTTAATATTGACAAAATGCAAAGTTTTAAATGTTGGACAGGTAAATAACCATGCCACATATAAACTAAATAATGTAGATCTTAATACTACTGACTGCGAAAAGGATTTAGGAGTTCCGGTTAGCATTAATCTAAAACCAAGGCAACAGTGCATTAGTGTTTGCAATAAAGCTAACAGAATTCTTGGCTTCATATCTAGAATTATAAATAATAGAAATCCTCAGGTTGTTCTTCAACTCTATATATCCTTGGTTAGGCCTCATTCAGACTATGCTGCTCAGTTCTGGTCACCATATTACAGAATGGATATAAATCCTCTGGAAAACGTACAGAGGAGGATGACAAAGATGATCTCATGTATCAGAAATCTTCCCTATGAGGATAGACTGAGGGCCCTGAATCTGCACTCTCTCAAAAGGCGTAGAATTAAGGGGGATATGATCGAGGTGTATAAATGGAAAACAGGAATAAATAAAGGGGATGTAAATAGCGTGCTGAAAGTTTCCAGCCAAGACAGGACTCGCAGAAATGGTTTCAAATTGGAAAAATTCAGATTCAGGAAGGATATAGGAAAGCACTGGTTTAGTAACAGTTGTGGTAGAGTGGAACAAACTCACGAGTACAGTTATTCAGACTAAAACGTTGTGTAGTTTTAAAAATAGGTTAGATAAATACATCAGTGGGTGTGGGTGGGTGTGAGTTGGACCTGACTAGCTTGTGCTGCTGGGTCTGGTGCCATGTTCCTTCCTTGAGTTGAAGTGACCAGACTGGGTGGGTCATTGGGCTTATCCGGGGTGGGTGGGTCATTGGGCTAACCGGGGAGGGGTGGAAAATGGACCTGCTCTGCAAGGGTAAGTAGGCCTGTTGCAGTGTTCCTTCTTTATGTTCTTATATGCGCATAGCATGTGTAGTGTATAGCCATGTGTCGTTTATAGTGGGGGCTGTGCACAGAGCATAGTGGTGTATAGTAACAGGAGCACAGAACATTGTGGTGTATAGTGACTTGTCCTGGGAGAGAGTGAGTGCCCTACTCCACCTCATCACACATCCTCCACTCCTCCCTTTCCTCCACCGCCCACCACAAGGACAGGAGACCCCTCTGCTCCCCCCATCACCACAATGAACCACATGCGGTATGCGCCATGCACCATTTTCCCGTCAGCCTGGGCTTACCACACAGTTTGAGGTATGGCAGATGATGAAGCCAGCCAGCCACAATTTTAGGGAAACGGTGCACCCAACAATGAAAGAAGAGGCACATGTCAGGTGTGTGGAGAGTTTTGAGCACACAACAGGGATGGCCACATTTATGCACACAATGGGTGTGTGGGATCACATAAGCCCCCAGCAGAGAGCAGCCCACAGTCTCCACAGGCAGATGACAATTCCAATGGCAACCTCCTGACTTGCGAAAACCTTCTGTTGGCATTCAAATCCAATGCTAGCAGTACCCTATCCCACATCCCTAAAGCCGCTCACCCATATGCAGCAGGGAAATTCACAGACCTTCTTAAGCAGGTGAATGGAGGTTCCACCAACTTAGAAGCCGGAGGCACCATCCAAGCATGGCGCAACCTACTCCTGTTCGGCAATGTCTGTTTTGCAGTTACTGAGAGACGAGACAAACTGCTAACCACGTCAATTATTAAGGCAGTGTGCAACTACCCAAGAATGGATAATTGTGACCCTCTGCCCCATCATCACAGGAATCACAGAGGTAGACCCAAGAAAAGTCCCAATGAAAACGAGAAAATTTGTGCAGAGGTTAGCAAAAAATCGAAGGTAACACAGTGGGAGCAATCAGAATAATTACAAGTGACGACACTGTAGCCCTCAAAGACGAGACCATGGCCCAAGCACTAAGAGACAAGCATCCAACCAGGGACACCATAGCCATCAACAACAACCCTGAGGAAGACCCCGTCACTGAACAATTAATTTTGCCAGAATCGGAAGTCTATAAGGTGATTCAAATTCAAATTCAAATTCAAATTCAAAGTTTATTCTCTATAAAAATTACAATGTTGAATTTACAGAATTTGGTTGTTGTGTGGTTTACATGTAGTTAAATAATGATTACAGAGTGTACCACTAGAACACCTAGCATGGCTAGGTATTAGAGTGTACCACTAGAACGCCTAGCATGGCTAGGCATTTCGGGCAGACTTAGTTTAATTCTTTATTTTAAAATATTACAAATTATGAGGTAAGTTGGTATTATGGCTAAGTGACTAAATACTAGTTTGTGAGTTTAGCAATGTGAATGCTTTTGTTTTGGCACAGTACATAGTTTCAGTATTGGAGTATCATAGGATTCATTATTTTAAGATTGAGATTAATATTTCTGTTCATGGTCAAATGGGTGAGTGAGTGTAAGTGTGAACCACCAGGTGGTATTCGTGTAGTTAGTTGATGGGGTTTATCAGGGAGATAAGATGTTTTCTAATGGTAGTTTTGAAGGTGATGAATGTGTCTGCAGTTCTAGAGTTCTCAGGTAGGGTGTTCCAGATTTTAGGGCCTTTGACATACATTGAATTTTTGTAAAGGTTTAGTCGGACATGGGGAATGTCGTAGAGATGTTTGTGTCTGGTGTTATGCCTGTGGGTTCTGTCACAACTATCAAGAAAGCATTATAGGTCAAGGTTGATATTGGAGTTTAAGGTCCTGTATATGTAGATTGCACAGTAGTAAGTGTGGATGTACTGAACAGGGAGTAAGTTTAGATCTATGAAGAGAGGGGGAGGGGTGTTGCTAGGGATCGGATTTTGTGATTATTCTTACTGCAGCTTTTTGTTGGGTTATTATTGGCTTTAGGTGTGTTGCTGCAGTTGATCCCCAAGCACAGATAGCATAGGTGAGGTATGGATAAATAAGTGAGTGGTATAGTGTGAGAAGGGCATTTTGCGGCACGTAGTATCGTATCTTGGAGAGGATGCCAACTGTTTTGGATACTTTTTTGGTTATGTGTTGGATTTGGGTGGTGAAATTCAGATTGTTGTCAAGGTATAGGCCTAGGAATTTGCCCTCATTATGTCTGGTAATTAGAGTGTTGTCGATCTTAATGTTAATTTGTGCATCTCCTGCTCTGCTACCAAACATAATATAGTAGGTTTTGTCAGTGTTAAGCGTAAGTTTATTGGCTGTCATCCAAGTCGATATTTTGATCAGCTCCTCGTTAACAATGGTGTTGAGGGTGGCAAGATTAGGGTGAGAGATGACATAAGTCGTGTCGTCAGCAAAGAGAATGGGTTTCAGGTGTTGGGATACGTTTGGAAGATCATTGATGTATATGAGGAAGAGCAGGGGACCAAGGACACTTCCCTGTGAAACTCCAGCATAAAGTGGCCGTGTTGTTGATGCTGTGTCTTTAATGGTAACATACTGATACCTATTAGTAAGGTAAGATTTGAAATAAGCAAGCTCATGGCCTCTTATACCGTAATGGTCAAGTTTGTGGGGTAGGATGTCGTGGTCTACTGTGTCAAAAGCTTTTCTTAGGCCAATAAAAATTCCTAGTGGATATTCCTTATTTTCCAATGCTGTGTAAAGCAGATCTAGCATTTTTATGATTGCATCATTAGTGCTTTTATTTTTCCTAAATCCAAATTGGCAGGGGTTGAGTATGTTTTGTGCTGTTATAAATGAATATAGTCTCCTGTGCACAAGTTTCTCAAAGATTTTGGATAGCAATGGTAAGTTTGATATTGGCCTATAGTTGTTTAAGTCTGTAGGGTCACCACCTTTATGTATTGGTGTAACCCTTGCCATCTTGAGTAGTTTCGGGAAGGTGCTAGTTTCTAGTGACTTGTTAAAAAGTAATGAAATAACATGCGAAAGGACATGGGCCGCTCGCTTGTACAGTAATGGTGGGACATTAGACAGATTCCCTGAGTTGTTTTTAAGTGACTTGATAATCTCGGTGACTTCCGAGGGCTCAGTTGGTGCAAGATAGAAGGAATTTGGGAAATTCCCATCTAGGTAGTCCCCGGCATGGGCATTAGTATGTGGGATTTTATTGGCGAGATTAGATCCTATGGTTGAGAAGAAGTCGTTTATCTTGTTAGCTGTGTCAGTGGGATGTAGTGGTGTTTCATTAGGTTTAGTTAGGACAATATTCTTGTTTTTTTTCTGTTTGTGGGTCCCTAGAATCTGAGAGAGTGTTTTCCAGGTCTTTTTTAAATCTCCTCTAGTGTCTGTGAATCTACTGGAGTAGCATAGTTGTTTGGCTTTCTTTATTACTTTGGTGAGAGCTGATGAATAGTGTTTAAGAATATCTTTGTGTATTAAGCCCTGTCTATATTGCTTTTCATATTGGTGTTTCTTGTCAATGGATTTCAGAATGGTGCTGGTTAGCCATGGGCAACCAAGCCGTTTGTTTGTGATCTGTTTCGTTTTTATAGGACAATGTTTGTTGTATAGTCTAAGTAATTTGTTAAGAAAAATGTCTGTCCAGTCATCAATACCATTGGCCTTGGAGAATTCTGAAGGCCAGTCAACAATCTCTAGGTCAGTTGTGAACTTCCTTATTGAGGCCTCGTCATGGAGTCTAAATGAGACTTTGTTGTATTCAAGTGGTGGTTTATTAATGTTTGTCAGGAGGAAAGTAGGGTAGTGGTCTGTAGTGCTATCTGTGATTATCCCTGATTTAAGGGGGGCTAGTATATTGGTCCATATGTGGTCTATTATGGTTGCACTTGTCTCAGTGACCCTGGTTGGTTTAGTTATTGTTGGTATGAGAAGTGTGTTGTTCATATTGTTAATGAAATCAGTTGCAGGCTGATCATCTAGTAAGCCAAGGTTGATGTTGAAGTCTCCAGCTAAGAGAAGGTGGTGCTTATTCATTTGTCTGTTTGTTATTAGTGACTTAAATTTCTCACTGAAATTTGGGATGTTTGTGTGAGGTATCCGGTAAATGGCACCGATTGTTATAGGTGTCTTAATGTTTTTTACAGTAAAATTAGCAAAAATGTATTCCCCATATTCATCACTAAAGCAAATGGTGCTAATACAAGATAATTGGTTAGGGTAATAGATTGCAATACCACCCCCAACTTGGTTTGGTCTGCAGTTGTGAACTGCTGTGTATCCTGGTAGAGGGCAGATATCTATTGTGTCCTGCTTAAGCCAGGTCTCAGTAAGAATAATGCAGGAGAAGGGTGTCTTTAGTGATTCAAGGAGTGCCAGGAGGTCATCATAGTGTTTGCTTAAGGATCTGATGTTGTAGTTAAGTACTGATAGACTTTTAGCATTGTTTAGGATAGTGCTGGCTTGTGATGCTGTGTAATAAAGGCAGTTACTTTCCAATAGGTTTTGATTGTGTGTCAGATTATGGAGGTTTAGATCAGGGTCAATGTGATCAATCATCTTCTAGGTTTAAATTATGGTTATTTATATCCTGAGTTATGTTGAGTTCTAGTACTGATGTCTGTAGTGGTGGGAAGCTTGGATAAGTATATAGCTAGAGTATTTTGGTCATATAGAGTATAGTCACTGCTACACATAATGAAGTTGATGTTGTCTATGTGTTGTGCTGGAATGAACTAAAGTACAACTAGGTATAAACTAGTAATATAAAAATACAAATTTAAAATAGAGCAAGACTCTCACTTGTAATTGCACTAAGGTCTAATATAATGACTTTTGTGGAGTATATGTTTTGAGCTAGAATGAGCTATAGTACAACTAGATTTAATCTAATAATATAAAAATACAAATTAAAAATAGCACCAGTCTCTCACTAGTAATTGCAATATGGTCTAATATAATGAATTTGGTATTGATTATAGTACAACTGAGTTTAATCTAATAATATAAGAAAGGCACAAGACTCTCAATTGTAAATGCACTAAGGTGTTATATAAGTTGTTTACAAGAATTAGAGTATAACTAGATTTAAATTGACAAGATAAAATATAGAAGTTAAGGTACTAGTTAGCAAAAGATAGTTAAGGGCCTTGAACAATAATATAATTGAAATATACACTAATTGCACACACAATATAGTCACTAAGATATGGAAACTATAATTATAATATAAACTTATAATATAAAAATACAGATTGAAATGGTACTTGCAATTGCACTAGGGTCTGATATAGGTTGTTGACAAGATCAAGAGTATAACTAGATTTAAATTGACAAAATAAAATTCACAATTAAAGTACCAAAAGAATAATAGTAAAAAATAACAATGGTAATGTCTTGGTTATAATATGATAGTAAGATGGTAGACAGGTACACAGGTACAAAGGATAATATAAAGGTTGGAGTTGAATATACAAACTTGAAAATTTGGCAACAAAATGTCATGGGAAGTATAAAATAATGTTTAATGTACAAAAGTAAAATTGACTGGTAGTAAATATGGTGTTTAATAAAATTTTAGTAAGTAATAATGATTACAAAAAAAGTGAAAAAGTAATGTTTATTTCATTCAATATTGCACTGGTAGTTATACTTGAGGTTATATGGCAGTACAAGGTAATTAAGAGTACTCTAAGATAGTAAATGTGGTATTAAAACAGTAAAGGTAATTAGACAAGTAATGGTTTTTTAAATGTCAAAAATGTTAAGAGTAAATTGAAATTATAGTAAAAATGATAATTATTAATTTTAGTAAGTAATGTCAATTGATAGTATTTAAAAAAAATATGAGGTAGTAATATGGACAGAGAAAGTATCAATTCAGCTAATATTTAAGCAAACAATAGTAAATAAGAAAATTACATAAGGTGACTTATGCTTACTAGTAAAATCACCAAATGAGGTAGTTGATTATTTAATTACTAAGAGATTGTACTATGAAATTTGAACAATAATGGAGCAAAACATACACTACACTACGTAGGCTTTTAAGTTGGACATTGTTTAGTTATTCTCTGTAAGATTAGTATCCCTGAGAAATCGTGATAGATCATTCTCGTTCGTGATTGTGTACAGTTGACATACATTTGTTTTCCTAACAAGAATTTTCCCATCCCGTGTGAAGCATTGGTGTACTGTGTCATTATTCTCCCGCTTAAGTTTTCTGACTCTATACAGGAGGTTCTGACGTTTTTTGGTAAGACACTCGTTTATGTATACCTCTTTCTTTACTTTAATAGATGCAATAATTAAGTCTTTTTTCCTGTCATGTGAGTGGAATCTAAGCATAACACTTTTTCTACCATGGGATCCTAGTAACCTGGCTTCTTTTATTTCTGACTCTGGTACAATAACACTTGTTTGGTCCTTATGATCTGCAGAGTAATTTCTTTACTGTTTGTTTGGTTCATATCAAATGGGAAAAAGTGGACTGTTAACTATTACTGCGTCCGATAGTTTATCTTGTTCAGTTTTATCTTCTTGGAGAGCAAAGTAGTCACTGAACTGGTTATCTAAGTTGTTCTTCCATTCTTTTACTGCTTCTTCAACCTTTGTATTAAGAGATATTATTTGTTGAGTATGGCTATCTATGACTGACTGGATGGTCTTGTCACAGTTAGTCATTCCTGGTGTTGATAACTTTTGTTCAAGACTGAGGATTTTGTTCTCAAGTTGTGTCATCCTGGTGTCTTGTTTTGTTAGCGTCTCTCGAAGATTCATATTTTCAATAACTAAGGTGGAGATGCATGTCTTTAGGGTATCTGGATCGTTGGTCATACCTGAGAGATTACTTGATAGGTTGAATCCGGGGAAGAGAGGGGAGGATGGGCTGGTGGCAGCCATGTTTGTTGTTATTGTTGTGGTGTCACCTTGAGCGGTGGTGAGTGGGGTGGTTGCTGGGCCGGCGTCCTCCTGGCTACACTTGTTGAATAGTTGATTTTTCGGTGTTTTCTTGCTGGCCTTGGTGCTGTTTCCTCTTAGATTGTGCCTCATAATACTACAGGAATTGTTGTAGTTAAGAAGAAGTTGTAGTTATACAAAGCTTAGGGTTACGTTGTTCAGCTGGCAGCGGGGTGTTGCTTTCGGTTTGTGTGCAGTCTTCCTTTGATCTCTATTATTTTTGATTTGTAGGTTTCACTGTTGGTAATCTTTGGTCATTCTGGGTGCTACGTTGGGTAGTGCAGTTTTGCTTGTAACTAGGTCATCATAGGAGCATTGGTAGCTCTGATAGTTGGAGAAAAGTACGGAGCTTGGAAGTCGCTGCTGCCGCTGCCGCTGGAAGAGCAAAGTTTTGATTGTGTCATTTCCAGCAGGATCTGCAGGAGGCTACACTGGAATTCGACCTCAGCACCTCAAAGAGATGGTAAATCCAGTACTCGGTGCATCTGCATCAATTCTTCTCACTGAGTTAACTTTCATTAACAACTGCCAGGCTGGGCGAATCCCAGAAGAAATTAAACCTTTCTTTTTTGGAGCCTCACTATGTGCATTGAAGAAGAAGGATGGGGGAATCAGACCCATTGCAGTTGGAAACACTCTTCACCGTCTCGTTGCCAAAGCAGCAGTAAGAAACATTCGCCTAGAAGCTGCCAGTTTACTCCAGCCACACCAGCTGGGTTTTGGTGTCCCTCAAGGCAGTGAAGCCGCAGCTCATGCTGCAAGGGCCTACATCAGGGACCTACCAGAAGACAAGGCTGTAGTCAAACTTGATTTTAGAAATGCCTTTAATATGGTGAAGAGAAATGCTGTTTTGCCAGCTGTTCGGGATCAGTTCCTCAGTCTTTTTTCCTTCATTTCAGCCAGCTACAGCAAACCCTCAATTCTTTTGTTTGGAGAACATGAAATTCTCTCATTAGAGGGTATTCAGCAGGGTGACCCACTAGCTCCACTTCTCTTCTGCTTGGCAGTAAGAGAACTAACTTCCAGCCTATGCAGCGAGCTCAGCATCTGGTACCTGGATGATGGCACTCTGGCAGGTACTGAAGAGTCCCTGGTAGGGGACCTACAACTGGTGAAAACACAGGGAGAAGACTTGGGACTCATTCTCAATCCCTCCCTGTGTGAAATCATCACAGCGAACCAGGAAATAATCAATGCTGTGTGAAGAATCCTCCCAGAAGTCTCTACTACAACTCTGTCCAACAGTACCCTCTTGGGAGCACCGCTGGGTCACAAGGCCATCGACACTGTCCTCAAAGAAAAACTGAATGACCTTATGAGAATGGAGAAGAGAATAAGCAATCTTGATGCCCATGATGCTCTGTATCTCCTCACAAGGTGTCTTACTATGCCAAGACTCACTTACTTCCTGAGGTGTGCACCCTCTTTTGACAACCCAACACTCGATGAATATGATGCACACCTGAGGTCAACCTTTAAGAAGGCACTGAACCTGTCACTAGAGGATCAGCAATGGGATCAGGCAACCCTCCCAGTGCGACTGGGAGGGTTGCCTGATGGGTTGCCTGATGGGTTGCCTGGGGTGCGAAAAGCAACGTATGTTGCTTTACCTGCTTTTCTGTCTTCATGTTTGGCTTCCAGTGCATTAGTCAAGAAGATTGTTCCCGAATACTTGATAAACGTGGTAGGAGCTCAAGACACCAGGTTTACTGAAGCAGCGATTCGGTGGAACACCCTTACAGACTCCTCCAGTAGACCAGCTCCTCCCAAAGAACACAAACAGTCCCACTGGGACAAACCGATCAAGGAAAAAATCACCAACACAATGCTCTCCAACACCTCAGGAAAGGACAAAACTCGTCTCCTGGCAGTGAAGGCACCACACTCAGATTTCCTGTTAGCAGTTCCCAATTCCTCCTTGGACACTCGACTAGACCCACAGGCCATTCGGATTGGTGTTGCTCTTCGCCTAGCCATCCCCATTCTCACCGAACATAGGTGTATTTGCAGCAGGGTGACAGCTGATCAATTTGGACTTCATGGTCTTGTGTGTCACACAGCAGAAGGGAAGTATCCCAGACATGAGGAGGTCAATGACATCATAAAGAGAAGTCTCACCACAGCCCATTGCCCAGCTCAATGGGAACCCCAAGTGCAGAGGTCTGATGGAAGTCAAAAGCATCCTGATGGAGCCACTATGCTACCTTGGAAGGATGGAAAGCAGATTGCCTTGAACTACACCTGTGCTGCCACATTGGCAGACACCTACTTGCCATACTCCATAGTGGAAGGGGGTGGAGCTGCCAGCCACAGGGAGACCCAGAAGATCTGCAAAGATGAAGACCTTCCCCATTGCTATAACTTCATCCCAATAGGGTCGGAGACCTTGGGAGCATGGGGCAAGTGTGCTCTAAAGTTCCTCAAACAGCTGGTTGATAAGATCATCATAGAAACCAAGAACCACAGGGTGACCAGCTTCCTCTTTCAGAGACTCAGTGTTGCAACTCAGAGAGGAAATGCCTGCAGCATTCTGGGCACGCGGCCCAATGCCGGAGAGCTGGACGAAGTATTCGAGATGTAGCTCTGAGTTACCTATTTTGTTTTACTTTTTTTGTATCTTTGTGAATGTTTTGTCTCTCTCTCTCTTTCTCTCTCTCTCTCTCTCTCTCTCTCTCTCTCTCTCTCTCTCTCTCTCTCTCTCTTTATCTATATATATATATATATATATATATAATATATATATATATATATATATAATATAATATATATATCGAAGATCAAAATGAATTTTTTATGAGCCACAGAATTTGGTTAACACAAGCCTATCTGATATTATCCTGATGCCAAATGACTTCGAACAGGCGATAAATGACATGCCCATGCACTCAGCCCCAGGGCCAGACTCATGGAACTCCGTGTTCATCAAGAACTGCAAGAAGCCACTAAAACGAGCTTTTACCAACCTATGGAGAAGAAGCATGGACACGGGGGTCGTCCCATACTTACTAAAAACAACAGACATAGCCCCACTCACAAAGGGGGCAGTAGAGCAATAGCAAAGAACTACAGACCAATAGCACTAATATCCCATATCATTGAAATCTTTGAAAGGGTCTTAAGAAGCAGGATCGCCACCCATCTAGATACCTATCAATTACACAACCCAGGGAAACATGGATTTAGAGCAGGTCGCTCCTGTCTGTCTCAGCTACTGGATCACTATGACAAGCTCCTAGATGCACTAGAAGACAACAAGAATGCAGATGTAATATATACAGACTTTGCAAAAGCCTTCGACAAGTGTGACCATGGTGTAATAGCACACAAAATGCGTGCTAAAGGAATAACAGGAAAAGTTGGTAGATGGATCTATAATTTCCTCACAAACAGAACACAAAGAGTAGTATTCAACAGAGTAAAGTCTGAGGCAGCTACAGTGAAAAGCTCTGTCCCACAAGGCACAGTACTCACTCCCATCTTGTTTCTAATCCTCATATCTGGCATAGACAAGGATGCCAGCCACAGCACCGTGTCTTTGCAGATGACACCCGAATCTGCATGACAGTGTCTTCCACTGCAGACACTGCAAGGCTCCAGGCGGACATCAACCAAATCTTTCAGTGGGCTGCAGAAAACAATATGAAGTTCAACGATGAAAAATTTCAATTACTCCGATATGGTAAACATGAGGAAATTAAAACTTCATCAGAGTACAAAACAAATTCTTTCCACAAAATAGAGTGAAAAACCAACGTCAAAGATCTTGGAGTGATCATGTCGGAGGATCTCACCTTCAAGGACCATAACATTGTATCAATTGCATCTGCTAGAAAAATGACAGGATGGATAATGAGAACCTTCAAAACTAGGGAGGCCAAGCCCATGATGACACTCTTCAGGTCGCTTATTCTATCTAGACTGGAATATTGCTGCGCATTAATTGCACCTTTCAAGGCAGGTGAAATTGCTGACCTAGAAAATGTACAGAGAACCTTCACGGCGCGCATAACGGAGAAAAAACACCTCAATTACTGGGAGCGCTTGAAGTTCCTGAACCTGTACTTCCTGGAATGCAGGCGGGAGAGATACATGATTATATACACCTGGAAAATCCTAGAGGGACTAGTACTGAACTTGCACATGAAAATCACTCACAATGAAAGCAAAAGACTTGGCAGACAATGCAACATCCCTCCAATGAAAAGCAGGGATGTCACTAGTATGTTAAGAGACCATACAATAAGTGTCAGGGGCCCAAGACTGTTCAACTGCCTCCCAGCATACATAAGGGGGATTACCAATAGACCCCTGCCTGTCTTCAAGCAGGCACTGGACAAACACCTAAAGTCGGTACCTGACCAGCCGGGCTGTGGCTCGTACGTTGGATTGCGCGCAGCCAGCAGTAACAGCCTGGTTGATCAGGCTCTGATCTACCAGGAGGCCAGGTCACAGACTGGGCCACGGGGGTGTTTATCCCTGGAACTCTCTCCAGGTAAACTCCAGGTAATATATACAGTGGAACCTTGATTTACAAGTTTAATCCGTTCCAGGAGCTAGCTCGTAACTCAATTTACTCGTATATCAAATTAATTTTCCTCATTTAAATTAACTGAAAAGCCATTAATTCGTTCCTGCACTCTGGAGAGACGAGAAAAAATACTTGAATATGATGCTATTATCAACTGTACAGCTTATTTATCTATCACAATTCATATAATATGACATAATAAACACTAATTAGCACAGAAACATGATATGTACTCTGGAATGAATAAAATAGGCCATAATATGGTGGCAGAGGAAGTGGCAACGCAGAAGCGTCAACAATTTTTGTCCCAATTTGACTCTAGTATCTTCCCATGTTCTTACTGAAAGAGAAAACGGACTGTTTTTGAGGCTAACTACAGTAGTTCACTAGGACCCATGGTTAGAAAACAGAAATTTGGCCAAGTGACTGTAAAAAAAATGAACACAAGCACGAGAGAACTGCCTCCACAGGAATGTAAACATGTTTACTACTTACCAGCTGTGCCAACTAGCAGAAGCAATATGAATTATTATGTATGTATTATGCATTATTATTATTATTATTATTTATTTTTAATTTATCTCTTCAAACAGGTGTAGTGTCTGATATGTGGAAGATAGCTAATGTAATTCCTATTTTTAAAGCAGGTATGGAAAATTTATAAGGGGTTATGTGTATGTACCTCAACATTACATTCATACAAGTAATCTCATTGGGAGACAACAACCATATTGTTTACCATAGTCACCCCGTGTAGACATGTGAGAAAACTTAGCAACCCCTGGTCACTGCAGGTGGCTCCTTCGACCTCACAATCTTACCCATATCTATCCGAGACAAGTATAAATTGGATAGCACATGCAAGTACGGCGCTATTAATTAACTGTGGACTATATATATTATATTAGTTTAACTGAATGAAGGGGGAGGGGAGTAGGTTACACATGTATATATCAAGAGAAAGCACTTGTATACTGTAATACCACCACTTACCAGATTTTCTCTGGTGGCCACTTGATGTAGCTGGATCACCCACAACCTATCCAATTACAACATACCTAACTGGTCAGTATCAGTCTGCTATAACTATAAAGGTTACTTAACTGTGGGTGATTGATGCTCCTTATTTCCTCCATTCACCATCTCATTTCGATGTCCTGCTACACCGACACGGTTCTTATTCCAGCAGGACGAGGTATCCGTTGCTTTGTCCCAGTTTAGAAGTCGTGATTCCATAAAAACTTCATTATCCTCAGGACAGCAACCACGAGGTAAACATGTGCACACTCACTCTGGGAATGGCAGCTCATATTGCTTCAATGATTCCTTAACTTAGTATTATTATCACTGATTATTTCACAGCCCACAATACAGTTCAACGTCTCATAACTAGTATACACGTTAGAGGTCACTCTATTAAGATTTGAGACTGATGAGTGATGATTAAATCATGGGTATTTTCCCATGAACACACTACATGGCATCTACCATTATTCACATATTTTACCACTTATTAAAGCGGTCCCATAAATCACGTTCCCTCACTCTTCACCAGGAACAGTTACGACACTTCCTATTATGAAGCGAGACCTATACTGAGATTATAAGAAGCCATCTTGATAGGAGTGAATGGAGACAAATGGTTTTTAATACTTGACGTGCTGTTGGAGTGTGATGCAAAGTAAACATTTATATGAAGGTGTTCAGGGAAACCGGCAGGCCGGACTTGAGTCCTGGAGATGGGAAGTACAGTGCCTGCACTCTGAAGGAGGGGTGTTAATGTTGCAGTTTAAAAACTGCAGTGTAAAGCACCCTTCTGGCAAGACAGTGATGGAGTGAATGATGGTGAAAGTTTTTCTTTTTTGGGCCACCCTGCCATGGTGGGAATCGGCCAGTGTGATAATAAAAAAAAAATATCTCGATAAGCATAGCTTGATTAATGATACTCAGCATGGATTCACGAGTAAATAATGTAGAACTTAGCCATACAGATTGTGAAAAGGACTTGGGGGTTATGGTAAGCAGTAACTTTTAACCAAGACAGCAATGCCTAAGCGTACGTAATAAGGCAAACAGATTACTGGGATTTATATCGAGAAGTGTAAGCAACAGAAGTTCAGAGGTTATATTACAGCTTCTTCACACTTATACATCAATAGAAGGCCTCACCTAGATTATGCAGCTCAGTTCTGGTCTCCATATTATAGAATGGACATGAATTCGTTAGAAAACATTCAGTGTAGAATGACTAAATTAAAACATAGCATTAGAAATCTTCTTTATGAAGAAAGATTGAAGATCCTTAAATTACTTTCACTTGTTAGACGAAGAATGAGGGGAGACATGATCGAAGTGTGTAAATGGAAGATGGGTATTAATAAAGAGAACTTTAATAAGATCTTGAGGATATCTCTCCAAGAGAGAACCCGCAGTAATGAATTTAAGTTATGCAAGTTTAGATTTAGAAAGGACATAGGAAAGTATTGGTTTGGAAATAGGGTAGTTGATGAGTGGAACAGTCTACCTAGTTGGGTTATTGAGGCTAAAACCTTGGGAAGTTTCAAATTTAGGTTGGATAAATGCATGAGTGAGAGGGGTTGGATTTGAGTGGGACTTGCGTATGGGTGGATAGAGTTATCAGAGCTTATTTCTTGGGTAGTTTTGAAAATTTGGTTGGGTAAATGTTTTGTTAGTGGGATGGATTGTAAAGGACCTGCCTAGCATGGGCCAACAGGCCTGTTGCAGTGTTCCTCATTTCTTATGTTCTTAAGTACTATTTCTCTAACAGCTGTAGATGCATGGAACAGTCTTCTCAGTGGGGTGATCGAGGCTAGGACCTTGGGTAGCTTTATGAAGAGACTGGACAAATATATGAGTGGGAGAGGCTGGGTTTGACTGGTGTCCTTGGGTACGGGACACCAGTGCCTAAGCGTACGTAATGGAGTGCCTAAGCATACATTAAGGTGGCCCGGTGGCCTGGTGGCTAAAGCTCCCGCTTCACACACGGAGGGTCCGGGTTCGATTCCCGGCGGGTGGAAACATTTCGACACGTTTCCTTACACCTGTTGTCCTGTTCACCTAGCAGCAAATAGGTACCTGGGTGTTAGTCGACTGGTGTGGGTTGCATCCTGGGGGACAAGATTAAGGACCCCAATGGAAATAAGTTAGACAGTCCTCGATGACGCACTGACTTTCTTGGGTTATCCTGGGTGGCTAACCCTCCAGGGTTAAAAATCCGAACGAAATCTTATCTTATCTTATCTTATCTTATCTTAATAGGTGACCTGTACTTAGCTCAGTGGTGACCTGTACTTAGCTCTGTGAAGATCTGTTCAGTGTGTTCTCCATGAATCTGCCTAAGAAGTCCTCTCTTGAGCAACTCTACCAGCAGCTAAAAGAGGAGCTTAGGATTGCTAAGCTTGAAATACGGTGACAGACAGAAGAAAACAAGAGGATTCGAATTAATCCTCCTGTTGTGAGTCCTCAGGTCAAGAGAGGAACCTGGTCAGTGGTTGGCCAACATGGAACAAAGCTCAAAATCAAGAAGACTGTTGGAGTGGCGGAAACAACGAAGATCCAGAAGATTGCTGTGGAGACTTCCAACCCATTTTCGGTGTTACCAGATGAATGTGTGTTGTCTACTGGAAACGTCGCTATGAGTGCCAAGGAATCTTTGGCAGAGGAGAGTGAGTCGACATCCCTTAAAACACCAACGAAGACCATCAAAAACGTCTATACGAACTCCACCAGTGAAGGTAAGAACATTGTTTTAGTTGGGGAGAGTCAAGTGAAATTTATGGATAGGGCATTTTGTCTTAGGGACAGGAAGAGGAGGCAGAGGGTATGTTTTCCTGGGGCTGGGATGGGGGATATTGTTAGCCGTCTGGACGACATCATGAAAGGTAATGGGAGCAATCCTATTATCTGCCTCAGTGCTGGAGGCAACGATGTTGGCAGACGTAGGAGTGAGGACCTGATTAGCAGGTATAGGTCAGCAATAGAACGACTTCTAAGAAGTCATATGATTCTAAATTCCCAGTCAAGAAATTCCAATCAATATGACTAAAGTTAAAGTCTCCTAGAATTACTACATCATCATGCCTTGTGGCCCTAACAATTTCCTCCCATAGTAGTCTCCCTTGGTCCCTATCTAAGTTTGGGGGGTCGGTATATCATGCCTAAAATCAATTTTTCATGCCCCTCTGAAAATTTTATCCAAACAGACTCTGTGTTACTTCAGACTTAATACCCGTTTTTATGCAACAGTTCAAGCGATCTCGGACATACAATGCCACCCCACCCCTCTTCCCGATACTTCTATCAACTTGGAACAATTTAAAACCCTGAATGTGACATTCCGCAGGCATGTCCCGATTTTTCATATTGAACCACGTCTCAGTTAAGGCAAATACATCACTGTTACCTGCACTAGCAACTAGTCTCAACTCGTCCATCTTATTCCTAGCTCTAAGACTATTTGTGTAATATATATTTAAGGACCCTCCTTTCTCTTTACCCTTCCTGCTCCTTTCTGTTATTCTACTAAACCTATTACTGTCCTTGTCAATTAGTGCCAATGGCTTTCCAATATCCACCTAATTTTGCCTATTACTAGTTCTCCTAGTACTCATATTACTACACTGCAACTTCACTGTTTTCCTGCCAAAACCCATACCACTAACTATTCATAGTTTAAAGACCTAACAGCTCCCTCCACTGCATTGACCAGTGCTCCCACCCCACACCTAGGTAAGTGAACCCCATCCCTGGCATACATGTCATTTCTGCCATAGAAGAGGTCCCAGTTGTCAATGAATGTTACTGCATTTTCCTTATAGTATTTGTCCAGCCAGCAATTGACACCAATTGCTCTGGGAAACCATTCATTTTCAACTCCTCTCCTTGGCAAAATACCACATATGACAGGGTTCCCACCCTTCCTCCTAATTATCTCTATTGCTGACCTATACATGCTAATCAGGTCCTCACTCCTATGTGCTGCCTCCAGCACTGAGACAGATAATAGGATTGCTCCCATTACCTCTCATGTCATCCAGATGGCTAACAATATCCTTCATCCCAGCCCCAGGAAAACACACTCTCTGCCTCCTACTCCTATCCTTCAAGCAGAATGCCCTATCCATGTACTTAATCTGGCTATCCCTAACAACAATGTTTTTACCTTCCTTGGCGACATCCATCGTGATGTTCCGAGTAGTCGACTCGCATTTGTTAGGTAGCACAACACCTTCACTTGTGGAATTCGTCAAGACGTTCTCTATGGTTTTCATTGGGGTTTCTAGGGATGTCTCACTCACGACAGCCAATGCTTCCTTGGTGCTCGTTGTGACATTCCCAGTAGAACACCCACATTCGTCAGGTAGCACCGAAAATGGGTTGGAAGTATCCACAGTAGTCTTCTGGGTCCTAGTTGTTTCTGCCTATCCAACAGTCTTCTTGATCCTCAGCTTGGTTCCATGTTGCCTGGCTACTGACCAAGCTCCCCTCTTAACCTGGGGACTCACAACAGGAGGATTACTTTGAATCCTCTTGTTCTCATCGGTTAATTGCTGTATCTCTTTCTTAGCAACCCTAAGCTCTTCTTTCAACTGCTGGTAAAGTTGCTCAAGAGAGGGCATCCTGGTTCAGATTCACAGAGAGCACACAAACAGGTCTTGAGGATATCTCTCCAAGGGAGAACCCACAGTAATGGATGTAGGAAAGTATTGGTTTGAAATAGGGTAGTTGATGAGTGGAACAGTCTACCTAGTTAGGTTATTGAGGCTAGGAATTGGGTAGTTTCAAATTTAGGTTGGATAAATACATGAGTGAGAGGGGTTGGATTTGAGTGGTACTTGCATATAAGAGCTTATTTCTTGGGTAGCATTGAAAATTGGGTTGGGCAAATGTTTTGTTAGTGGGATGAATTGTAAAGGACCTGCCAATATGGGCCAACAGACCTGCTGCAATGCTCCTCCTTTCTTATGTTCTTAAGTGTAAGCAACAGAAAGTCCAGAGGTTATACTGCAGCTTTATACATCTGACCCAACTGACCCAAAAATAAGCAGATACACACTAGAAAAAACACGGGAAACAAAAACAACAGCTAGTTCAGTCCCCAGCCTTAGGGCTGACCCAGACCCAGCCCCCAGCCATTGTGAAAATCTGGATTCAGTTAAAGACTCCTCCACAGCTACCAATGCCATATCCCCTAGTACAGATGTAGTAGAGGAGCCCTCCTCTGGGGTAGACTCTTCTGCAACCATCACAGTCATAGCCCCAGCCCCACCCCCCAGCCCCAGTGCTGACCCAGACCCAGCCCCCAGCCTTACTGCCAGCCCAGACTCTCCTAGGGACACTACCCAAACCACCACAAAAACAGTAAATATACAACATCATTGCACAAGACCGTGGCCCACAGTACAGATGTTGGAGAGGAGTCTCCTCCTTCCTCTACTGGGGAAAGTAGATGGAATCCAGGACGGGGTGGCCCTGGCTTGGATACTGAGGATTTAGTGCAGTCCAGAACCCGCAGAAATTGAAACACACCCCCCCAACATTCTCAACCAAAGGG
>NC_069470.1:16062178-16081536 GCF_026875155.1 Cherax quadricarinatus | reverse complement strand
CATTCCCTCCCCTGTGCTTGCAATGAGGGAGTTCCCAGTGACTCTTTGGGGTTTTCCATTTTGAACTTCTCTTTTAGTAGACAGGCCAGGGGCCCCCATTGTCCATCCTTCATGACTTATGGACTAATGAGGAGGTAAACGCTGAGGTTCAGTCTTCTTACCATTTTCTCCTTGACCTTAGATCCAAACTTGAGGAGCCCTCTGACATAGTTTCAAAAAACCTAAGCTTGTCAATGGACCAGTTACAAAACATATTTTGATTACAAAAGTCAGAGGGGGAAGTTGACTACCTCATAGAAGTCAAGGGGAACCTAAGTTTTAAATCATATCATCCTTAAGAAATATTCCCGAAGAAATTCGGTTAACTGCCTTAACCCTTTTCAGGGTCCAAGGCCAAAATCTGAAGTCACACACCAGTGTCCAAGAAATTTTGAAAAAAAAAAAAAAATATTTTTTCTTACAGAATTAAAGAGCAAAATTTTTGTGAAGGTAATAAAACAAAAAAAATTAAAAATCTGATCAGTACTTACCGAGATACAGTCCCAAGAAGTTTATAGAAATGATGTGGTGGCGGCAACATCGACGAATTCCACATACGTTGTATTATATTATTTTGTTGTTTTTAGTTGTTTTTTCTTTTCTTTTCCAATTTTTTTTCTTTTCCCTACTAACATTTGGGCTGAGAGACCAATACTGTATATAATTGATATATAAAATACTCACTGTATTGAACACAATAACCGCACTAAAGTTATTATCATATTATTGTTTACCACTGTTGTTTATTACAATAAAATGCACAAATATTGTATAATACTAATGTTCTATCATATATTTACATATTTACAATCACTGGACATGGTTTTAGAACTGCTGGAGCTTGTGGAACTCCTTGAAACAAGGCACCATGCACAGAGGCACCTTACATTCCTCACACATAAACCGATTTGTCTTTGCGTCTTTGTTGCCGTCGTTTTGTTTGTGCACAGACAATGCATCTCTTCTGAGCAAATTCTTTTGAGTTGAAGGAAGCTGTATTATGAAATGATCACCTTCTCTCCTCAAACGCCTGGGTTATTGTGATGAATTCGAGGACCATGTTGTATTGCAGGTGTTGTTCCCTGGTACTTCATTATGAGTTGTCTGACAACAGACAAACAAAATTCACCATACGGTGGTCTGTTACCAGTCTTTTTTTGGTACATATTATATGCATTCAGCATTGAAATGTCCATGAGAGGGAAGAAAAGTTTCATGTACCACTTGTAACTCTTACGAACACAGTCACAAAACCAATCTGCATGTCACACTTGTTAACCAAGCACATGTTTTGTGTATAATCAATCACTGTCACTGGTTTTCGAATACGTTCATTTTTCACTCGATCAACTTTGCCACTGTCTTGCATTTCATTACGGTGAATGGTTGTCAACAATGTGACATCTCATTTGTCATGCCACCGTAATGCCATGATGTATTGGCAGTAAACACCTGCACGTCATCACCACGAACACCTGCGTTGAGCCTGGGCATATGTTTACGATTAGAACGCACTGTGCCACACACATCTGTCTTGTTCACTCACATAAAAATCACTTGTGTACCAGTTATCGGAAATATAATGTATGGCACTTACCAAGATAAGGTGCCATCATGTTTCCACTACGTCACCTGAGATACCCAAAAACATCTTGGTATCTTCAATGTTTTACTACCCGTGTATACAACAATATCCAACACCAGGCCACTTTCACAATCACAGAGTACAACAATTTTATACCAAAGCGGTTCCTCTTGCTCGGTATATACTGCTTGAATGACAGTCTACCTTTGAACAAAATCAAAGACTCGTCAATTACAAGATTCTTGAATGGATAAAGTTATCCTAAACTTTTGTTTGAGATACAGGGAAAACATTTCTAATCTTGTTTTAACCTGTCACTTCTTTTCAGGCCTGGTTTTGTCAGAAAAGTGAAAACATACGTAACAGTAAGATAAAACCTGTTCACTGGTATTATTTCATGAAGGATGGGGTAAAATTAGCCGATCTGGGGACCAGTATGCTTTTATATTATGCTTATAGACGTGAGGCATAACATTATTGTTGAAAAAAAGCAAATACATTTCTGCAACAGTCGTCTCTTTCCACCTGTGTAGTCTTGACTGTGGTGAAAAGATGTATTTGCCATGGTGTACTGAAAATACTTATTACTTTCCCTGGCAATAATTTCCATCAATGGCTGGTCAAAGAATAATTCAAAGAATTCCATTTTCTTTGGGGCCGTGGTTCCAAGGGGACAGGTAGGTAGAATTCCACTTTGAGGGTCATAAAAGTGGTGAGGGCTGGGAACAAAATTGGGATTTTGTGCCAATCCCAGATACGGTTTGCTGGTGGTACTGGACATCATAGGCTGGTTGTACGGGTGGTTGTGGTTGTGGCGGGCTGGGGGCTGACGCTCCGCTTTGTCCTTGAACTGACGAGTCAGCAGCGTGGGTCCCCGCGTGGCACAGTGAGTCACGCATGGCGGTGCCACTACCACCCCCAGCACCACTAACACCATCCACGATGCCTGTGGCCCATCCATGCCAAGTGTAGCCACTTTCACCCTCACTATCACTACCTAAAAGGGTTTGGGGCCCAAACGGATGTACTCCGTCCCTGGGCACAGCATAGGGTACACTACCGAGCGCATGCGGCGGCGAACATACCGACGCTTCACTGGTGAATATGTTTCCTCCACTATCACTACTCGAATGATCGTCGAGCGCAACAAAATCACAATCCACGTCAGAATCATCGTCATTACTGAAGTCAGAGGCCTGGCCACGGGAAAATATTAGTTTTCTCTTACTTTTAGGAACACCGACCGTGAGTTACGAGTGCCACACACCAGAGGTAAAAGGGTCGAGGATCGTCGGGGTTTTCTGCACTATTATCGATATCCTGGTCAAAATTTTCGGTCACTAACTTATCAAAGCCATAGAATTCGTCTTCATTTCCACTTCCATCAGTGTCAGAATATCAGACAGGAAGAGGAGAGCCCCCAATTTCCCGGGGGAGTGAGAGCTGACTTGCGACGAGGCATGGTGAACAAGGGTGAATGAGGCGGCGTTCCCCCAATGCTATGCAGGCGCCTAGATTTTTTGTTTATGGCGCACACCCACGGGGCAGACCCATTTTTCTCACATGTAGGCCTATGAGCGCTTTCGCGCTAAATTTGAGGCGCTAGAATTTTGGCGTAGATCTACGGTTTGGACACTCACCCAAAAGCCGTAGATCTACGGGACGGACCCCGAAAGGGTTAATAACTTTGACTTAGTTTTTCCACAGAACTTGATACGACAATGAAGAATGTAGGTGTGCGTAATTGACACCTCTAACTTAGACTATGATGAAGAACTACATGACTTGGTGACTCTCGACCACTCGGGCGCAAACCCAAAATTAATATTAATGAATCTTTGGATGACCATAAGAGACATGAACTACTTCAATGTGTGGTAACTTTTCAGACGTCTTTTCTGATATTCCAGGTGTTACCTCACGGTTTGTCCATAAGATTGACTTAGTGACAGACAATCCTATCAAATGAAAATTATACCCAGTTCCAGTTCACCTTAGGGATGCATTTGACCGAGAGGGTAGACAAATTATTAAAATAAAGATCATTTTAACCTTCAGTATCTTCATTTGTTCACCAGTAGTCATGGTTAAGAAGGAGGATAATTCATATAGACTTGCTATTGACTTCAGAGGCCTTAATGCTATTTAAATTGGTGGGATGCTGAGCCTTTTGCCCTTAATAGATAGCGATCTATACAAATTTTATGACGCTTCCTTCTTTTCAGAGATTGATTATTGTGCAGGCATATCATCAAGTAATGTTAGATCCTTCTTCTAAGCAGTACACCGCTTTTTCCCACACACCAAGGACTGATGCAATATAGAACTATGCCCTTTGGTTTGGTAACTGCCTATGCTACCTACGTGAGACTGATGAGAAAGGTATTGGGTAATATGCCAAATGTTTCAGTTTATTTTGATAACATTTACGTAATGACATCCATGTGGGGCGAACATATCCAAACTTAACATCAGTTTTGCGTAGGTTACCCCTCACATGGCTCACTGCCAAGCCGAAGAAATGCTTCCTTGGGTATAACAAGATTAGATATCTTGGACTGATACTTTCTAATAACTCTCTGCAGCCTCTCCCCAGTAAGATCAAAGCTTTATTAGAATTTAAATTCCCCAAAACAAGAAGCTCATGCGTAGCTTTCTTGGTTCTGTAAATTTTTATGCACGGTTTATCCCGAACCTTACTGATCTTACAGGCATCTTATCCGACTTCCTTAAAAAGTCTGTGAAGGAACCTCTTGAACTTTCCGACGTAGCTTGGGAAAAGTTTAATGAGATTAAAAGTATCTTTTCGAAAGACCCTATACTCAAGATTCCAGATATTAATAAAACATTTTGCTTAAGAACTGATGCCTCCAATACTGGCTTAGGTGCGGTGTTACTACAAAACCATGATGGTACTCCCTTCCCTGTATGCTTCCTAAGCCGGAAACTCCTTCCCGCAGAAACGAGATACTCCACCATAGAAAAGGAATGTTTGGCCCTTGTGTGGGGAATCTCCCAAAATTAAATTTATTTGCTGGGAAAAGAATTCATTTTAGAAACGGACCACAACCTTTGATATACCTAGAAACTTTTAAGGGAACCAACAGTCATCTCTTGAGGTGGACATTGGCACTCCAGGCTTTTACGTTCCATATTGTGTATATCAATGGTTCATCCAATTATTTTTCTGACTGGTTAAGTCGTGACAGTCAGTAAAAGATTCTTGCCTTACACGACTTCCTTATGTTTAGAACTTTTTCCTGGCCTATTCTTCTTATACTCCTTGACTATAAGTCTTGGTATGGGGGAGTGTGAGGGAAAAGTTCAATAGTAGGAGTAGCGAGGGAGTACAGTGGACCCCCGCATAACGATTACCTCCGAATGCGACCAATTATGTAGTGTATTTATGTAAAGTGCATTTGTACGTGTATGTTTGGGGGTCTGAAATGGACTAATCTACTTCACAATATTTCTTATGGGAAAAATTCGGTCCCGTACTGGCCCTGAAAATACTTCTGGAGTGAAAAAATATCGTTAACCGGGGGGGCCACTGTATATATTAACAATAGTTTCATTGCCCGGGTACTTGTTAAGGTAGGGTAAAATCAAGCTCCCGCTATTTTCCCGCCCTTTTTTCCCCCACCCCGAAAATGATAGTTTGACTGCTGGCTGCTTGTTAAGGTAGGGTCAGTCTAGCTCCCCTATCCCTTCCCCTCCTTCTCCCCCCCCCGAAAGGTGACGTGTGGGGCTCTGGTTTCCCAAAAAGTAATCACTAGACTCACAGCTCCCAGCACTACTGTAAGTACATGCCTGCCCTTGTATTTTAGTGGATTTATTGGTTGAAAGCTTCACTTTTGACCAATAATAACTTAGTCCTTTCGTCTTGTCTAGGTTGACTGTTGTAATAATCACCACATCTTTTAGGTATTGTACTTATCATGGAGAGTGATTTCTTAAGCAGTGGGTAACCTTTTCTATCTTTTCAGCTTTGATGACAGAGAGGGTCACCTGTCAATCAACGAGAAGAATGATGGGAGATGGACTAACGTCCTGAGACTTCCCCCTTTTTTGGATTTAACCCTTTATCGTGCTTGGCCGGGAAAATTCGGTATTAATTACGTGTTTTGGGGGCGTGTCATACTCCGTGCCCGCGCGGCCAGCTTCCCGTTCTTTAGTTCCAACCAATCACAAGCCTTCCTGAGTCTCTTCAGCTAAGTACAGTTCGCTTCTGCCGCCTTCCATTGGTTGAGAGATCAAATATAAACACTGGTGGCTTGGCTCCGCCCCACACCCATTTTTTCCCTCCACCCTTACTAATCTACTCTTGGATTATACATTCTACAATGTCGGAAGTACTGATTGTTGTGTTTAGTGCTTACATGAATAGTTTAGGCATATTTTGATATATACCTAAAGTCCGTGTGAAGCATAATATGAGTGTAGCATGCAGTTGAAAAAAGTGCAAACATTTTATACCGAATTATTTCGGTCTTGCACGAGTTTCCGGGAATGTCCAATTTTAGTCAAATAAATATTTATAAAAAATTTCAATTGCATATATGAACTCTGTAGTGGTCTGGATCTATTACAGGAGGTTTCTATTGTCCTTCCAGATCAATGAGAAGTTGTTTTATGGGGAGCAGTCCACCAGCAGGTCGAGGTATGTCTGCGTTTCTGAAGAGAGTGACTCAGAAGCAGAGGTAGATGAACCAGAATTGCTGGATAGTGGTGATGAATACTTGCCACCGATGCACAGGTGTCAAGTGATGATGAGGAGGAAGAAAGGCCAGCCAAAAACAGAAATTAGTGAAGAAAAAGTAAGGTATTACGATTGCAACTATTGCAGCCACTCGAAGAAATTGGTCACATCCTCATTCCAGTGTTCTGTATGCAAAGTAAATCTGGATAAAGAGTGATAGAAATTGCTTCAGCGACTACCATACCATCAATTAGCAATATAGAATAATTGGTCATCCAAATGAATCTCAGGATATAGGGATTGAAAGTTGCATCCCTTTGCAATTTGTCATTGTTGAGATTTGCTTCCTTTTTATATTTTTGTAAACAATTAAAAAATGTTTTGATTCAAGTTCCATTTATGTTTTTTATATTGTCTGTTTGTATATTAAATTAAAAAATTGTTTGTGTGTGTTTTATTAACAATTGCAAGTTTTGCAACATAAAATTTTTTAATCACTCTGTCGGGCGCAGACGGATATTTTCGGTCTCCGGAGATTAGCAATTGCTCGAAAACTAACCATCAGAAATCAATTTATATGGGATCATTGAACTTGTATTGAGTTACTCTATCCACCATAGGGAGTTCAGTTCGAATTTCAAATTTTCGGACCCATTGCGCGATGAAGGGTTAATTACCTGTGCACCTGTATGAAATTGCAGGATGTAACCCCTCATCATTGCAGCGGTAAAGAACCTGCTTTCCTGTCATCGGGATAGAATACTCAAGGCTGTACTGTGAAGAACAAACTGGTGGGTTGTAACCAACACCTGCAACCCCCCCCCCCCCCATCATCAGCAACTGCTACGGTTACAACACTCAGTGTCACCAACACCAGACACCCCTATATATATATTAGCATTGAATTCAGTTATCATTTATATTTTTCACTTTTCATTTTCTTTAATGTAGGGTTAATATTTCATATTTAAGTGTTTTATATTTTCTATATAATAAAGTGTTTATGTTTGTCTGTTATTATTTCTTTTTCTATTCACTAATTTTCCTGAGGAGGAGCCAGCCTTGGTAATACTGTCTGAAGTTGTTACAGGGCTGAGTAAGCCTTCACAGACAGTGATAGGATATGTGTGAAATTCTCAATACCTACTTCCTCTCAGTTTTCACCAAGGAAAATACTAGCGATATTCCTGAAATAATAGATTATGTAGTACAGGATGATAATAAACTATGCACGATTGCGGTAACTAGTGAAACAGTCCTCAGACAAATAGAGAAACTAAAACCTAACAAATCCCAAGGTCCTGATGAACTGTTTGCAAGGGTGTTAAAGGAATTTAAAGAGGAACTTAGCATACCTTTGGCTAATCTTTTTAACGTATCACTACAAACTGGCATAGTGCCTGATAAGTGGAAAATGGCAAATGTAATACCTATTTACAAGGCAGGTGACAGGTCCTTGGCTTTGAACTATAGACCATTAAGCCTTACCTCCATAGTGGGAAAATTTATGGAATCAATAATTGCCGAAGCAATTCATAGCCATCTTGAAAGGCACAGAATGATTAATGAATCTCAACACAGTTTTACAAAGGGGTTCCTGTCTTACGAATTTACTAACTTTTTTCACTAAGGTGTTTGAGGAGGAAGATCATGGTAATGAATATGATATTGTGTATATGGACTTCAGTAAGGCTTTCGATAGAGTTCCACACCAGAGGCTGTTGAGGAAACTTAAGACACACGGAATTGGAGAAATTTTTTCATGGGTAGAGGCATGGCTGACAAATAGGCAGCAGAGAGTTTGCATAAATAGGGAGAAATCAGAATGGGGGCACGTCAGAAGCAGTGTTCCTCAGGGGTCAGTGTTGGGCCCGTGTTGTTCACAATTTCCATAAACGACGTAGATGAGGGAATAAATAGCGACATAAGCAAATTTGCTGATGACACCAAAATAGGCAGTCCAATTCATTCTAATGAGGACACTAGAGCACTCCAGGGTGATTTGAAGACTGATGCAATGATCGGAGAAGTGACAGATGCAGTTTAATATTGACAAAATGCAAAGTTTTAAATGTTGGAACAGGTAAATACCATGCCACATATAAACTAAATAATGTAGATCTTAATACTACTGACTGCGAAAAGGATTTAGGAGTTCCGGTTAGCATTAATCTAAAACCAAGGCAACAGTGCATTAGTGTTTGCAATAAAGCTAACAGAATTCTTGGCTTCATATCTAGAATTATAAATAAATAGAAATCCTCAGGTTGTTCTTCAACTCTATATATCCTTGGTTAGGCCTCATTCAGACTATGCTGCTCAGTTCTGGTCACCATATTACAGAATGGATATAAATCCTCTGGAAAACGTACAGAGGAGGATGACAAAGATGATCTCATGTATCAGAAATCTTCCCTATGAGGATAGACTGAGGGCCCTGAATCTGCACTCTCTCAAAAGGCGTAGAATTAAGGGGGATATGATCGAGGTGTATAAATGGAAAACAGGAATAAATAAAGGGATGTAAATAGCGTGCTGAAAGTTTCCAGCCAAGACAGGACTCGCAGAAATGTTTCAAATTGGAAAAAATTCAGATTCAGGAAGGATATAGGAAAGCACTGGTTTAGTAACAGTTGTGGTAGAGTGGAACAAACTCACGAGTACAGTTATTCAGACTAAAACGTTGTGTAGTTTTAAAAATGGGTTTTAGATAAATACATCAGTGGGTGTGGGTGGTGTGAGTTGGACCTGACTAGCTTGTGCTGCTGGGTCTGGTGCCATGTTCCTTCCTTGAGTTGAAGTGACCAGACGGGGTGGGTCATTGGGCTTATCCGGGGTGGGTGGGTCATTGGGCTAACCGGGGAGGGGTGGAAAATGGACCTGCTCTGCAAGGGTAAGTAGGCCTGTTGCAGTGTTCCTTCTTTATGTTCTTATATGCGCATAGCATGTGTAGTGTATAGCCATGTGTCGTTTATAGTGGGGGCTGTGCACAGAGCATAGTGGTGTATAGTAACAGGAGCACAGAACATTGTGGTGTATAGTGACTTGTCCTGGGAGAGAGTGAGTGCCCTACTCCACCTCATCACACATCCTCCACTCCTCCCTTTCTCCACCGCCCACCACAAGGACAGGAGACCCCTCTGCTCCCCCCATCACCACAATGAACCACATGCGGTATGCGCCATGCACCATTTTCCCGTCAGCCTGGGCTTACCCCACAGTTTGAGTATGGGAGATGATGAAGCCAGCCAGCCACAATTTTAGGGAAACGGTGCACCCAACAATGAAGAAAGAGGCACATGTCAGGTGTGTGGAGAGTTTTGAGCACACAACAGGGATGGCCACATTTATGCACACAATGGGTGTGTGGGATCACATATAAGCCCCCAGCAGAGAGCAGCCCACAGTCTCCACAGGCAGATGACAATTCCAATGGCAACCTCCTGACTTTGCGAAAACCTTCTGTTGGCATTCAAATCCAATGCTAGCAGTACCCTATCCCACATCCCTAAAGCCGCTCACCCATATGCAGCAGGGAAATTCACAGACCTTCTTAAGCAGGTGAATGGAGGTTCCACCAACTTAGAAGCCGGAGGCACCATCCAAGCATGGCGCAACCTACTCCTGTTCGCAATGTCTGTTTTGCAGTTACTGAGAGACGAGACAAACTGCTAACCACGTCAATTATTAAGGCAGTGTGCAACTACCCAAGAATGGATAATTGTGACCCTCTGCCCCATCATCACAGGAATCACAGAGGTAGACCCAAGAAAAGTCCCAATGAAAACGAGAAAATTTGTGCAGAGGTTAGCAAAAAATCGAAGGTAACACAGTGGGAGAAATCAGAAAATTACAAGTGACGAACTGGCCCTCAAAGACGGGGACCAGGGCCCCAAGCACTAAGAGACAAGCATCCAACCAGGGACACCTAGCCTCAACAACAACCCTGGGAAACCCCTCATGAACAATTTTTTTTGCCAAATGGGAAAGTCTTAAGGTGATTCAAATTAAAATTTTCAAATTCAAATTCAAAGTTTATTCCTATAAAAATTACAATTTAAAAATTTACAAAATTTGGTTGTTGTGTGGTTTACTTAGTTAAAAATGTTTACAGGTTACCATAGAACCCCTGCTGGTATATTAGAGTGTACCACTAAACGCCTAGCATGGCTAGGCTTTGGGCCCCAACTTAGTTTAATTCTTTTTTTTAAAATATTACAAATTATGAGGTAAGTGGTTTTATGGCTAAGTGACAAAATACTAGTTTGGAGTTTAGCAATGTGAAAGCTTTTGTTTTGGCACGTACATAGTTTCAGTATTGGAGTATCATAGGATTATTTTTTTAAAGATTGAGTTTAAAATTTTTCTGTTCATGTCAAAGGGGTGAGTGAGTGTAAGTGTGAACCAAAAAAGGTGGTATTCGGTAGTTAGTTGATGGGGTTTATCAGGGAGATAAGATGTTTTCTAATGGGATTTTGAAGGTGATGAATGGCTCAGTTCTAGAGTTCTCAGGTAGGGTGTTCCAGATTTTTGGGCCTTTGACATACATTGAATTTTTGTAAAGGTTTAGTCGGACATGGGGGGAAAGTCGTAGAGATGTTTTTGTTGGGGTTATGCCTGTGGGTTTTGTACAACTATCAAAAAAGCATTTTAGGTAAGGTTGATATTGGAGTTTAAGGTCCTGTATATGTAGTTTGCACAGTGTAAGTGTGGGTGTACGAACAGGGAGTAAATTAGATTTTGAAGAGAGGGGGGGGGTGTTGCAGGGATCGGATTTTTTGATTATTTTTTACTGCAGCTTTTTGTTGGGTTATTATTGGCTTTAGGTTGTTGCTGCAGTTGTTCCCCCAAACACAGATAGCATAGGGGAGGTAGGATAAATAAGTGAGTGGTATGTGTAGAAGGGCTTTTGCGGGACTAGATCGTATTTGGAGAGGATGCAACTGTTTTGGATATTTTTTTGGGTTATGTTTTGGGTTTTTGGGTGGGGGAAATTCGTTGGTTGTAAAGGGAAAAGGGCCTAGGAATTTCCCCTCATTAGGGTCTGGTAATTAGAGGGGTTGTCGATCTTAATTTTTAATTTGGCATTCCTGCTCTGCTACCCAAACTAATAAGTAGGTTTTGTCATTTTTAAAACCGTAATTTTTTTTGGGCTGTAAACCCAAAAGTGGGTTTTTTTGTTTCATTTCCTCTTAAAAATGGTTTGAGGGGGGCAAGATTAGGGTGGGGAGTTTGACAAAAACTTTGTTCAGCAAAGAGAAGGGGTTTTTCAGGTTTTTGGGGAAAACTTTTGGGGAAATTTCATTGATGTATATGGGGAAAGACCCGGGGGAACCAAAGGGACACTTCCCTGTGTAACCCCAGCAAAAAAGGGGCCCTTTGTTGTTGGTGTGTTTTTAAAATTGGTAACATACGGGATACCTTTAGTAGGTAAGTTTTTGAAAAAAGCAAGCTCATGGCCTTTTTATCCCCGTAATGGTAAAATTTGGGGGGTAGGATGTCGGGGTTTCTACTGTTTCAAAAGCTTTTTTTAAAGGCCCCTTTAAAAAATTTCCCCTAGTGGATTTTCCTTTTTTTAAATCCCGTGTAAAGCAGATTTTCCAAATTTTTATGTTTTGCATCTTTAGTCCCTTTTATTTTTCCTAAACCCAAATTGGAAAGGGGTTGAGTATTTTTTGTGCTGTTATAAATGAAAAATATTCCTGTGCCCAATTTTTCTAAAAGGTTTTTGGGATAGCAAGGGTAAGTTTGTTTTTGGCCTATAGTTGTTTAAGTCTGGGGTAAAACCCCCCTTTATTATTGGTGAAAAACCCTTGCCATCTTGAGAAAGTTTGGGGGGGAAGGTGCTATTTTTCTAGTACTTGTTAAAAAGAAATGAAATAACATGCAAAGGACATGGGCCCGCTCGTTGTTCAGTAATGGTGGGACATTAGCCAGATTCCTGAGTTTTTTTTTAAGTGACTTGAAAAACTCGGTGACTTCCGGGGGCCCTTCAGTTGGGGGAAAATTTAAAAGGGAAATTTTGGGGAAAATTTCCCCATCTAGGTATTTCCCCGGCATGGGCATTAGAAATGTGGGATTTTATTGGCGGATTAATCCTTTGGTTGAGAAAAGTCGTTTATCTTTTTTCTGTGTCTTTGGGTTGTAGGGGTTTTTTCTTTGGGTTTTATTTTGGAAAAATATTTTTGGGTTTTTTTTTGTTTGGGGGCCCCTAGAATCTGAGAGAGTTTTTTCCCCAAGGTTTTTTTTTAAAATCTCCTCTGGGGTCTGTAAAACCCTACTGGAGTGCTTTATTGTTTGGTTTTCCCTTTATCCCTTTGGGGAGCTGAGGGAATAGTTTTTAAGAATATCTTTGTGTTTTAAAAAGCCCTGTCTAAAATTGTTTTTTCATATTGGTGTTTTTTGGGCAATGGATTTCAAAAATGGTGCTGGTTAGCCAGGGGCAACCAAGCCGTATTTTTTGGGGGGGAACCGGGTTTCTTTTTTTATAGGACAATTTTTGTTGTATGTCTAAGTAATTTGTTAAAAAAAAAGGGTTTGTAAAAAGTCACAATACCTTTTGGGGCCTTGGGGGAAATTTCTAAAAGGCCAGCCCAAAATCTCTGGGTTTCGTTGTGAATTTCCCAAAAATTTGGGGCCCCTCGCTTTGGGCCCCTAAATGAGATTTTTGTTGTATTCAAGGGGTGGTTTATTAATTTTTTGTCAGGAGGAAATTTGGGGTAGTGGTCTTTTGTGTTTATCTGTGATTATCCCTGATTTAAGGGGGGGCTAGTATTTTGGCCCAAAATGGGGGTCTTTAGGGTTCCCATTTGTTCGGGTCCCGGGTTTGGGTTTTTAGTTATTTTTGGGTTTATGAGAAGTGTGTTGTTCATTTGTTAATGAAATCGGGTTTGGGGCGATCACTAGTAAGCAAAGGTTGATGTTGAAGTCCCAGCAAAGAAAAGGGTGGTGCTTATTCATTTGTCTGTTTGTTATTAGTACTTAAAATTTTTTTCCACTAAAAATTTGGGGGATTTTTGGGTGAGGTATCCGGTAAAGGGCCCCGATTGTTATAGGTGCTTAATGTTTTTTACAGTAAAATTAGAAAAAATTTTTCCCCAAATTTCATACTAAAGCAAATGGTGAAACAAGTTTTTTGGTTTTGGGGAAATAGATTGAAAATACCCCCCCCAATTTGGGTTTGGTCTGCATTTTAACTGCGTGTATCCGGGTAGGGGGCGATATCTATTGTTCCTGTTTAAAAGCCAGGTCTCAGTAAGAAAAATTTGCAGGAGAAGGGTTTCTTTAGTGATTAAAGGGAGTGCAGGAGGCATCATAGGTTTGCTTAAGGATCTGAGGGTTGGGTTAAGTACTGTAACTTTTAGCATTGTTTAGGATAGTCCCGGCTTGTGTTTCTGTGTAAAAAAGGCATTTAAATTTTCCCAATAGGTTTATTGTGTGTCAGATTATGGAGGTTTAAAATCAGGGTCAATGTGATAAATCATCTTCTGGGTTTTAAAATTTATGGTTATTTATATCCTGAGTTTGTTGGGGGTTTCTAGTACTGATGTCTGTAGGGGTGGGAAGCTTGGTTTAAGTATAAAGCTAGAGTTTTTTTTGGTCATATAAAATATAGTCACTGCTAAACTTTAATGAAGTTGAGTTGTCTATGTGTTGGGGCGGAATAAAACTAAAGAAACAACTAGGGTTTTAAACTAGTAATAAAAAATCCCAAATTTTAAAAATAGAGCAAGACTTCCCCTTGAATTTTTGACTAAGGTTTTTTAATAAAATGCTTTTGTGGATTATATGTTTTGAGCTAAAATGGCTATAGTACAACTAGATTTAATCTAAAAATAAAAAAAATAAAAAAAAAAAAAAATTAGCACCATTCTCTCACTAGAAATTTGCAATATGGCTAATATAATGAATTTGGTATTGATTATAGTAAAAAGATTTTAAAATTTAATAATATAAGAAAGGCAAAGACTCTCCCAAATTTTAAAGCACTAAAAGGGGTTAAAATAAATTGTTTACAAGGGAAATTTGAGTAAAAAACTAGATTTAAATTGACAAATAAAATATAGAAGTTAAGGTACTAGTTAGCAAAAGATAGTTAAGGGCTTTTAAAAAATTTAAAATAATTTAAATAAAACTAATTGCACACACAAAAATAGTAATAAAATATGGAAACTATAATTATAATAAAAAATTAAATATAAAAATACAGATTGAAATGGGGAAATTGCCAAATTTCACTAGGGTCCCGATATAGGTTGTTTTACAAGATCAAGAGTAAAATAATTTAAATTGACAAAAAAAAATTTTACAAATTTAAAATACCAAAAGGAAAAAATAGTAAAAAAAAAACAATGGGAAAATTTTTTGGTTATAATTTTGATAGGAAGATGGTAGACAGGTACACAGGTACAAAGGGTAATATAAAGGTTGGGGTTGAATATACAAACTTGGGAAAAATTTTGGGAACAAAATGTCATGGGAAGGATAAAATAATGTTTTAAAGTACAAAAGTAAAATTTAGGGGAGTAAATATGGTGTTTTTAATTTAAAATTTTTGTAAGTAAAAATGTTACAAAAAAAAATGAAAAAGTAATGTTATTTCATTCAAAATTGCACTGGTAGTTATACTTGAGGTTTAAAATGGCAGTCAAGGTAATAAAGGGGGTACTCTAAAATAGTAAATGTGGTATTAAAACGGTAAAGGTTAAAAAAAAGAAAGTAATGGGTTTTTAAATGTCAAAAAATGTTTAAGGGGGTAAATTGAAATTAAAAGTAAAAATGATAATTATTAAATTTTTGTAAATAATGTCCAAATTTATAGTTTTTTAAAAAAAAAATGAGGTAGTAAAATGGACAGAGGGAAAAATCAATTCAGCTAAAATTTAAGCAAAAATAGTAAAAAAAGAAAAATTTCATAAGGTTTGGGCTTTGGGTTATAGTAAAATCACCCAAAGAGGTGTTGGGTTATTTAATTTCTAAGAGGGTTGTAATATGAAATTTGAAAAATAAGGGCAAAAAAAAAACACTACACACGTAGGGTTTTTTAAATTTGGGCATTGTTTAGTTTATTCCTGTAAGATTGACCCTGAGAAATTTGTGATAGATCAATTTTCGTTTTGTGATTGTGTACAGTTGACAACATTTGTTTTCCTAACAAGGGAAAATTTTTTCCCTCCCGTGTGGAAAAACATTTTGGGTACTTTTGTCATTTTCTCCCGTTAAGTTTTCTGACTCATACAGGAGGTTTTGACGTTTTTTGGTAAGGGCACTCGGTTTTTAAATTTTTCCCCCTTTCTTTACTTTAAAAGTCAATTTTAATTTTAAATCCCTTTTTTCCCCTTTTATGTGATGGAATCAAAACATAACCCTTTTTCTTTCCCTGGGAAACCTAGTAACCTGGCTTTTTTTTATTTCTGACTTGGTAAAAATAAACACTTTTTGGTTTCCCTTTTTGATCTGCCCAAAAAGAAAATTTTTTTACTTTTTTGTTTTGGGTTTATATCACTGGGAAAAAGTGGGCTTTAAAAAAAATTTCTGCGTCCGATAGTTTATCTTGTTCAGTTTTTTCTTTTTGGAGAGCAAAATAGTCCCCTGAACTGGTTATCTAAGTTGTTCTTCCATTCTTTTACTTTTTTTTTTTCAACCTTTGTATTAAGAGATTTAAATTTTTTGAGTATGGCTATCTATTTACTGACTGGATGGTTTTGTCCCCAGTTAGTCATTCCTGGGTTGATAAATTTTGTTCAAGGGCTGAGGATTTTGTTCCAAATTTTGTCATCCTGGTGTCTTGTTTTGTTAGCGTCTTCGAAGATTATATTTTCAATAACAAATGGGGGGATCATGTCTTTAAGGGGATCTGGGGTCGTTGGTCATACCTGAAAAGATTACTTGAAGGTTGAATCCGGGGAAGAGGGGGGGGATGGGCTGGTTTGGGAGCCATGGTTTTTTGTTATTGTTGTGGGGGTCCCTTGAGGGTGGGGAGTGGGGTGGTTTCTGGGCCCCGGGGCCTCCTGGCTACACTTGTTTAATAGTTGATTTTTTTTGGTGTTTTCCCCTTTCTGGCCTTGGTTTCTTTTTTTCCTTAGATTTGTGCCTCATTTAAAACTACAGGGAATTTTTGTAGTTTAAAAAGGAAAAGGGGAAGGGGGGGAAAAAAAAAAAAAGGGGGAAAAAAGGAAAAGGGAGCGGGGGGGGGGGAAAAAAGGGAAAGAGAAAAAGGAAAAAAAAAGGTTAAAAGGGAAAAAAAAGGGGGGGGGGGAAAAGGAAAAAAAAAAAAAAAAAAAGGAAAGGGAAAAAAAAAGAAAAGGAAAAATTTGGGAATGGGGGGGGGTTGGGTGGAAAAGGGGGAAAAAAATTTTGGGGAAAGAAAGGGGAAGGGGAAAAGAAGAAAAACAAAAAAAAAAGGAAAAAAAAGTATTATTTTTTTTTTTATTTTGGGGTTTTTTTAAAAGGGGTGGGGGAAAAAAGAAGAAATTAAATTTTTTTTTTGGGTTTTTTTTGTGTTTTTGGGGTTTTTTTTTGGGGGTTTTGACCCCTTGGGGTTTTTTTTTAAAAATTTTAAAGGGTTTTTTTTTTTAAAAAAGGAGGTTTTTAAAAAAATTGTTAAAAAAAGGGTTTTCCGGTTTTTACTTTCCCGGACACCATTTTTTTGGTTTTTAAACATGGAACCGGTCATTCTGGGGGCCCACATCAGGCCTTAAAAGGAAAAAAGGGCTTGGGAACTTGATTTTGGGAAAAAAAGGGCCCTTTAATTTTGGTGGGAAAAAGAAATTTTTGATTTTTTTTAGCCGGTTGGGATCAGGTTCCCTCAGCCCTTTAAAAATTTTCCAAAAACCGGGGTCGCAAACCTCAATTTTCTTTTTTTGTTTGGGGGAAAAAAAAATTAAATTCTTTTCCCCCCAATTAAAAAGGGATTGGGGGTGAACCCACAGTTCCCCTTCTCCCCCTTTTTGCGGCAGTAAGAAACATTTCCCCAAAGGGCCTTTTTCCCAGCCACCCAGCTTTTTGGTCCCCCGGATGAAGGCACTTGGTCAAGGGTACTAAGGGCCCTTTGTAGTTGGGAAGAGTTGTTAGTTTAACAAAGCTTAGGGTTACGTTGTTCAGTGGCAGCGGGGTGTTGCTTTGGGTTTTTGTGTGCAGTCTTCCTTTGATCTCTATTATTTTTGATTTGTGGGTTTCACTTTTGGGTAATCTTTGGTCATTCTGGGTGCTACTTTGGGGTAGTGCGTTTTGCTTGTAACTAGTCATCATAGGAGCATTGGTAGCTCTGATAGTTGGAGAAAAGTACGGAGCTTGGAAGTCGGCTGCTGCCGCTCCCGCGGGAAGAGCAAAGTTTTGATTGTTCATTTCCAGCGGATCTGCAGGAGGCTACACTGGAATTCGACCTCAGCACCTCAAAGAGATGGTAAATCCAGTACTCGGTGAAATCTGCATCAATTCTTCTCACTGAGTTAACTTTCATTAACAACGGCCAGGCTGGGCGAATCCCAGAAGAAAATTAAACCTTTCTTTTTGGAGCCTCACTTGTGCATTGAAGAAGAAGGATGGGGGAATCAGACCCATTGCAGTTGGAAAACACTCTTCCCCCGTCTCGTTGCCAAAGCAGCAGTAAGAAACATTCGCTAGAAGCTGCCAGTTTACTCCAGCCACACCAGCTGGGTTTTGGTGTCCCTCAAGGCAGTGAAGCCGCAGCTCATGCTGCAAGGGCCTACATCAGGGACCTCCCCAGAAGACAAGGCTGTAGTCAAACTTGTTTTTAGAAATGCCTTTAATAGGGTGAAGAGAAATGCTGTTTTGCCAGCTGTTCGGGATCAGTTCCTCAGTTTTTTTTCCTTCATTTCGCCAGCTACAGCAAAACCCTCAATTCTTTTGTTTGGAGAACATGAATTCTCTCATTAGGGGGTATTCAGCAGGGTGACCCACGCTCCACTTCTCTTCTGCTTGGCAGTAAGAGAACTAACTTCCAGCCTATGCAGCGAGCTCAGCATCTGGTACCTGGATGATGGCACTCTGGCAGGTACTGAAGGTCCCTGGTAGGGGACCTACAACTGGTGAAAAAAACAGGGAGAAGACTTGGGACTCATTCTCAATCCCTCCCCGTGTGAAATCTCACCGCGAACCAGGAAATAAATCAATGCTGTGTGAAGAATCCTCCCCGAAGTCTCTACTTACAACTCTGTCCAACGTACCATCTTGGGAGCACCGCTGGGTCACAAGGCCATCGACACTGTCCTCAAAGAAAACTGAATGCCTTATGAGAATGGAGAAGAGAATAAGCAATTTGATGCCCATGATGCTCTGTATCTCCTCACAAGGTGTCTTACTATGCCAAGGGCTCACTTACTTCCTGAGGTGTGCACCCTCTTTTGACAACCCAACACTCGATGAATATGATGCACACCCGAGGTCAACCTTTTAAAAAGGACTGAACCTGTCAAATAGAGGATCAGCAATGGATCAGGCAACCCTCCCAGTGCGACTGGGAGGGTTGCCTGATGGGTTGCCTGATGGGTTTTCCTGGGGTGCCCAAAAGCAACGTATGTTGCTTTACCTGCTTTTTCTGTCTTCATGTTTTGGCTTCCAGTGCATTAGTCAGAAGATTGTTCCCGGGAAAACTTTATTTAAAAGTGGTAGGAGCTCAAGACACCAGGTTTACTGAAGCAGCGATTCGGTGGAACACCCTTACAGACTCCTCCCGTAGACCAGCTCCTCCCAAAGAACACAAACAGTCCCACTGGGAAAACCGATCAAGGAAAAAATCACCAACACAATGCTCTCCAACACCTCAGGAAAGGACAAAACTCGTCTCCTGGCAGTGAAGGCACCACACTCAGATTTCCTGTTAGCAGTTCCCAATTCCTCCTTGGACCCCTCGACTAGACCCACAGGCCATTCGGATTGGTGTTGCTCTTCGCCCAGCCATCCCCCTTCTCACCCAAACATAGGTGTATTTGCAGCAGGGTGCAGCTGATCAAATTTTGGGCTCAGGTCTTTTGGGGTCACAAGCAAAGGGAAGTATCCCCGACATGAGGAGGT
>NC_069470.1:16039644-16061678 GCF_026875155.1 Cherax quadricarinatus | reverse complement strand
AACCTTTTATTTATAGCAGACTGATACGACCATTAGGATGTTGTAATTGGTAGGTTGGGGGTGATCCGCTCATCAAGGGGCCACCAGGAAAAACGGTAAGTGGGGGTTTTCAGTATACAAGTGCTTTCCTTTATATACATGTGTAACCTACCCCCCCCCTTTTTCAGTTAAACAAATATTATATTAGTCCACATTTAAATTAAATTAGGCCGTACTTGCAGGGTGCTACCCCATTTATACTTGTCTGGGATAGAATGGTAAGTTGTGGGGCAAAGGGGAGCCACCTGCAGTGACCGGGGGGTTGCAAATTTTCTACATGCTACACGGGGGTTTTGGAAAAACAATTTTGTTGTCCCCCAATGAGATTACTTTATGAATGAATGTTGGGTCATACACAAACCCCCTTAAAAATTTTTCCATCCCTGTTTTAAAAAATGGGAAATTACTTTTAGCTATTTCCCAAATCAGACACTACACCTTTTTGAAGAATAAAATTAAAAATAAATAAAAATAATAATAAAAATGCAAAATACAACAAAAAATTCTATTGTTCTGCTATTTGGCACAGGGGGTAAGAGAAACAGTTTACTTTGTGGGGGCATTTTCTTCGTGCGGGTTTTATTTTTTTACAGTCACTTGGGCCCAAAATTTTGTTTTCTAACCAGGGTCTAGTAAAATTTACTGGTTAGCCTCAAAACATTTCCGTTTTTTCTTTCATAAGAACATGGGAAGAACTAGAGTAAAATTGGGACAAAATTGTTGACGCTTCTGCGTTGCCATTTTTCCCTCGCCACCATTTTATGGCTTTTTATTCATTCAGAGTACATATCAGTTTCTGTGCTAATTAGTGTTTTTATGTCATATTTTAGAATTGTTAGAAAATAAGCTGTCAGTTTATAATGACATATTCAAGTATTTTTTTCGTCTCTCCCGAGTGAGGGAAAGAATTAATGGGTTTCAGTTAATTTTAAAAGAGGGGAAAAAAATTTTTATATTCGAGTAAATTTAGTTAGGGGTAGCTCCCGGAGGTTAAACTTGTAAAAAAAGGTTCCACTGTATATATTACCTGGGGTTTACCTGGAGAGGTTCCAGGGATAAAACCCCCCTGGCCCCGTCTGTGAGGCCTCCTGTAGATCAGAGCCGATCAACCAGGTGTTACTGGGCTGCGCGCAAACAACTACGAGCCACAGCCGGCTGGTCAGGTACCGACTTTAGGTGTTTGTCCGTGCCCGCTTGAAGACGGCAGGGGTTATTGGAATCCCCCTTATGTATGCTGGGAGGCAGTTGAACAGTCTTGGGCCCCTGACACTTATTGTATGGTCTCTTAACATACTAGTGACATCCCTGCTTTTCATTGGAGGGATGTTGCATTGTCTCCCAAAGTCTTTTTGCTTCATTGTGATGATTTTCATGTGCAAGTTCATTTCTTCCCCTGATTTTCAGTGTATATAATCATGTATTCTCCCGCTGCATTCCAGATACAGGTTCAGACTTCAGCGCTCCAGTAATTGAGTGTTTTTTTCTCCGTTATGCGCGCCGTGAAGGTTCTCTGTACATTTTTCTGGTCACAATTTCACCTCCTTGAAAGGTGCAATTAATGCGCAGCAATATTCCAGTCTAGATAGAATAAGCGACCTGAAGAGTGTCACATGGGCTTGGCCTCCCTAGTTTTGAAGGTTCTCATTATCCATCCTGCATTTTTCTAGCAGGATGCAATTGATACAATTTTTATGGTCCTTGAAGGTGAGATCCTCCGACATGATCACCCCAAAGATCTTTGACTTTGGGGTTTTTCACTCTATTTTGTGGAAAGAATTTGTTTTGTACTCTGATGAAGTTTTAATTTCCTCATGTTTACCATATCGGAGTAATTGAAATTTTTTCATCGTTGAACTTCATATTGTTTCTGCAGCCCACCCGAAAGATTTGGTTGATGTCCGCCTGGAGCCTTGCAGTGTCTGCAGTGGAAGACACTGTCATGCAGATTCGGGTGTCATCTGCAAAGACACGGTGCTGTGGCTGGCATCCTTGTCTATGCCAGATATGAGGATTAGAAACAAGATGGGAGTGAGTACTGTGCCTTGTGGGACAGAGCTTTTCACTGTAGCTGCCTCAGACTTTTCTCTGTTGAATACTACCTTTTTGTGTTCTGTTTGTGAGGAAATATAGATCCATCTACCAACTTTTCCTGTTATTCCTTTAGCACGCATTTTGTGTGCTATTACACCCTGGTCACACTTGTCGAAGGCTTTTGCAAAGTCTGTATTATTACATCTGCATTCTTGTTGTCTTCTAGTGCATCAAGGAGCTTGTCATAGTGATCCAGTAGGAGACAGACAGGAGCGCCCTGCTCTAAACCATGTTTCCCTGGGTTTGGGTGAATTGATAGGTTCTAGATGGTGGCGATCCTGCTTCCTTAAGACCCTTTCAAAGAATTTCAATGATATGGGATATTAGTGCTATTGGTCTGTAGTTCTTTGCATTGCTCTACTGCCCCCTTTGTGAGTGGGGCTATGTCTGTTGTTTTATTTAAGTATGGGACGCCCCCCGTGTCCATGCTTCTTCTCCATGGTTGGTAAAAGCTCGTTTTAGGGGCTTCTTGCAGTTCTGATGAACACGGAGTTCCATGAGCCCTGGCCCTGGGGCTGAGTGCATGGGCATGTCATTTATCGCCTGTTCGAAGTCATTTGGCATCAGGATAATATCAGATAGGCTTGTGTTAACCAAATTCTGTGGCTCAAAAAAAAATTCATTTTGATCTTCGATATAATATATATATAATATATATAATTATATATTATATATATATATATATATATATATAAAAATATATTAAAAAGAGAGGAGAGAGAGAGGAGAGAGGAGAAGAGAGAGAGAGAGAGAGAGAAGGAGAGAGAGAAAGAGAGAGAGAGACAAAACATTCACAAAAAAATACAAAAAAAGAAAAACAAAATAGGTAACCAGAGCTACATTTTGAATACTTCGTCCAGCTCTCCCGGGATTGGGCCGCGTGCCAGAATGCTGCAGGCATTTTCCCCTCTGAGTTGCAACACTGAGTCTCTGAAAGAGGAAGCTGGTCACCCCGTGGTTCTTGGTTTCTATGATGATCTTATCAACCAGCTGTTTGAGGAACTTTAGAGCACACTTGCCCCATGCTCCCAAGGTCTCCGACCCTATTGGGATGAAGTTATAGCAATGGGGAAGGTCTTCATCTTTTGCAGAAACTTCTGGGTCTCCCTGTGGCTGGCAGCTCCACCCCCTTCCATATGGAGTATGGCAAGTGGTGTCTGCCAATGTGGCAGCACAGGTGTAGTTCAAAGGCAACCTGCTTTTCCCTCCTTCCAAGGTAGCATAGTGGCTCCATCAGGATGCTTTTGAATTCCATCAGACCTCTGCACTTGGGGTTCCCATTGAGTGGGCAATGGGCTGTGGGGAGACTTCTTTTATGATGTCATTGACCTCCTCATGTCTGGGATTTCTTCCCTTTGCTTTTGTGACACACAAGACCATGAAGTCCAAATTGATCAGCTGTCACCCTGCTGCAATACACCCATGTTCGGTGAGAATGGGGGTGGTAGGCGAAGAGCCACACCAATCCGAATGGCCTGTGGGTCTAGTCATGTCCAAAGGGAGGAATGGAACATGGTCTAACAGGAATCTGAGTGCTGGTGCCTTCACTGCCACGAGACGATTTTTGTACCTTTCCTGAGTGTTTGGAGAGCAATGTGTTGGTGGATTTGTTTCCTTGATCGCGGCTTATGTTCCCCAAGTGGGACTGGTTTGTGTTCTATTGGGAGAGCTAGGTACTACTGGAGAAGTCTGTAAGGTGTTCCACCGAATCGCTGCTTCTCAGAAAACCCGGTGTCCTTGAGCTCCTTATCCACCGTTTTCAAGTCAATCGGGAACAATCTTTCTAGACTAAAGCACGTGGAAGAGCCAAACCAATGAAGACATGAAAAGCAGGTACAGCAACATACGTTTGCTTTTTCGCACCCCAGGCAACGCCATCAGGCAACCCATCAGGCAACCCTCTCCAGTCGCAACTGGGAGGCGTTGCCTAGATCCCATTGCTGATCCGCTAGTGACAGGTTGCTCATTGCCTTCTTAAAGGATTGACCTCAGGTGTGCAATCATAATTCATCATGAAGGGTTTCAAAACGAGGGTGGCGACACCTCAGGAAGTAATGATTCTTGTGCATAGAAATACACATAGTGAGGAGATACAGAGCATCATGGCATCATGTTGCTTATTCTCTTCTCCATTTCTCATAAGTCATTCCAGTTTTTTCTTTGAGGGACAGTGTCGATGGCCTTGTGAACCCAGTCGGTGCTCACCAAGAGGGAGAACTGTTGGCACAGATTGTAGTAGAGACTTCTGGGAGGATTCTTCACACAGGTCATTGATTATGTACCTGGTTCGCTGTGATGCGATTTACACCCAGGGAGGAGGATTGAGAATGATTCCCAAGATCTTCTCCCTGCAGTTTTTCACCAGTTGTAGTCCCCTACCAGGACTCTTCAGTACCTCCAGAGTGCCATCATCCAGGATACCAGATTGCTGAGAGCTCGCTGAGCTATAGGCTGGGAAGTTAGTTCTCTTACTGCAAGCAGAAGAAGTGGAGCTAGTGGGTCACCCTGCGAATACCCTCTACAATGAGAGAACATTTCAAGTTCTCCCAAACAAAAGAATTGAGGAGTTTGCTGTAGCTGGCTGAAATGAAGTGAAAAAAAGACTGATGAGGAACTGATCCCAACAGCTGGCAAAACAGCACTTTCTCTCACCAATTCAAGGCATTTCTCAAATTCAAGTTTTGACAACAGCCTGGTCCTTCGGTAGGTCCCTGATGTAGGCCCTTAGCAGCATGAGCTGCGGCTTACTGAGCTGAGGGACACCACAAACCCAGCTGTAGTGCTGGAGTAAACTGGCAGCTTCTAGGCAAATGATTTTCTTACTGCTCTTGGCAAACGAGACGGAAGAAGAGGTGTTTTCCCAACTTGCAATGGGTCTGAATACCCCCCCATCCTTCTTCTTCAATGCACAAAGTGAGGCCCAAAAAAGAAAGGTTTAATTTCTTGCTGGGATTCGCCCAGCCTGGCAGTATTGAATAAAGAAAGGTTAAACTCAGTGAAGAAGAATTGATAGCAAGATGCACCGAGTCACTGGATTTACCATCTCTTTGAGGTGCTGACAGTGTCCGAATTCCATGTGATTCGCCTCCTGTGCAGATCCCTGCTGGAAATTGACACAATCAAAAACTTTGCTCTTCCAGCAGCAGGCGGCACGCAGGCGACTTCCCAAGCTCCGTACATTTCTCCAACCTATCAGAGCTACCCAATCTCCCTATGATGACCTAGTTACACTCAAAACTGCCTACCCAACGTAGGCACCTCAGAATGACCAAAGATTACCAACAGTGAAACCTACAAATCAAAAATAATAGAGATCAAAGCGAAGACAGCACCCCTACCGAAAGCCATCACCCCGCAGCCGCCTGAACAACGTAACCCTAAGCTATGTATAACTACAACTTCTTCTTAACTACAACAATTCCCGTAGTATATGAGGCCCAATCAAAGAGAAAATCAGCACCAAGGCCACAAGAAAACACCGAAAAATCAACTATTCAACAAGTGCTAGCCACAGGAGGGAACGCCGGCCCAGCAACCACCCCACTCACCACCGCTCAAGTAGGACACTACAACAAAAACCCGGTCCATGACCAGGCCTCTCCCGATGGATCAGGGCCTGATCAACTGGGGCTGTTACTAGCTCCCCGCAATACGCAGTCTTACCGTACGAGCCCACAGCCCCGGCTGATCCGGACACTGACTTTATTAAGGTAACTGTCCCCCAGCTCTCTCTTGAAAGGCAGCCAGGGTTTTATTGGCAAAGATCCCCTAATCGCTTGAGGGAGGCTGTTGAACAGTTTTATGGGCCCTGTGGACACATATGGTGGTTTTCTCCTCGGTACAATGGCGCCCCTACTTTGTATTGCAGCATTTTGCATCGCCTGCCCTGTCCATTTACCTTTACTCGCTTAGGGAGTGATTTCTGTTGTGCACGATTGGGACCATCTCCTCCAAAGATTTACTAAGTGTAGATTAAGGATATATCACTCCCTCCTGCGTTCCCAACGAAGTACAAAGTCAAGTGCTTCCAACCGTTCCCATAGATTAAGGTGCTTGACAGAACTATACGTTCAGTAAAGGAACTCAGTACACTCTACTATAGATCTGCGATTTCAACAGCTTTGTATGGAGAATGTTAATCTGTACAGCAGTATTCCAGCCTAGAGAGAACCACGTTGATATGAAAAGGATCATCAATGGACTTGGCATCCTCATTTTGACAAGTTCTCATTATCACATCCTAATCATTTTCATTGCACATGCCATCCTAGGCACTGTTGTAGCTGAAAGTGAGATGCCCTCAGACATTACTACTCCCAGGTTTCCCCTTACATTATTTTTCCGCTCTAATTGTATGTGCCGAGTCAGTAGTATCCTCTGTCCTAGTTATTATCCTCCTCCAGTTTTCATAACGGAGTAATTGGAATTTGTTCCTCATTGACAACATATTGTTATACCGTTGCCCACTAGAAAAACTTTGAGTTCTATATCTTCTTGGTGAGGCTTAACACCCGCGTCCCGAGCAGATGACCGCCTCATGCAGATCCTAAGTATCATCTGCAAAGGATGATACGGTGCAGTGGTGTATATTATCTACTGATTATTGTCTGATAGAAGAGAGTGATAAGGAAGATAAATGGGGGCGAGTAGTCTGTCTGCCTGTCTGGAACAGAGCTCTGTCACTATGAGCACCTCCGATTTACTCTGTTGACCCACTACTCTTTGTGTTCGATTTGTTAAGGCAGTTGAAGATCCAATCTCCCCCACTTCCCCAGTTATTCCTTTACACGTATTTTATTGGGCTATTCCGCCCTGGGAATCGCATTTGTCAAATAGCTTTTGCAAATTCTGTCTATATTACAGCTTCATTCTATTTTCCCTTTCTAACGTGCATCCAAGGCCATGACATAGTGATCCAGAGTTGTGAGAGTGCAGAGAGCGACCTGCCCTGAACCCATGTTGGCGCTGGATTGTTGCAGATTTTTGGAGGGAATGTCCAGGTGGCATGTGAGCAAATCCATGCTTCTTTAAGGCACTCTTCAAAAGAATTTTATTGATGTGGACGTCAAGTCTATTAGTCGATAGTTACTTAGCTAAATGCCTATAGACTGCGCACCTTTTTTTATGGAGCGGGGCTATAATCCGTTGATTTAAAAAGTGACTGTGGAATTTCCACCCATGTCCAAGCTCCCTCCCTCCAATAGTGCTCCTTAGGGCACGCGAGAGAGGGGTTTCTTGCAGTTCTTAATGAAAACAGGAGTTCCATCCACCGAGTCTTCTGGGCCCGGGGCTGAGTGCCAAAATTAGGCAAGAGTTTGTCAATCGCGGCTTTTTTTCGAAATCTATCGAGTTTAGGGTAAGTCGGAAATCTGAGCATCCATTTGATGAGTTTTGAGGCCATTCACCATGAAGAAATCATTTGGGGTCGTTCGAACCATCCAAGAGAGAAAAAGGGGACCCGATTAGATGGTCTCACTAACACAGAGTTCATACTGGGATTTTTTCAATATTTTCACTTCATTTCCCATGTTGTCGTCTGTGTAATCTCCCAGCCCAGTCTGAGTAAGGGGTGCGGCAACGGGCCCCCGATAATACCCCAAGAAATGTCTGGTCTTTTGCTCTGCCTTGTAGTTTTGTTGGCATATGAAATAAGAAATATATTCGAATTTCTCCTCCTCCTCCATTTCTTTCCAATTTATTGATTTCAATATTTATACTTTTTTTTTTTTCAACTAATAAAGAACAGCTTCTAAGCTCCTCCTTACTGTCCTGTCCCCTCCTGCCTTTTAGTCTCCTAACCATTTCCCTCCTGGGGCCGGGTGCCTAGGGCCGGGTCATGGGAGGAAACGAAAGAGGAGCATTGCTCCATCCTCATGGCTCCGTCGGGCGAGGGGGCGGGCGGGGGGCGGGGGGGGGGGGCGCGGGGGTGGTCCTCACAGGGGCATTGCCGGGGGGTCTGTTGGGGGGGGGGGGGGTCATCTAGCGGGTGCCCTGGATGGGTATACGGGGGGGCATGGGGGTGGGGGGGGAGGGGGGGGGGGGGGGGGTGGGGCGGTGAGGGGGGCGGGAGGCATACTCAGAAGTCGGTGCTTAGGGGGAGTGGTGTCTGGAGGTGTAGGTTCGGTAGGGGGGGAGGGTTCTTCGGCAGCAGGTGGCCCGGGTGGTGAGGCAGGAGGGGGGTTCGCCGTCCTTTCGTGTAATCAGATATTCTAAACTAGGCACGTGGGGGCAACTCGACTTGCACTGCGGGGGGGCCGGGGGGGGTGGGGGGTGGCGGCGGGGGGTGTGGGGGGGGGGGTGGGGGGGGTGGATTGGCGCTGAGTGTGACTGCGAGGTGACTCGTGTTCGTGGCGTGCAGACTGGTGGAGGAAGAGAGGAGGGGTTTGTCTCGGTTAGGTTTCTCTCCAGTTTACTCTGGCTGTGGGGGGGGGCGGGGTCGCTGGCGTGGGGGGGGGGGGGGGCGGTCGGGGCGGGGGGGGCGGGGGGGGGGGGTGGGGCGGGCTAGAGCTGCTTCTGTCTTCTGTTCGTTATGGGAGATGAAGTGCGTAAGACCAGAGGCAGACGAGTGTGGTGCCTACACGAAGGGAAGGTAAGATTTCCTGATCTAGGATCGCAGGTGAGGCAGCGAGACTGGAGAGGAGGAATGAGGGCTAATGGGTGTGAGTAGAATCGCAGAACAGTCGCACATATTCTGTATACTGAAGCATGCCATTTCCAAGCCACATGGTGCGGATGTGAGGAATGCATAGGTATTTGATTTATGGTTGGCCCACTCAGGGTCCCCGTTGATGTTCATGTTGTTGAAATTGTATGTGTGATGAAGACCACCATCACAGGTACATGCATTCTGCTTGTTCAGGACCTCTATGCTATGACGTCGAGGACTTCGATTAGATTGTGATCGTGAATTAGACTCTTGTGTTTTGATATTCTTACTGTCACTTATGCCGGTCCCTCATTTATTTGTGCGTAATATAAGGTCAATGTGGTTTTCTAGATCCTTGTTTGGCCCACTATCTGCATGGCTATGGAAGGGTGTGTTTTCGCAGAGACTTGTAGCTCATATGTGTGTGTATAGACCTTCATCGGCGCTCCTCCGGGAGTTATTTCACTATAAACTTTAATTTGCTACATTGGCTGCCATTTTGTATGCCGTTAGTTGAGAATGGGCATCCGGCGAGGCATTGCAAGATGTTGATGGGTATGAGCTGTGGAAATAGGGGTTTTCCCAAACAGTAATCGATTTTTCAGTAGCTGTTCCTTGAACTGTTGAGAGAGGGTTCATCTGGTGGCTTGTAATACAACCACATGACTAGGTGTTTGGTTCTCGATCTTAATTGAATAGAACTTCAACTACTCAGTTGTTGTGGTCAGCAAACTCCGTGCATGATAGGGACTCATTGACATACAGGCCACCCCCCCTGTTTGCCTGTTTTTTTACTGTCCGCAATCTAAAAAGGTTGTATAAACCACTATACTCCATATTTATCACTGTCAAAGTGATCTTTTGTTGATCTCTCTGAAGGCAGCGCAAACATTGCAAATTAGACTCACCCTAGAAGTCCACGATAAAAGGTATTATTGTTGAGTTGGCATGGATGCTTAAGGCCAGTATATTAGGCAAATATGCAACGCGTTTGTATTCTGTTATGTTTGTTGGGCGGGGATTTTTGTTATTGGCATCAGTAGTTTTAATTTCAGAGGCCATGAGTGGCCACTGCGCGCTGCGTGCCCCAGTCCAACAAGGCTCCAAGGTGGTGGACTATTTTGTTCTTTTCCTTCCATTTCTTTTTACGTTTCCTGAGCCAAAAAAAAAATCACCGAGTTGGGTAGTCGTAGCTACTATTGTTTTGTCCTGTGCGTCTGTGCCGCCCCGGTCCCTTTAAGATGGTAATGCATGCACTCGGATGTAGTAACACAGCAATCTGGAGGACCCGAGGCATGCACATATTATGGTGAAAGAAAGTACAGAGAAGACAGACGACACACTCCGTATAAGACATGCAGGTTCGCCAACATTTTTTGGGATGGTCCAATTTGACATGTTCCCCATTTTTTTTTCCCCTGAATATATCCATGCTTACTGATGCCCCAAGCATAATATGGGTATGCGACAAAATCACCTTTGGTTGAGAATCGTTGGGATGTGGTGTTGTCAATTTCTGCCGGATTCTGGGACTGCAACTAGAATCCTCATATCAAGCCAGTGGCCACCGCCGTCCTGATTTACCGATCTACATTCCCCAGTAGAGAAGGAGGAGACTCCTCTCCAACATCTGTACTGTGGGCCAGCGGAGTCTTGTGCAATGAATGGTTTGTATATATACTGTTTTTTGTGGTGAGTTTGGGTAGTGTCCCTAAGAGAGTCTGTGGCCTCTGGCAGTAAGGCTGGTGGGCAGGGTCTGGGTCAGCATCTGGGGCTGGGGGGAGGGTGCTGGGCTATGACTTGAGATGGGTTGCTAGAAGAGTCCTACCCCCAGAGGAGGTCTCCTCTACTACTCTACTAGGGAAATGGCATTGGGTAGCTGTGGAGGAGTCACTTTAACTGAATCCAGATTTTCATAATATAGGCTAGGGCTGGGTCTCTGGGTCAGCCCTAAGGCTGGGGAACTGAACTAGCTGAGTGTAGTATTTAGTTTCCGTGTTCTTTTTCTATGGTGTATCTGTCTTATTTTTGGGTCAGTATGGGTCAGATGTATAGCAGCCCTGCAGAGTATAACCTTCTGGACATTCTCTGTTGTCTATAACACTTATGAACATAAGCAAGAGGAGCATTGCAGCAGTTCTGATTGGCCCAATATTCTGGCAGGTCCTTTACAATGACACCAACTAACACAAACATTTGCCCAACCCAATTTTCAATGCCAACCCAAGAAATAAGCTCTTATAGCCAAGTACCACTCAAATCCAACCCATCACTCACCTCATGTAAATTTATCCAACACTAAATTTGAAACTACCCAATTCCTACCTCAATACGCCTAACTAGTAGACTGTCCACTCATCAACTAGCCCTATTTCCAACCAATACTTTCCTCACCCATTCACTGTGGGTTCTCCCATGGAGGATATCCCTCAAGACCCTGTTTGTGTGGCTCTCTAGTGAACTGAACCAGGATGCCCTCACTTGAGCAACTTTACCGCAGTTGAAAGAAGAGCTTAGGGGTTATGCTAAGATGAGATACATATTGCGAATAACCGATGAGAAACAAGAGGATTCAAAAGTAATCCTCCTGTTGATGAGTCCCCAGCGTTAAGAGGGAGACTTGGTTCAGTAGCCAGGCAACATGGAACCAAGCTGAGGATCAAGAAGACTGGTTGAGCTAGGCAGAAACAACTAGGACCCAGAAGACTACTGTGGATACTTTCCAACCCATTTTCGGTGCTCACCTGACGATGTGGGGTTCTACTGGGAATGTCACAACGACACCAAGGAAGCATTGGCTATCTGTCGGTGAGACATCCACTACGAAACCCTATGACAAAACCCATAGAGGAACGTCTTGACGAATTCCACAAGTGAAGTGTTGTGCTACATAACAAATGCGAGTTCGACGACTACGGAACATACACGATGTGAAGTCGCCAAGGAAGTTAAAAACGAGTTGTGTTAGGGATAGCCAGATTAAGTGCCATGGAATGGGCCTACTGCCTTGAAGGAAATAGGAGTAGGAGGCAGAGAGTGTGTTTTTCCTGGGGCTGGGATGAAGATATTGTTAGCCATCTCGGATCGAACATGAGAGGCATAATCTGGGAGCAATCCTATTATCTGATCTACAGTGAATGGAGGCAGCACATAGGATGAGGACCTGGATTAGCATGTATAAGTTCCGCAATAGAGAACAATTAGGAGAAGGGTGGGAACCCAGTCATATGTGTATAATTATTGCCAAGAGAGAGGAGTCTGAAAATGAATGAGATTTCCCAGAGCAATTGGAGTGCTCAATTGCGGCTTGGAAAAAGTACCTATAAGGAAAATGCAGATAACATTCATTGACAACTGCGACCGTCTTCTATGGCAGAAAATGACATTATCCAGGGATAGGGTTCACTTTACCTGAGGTGTGTGTGGGTAGGAGCACTGGTCAAAGGCAGTGGAGTGATGCAGGGTATTGGTTCTTTTAAACTATGATAGTTAGTGGTATGGTGTATTGGCAGGAAAAAGTGAAGTTTTGGCCGTCTGTAAGTATATTGAGTACTAGGAGAACCTAGAAAATAGGCCAAAAATTAGGTGGCTATGGAAAGCCAATATTGGCACTAGTTGAGCAGGACAGATAATAGGTATTAGGTAGCATACCATAAAGGAGCACGGACGGAGTAAAGAGCAAGGAGGGTCCTTAAATATATATTACACAAATAGTCTTAGCGACAGGAATAAGCATGGACGAGGTAGGACACTAGTTTGCTAGTGCAGGTAACATATGTATTTGCCTCTAACGAGACGCGGTTCATCTGAAAAACTCGGCAAGGCCTGCGGACATGTCCGTCCTATCAGGAGTTATAATTGATTCCCAGAAGCTCGAAGAATCGGGAAAGTCAGGTGAAGTCGTGGGCAATAGTATATGTCCGAAGCTCGCTTTGAACAGTTGCATAAAAACGGGTCATAAGTCCCGAAGTAAACACAGAGTCTGTTTTGGCTAACAAATTTTATCCTAGGGGCCATGACCACTTGCTATAATCAGGCATTGCAAATCCCGACCCCCCAACACTTAGATATAGGGACCAAGGGAGACAACTAGGGTGACGGAACTTGGTTAGGGCCACCAGCCTAGCTGCTAGCTGTAACTTCAAAGGACGACTATTAACTTTCGACACATATAGATTCGAATTTCTTGACTGGGAATTAAGAATCATAAAGCATCTTAAGAAGTCGTTACTAATATGTGCTGTGACCTATACCTGCTAAATCAGGTCCTCACCTCCTACGTCTGCCAACATCGTATTGTCCTCGCACCCTGACGTACCCCCCAACGGCAGATAAAGGATTGCACCCATTACCTATCATGATGTCCTTCCCAGACGAGGCTAACAATCACCCCCAACCCAGCCCAGGAGACAACAACATACCGCCACTGCCTCCTCGTCCTGCCCCTAAGACAAAATTGCCCGTATCCATAAATTTCACTTGACTCTCACCCAACTAAAACACTGTCTTACGCTTCAACTGTGGAAGTCGAATAGACGATTTTTGCTGGTCTTCGATGGCTGTTTTTAAGGTATGTCCGACTCACTCTTCCTCTGCCAAAATTCCTTGGCATCCTACGACGTTTCCAGTAGACAACACACATTCATCTGGTAACAACCCGAAAAATGGGTTGGAAGTCTCCACAGCACTCTTCTGGATCTTCGTGTAATTCCGCCACTCCAACAGTCACTTTGATTTTGAGCTTTGTTAGCATGTTTAGGCCAGCCCACTGCCCAGGTCCTCTCTTGACCTGAGGACTCACAACAGGAGGATTAATTCAATCCCTCAGTTTTCATCTGTCTGACACCAGTAATTCAACTTAGAAATCCTAAGCTCCTCTTTTAGACTGCTGGTAGAGTGTTGCCAAGTTAGGACTTGATTATGGCAGATATCCATAGTGAGAACACACTGAACAGATCGTTCACAGAGCTAAGTACAGGTCACCACTGAAGCTAAGTACAGGTCACGAATTACCTACATAAGAATAAGATAAGATCAGATAAGGAAAAGATTCGTATACCGACTATTTGTAACCCTGGAGGGTAGCCACCCAGGAAAACCCAAGAAAGTCAGTGCGTCAATCGAGGACTGTCTAACATATTTCCATTGGGTCCCTTAATCTTGTCCCCCAGGAGCACACCCACTCCAGTCAAGACAACACCCAGGTAACCTAAAATTGCTGCTAGGTGAACAGGACAACAGTGAAAGGAAACGTGTCGAAAATGTAATATCCACCCGCCGGGAACTCGAACCCGACCCTCCCCGTGTGATGAAGCGGGCGCTTTAGCCACCAGCCACCGGGCCACCTCTAAAGTAAGCTTAGGCACTCCATACGACGCTTAGGCACTGTGTCCCGAACCCAAGGCACACCAGTACAAAGCGCCAGCCACTCCCACTCCTATAGTGTCCAGTCTCTTCATAAGCTATCCCCAAGTCCTACCTGATCACCGCCACTGAGAAGACTGTATCCTGCATCTAACACGCTTGTTAGAGTAAATAGTAACCATAAGAACATAATGATAATGAGGAACACTGCAACAGGGCTGTTGGCCCATGCAGCAGGTCCTTTACAATCCATCCCACTAACAAAACCTTTACCAAAAAAAAAATAAAACCAACGCCAATTTTCAAACTACCCAAGAAAAATAACTCTGATAACTCTATCCACCCATACGCAAGTCCCACTCAAATCCAACCCCTCTCACTCATGCATTTTATCCAACCTAAATATTTAAACTTCCCAGGTTTTAGCCTCAAATAACCCAACTCAGGCGTAGACGTTTCCACTCCTCAACACCCTATTTCCAAACTCAATACTTTCCTAAGAGTCCCTTTCTCTAATCTAACTTATGCATAACTTTAAATCCTTACTGCGGCGTTCTCTCATTGGAGGAGATATCCTCAAGATCTTATTTTTATTAAAAGTACCTTTAATAATACCCATCCTTCCATTTACACACTTCGATCATGTCTCCTCCTCAATCTTCGTCTAACAAGTAAAGTAATTTAAAGATCTTTCAATCTTTACTTCAATAAAGAAGATTCAAATGCGATGTTTTTAATATTAGTCATTCTACCCTGAATGTTTTCTACACGAATTCATGTCCATTCAAAATATGGAGACCAGAACGAAAGCTGCATAATCTAGGTGAGGCCTACTATTGACGTAAAAGCTGTCTAATATCCTCTGACACTTCTGTTTGCTTAACCACTTCTCCGAAATAAATCCCAGTAATCTGTTTGCCTTATTACGTAACGCTTAGGCATTGCTGTACAATGGTTAAAAGTTTACATGCTTAACAACACCCCCAAGACCTTTATTCACAATCTGTATGGCTACGTTCTACTTAATTTACTCGTGAATCCATCTGAGTATCTTAATCAAGCTAGCTTATCGAGATATTTTTTGTTTTCTTTATTATTCACACTGGCCGTATTCCCACCATGGCACGGGTGGCCCAAAAAAGAAAAACTTCACCATCATTCACTCCATCACTGTCTTGCCAGAGAAGGGTTGCATTACACTGCAGTTTTAAACCTGCAACATTAACACCCCTCCTTCAGATTGCATGCACTGTACTTCCCATCCACCAGGACTCAATGTCTGGCCTGCCGGGTTCCCTGACCACCTTCATAAAAGTACTTTGCTCACACTCCGAACACACGTCAAGTATTAAAAACCAATTGTCCTCCATTTCATCTCCTATCAATATGGCTTCTTAATGAATCTCCAGTATAGGACTCGCTTCATAATAGGAAACGTGGTCGAAACTGTTCCTAGGTGAAGAGTGAGGGAACGTGGATTAAAGGACCGCTATAAATAAGTGGTAAAATATGAGATAGAATCTTGGTAGGATTCCATGTAGTGTGTTTCATGGGAAAATACCCATGATTTAATCCTTCACTCATCAGGTCTCAAATACTTAATAGAGCTTGACCTCTAACGGGTATACTCGTTTTAATAGACGTTGAACCTGTTATTTGGTGGGCCTGTGAAATCTACTAGTATAATAATACAAAGTTAAGGAATCATTGGCAGAATATGATCTGCCATTCCCAGAGAGAGTGTGCACATCTGTTTACCTCGTGGTTTGCTGCCAGGAGGATCATGCAAGATTTTTATTATGGAATCACGACTTCAAAAACTGGGACAAAGCAGAACGGATACCCGATCCTGCTGGCGAATAAGAACCGTGTCGGTTGTAGCAGTGGACATCTGAAATGAGATGGGTGAATGGAGAGAATAAGGAGCATAACAAATCACCCACAGTATAAGTAACCATGTATAGTATCTATAGCAGACTGATAACACACATGACCCCACGTTGGGGGAGGGGGAGGGGGGGGAGTATGCGTTGTAATATGGATAGTGGATGAGAGGGTAGATCCAGCTAACATACACGTGGCCCCCGAGGAGAAAATGCTGGTAAGGGGTGTATTACAGTATACAAAGAGCATTCTCTTGATATATACATGTGTAACCTACTCCCCTCCCCCTTCATTCAGTTAAACTAATAATAATCTATATAGTCCACATTAAATAATAGCGCCGTACTTGCATGTGCTATTCCCATTTATACCATGTCTCGGATAGATAATGGTCCATGATTGAGAGGACGAAGGAGCCACCTGCAGTGCAGGGTTGCTAAGTTATACACACATGTCTACACGGGGTACCTATGGATAAACCAATATGTACTATGTATTGACCTCCACAATGAGAATTACTTAGTATGAATGAAATGATGAGGTAACATAACAACATAACCCGTTATAAAATTTCCTACCTGCTTTAAAATAGGAATTACATAGCTATCTTCCACATATCAGACACTACACCTGTTTGAATGAGATAAATTAAAAATAAATAATAATCTAATAATAATGCATAATACAATACATAATAATCATATGCTTCTGCTAGTTGCACAGCTGGTAATAGTAAACATGTTTTTACATTCCTGGGAGGCAGGTTTCTCTCGTGCATGGTGTTCATTTTTTTTTAACAGTCACTTGGCCAAATTTCGTTTCTAACCATGGGTCCAGTGAACTACTGTAGTTAGCCTCAAAAACATCCGTTTTCTCATTCAGTGAAAGAACATGAGGAACTACTAGAGATCAAATTTGGGACAAAAATTGATGCGCTTTCTTGCTTGCCGACATCTCTGCCACCATATTATGGCCCTCTTTTTAATCATTCCAGAGTACATATCATGTTTCTGTCTAATTAGTGTTTAATATGTCATATTATAAGAATTTGTTTATAGATAAAATAAGCAGCGTACATGTTGATAATAGCATCATATATCAAGTAATATATTCTCGTCTCTCCAGAGTGAACACGGAACGAATTAATGGCTTTTCAGTAATTTAAAATGAGGAAAATTAATTTGAGATATACGAGTAAATTGAGTATACGAGACTAGCCTCCTAGGAACGGATTAAAACTTGTAAATCAAGTTCCACTGTATATCTTACAAGAGTTTTACCCTGGGAGAGAGTCCCATGGATAAACACCCCCGTGGCCCAGTCTGTGACCATGCCATCCTGGTAGATCAGAAGCCCTATGATCAACCAGTCTGTTACTGCTGGCTGCGTCGCAAAATCCAACGTACGAGCCACAGCCCGGAGCTGGTCATGTTCCGACTTTAGGTTGTATTTGTCCATGCCTGCTTGAAGACACCCAGGCAGGGGTCTATAGGTATAATCCCCCTTAATGTAAGCTGGGAAGCGCAGTTGAACAGTCATACAGGCCCCATGACACTTATTTGCGAGTAGGTCTCTTAACCTACTAGTGACACCCTGCTTTTATTGGAGGATGTTAGCATTGAGTCGCCAAGTCTCTTTAGCATTCATTGATGAGTGCATTTTCAAGTGCAAGTTCAGTACTAGTCCCTCTAGGATTGGCCAGTGTATATAAATCATTACTCTCCCGCCTGCATTCCAGGAAGTACAAGGTTCAGACTTCAAGCGCTCCCAGTAATTGAGGTGTTTTTTCTCCGATATGCGCGCGCGTGAAGGTTTCTCTTACATTTTCTAGGTCAGCATTCACCTGCCTTGAACGTGCACTTAATGCGCAGCAATAATCCATCTAGATATGAATAAGCGAACCCTGAATAAAGTCATACAGGGCTTGGCCTCCCGAGTATTTATGAAGGTCTCATTATCCATCCTGTCATTTATCTAGCAGATGGCAATTCATACAATTTATGGTCCTTGAAGGTGAGTCCTCCGACATGATCACTCCAAATCTTTGACGTTGGTTTTTTCACTCTATTTAGATGGAAAAATTTGTTTTGTACTCGGATAAGTTTTAATATCCTCATGTTACCATATCGGAGTAATGAAGATTTTATCATCGTTGAACTGCATATTGTTTTTCTGCCGCCCACTGAAAGCTTAGGGTTGATGATCGCCCTGGAGCCTTGCTGTAGCTCTCCAAGTGGAAGACACTGCCATGCGAATTCGGGTGTCCAATACTGCAAAGACACGGTGCTTGAGTGGCTGGCATCCTACGTCTATGCCAAATATAGGATTAGACACACGATGGGGGGTGAGTACTGTGCCTTGTGGACAGAGCTTCTTCACTGTAGCTTGCCTCAACTTTAACACTGTTGAAATACTACTCTTTTGCGTGTTCTGTTTGAGTGTAGGAAATTATAGATCATCTACCAACTTTCCTGTTATTCCCTTTAGCACGCATTTCTGGTGTGCTATACACCATGGTCACACTTTTTCGAAGGCCTTTGCAAGGGCGGGGGGGGGGGGGCCGGGGTGGAGTGAAGTCAGTATATATACATCTGCATTAATTGTTGTCATCTAGTGCATCTAGGACTTGTCATAGTGACTCCAGGAGAGCTGAGACAGACAGGAGCGACCTGTCTGCTAAATCCATGATTTTCCCTGGGTTGTTAACTTGATAGGTTATCTAGATGGGTGGCGATCCTGCTTCTTAAGACCCTTTCAAAGATTTCAATGCTCTGGGATATTAGTGCTATTGGTCATGATAGCTTGCTATTGCTCCACCAGCCCCCTTTGTGAGATTTGGGCTATCGCTCGTGTTGTTTTTAGTCAGTATGGACGACCCCCCGTGTCCATGCTTCTTCTCCATAGGATGGTAAAAGCTAGTTTTAAGTGGCTTCTTGCAGTTCTTGATGAACACGGAGTGCTCACTGAGTCTGGCCCTGGGAGCTGAAGTGGCATAGGCATTCATTTATCGCCTTTCGAAGTCATTGGCATGCAGGATAATATCAGATAGGCTTGTCTTTCAACCAAGATTCCTTTGGCTCATAACAACATTCATTCTTGATCTTTCGATATATAGTATATATATATATTTATATATAATCGTATATATATATATATATATATATATATAAAGAGAGAGAGGAGAGAGAAGTGAGGAGAGAGGAGAGAGAGAGAGAGAGGTAAGAGCAGAAAGAGAGAGAGGACAAAACATTCACAAAGAATACACAATATAGATAAACAAAATAGGAACTCAGAGCTACAGTCTCGGTATACTCGTCCATGCTCTCCGGCTAATTGGCACCGTGCCCAGAAGGCTGCAGGCATTCCTCTCTGAAGTTGCAACACGGATCTCTGAAAGAGGAAGCTGGTCCCGCGCTGTGGTTCTTGGATTTCTATGATGATCTATATCAACCAGCACTGAGGTTTGAGAACTTTAGAAGCACACTTGCCCATGCGCTCCCAAGGTCTCCGACCCTATTGGGTGAATTATAGCAACGGGGAAGTCTTCATCTATTGCCAGATCTTCTGGGTCTCCCTGTGGCTGGACCTCCACCCCCTTCCACTATAGGAGTAATGGCATTAAGTGTCCTGCCAATGTGGCAGCACAGGTTAGTTCATAGGCAATCTGCTTTCCTACCTTCCAAGTAAAGCATAGGTGGCTCCATCAGGATGCTTTTAGACTTCCATCAGACCTCGCACTTGGGGTTCCCAATGAGCTGCAACAGGTCTGTGGTGTAGACTTCTCTCTTATGATGTCATCTGGACCTCCTCATGTCGTGGGATTGATCTTTATCCCTACGCAGTCTGTGACACACAAGACCATAGAATTCCAAAGTGATCAGCTGTCCCCCCTGCGCACAATACACCCTATGTGTCGTGATGAAATGGGGATGGTCATAGCGAAGAGCCACACCAATCCGAATGGCCTGTGGGTCTAGTCATGTCCAAAGGGAGGAATGGAACATGGTCTAACAGGAATCTGAGTGCTGGTGCCTTCACTGCCACGAGACGATTTTTGTACCTTTCCTGAGTGTTTGGAGAGCAATGTGTTGGTGGATTTGTTTCCTTGATCGCGGCTTATGTTCCCCAAGTGGGACTGGTTTGTGTTCTATTGGGAGAGCTAGGTACTACTGGAGAAGTCTGTAAGGTGTTCCACCGAATCGCTGCTTCTCAGAAAACCCGGTGTCCTTGAGCTCCTTATCCACCGTTTTCAAGTCAATCGGGAACAATCTTTCTAGACTAAAGCACGTGGAAGAGCCAAACCAATGAAGACATGAAAAGCAGGTACAGCAACATACGTTTGCTTTTTCGCACCCCAGGCAACGCCATCAGGCAACCCATCAGGCAACCCTCTCCAGTCGCAACTGGGAGGCGTTGCCTAGATCCCATTGCTGATCCGCTAGTGACAGGTTGCTCATTGCCTTCTTAAAGGATTGACCTCAGGTGTGCAATCATAATTCATCATGAAGGGTTTCAAAACGAGGGTGGCGACACCTCAGGAAGTAATGATTCTTGTGCATAGTAAGACCCCTTGTGAGGAGATACAGAGCATCATGGGCATCAAGATTGCTTATTCTCTTCTCCATTCTCAAAAGGTCATTCATTTTTTTCTTTGAGGACAGTGTCGATGGCCTTGTGACCGGGGTTTGCTCCCAAGAGGGTACTGTTGGACAGAGTTGTAGTAGAGACTTCTGGGGGATTCTTCACACGGGCATTGATTATTTCTGGGTTCGCTGTGATGATTTTCACACAGGGGGGATTGAGAATGAGTCCAAGTCTTCTCCCTGTGTTTTCACCAGTTGTAGGTCCCTACAGGGACTCTTCAGTACCTGCCAGAGTGCCATCATCCAGGTACCAGATGCTGAGCTCGCTGCTTTAGGCTGGAAGTTAGTTCTTTACTGCCAAGCAAAAGAGAAGTGGAGCTAGTGGGTCACCCTGCTGAATACCTCTAATGAGGAATTTCATGTTCTCCAAACAAAAGAATTGAGGGTTTTGCTGTAGCTGGCTGAAATGAAAGGAAAAAAGGGGCTGAGGAACTGATCCCGAACAGCTGGCAAAACCAGCATTTTCTTCACCATATTTTAAAGGGATTTCTAAAATCAAGTTTGACTACAGCCTTGTCTTCTGGTAGGTCCCCGATGTAGGCCCTTGCAGCATGAGCTGCGGCTTCACTGCCTTGAGGGACACCAAAAACCCAGCTGGTGTGGCTGGAGTAAACTGGCAGTTCTAGGCGAATGTTTCTTACTGCTGCTTTGGCAACGAGACGGTGAAGAGTGTTTCCAACTGCAATGGGTCTGATTCCCCCATCCTTCTTTTCAATGCAATAGTGGGGGCTCCAAAAAGAAAGGTTTAATTTCTTCTGGATTCGCCCAGCCTGGCAGTTGTTAATGAAAGTTAACTCAGTGAGAAGAATTGATGCAGATGCACCGGGGTATGGATTTACCATCTCTTTGAGGTGCTGAGGTCGAATTCAGTGTAGCCTCCTGCAGATCCCGCTGGAAATGACACAATCAAAACTTTGCTCTTCCAGCGGCCAGCGGCAGCAGCGGACTTCCAAGCTCCCTTTCTTTTCTCCAACTATTTAGAGTACCAATGCTCCTATGATGACCTAGTTACAAGCAAAATGCACTACCCCAAAGTAGCACCCAGATGACCAAAGATTACCCAAAAGTGAAACCTACAAATCAAAAAAAAATAGAGATCAAAGGAGACTGCACACAAACCGAAAGCAAACCCCCCTGCCAGCTGAACAACGTAACCCTAAGCTTTGTATAACTACAACTTCTTTCTTAACTACAACAAATTCCTGTAGTATTATGAGGCACAATCTAAGAGGAAACAGCACCAGCCAGCAAGAAAAAACGAAAAAAAACTTTCAACGTGTAGCCAGGAGGACGCGGGGCCCCCGCAAACCCCCCCATCACCACCGCCCCAAGGGACCAAAAACAATAACAACAAAATGGCTGCCCAC
>NC_069470.1:15985001-16039144 GCF_026875155.1 Cherax quadricarinatus | reverse complement strand
GAATTTCAGCTTAACACATTCTCCCTTTAAAGAAAGACTTTTTGCGCCTCTGTGCACCAAGGAGTTTAATTTCAATTGTGTACGAGTCAAGTGAGTCTGACTACGTCGACGCTCTAGCCCTTTTCGTTTTTTCTCTTTGTTTACTTTAAAAAGGTCTGGAAGCTATTTCATTTCCTCCCCTGAAAAAAATGGTTCCTCTATGACATTGCAATTTTTTGCCAGTGTTGATATTGGTGTAAGACTCACAACCAAAATTCTCGCTTTTTTTTCCCCCTTTAGTTATGAAAGGCAAATATTCATACAAAGTCAGAAGTTCAAAATAGACCCAAAAGACACAAGTGCCAAGTTCAAGAACACCCCCAACCATTTCAACCCAGATCCCCCACTCAATACGACACACACCCCCCCAAAAACACCTCAGAGCCCTCTTGTATGTGTGGTAATAAGGGTACATATAATGAATAAGGGGAGGGTCGGGCGAGGTTAACCCCTTATCAAAAATTTACAAAGATGAAAAGAGAGAGAGAGAAAGAGAGAGGGGGAAGAGAGAGAGAGAGGAGGGAGGGGGAGAGAGAGAGAGAGGAGACAAAGTGGGTAATTATGAGTTTACCTGGAGGAGTTCGGGGGTCAACCCCCCCGCGGCCCGGTCTGTGCCGGGCCCTTCGGGTGGATCAGCGCCTGAAAAACCAGGTGTTGTGCTGGCTGCACGAAAACCCCAAGTCGAGCCACAGCCGGCGATCAGGAATGATTTGGTGCTTGCCCTGCCAGCTTGGGGGGGGAACTTATGTCCCCACATGAACTTTTTTTTTTTCTTTCGATTTCTTTCATTTTTTTGTACGTAAAGAAGCCCCCTTTAAAAGTAATGTGACCAAGTTTAAATAAGATAGTAAAAAAACCTGAAAAAAAAATTATTTACAAATAATCATACATTTTAAACAGAAATTTCGACATGGGATTGGAAAAGTGTTTTGGCTTTTTTACGATAAAACAAAGCTAAACTGTATCTCTAAGGTTGACGTTCTGTAAAATTTTCCTTTCTTCATTCAAAAAAAAAAAAATTTGTATGGTTTTGACTTTCAGCCAAATATTGCTTTTGCCCCCACATAAATCAAAAAAAAAATTTTTAATTCCAAAAAACAAACCCTTAGCTTGTAAAAAATTTTCCTTTATGTTCTCTGTAATTTTTACTTTTTGCTATATTAAAGAATTTACTTGCCATATATGTGAATAACTTACTTCGAGATAACCCGCGAAACAGCCGGACCCCCTTTTTTTTTTTTTTTTTCGAGGAAAAAACATTTTTCAAGTTTTACGATTCGAGTGTTATCATAGTTACCATGTTCGTTTTCTTTAAAAAAGGACCCGGAGGGAAAAAAAGAGAAGGAAGCCCCTTTGAGAATGGGAATCTATTTTTCCCCGAGGGAGCGTTGGGAATATCCCTTTATTTTTCTTCGGGAGTATTTACATATTCTTTGTTTTTTATTTGTTTATTATTTTCATTTTAGATCAATTGTGTAGAAAAATAAGCCGTGAATATAATAGGTTATATTTAGCATTTCCCCGGCCCCCCCGAGATGGAATTTTTCCATACGTCAGCAAAAGGGTGTCGGGGGTTTCCCGGGTTTGGGTTTGGAACTTACGTATAAACCCCGCCAATGTATTATGATCCCAAATCGTAAATTTTATTATCTTAGAAAGAAAAATACAATAAATAACGAAAAAAAGGGAAAAAAAAAAAAAATTGGGGAGGGAGCACCCCCTGCCGCGGGTGATGACGTCACCCTGGTTTTTTTAAATTCCCATAATTCCTTGTGGAAGTCTTTTGAACAATGATTCTGGTACCGTTGTGTTCCCAGGAGTTAAGCTATTTTTCTATAAATTAATCGTTTGTGAATTTTTCGACAAAATTTTTCTTTCGCGGGGTAAGTTAAAATTCCCCTTTGAAGGCCGGGGGTTGTTGGTAATCCCCTTATGTGTGGAGGGGTGCGGGGTTTTGAACATTTCGGGGCCCCTGACACTTTTTTGTAGGGTCTTTTAAACGTGCTAGTGCCCCCTGTTTTTCTTGGGGGGAGGGTTTGATCGTCTCCCAAAGTTTTTTTGCTTTCGTAGAGGTGTTTTTCGTGTGCAGTTCGGTACTAGCCCTCGGGTTTTTCCCAGGTGAAATTTAATCATGTATCTCCCCCCCTGCTTCCGGGAATAAGGTTTAGGAACCCTAAGCGCTCCCAGTAATTGAGGTTTTTTATCTCCGTTATGCGTCCCTTTTAAAAGTTCTCGTACATTTTTAGGTCGGCAATTTCACCTCCCTTAAAAGGTGCTGTTAGTGTGCAGAAATTTTCCCAGCCTAGATGAAAAGTGACCTAAAAGAGTGTCATCATGGGTTTGGGCCCCCTGTTTTGAAGGTTTTCATTATCCACCTGTCTTTTTTCTAGCAGATGCTTTTGATACAATGTTATGGCCCTTTAAAGGGGATCCTCGACATAATCCTCCCGGTCTTTGAGTTGGGTTTCGCTCTATTTTTTGGCCAGAATTTGTTTTGTACTCTGATGAAAGATTTAATTTCCTCATGTTTACATATTGAGTAATTGAAATTTCTCATCGTTGAACTTAAATTTGTTTTTGCGCCCACTGAAAGATTTGGTTGATGTCCCCCCTGGACCCTTGGTGTCTGCAAGGGCCCCTGTCATGCAGATTCGGGGTCATTGCAAAGGAAAGACCGGTCTGTGGCTGCATCCTTGTCTATGTGGATATGAGGTGAGGAACAAGTGGGAGGGTACTGTCCCTTGTGGAAAGGCTTTTCACCGAGCTGCCTGGCTTTCCCTTTGTTGACGATATCTCTGTTTTCTGTTAGTGAAATTATTGATCCATCGACCGATTTTTTCTGTTATTCCTTTAGCAGCATTTTGTGCGCTTTTTCGCCATTGGTCAAAATTTTTCGAAGGCTTTTGCAAAGTTGTTATATTACATCTGCATTCTTTTTGTCTTCTAGTGCATTTAGGACCTTGTCGGTGATCCAATATTTGGACAGCAGGAGCGCCTGTTCTAAACCATGTTCCCCTGGGTTGTGTAACTGAGGGGTTTCTGATGGTGGTGATCTTCTTCTTAGGACCCTTTCAAAGATTTTTTGATATGGGATTTTATTATATTGGTCTGTAGTCTTTGCTGTTTGCTTTCTGCCCCCTTTGTGGAGTGGGGCTATGTTGTTTTTTTTTGAAACTGTGGACGACCCCCGTGTCCATGCTCCCTCTATGGGATGGAAAGGTCGTGATGGGGTTTTGCAGTTCTTGATGAAACCAGAGTTCCATGAGTTGGCCCGGGGGAGAGGCAGGGGGCATGTATTTATCCCCTGTTCGAAGTCTTTTGGGGCGTCGGATAATGGATAGGCTTGTGTTAATAAAATTTTGGGCTTCAAAAAAAATTTTAATTTTGATCTTCGACTCTCAGTCTGGTTAGCGGCTTTGCAAAAAAAATGAGTCATATTGGGTTGAGTAGCTCACTCTTTCCCTGTGTATCTGTGTGGACCCTTTTGTTTAAGTGGGGCCCAAAATTTCGGACGTTGTTCTCGATTTTGATTTGGCAAAAGAGAAGAAATACTTTGGGTTTTTTTCGATTTCATTTATGGTTTTTAGTTTTTCCCCGGGGTTTTCCGATCCAAAAGGGTTCTTTTAGCTTAAGTTCGTGTTTGCTTTTTCTCGCCCAGTGTCCCCCTACGCATTTCAGATATATTGACCCTTTTAGCCGCTTGTTATTCTTTTCCGTCCCCTGTAAAGGGAGCCCCTGTCTCTTTCTATTTTACTCTATCCTCCTTTTTCTTAGGGAAAAAAGCCTTGGCATACTCGGTGCACCGAGTTAACTTTCTAGGCATATTGGGGTTGTGTTGCTTTATTTTTCCCGCTTATATCGGTTAGGATTGGTTTACTTGGTCCCATTTATGTTTTTGTTTTGAAGTTGAATTTGGTGAATGCTCCCTCTGATAGTTATTTTGTCGGTTGGGGCTCCACGATAATGTCTGAACTAATTTTATGTTGTGATCTGAGTATATTGTTTTTGTATGGTGACATTTCTTATCAGATCATCATTGTTAGTGAAGATGAGGTCCCTGTTTTTCCAGTCTAGTGGCTTTTATTTTCTGGGTTTTAAAATTTAATTTTGGCAGAGATTTAAAAGCCGGTGAGTGTGAGTTTTCTCAGGCTGCCTCCTGGTGTTATTACTGCAACAAAATTATTTGCATATTTCCCCCATTTTAGGTGCCTTAAGTTGAAATCCCCAGGGCAAGATGTTTTGGGGGCGGAGTGGAAGATTTTTCCCGAAGGGTAAAATTTTTTAAAAGTGTTCCTGGAATTGTTTTGTTGATAAAATTAGAAAACTGTATACATCAATTAAAAAAGAGGTTCAGTTTTTATGATAACTTCCACTTGAGTTAGTTCAGGTACTGCCCCCTAATGTACCTCACTGAAATAATAAAATGCCACACAATGGGAAAGCTGGACCCTTTCCCCCCAAACCCTAGATTGTAAACGTATTACTAAAAAAAAAAAAAAAAAAAAAAAAAAACTAGGTAAAATTTACAAAGACAATGAGATAAATCACTGTGGTGGGCTTTCGGCATCCTGGGTAACAAGTTACTTGTTTATATGTTGCAAGCATAAGTGTTCGCGTAGAAGATGGAAACCAGTCCCAAAAAAATGTCACCACGCGTTATATGTATGGAAGTTTACCAATAACCAAGTGTACATTTTCATTTGAAATTTCTTTTGTTGATGTAAATTAGGTGGAAATGGTACACCCTGGGGCGTAATAAAAATCTCAATTCCAAAGTCACACACTAGGCCAGCTTCTGGAGGGTACCAGGTTTTAATGTGTTTATTATGTGTCAGTGCGAGTCTGCAGTCATTTTTTTGGTGTATCGAAGTTAAACATACAATCCAGTTGATCAAATAGTCTAAAACAATTTACACAATGTTTTAAAATAAATAAATGATTCAAAAATTTTTACTATTACAATTTTAACTAGGGCAGCCCCTGATGAGTGGCAGGAAATAGATGTTAAAGGCTGACTCTTGCTTTAAAACGTTGAAAGGTAAAGAATTACTCAAGGAGAAAGTATTCATGAAATGAACATTTTGCAGCAGTAAGTTGTTCACAGTTTTAAAAAACCAAAAAATAAGTTCAATCACACCCCAGAGAACACTGCATTTGAAATATTAGGGATTTAGCGTCGTTTTAGTCTGAACAGAAAAAAGTATTAGAAAACACGCAAGACATGGACAAACAATTTAATTAGTAACCGTATTTAATAGTTCAGTTACACTGAGCGGCATGTTTTTCACTGTTTATCAAATGAAGGAGTGACCTGAACCACTCTGAGCCTTTTAAAGTCTTAAAAAGGTTTCAAATGACAATTAATGTTGGGGGGAAACGCACTTAAAACCCTTTAGACACGTTGGGGCAGATGAATTTCATGGTAAGCCCCTCACCACAAACTTATATGTTTATAAAATGAACCTCTGGTGTCCCCCTCAAAATGTCAGCCTGCAATGCTGTCAATTGTTTTTAAGCCATACAGGAAAAAAAATGGTATCCAGCAGCATGCGAAGTTACACAGACATGCTGGGGCCCTGGACGCATAAAGCGGCTGCCTTAGCTTGTTTTGGCTGCTTTTGTGTGCCCTCAGCTTGCTTGACTGTTTGCTGCCCAAGCCGCGCCAACACCCGGACACCCCTTGCAGCAGGAGGCAGGAAAGGAGCCCGCAAGATGAGCGGAGTGCGGCACAGGGACACGGGCACTCAAGCACCCTTTGGTTTTTGCAAAAACCGCCTCTAGCCCCCAAGCAAGTGAGGGGAAAAAGGCTGATTCCCAAAATTGAGGAAGGAGAAGGGCAAGGAAGGGGTATTACCCCGCTAGAACAGGCAATTTGGGTGTAGTGGCCCGCAGGTCCCGCAAATGCAATTTTCAAGGTCATTCTGTCGTGGACAAACTTGATCGTTTTCTCGATTGTTTACACAGCTTCGAAAAAACAGTTAAATTGGTTCTTGATCAGTGTTGTTGGGGGAAAACTAACCTGACGCTTTGGGGGGTGTGGCCCTTTTATTTCTTTGCAAACTTTTTGGAAAACCTCGTTCTTTTTTCGGGCCTGTTTATAAATAGTTTCAAATCTGCCTTTCCCTCATCTACGTCAACACCATCAGCTATACTTAGCTACAGGGGTTTCACACTGGCGATGGGCTAAAGGGGTAAGGTGAATAGAAGGGACAAGGAAGGGAATTTTACTTCGTAGATACGGCAATATGGGGGTAGGGCCCGTGGGTCGAGTGCGATTTTAAGGGCATTCAGTGGGCCCCCAGTGTCTCGAGAGTTACCCAAAATGTATACTTTTTAATTACTCCAAACCGCAGCATTAAAACATCTAGCAAAAGTGTCTTGGAATGACGACAAATTTTTTATACTTAAAAATAGTTTCCAACCGAAGGTTCGGCCGGAAACATGTTTTAAACGTTCACAAAAGGCTGGCTTGGGCGCTGTTTAGCCCGGATCGCTAAACCGCCTTATCCCTTGAGTAAAGGGAGGTTAAGGGTACCCGGGAAATAGGAAGTCGAGGAAGGGGACATTCACCCCATAGCACTGCGTATGGGTGTAAGTGGCATGGGGTCTTAAGTGCCTTTTCAAAGGGCACCCCGCAGGCCGACATTCTCACTCTTTTAAGCCACGTAGGTACTGTGGTAGACAAAAGTCCTAAGTCAGTGAAAACCCTGTGCAAATAGTTTCAACAAATCTGGGACACTTTTTAAAACTTTTAGCACAAACTTACTTTGTTTATAGGGAACCTCTGGCATGTCCCCCTTAAAAAGTCAGTATGCAAAAGCTCGTTAAGTTGTTCTTAACTAAGCCACTACAGGAAACACTGGTATGCCAGCAGCACTGTAGAACGTATACGTAGACATGCTGGGGGTCAGGAGCTGTAACTGCAGGCAGCCTTAGCTTGTCCTGGCTAGCTTGGAATGCTGCTTTCAAGCTTGCTTGAATGTGCTTGCTAAGCCCGTGCCAACCACTTGAATATTTGCTTGTAGCAGGCAGGTAGGCACACAGGAGACATATTCGTAAGATGAGTGGAGTGCGGCACAGAGGACTGACACGGGCACTCAAGCATTTATGTGGTCTGGCAAAAACCGCCTCTAGACCATAAGTAAATAGAGGTGAATGGCTGAGTTCCAAATCGAGGAAGGAGGGGAGAGAGGCGAGGTGGAGTGAAGGTGTAGCCTCCTACAGCCACTACACATTAACATATTTGTGTTTCACTAGGTATATCACTAGTCACAGTTCACACATAAGAGTTCCAGCAGCAATTCAGCTGCGCTCCAACGATATTTGTTGCATGATGAGTTATCAGTCGGGTGAGATAAGCAGTTCTGATATAGAAGGCCTAGGACTTCACTCAACACACACGTCCTCTCCCCTCAACCACTCAGGCCTAACTGCTAATTTTCATAGTCACCGTCTTGTTGAATCCTTTGGGTTTTCTTTCATCTGCCTTGGGTATTTGACTGACTCCACTACTAATACTACTACCTCCACTTCCTCTCTTGTTCCCGTCCCTGTTGCTGTGCTTATATATTCTCCTTCTTCCTCTCCTTTTGTTAGTGTGCCTTTATAAATGGTACAAGTCGGACAGAAACGTCATCGTAAGCTCCTCTCTTATATGTGGGGGTTATTTGTGTAACATCCTTCAACTTTGGTGGAGGTTGGTTTTGTGATCGGCGGAAGTCAGGGTTCAATACGACGTACACTGTCAGTGGCCTATAAACAACAACAACACTTTTGTGTGTTGGTGGGTGAGTGTGATAAAGTGAACAATAACAGTGTTTGTGGTGTTAACACAGGTGGTAACACTGTGGTGTCTAACAAGGTGAGTAACCCATCCTTTTTCATACCCATCTGTTGCTAGTGTACATGAGAGGGTTTGACCCTTTGAAATTATAGTTTTATTAAGGCGCCAGGACATGATCATATTGTGTCTTGTTGACTGTCTTACTGCTCAGGTGTTGACTGTGTTACCTGCTCAGGTGTTGACTGGTTACCTGCTCAGGTGTTGACTGTGTTACCTGCTCAGGTGTTGACTGTGTTACTGCTCAGCTGTTTGACTGGGGTTAGCTGCTCAGTGTTGATGTGTTACCTGCTCAGGTGTTGGACTGTGTTACTGCTCAGGTGTTGACTGTGTTCCCTGCTCAGGTGTTGACTGTGTTAGCTGCTCAGGTGTTGACTGTGTTACCTGCTCAGCTGTTGACTGTGTTAGCTGCTCAGGTGTTGACTTTTGTTACCTGCTCAGGGGGTTGACTGTGTTACTGCTCAGCTGTTGATGTGTTAGCTGCTCAGTGTTGGCTGTTACTGCTCAGGTGTTGACTGTGTTACCTGCTCAGCTGTTGACTGTGTTAGCTGCTCAGGTGTTGACTGTGTTAGCTGCTCAGGTGTTGACTGTGTTACTGCTCAGGTGTTGACTGTGTTACCTGCTCAGGTGTTGACTGTGTTACCTGCACAGCTGTTGACTGTGTTACCTGCTCAGGTGTTGACTGTGTTACCTGCTCAGCTGTTGACTGTGTTAGTTGCTCAGGTGTTGACTGTGTTAGCTGCTCAGGTGTTGACTGTGTTAGCTGCTCAGCTGTTGATTGTGTTAACTGCTCAACTGTTGGCTGTTACCTGCTCAGGTGTTGACTGTGTTACCTGCTCAGCTGTTGACTGTGTTAGCTGCTCGGTTTTGACTGGTTAGTGCTCAGCTGTTGCCCCTGTTTTGGGGCTGCTCAGGTGTTGACTTTTCTTACCTGTCAGGTGTTGACTGTTATTGCTCAGGTGTTGACGTGTTAGCTGCTCGTGTTGACGTGTTAGCTGCTCAGCTGTGGACGTGTTCCCTGCTCAGCTGTTGATTGTGTTGGGGCCCTCGCTCAGCTGTTGGCTTTTAAACCTGCTCAGGTGTTGACTTGTTACTGCTCAGCTGTTGACTGTGTTAGCTGCTCAGTGTTGACGGTGTTAGCTGCTCAGGTGTTGACTGTGTTAGCTGTTTTCAGGTGTTGACTGTTTTTACGCTCAGTGTTGATGTGTTACCTGCCTCAGCTGTTGACTGTGTTTCTGCTCAGCTTTTGGCATGTTAGCTGTTGAGGTGTTGACTGTGTTAGCTGCTCAGGTGTTGACTGGGGTTAGCTGCTCAGCTTTTGACTGTTTTAGTTTGCTCAGGGTGACTGTCTTACCCGCTCAGGTGTTGCTGTTTCTGCTCAGCTGTTGACTGGTTAGCTGCTCAGGTGTTGACTGTGTTAGCTGCTCAGGTGTTGACGTGTTAGCTCCCTAGTTTTTGGGACTGTGTTCCTGCTCAGTGTTGGTGTTCCCTGCTTCAGGTGTTGGACTTTGTTACTGCTCAGTGTTGACTGTGTTAGCTCCCTCAGGTGTTGACTGTGTTAGCTGCTCAGGTGTTGACTGTTTTAGCTGCTCAGGTGTTGACTGTCTTACCTGCTCAGGTGTTGACTGTTATCTGCTCAGCTGTTGACTGTGTTAGCTGCTCAGGTGTTGACTGTGTTAGCTGCTCAGGTGTTGACTGTGTTAGCTGCTCAGCTGTTTGCTGTGTTACCTGCTCAGCTGTTGATTTTGTTAGCTGCTCAGCTGTTGGCTGTGTTAGCTGCTCAGGTGTTGACTGTTACCCGCTCAGGTGTTGACTGTGTTAGCTGCTCAGGTATTGACTGTGTTCCCTGCTCAGCTGTTGAGTGTGTTAGCTGCTCAGCTGTTGATTGTTAACTGCTCAGGTGTTGACTGTGTTAGCTGCTCAGCTGTTGACTGTGTTAGCTACTCAGGTGTTGACTGTGTTCCCTGCTTAGATGTTGACTGTGTTAGCTGCTCAGGTGTTGACTGTTAGCTGCTCAGGTGTTGACTGTGTTAGCTGCTCAGCTGTTGACTGTGTTACCTGCTCAGCTGTTGACTGTGTTAGCTGCTCAGGTGTTGACTGTGTTAGCTGCTCAGGTGTTGACTGTGTTACCTGCTCAGGTGTTGACTGTGTTACCTGCTCAGCTGGTGACTGTGTTACCTGCTCAGGTGTTTACTGTGTTACTTGCTCAGGTGTTGACTGTTAGCTGCTCAGGTGTTGACTGTGTTAGCTGCTCAGGTGTTGACTGTGTTAGCTGCTCAGTTGTTGACTGTTAGCTGCTCAGGTGTTGACTGTGTTAGCTGCTCAGGTGTTGACTGTGTTAGCTGCTCAGGTGTTAACTGTGTTAGTTGCTCATGTGTTGACTGTGTTAGCTATTCAGCTGTTGACTGTGTTAGCTGCTTAGGTGTTGACTGTGTTACCTGCTCAAGTGTTGACTGTGTTAGCTGCTCAGGTGTTGACTGTTAGCTGCTCAGGTGTTGACTGTGTTAGCTTCTCAGCTGTTGACTGTTAGCTGCTCAGGTGTTGACTGTGTTAACTGCTCGGGGGTTGACTGTGTTAGCTGCTCAGCTGTTGACTGTGTTAGCTGCTCAGCTGTTGACTGTGTTAGCTTCTCAGGTGTTGACTGTGTTAGCTGCTCAGCTGTTGACTGTGTTACCTGCTCAGCTGTTGATTGTGTTAGCTGCTCAGCTGTTGGCTGTTACCTGCTCAGGTGTTGACTGTGTTACCTGCTCAGCTGTTGACTGTGTTAGCTGCTCAGGTGTTGACTGTGTTAGCTGCTCAGGTGTTGACTGTGTTAGCTGCTCAGGTGTTGACTGTGTTACCTGCTCAGGTGTTGATTGTGTTACCTGCTCAGCTGTTGACTGTGTTATCTGCTCAGCTGTTGACCGTGTTAGCTGCTGAGGTGTTGACTGTGTTAGCTGCTCAGGTGTTGACTGTGTTAGCTGCTCAGCTGTTGACTGTTTTAGCTGCTCAGGTGTTGACTGTCTTTCCCGCTCAGGTGTTGACTGTTATCTGCTCAGCTGTTGACTGTGCTAGCTGCTCAGGTGTTGACTGTGTTAGCTGCTCAGGTGTTGACTGTGTTAGCTGCTCAGCTGTTGACTGTGTTACCTGCTCAGCTGTTGGCTGTTACCTGCTCAGGTGTTGACTGTGTTACCTGCTCAGCTGTTGACTGTGTTAGCTGCTCAGGTGTTGACTGTGTTAGCTGCTCAGGTGTTGACTGTTTTAGCTGCTCAGGTGTTGACTGTCTTACCTGCTCAGGTGTTGACTGTTATCTGCTCAGCTGTTGACTGTGTTAGCTGCTCAGGTGTTGACTGTGTTAGCTGCTCAGGTGTTGACTGTGTTAGCTGCTCAGCTGTTTGCTGTGTTACCTGCTCAGCTGTTGATTTTGTTAGCTGCTCAGCTGTTGGCTGTGTTAGCTGCTCAGGTGTTGACTGTGTTAGCTGCTCAGGTATTGACTGTGTTCCCTGCTCAGCTGTTGACTGTGTTAGCTGCTCAGCTGTTGATTGTTAACTGCTCAGGTGTTGACTGTGTTAGCTGCTCAGCTGTTGACTGTGTTAGCTGCTCAGGTGTTGACTGTGTTCCCTGCTTAGATGTTAACTGTGTTAGCTGCTCAGGTGTTGACTGTTAGCTGCTCAGGTGTTGACTGTGTTAGCTGCTCAGCTGTTGACTGTGTTACCTGCTCAGCTGTTGACTGTGTTAGCTGCTCAGGTGTTGACTGTGTTAGCTGCTCAGGTGTTGACTGTTACCTGCTCAGGTGTTGACTGTGTTCCCTGCTTAGATGTTGACTGTGTTAGCTGCTCAGGTGTTGACTGTTATCTGCTCAGGTGTTGACTGTGTTAGCTGCTCAGCTGTTGACTGTGTTACCTGCTCAGCTGTTGACTGTGTTAGTGCTCAGGTGTTGACTGTGTTAGCTGCCTCAGGTGTTGACTGTACCTGTTTAGGTGTTGACTGTGTTACCTGCTCAGCTGTTGACTGTGTTACCTGCTCAGGTGTTTACTGTGTTACTTGCTCAGGTGTTGACTGTTAGCTGCTCAGGTGTTGACTGTGTTAGCTGCTCAGGTGTTGACTGTGTTAGTTTGCTCAGGTGTTGGACTGTTAGCTGCTCAGGTGTTGACTGTGTTAGCTGCTCAGGTGTTGACTGTGTTAGCTGCTCAGGTGTTAACTGTGTTAGTTGCTCATGTGTTGACTGTGTTAGCTATTCAGCTGTTGACTGTGTTAGCTGCTCAGGTGTTGACTGTGTTACCTGCTCAAGTGTTGACTGTGTTAGCTGCTCAGGTGTTGACTGTTAGCTGCTCAGGTGTTGACTGTGTTAGCTTCTCAGCTGTTGACTGTTAGCTGCTCAGGTGTTGACTGTGTTAACTGCTCAGGTGTTGACTGTGTTAGCTGCTCAGCTGTTGACTGTGTTAGCTGCTCAGCTGTTGACTGTGTTAGCTTCTCAGGTGTTGACTGTGTTAGCTGCTCAGGTGTTGACTGTGTTAGGTGCTCAGTTGTTGACTGTGTTAGGTACTCAGGTGTTGACTGTGTCAGGTGTTAACTGCTCAGGTGTTGACTGTGTCAGGTGTTGACTGTGTCAGGTGTTAGCTGCTCAGTTGTTGACTGTGTCAGGTGTTAGCTCCCGGTGGACTGTGTCAGGTGTTAGTGCTCAGGTGTTGCTGTTGGGTGTAAAGTGTTGAGGTTTTTTTTTTTCAAGTGTTAGTTGCTCATGAGCAGCAGGTGTTAGGTGTTCGGGAAAAGCAGCGGGGGTTTGATCCAGGAGTATGGTGTTGGTTTTTCAGAAGCAGAAAGTGTTAGGTTCTGGGTACAGCAGGGTTAGGTGCTCAGGTAGCAGCAGCGGGTTGGTGGTTGGCAGCAGCGGTTTAAGTTAGTAATTTTTAAAAGGTTTTGTTACATAATAAACAAAAAGAACTAAACTGTGCAAAAAACGTTAAGATTTTTTTTGGGATTTTTAACCCGGGGGGTAGCCACCCAGGAAAACCCCAAGAAAGTCAGTGTACATCGAGGATGCTGTCTTTTTTTCACGTGGTCCTCATGTTGCCCCCAGGATGCCACCCACCCCAGTCAACTAAACCCGGGTACCTACTTGCTAAATGAACGGGAAAACGGTGAAATTTTCTGCCCCCCAGGAAAAAAACCGGGAAATCTCGGGTGTGAAGTGAAAACCCTTGCCAGCCAGGCCGGGAAGATAAATTGGGAAAAAGGTGACCTGTGCCCTGGTGAGGGTAGAAATTTTGGAGTTTTTTCCTTACACTAGGTGCCCCTCTTAAACCTGCAAGTAGGTTGTGTGTTATTGGACTGGTGGGGGGTCGCACCCGGGACAAAAAAACCTAATTTGCCGAAATGCTCTGCATAAAAAACCGTCTTTTAATGTAAGTCATGATGTCAACTATGATTGTTACCTTTACAGTACTTGTTAAGAAAGATTGTTTTTTTTATTTTTATATTATTATTTTATTATTATTATTATTATTATTTTTATTATTATTTTATTTTTATTTTTTTAATTATTTTATTATTATTCTTTATTCGTATATTTTATTTAGCTCTTTTAAACTGGTTTATATAAAAAATGTCTTTAACATGAGTAGCATCCCATTTTTTTCTTTAAATCTATTCTTTAATTTGTTTTTCTTTGTTAATGTTAACACAATAAAATTTTTTTTTGCAAAATTTTAATTTTGGAAAAATTGTATTTTTAAAAATAGTATTTTTTTTTTTGCCAGCAAATATCACCAGTGAAAATTGGGATTGTATTAGTCACTCACTGACATTTTAAACAAAGATGTATTCTGGGGTTTACCCGGGGAAGAGTTCCCCCCGGGGTGTGCCAGGCCCCCTGGTGGATCAGGCCTGATCAACCCGGTTTTAATGCTGGCTGCACGCAAACCAACGACGAGCCACGCCCGGCTGGGAGGAACCGACTTTAGGTGCTTGTCCGGGCCACTTAGATGCCAGGGTCTGTTGGAATCCCCCCTTTTGTATGGGGAGGCAGTTGAACGTCTCAGGCCCTGTCTTTTGTAGGTCTCTTAACGGTAGTGGGCACCCTTGCCCTTTTCATTGGGGGGATGTTTCATCGTCGACAAGTTTTTGCTTTCGTATGAGTGATTTTCGTATGAGTTCGGTACTACTCCCTGGTTTTTCCAGGGGGTATATTTAAAATGTATCCTCCCGCCTGCGTTCCAGGGAAAAAACAGGTTTTTGGATCCTCAAACGTCCCCGTAATTGGGTGTTTTTTCTCCGTTTGCGTGCCGTGAAGGTTTTGTACATTTTTAGGTCAGCAATTTCACCCGCCCTTTAAAGTGCTTTGTGTGAACGATATTTCAGCCCGATAGAACAAGTGACCTGAAGAGTTCACATGGGCTTGGCCCCCCTATTTTGAAGGTTTTCATTATCCTCCTGTCATTTTCGCGAGCGATTTATACAAAGCTATGGTCCTTTAAGGTGGGATCCTCCCCTGATCCCTTCCCCGGCTTTGACGTTGGTGTTTCGCCTATTTTGTGGCCAGAATTTTTTTGTACTTGTGAAGATTTAATTTCCTCTGTTCCATATCTGAGTAAAGAAATTTCTCATCGTTAAATTCATATTGTTTTTTTTGCAGCCCCCGAAAGATTTGGGGTTTATGTCGCCTGGAGCCTTGCAGTGTCTGCAATGGAAGACACTGTCATGCAGATTTGGGTGTCATCTCCAAAGGAAGACACGGTGCTGTGGCTGACATCCTTGTCTATGTCGGATATGAGGATGCGGAACAAGATGGGAGCGAGTACTGTGCCTTGTGGAACAGAGCTTTTCACCGTAGCTGCCTCGGACTTTACTCTGTTGACGACTACTCTCTGTGTTCTGTTAGTGAGGAAATTATAGATCCATCGACCGACTTTTCCTGTTATTCCTTTAGCACGCATTTTGTGCGCTATTACGCCATGGTCACACTTGTCGAAGGCTTTTGCAAAGTCTGTATATATTACATCTGCATTCTTTTTATCTTCTAGTGCATCTAGGACCTTGTCATAGTGATCCAATAGTTGAGACAGACAGAAGCGACCTGTTCTAAACCCATGTTGCCCTGGGTTGTGTAACTGATGGGCTTCTAGATGGGTGGTGATCTTGCTTCTTAGGACCCTTTCAAAGATTTTTATGATATGGGATGTTAGTGCTATCGGTCTGTAGTTCTTTGCTGTTGCTTTACTGCCCCCTTTGTGGAGTGGGGCTGTGTCTGTTGTTTTTAGTAACTGTGGGATGACCCCCATGTCCATGCTCCCTCTCCATAGGATGGAAAAGGCTCTTGACAGGGGCTTCTTGCAGTTCTTGATGAACACGGAGTTCCATGAGTCTGGCCCTGGGGCAGAGTGCATGGGCATGTCATTTATCGCCTGTTCGAAGTCATTTGACGTCAGGATAACATCGGATAGGCTTGTGTTAACCAAATTCTGTGGCTCTCTCATAAAAAATTCATTTTGATCTTCGACTCTCAGTCTGGTTAGCGGCTTGCTAAAAACTGAGTCATATTGGGACTTGAGTAGCTCACTCATTTCCTTGCTGTCATCTGTGTAGGACCCATCTTGTTTAAGTGGGGGCCCAATACTGGACGTTGTTCTCGACTTTGATTTGGCCTAGGAGAAGAAATACTTTGGGTTTCTTTCGATTTCATTTATGGCTTTTAGTTCTTCCCGCGATTCCTGACTCCTATAAGATTCCTTTAGCTTAAGTTCGATGTTTCTATTTCTCTGACCAGTGTCTCCCTACGCATTTCAGATATATTGACCTCTTTTAGCCGCTCTGTTATTCTTTTCCATCGCCTGTACTTGGAGCGCCTGTCTCTTTCTATTTTACATCTACTCCTCCTTTTTCTTAGAGGAATAAGCCTTGTGCATACATCGATTGACACCAAGTTAATCTGTTGTAGGCATAAGTTGGGGTCTGTGTTGCTTAGTATATCTTCCCAGCTTATATCGGTTAGGACTTGGTTTACTTGGTCTCACTTTATGTTTTTGTTATTGAAGTTGAATTTGGTGAATGCTCCCTCGTGACTAATCTCATTATGTCGGTCTGGGGCTCCACGCATACATGTCTGAACCTCAATTATGTTGTGATCTGAGTATATTGTTTTTGATATGGTGACATTTCTTATCAGATCATCATTGTTAGTGAAGATGAGGTCTAGTGTATTCTCCAGTCTAGTAGGCTCTATTATTTGCTGGTTTAAATTGAATTTTGTGCAGAGATTTAAAAGCTTGTTTGAGTGTGAGTTTTCATCAGAGCTGCCTCATGGTGTTATTACTGCAACAATATTATTTGCTATATTCCTCCATTTTAGGTGCCTTAAGTTGAAATCCCCCAGGAGCAAGATGTTGGGTGCAGGAGCTGGAAGATTTTCCAGACAGTGGTCAATTTTTAACAGCTGTTCCTGGAATTGCTGGGATGTTGCATCCGGAGGCTTGTAGACTACCACAATGACTAGGTTTTGGTTCTCGACCTTTACTGCTAAAACTTCCACTACATCATTTGAGGCATTAAGCAGTTCTGTGCAAACAAGTGACTCTGCAATGTACAGGCCAACCCCCCCTTTTGCCTGTTCACTCTGTCACATCTGTATAGGTTGTAACCTGGGATCCATATTTCGTTGTCCAAGTAATCCTTTATGTGGGTCTCAGTGAAAGCCGCGAACATTGCCTTTGCCTCTGCAAGCAGTCCACGGATGAAAGGTATTTTGTTGTTTGCTGCTGGCTTTAGACCCTGTATATTTGCAAAGAAGAATGTCATTGGACTGGTGGTATTGTTGGTACTGGGTGGGGATTTTTTTTCCGGCATTAGTATCTGTATCTGTTGGTTTGGAGTGGAGGCCATCGACTGTGGTTCCACTCCAGGAATGACTGGATTTGGTGTACAATTTCTGCCATTTCCTGCCAGTTTTTTTTCCTTCCTGGCACTAAAAGACCTCTCCCTCTTGAGTGGCAGTGGGTACCCAGGTTTTCCCATGGCCTGGATGTTTTGTATCTCTTTGTCCCCTTTAGATGGTGTGCCTGGCAATTTAAATTATAGCACAGTCTTTCCTGTACTGAAGAGGTACACATTTCAGGGTGAAAAAGCTTACAGGGAGGGAGTTTGCATTTTCCTGTTGTCATATGGGCACGGCATTTTCTAGGGTGGTCATAGTTGCATGTCCCGTCTGTTTTTCCAGATTTCCCATGTCTGCAGATACCAAGTGCATAGTATGTGCACAGGCTTGGTTTCCGTTTGCCTTGGGTTTCTGTGACTGTATTCCCTGTTGGTGCATGTTTCCCTGTCTTATTCCTATCCTCCCTAGCACCAACAACGGAGCTCCCACCAGTTGTTTTTGGTAATATATCCTCACTATTGCTAGTGGAGTTCTGTTGTTTGCTATTTCCTGTGGTATTTCTAGTTTGCAATATTGGTTTAATCATATCTTTGACTACGTTTGTTTCCCCACTACGGCTCCTGTCCCCTATGAGGTCATTTATATGTATTCCTTCCTGCGTATAATTCCCGATTACCTGGACAAAATCTCCAGCTTCACCATTACTGTCTCCCAGGACAGCACCTCCGACTTCACCATTACTGTCTCCCAGGACAGCACCTCCAGCTTCACCATTACTGTCTCCCAGGACAGCACCTCCAGCTTCACCATTACTGTCTCCCAGGACAGCACTATCAGCCCCACATTTACTGACTACCAGGACATCATCTCCAGCCTTACAGTATCAAGGGCAGTACCATTCAGCCCAGACTTTTTATGTTCCCATCTGTTGTAGAAAGCTTCCAGGTTTTCTATGAAAGCAGCTTTGATGTTATCCTCTTTTAATACCCTTGTGATTTTAGTCCACAGATTTATCTCATTTGGGCATACCCAAAAACACTTTCCTGTTTTAATACTGCTTGTAGCTAGTTCTTGGATATCTGCACAAGGGGCGTGACACCACTTTCCACAAAAATGACAATTTATCCATGTGGAAGCCCTTTTGTTTGATTGACTGCAGACCACACAGAGCATCATAATGATTTGAATGGTTGATTTACTGTAATTCTACTAGCAACCCCTTAAATACTCTTTTAATAACCTCCTTAAATGAATCTCTAGCTATTTGTATTTCTATTTCTAACTGTACTTATATATTGGACAGCTTACCGTGTACATTCCTGATTTATATTTATTGTTTCTGTTTGATAAGGGTGCCTACAACCCCATCCATTTACAGTCTGCTTTATTGTCCAACGAATCCGTTTGAAACCAGTCAAGGGTTCGGACCAGTCAAGGGTCCGGACCAGTCAAGGGTTCAGACCAGTCGAGGGTTCGGAACCAGTCTGATCTGATCAGTGGGTCACTTATTTAAAAGATACTGGTCGGTGATTTGGGCTAACACATGAAGGATCTACTTGAAATTATCTACCCGAGTAATATGTGATTTGATTGATACAAAAGTATAACTTGCGTGTTGAAGAACCGGTGATTGCTGGCAGCTCCTACAGTAACGAACGGTCGAGCCTCAACCCTTGTTTATCAATCGCTGTATCTAGCTTTTCTAGGTTTTTTTTCGTCTCCACCACAATAAATGCTATATTATCACTATAGTTGACTGGTGGAAATTTTGGAGGAAGGACGCTTTTTCTGTAGTAATAATTGCTTCTCGTTGTGTATATTACGACCGCTGGTAACTACAGGTTATATGAGATTCATAGTATACGTCTGGTATTTCAAGAAAAAGAAACTAATGAAAGTCACTCCACTCCACTAAGTACCATTATAATACTGGTTAGTTGCTACTACAACACTGTATTCTGCTATTCACTGGTATCACTAGATTATATGCGTGTACACTAGCAGGCCAGGAAGATTATTAAAACAGCTGACCTCTGTGGTAAGTTTCTGGCGACTTCTGGCACCTGCCTCTATAGGCTTATCATTTCATTTACAAATTCACCTGTTTTCAAAAGACACTTTAGCCTTTATCATCTATATACTAGGGAGCCACTGTAGTATGTATGCACTATACACTGTGTATACACAATGTTATCAGGGAGACTTTCTTTCCTCTGGATTAAGTCGATGGCAGAGGTTAAATTAACCTAGGCTGGTTTTGTTAGCTAAGGTGGCCCTTCGCCTGGTAGGCAAAGCTCTCGCTTCACACGCTGAGGGTCTGTGATTCGATTCCTGTCAAGAGTGGAAATATTGGGTATGTTTCCTTACACCTGTCGTCCCTCTTCACCCATCAGTAAAATGAGTACCTGGGTGTTAGTCGATTGGTGTGGGTTGCATCCTGAAATGCTCTGCATAGCAAGCGGCTTTCTACATAGTAGTATGTCATTAACCCTTTCAAGGTTTCGGCCATACTAGTACGGCTTACGCACCAGGGTTTTTGACGTACTAGTACGCGTAAATTCCTAGCGCCCTCAAATCTAGTGAGAGAAAGCTGGTAGGCCTACATATGAAAGAATTGGTCTATGTGGTCAGTATGCATGGTATAAAAAAAATCCTGCAGCACACAGTGCGTAATGAGAAAAAAAAAACTTTGACCATGTTTTTGGATTAAAACAGCGACTTTGCACTGTATTTTTGTATGGTATTTATTGCTGTATTCTAGTTTTCCTGGTCTCATTTCATAGAATGGAAGACATATTACAGAAATTGAGATGATTTTGACTGGTTTTACAATGAAAAGTACCTTGAAATTGAGCTCAAAGTATCAGAAATGTTCTATTTTTACCAAAGTTCAAAAGTAAACAAATCATGCCAAGCGTCCAATACACATCAACTGGTGAGTCTAATATTCTTTCACAAGTGTGCTTATATTATTTATACCATTTCTACACTAATGCAGTAGTCTGCATAACCGTAACTCTTCTATTTTTTTGTGAGAATAAAAATTCAAAGTGGAAAGCAAAAGAATGTAAGAGGGGTGTGGGGACGTGACTAATGAACAGAGGAAATGTTATTTTAGTGCCAGGAATGTCTTTCTTGTTTATTCTGGACCCTATTCGGAAATTGGCATCTTTTGAAAATTGTGTGAAATTGGCAAAATTGCTAAATTCTGACCACTGTATTGGATAGTTGAAATCGGTAAATGGGTGGTTTCTTGTACTCATTCGATAGAAATAATGGAGTTCTAGCGAAATAGTTATGATTTTTGGTGACCAGTACACTTGAATTGGCCGAAAATAGGGCTCAAAATGGGCAAAATCGCCTATGCATAAACATCTTCGAGACTGCTAACTTCACGAGAGCATAATTCCGTATGTTTTTTTATCAAATTTCATATTTTTGGTGTCATTTTGATCGGGAAAATATTATCTTTTCTTAAGAAAAAATAATTTTTTTTTTTTAAATTTGGGCGACCCTGAGAACAAGTCTCTGAGAGGACCTGTCGACCCTGAAAGGGTTAATGTCAGCTATGGTCTGTGTACCTTGTTGAAATAAAGATATTTTTATCATTATTATCATTATTATTTTTATTTGTTTAATTTTTTTGTTACCATTTGCACAGAAATAGTTATTTTTCTTAGAAGTTCTAAGTGTAATTTAGTCAATATTTTATACTTTTTAATTTATACAATCAATATTCATCATGGAACATGTACAGTAGGGCCCCGCTCTACGGCATTTCACTTTACGGCATTCCGCTAATACAATCATTTCAAATTATGACCTAAACTCTGTGTATGGCTTCCCCCACCTGACTTTCTAATACGGTCACCGTGCCTCACCCTGTTTGTTTACATTCTCTGTGAGCTCCGTAAGCACTAAGTCTCTCCATTATGTCTGGAAACTCCAGAATTTCAGTGTTTTTAAAAGTTATTTCATATTTTATATATGCTCTGATAATTATACTTATGTATACCTGTACCTAAATAAACTTACACACTGTGCTAGCATGCAGGTACACATTAAAATCAGTAAGTGTCTTATGTCTCGAGATGCCATATTAGTAATGATAATAATACTCATTAATAATCATTGAGTCTTATTAAATGTCGTATATTACGTTAATGTACACATTTTCATTAATCCATGTATGATATTTTTTCAAAATTATATAATAAACATGATACATAACATAAAGATGATAAATACACTCCACAGTAGAATAAATAAACATAAATATGAGGTAAAGTTTTTCTTCTTCTCTTTTTTAGTAAATGTTTACAGGAGAAGGGGTTACTAGCCCATTACTCCCAGCATTTTAGTCGCCTCATACGACACGCATGGCTTACAGAGGAAAGATTCTTTTCCACTTCCCCATGGACAATAGAAGAAATAAAGAACAAGATCTGTTTAGAAAAAGTAGAAAAACCTATATGTATGTACGTGGACCCCCGACATTCGATGTTAATCCGTTCCTGAGATCTCATCGAATGTCGAAAATATCGAAAGTCGAATTAATTTTCCCCATAAGAAATAATGGAAATCAAATTAATCCGTGCAAGACACCCAGAAGTATGAAAAAAAAAATTTTGCCACATGAAATAAGTTTAATGCAATAGAATAATTACAGTAACAACAATAACAATAGATTAATAACAATAGAACAATTGACACTTACCTTTAATGAAGATCTGGTGATGATTGATGGGATGGGAGGAGGGGAGAGTGTGGATGGTGTTAGTGTTTAGAAGGGGAATCCCCTTAAATTCACTCACATCACCACTAATTGCAGGCAATTTCTTTACCAAATCATCATGCAACTGCCTAGCCTTTTCACAAATGATCGCTTGAGAGATGCTATCTCCTGCTATCTGTTTTTCATTTATCCACACCAGTAACAGTCTCTCAACATCTTCTAACACTAGTGATCTCTGTTTCAAAAACAAAGTTGCATCTTTTGCAACAGCTTCCTTGATTGCCGTTTTCCTGCTCACTATAGTAGAGATGGTTGATTGGGGTTTACTATACAACCTGGCCAGCTCCGACACATTCACTCCACTTTACTTTTGTACTTTGCAATTATCTCTTTCTTCATTTCAATAGTCATTAGCACCTTTTTTCGTGAAGGGTTGGCACTAGAAGCTTTCTTGGGGCCCATGGTTCCTTATTTTGCAGAAACAAGCACCAAAAACAGTGATAATATGGATAATATGGAATGTACCGAATGTATCCTTAGATGTGCGCACACTGGCTGGCTTGTAAACACTGGCACACACGGTGCAGTTCAGGCCACACATGGACAAGTCTCGTACGAATTGTATCGAATATCGGGTTTTCGATCAAATGTCGAGGCGAAATTTTTGCGTTAAAATGCATTGAATGTCGGATTTATCGAATGTTGATGCCATCGAATGTCGGGGGTCCACTGTATACAGTGGACCCTCGGTTAACGATATTTTTTCATTCCAGAAGTATGTTCAGATGCCACTACTGACCGAATTTGTTCCCATAAGGAATATTGTGAAGAAGATTAGTCCATTTCAGACCCCCAAACATACACGTACAAACGCACTTACATAAATACTCTTTCATAATTGGTCGCATTGGGAGGTGATCGTTAAGCGGGGGTCCACTGTATATACAATGGACCCTCAACCAGCGATGGCATCGATTAACGATAAATCTGACTAGCGATACATTTTAACGCAAAAATTTTGCCTCGACTAGCACTTAAAAACCCGACCAGCGCTATTCGTTCCATACCATACGCGTCCACTTTGGCCTGAGCGTGCCTCACTTGTCCCTTGGGTGCCAGTGTTTACAAGCCAGCCAGCCACCGTGGTCGCTTCCAAACATACAACTGGAAGATTTCATATTATCACAGCCTTTGTAGTGATTGCACCTGCAAAATAAGTCACCATGGGCCCCAAGAAAGCTTCTAGTGCCAACCCTAGAGCAAAAAGGGTGAGAATTACTATGGAGATGAAGAAAGAGATCATTGCTAAGTATGAAAGTGGAGTGCATGTCTCCGAGCTGGCCAGGTTGTACACAAAACCCCAATCAACCATCGCTACTATTGTGGGCAAGAAAATGGCAATCAAGGAAGCTGTTCTTGCCAAAGGTGCAACTATGTTTTCGAAACTGAGATCGCAAGTGATAGAAGATGTTGAGAGACTTGTACTGGTGTGGATAAATGAGAAACAGATAGCAGGAGACAGCATCTCTCAAGCGATCATATGTGAAAAGGCTAGGAAGTTGCATGACGATTTAATTACAAAAATGCCAGCAACTAGTGATGTGAGTGAATTTAAGAAGCGTAGTGGCATTCATAGTGTGATAAGGCATGGTGAGGCTGCCAGTTCGGACCACAAATCGGCTGAAAAATATGTGCAGGACTTCAAGGAGTACATAGACAGTGAAGGACTGAAACCTGAACAAGTGTTTAATTGTGATGAAACAGGCCTGTTTTGGAAGAAAATGCCAAGCAGGACCTACATTACTCAGGAGGAAAAGGCACTCCCAGGACATAAGCCTATGAAAGACAGGCTTACTCTTTTATTCTGTACTAACGCTGGTGGTGATTGCAAAGTGAAGCCTTTATTTGTGTATCACTCTGAAACTCCCAGAGTGTTCAGGAAAAACAATGTCCTCAAGGCTAATTTCTGTGTGCTGTGGAGGGCAAACAGTAAGGCATGGGTCACTAGGGACTTTTTCTATGACTGGTTACACCATGCATTTGCCCCCAATGTGAAAAATTACCTAATTGAAAAGAAATTAGACCTTAAGTGCCTCCTGGTATTAGACAATGCTCCTGGTCATCCTTCAGACTTGGCAGAGCGATTTTCTAGGAACATGAGCTTCATTAAGGTGAAGTTTTTGCCTCCTAATACCACTCCTCTCCTGCAGCCCATGGACCAGCAGGTTATTTCCAACTTCAAGAAACTGTACACAAAAGCTATGTTTGAAAGGTGCTTTGTAGTGACCTCAGAAACTGACTCTAAGAGAGTTTTGGAAAGATCATTTTACCATCCTCAATTGTGTAAACATTATAGGTAAGATAAGATAAGATAAGATTTCGTTCGGATTTTTAACCCCAGAGGGTTAGCCACCCAGTAAGGCTTGGGAGGAAGTGACTAAGAGGACCTTGAACTCTGCTTGGAAAAAACTGTGGCCAGAATGTGTAGACAAAAGGGATTTTGAAGGGTTTGAGGCTAACCCTGAGAATCCTATGCTAGTTGAGGAATCCATTGTGGCATTGGGGAAGTCCTTGGGGTTGGAGGTCAGTGGGGAGGATGTGGAAGAGTTGGTGGTGGAGGACAGTGAAGAACTAACCACTGATGAGCTGCTAGATCATCTTGAACAGCAAGAGGGCAGACCTGAGGAAACTGCTTTGGAGGAAGGGAGAGAGAAATTGAAGAAGTTGCCTACTTCTAAGATAAAGGAAATGTGTGCAAAGTGGCTTGAAGTGCAAACCTTTTTTGATGAAAATCACCCTGACACAGCTACTGCAAGCCGTGTTGGCAACCTGTACACTGACAATGTTGTGAACCACTTTAGGAAAGTCATAAAGGAACGAGAGTTACAGGTATCTATGGACAGATATGTTGTGCGACAGAAGTCCAGTGACTCTGAAGCTGGTCCTAGTGGCATTAAAAGAACAAAGGAAGTAACCCCAGAAAGAGACTTTCTGCCTCAAGTGCTAATGGAAGGGGATTCCCCTTCTAAACACTAAGAAGATCAACGCTCTCCCCTCCTCCCATCCCATCAATCATCACCAGATCTTCAATAAAGGTAAGTGTCATGTAACTGTGCATGTAATCTTCAGTTTGTGTGTATTAAAATTAATATTTCATGTGGTAAAAATTTTTTTTTTTCAATACTTTTGGGTGTCTTGCACGGATTAATTTGATTTCCATTATTTCTTATGGGGAAAATTAACTTGACTAACGATAATTTTGACTAACTATGAGCTCTCAGGAACGGATTAATATCGCTGGTTGAGGGTCCACTGTATATGCATGTGCGTGTCTGTGAAGTGTGACCAAAGTGTAAGTAGGAGTAGCAAGATATCCCTGTTACCTAGTGTGTTTATGAGACAGAAAAAGACACCAGCAATCCTACCATCATGTAAAACAGTTACAGGTTTCTGTTTCACAGTCATCTGGCAGGACGGTAGTACTTCCCTGGGTGGTTGCTGTCTACCAACCTACTACCTGGAGATGGGAGTCCTGGAGATGGGAAGTACAGTGCCTGCACTCTGAAGGAGGGGTGTTAATGTTGCAGTTTATAAACTGTAGTGTAAAACACCCTTCTGGCAAGACACTGATGGAGTGAATGTTGGTTTAAGTTTTTCTTTTTCGGGCCACCATGCCTTGGTGGGAATCGGCCAGTGTGTTAATAATAAAATAAAAAAATATGAGATGTTGTAGCTAGATGACTTGTACGAGTGACACCATATTAATAATGGTAATAATAATAATCACCGAGTCTCTTTAAATGTCGTATATTACGTTAATATACACATTTTTATTAATCAAGCTATGGTATTTTTTCAAAATTATATAATAAACACGATACATAACATATAAAGATGATAAATACACCCCACAGTAGAATAAATGAACATAAATATGAGATATGGTAGCAGACGACTTGTATGAATGACGGCAAGAATAACGTATTCTCTAGTCCAACTTAAGAGAAAATGAGTTACTGGGCATAACTGTAGAAAATTATTCCTTTCATATGCCTTCATTCAGAGTATCATTTCTTCTAAAAAATGGTGTTACATGGGAATATTATGTGTGGATGTGTTGGCCTGGTATGGTAGCCCGACTGACTAATATACATAGCACACTTGATTTCTTACAATAAATACTACTCATCTCACCCTAGATTAAGACTACAAATATTTTAAGGTAAGTAATGAGTGTACTATATGTGTATTTTACTTTTTTATTGTTTTTTAATGTTTAGTTCTACTGCTAATCCCAATGGAAATAAGTCACACTGACTTTTTTGGGTTATCCCAGGTACTTTACACATATGCTGCTATGTATGATAATCTATGTAACTACATTAGTGTATACCTGAATAAACTTACTTACTAACTTATTATATGTTAGTGTAAACTTGTTATCTAATATTTGTATGCATTTATAAGTGGAAAAAAGAGATGTTCGACTTTACTGCGATTTCTGCTTTACAGCGGTTGCCTGGAACCTTACCTGCCGTATAAGTGGGGCCTTACTGTAATCATTTCCTGTGCAAATTATTATTTTTGAACTACAAGGAAAATGAGCTCATTATTTTCTGGTTAAGTTATGTAACCTAACCAAATGTTACTTAGCTTAACCTAGTCTAACCTAACCTTACCTAAAGTAAATGATGCCTAACCTGACATAACCCTACCTCAACAAACCTAGCCCAACATTACTGATTATTGGAAATATATCACAAAATAAAAATTTGCACAAGAAATACTTGTACAGTAGGGCCCCGCTTTACAGTGTTTGTTTTATGGCATTCTGCTAATACAGACATTTCAATTTATGACATAAACTCACTATACAGCTTCCCCCACCTGACTTGCTAATATGGTCACCATGCCCCACCCGGTTTGTTTACGTTCTCTGTGAGCTCATAAGAACATAAAAAAGGAGGATCACTGCAGCAGGCCTGTTGGCCCATACTAGACAGGCCCTTTACAATCCATCCCACTAACAAAACGTTTGCCCAACCCAATTTTCAATGCTACCCAAGAAATAAGCTCTGATAACTATCCACTCATTTGCAAGTCCCACTTAAATCCAACCCCTCTCACTCATATATTTATCCAACCTAAATTTGAAACTACCCAAAACTGGAAACTTTCCAAAATTTCAAGTATTTTATGGTTGTTGCATATAATATATGTATCGTGATAATTACACCTATGTGTACCTGTACCTAAATACATGTATACTTATTGTGCTGGCATGCAGGTACATATTAAAATCACTAAGAGTCTCTCCGCTCTTGAAGACACCATAATAATAAAAATAATCTTGGCACATTAAATGTTGTATATAGAAATATCCATTAATCCATCTATGATTTTTTTTTCAAAATTATATAAGAAAACTGTTAAATAACACATAAGCATTATACATACTCGAGCAGTATAAAGCTTGGCATAAATATGAGATGCATTTACCAAGTAGCTTGTAGGAGTGTCAGAAGAATTATGTTTTCTCGAGTCCAACACCAGTTGCTGGGGGATATCTGTAGAAAAATATTCCTTTCGTATGCTGCCACTCTAACTATTTACAACCCTTGTGGGTTTAGCACTTTTTATTATGATTATAATAATAATAATAATAATAATAATAATAATAATAATAATAATAATAATAATAATATCATTCACTCTGTAAATGGTGTGTTGCATGAGAATGGGAGTGTTGAGGGGATAAGTCCACTCCTTCAAATTACCGTTCAATAAGCCTGACATTTATAGTGGGCAAGTTATTAGAATAAATTATAGCTGACATTATTAGAAGTCACCTTAAAGAGCATAACTTGATAAATGAATCTCAGCATGGATTCACGAGAGGTTGTTCCTGCCTGACAAATTTACTGACGTTCTTCAATAGAGCATTTGAGACAGCTGACAGTGATAAAGAATATGATATTGTTTGTTTGGATTTTAGTAAAGCCTTCGATAGAGTACCTCACAAGAGACTCTTAAGAAAAGTGGCAGCTCATGGTATAGGAGGTAAAGTTCTAGCATGGATGGAGGCATGGCTTACCAATAGAAAGCAGAGAGTTACCATTAATGGGGTGAAATCTGAATGGGGATTAGTCACTAGTGGCATTCCACAAGGATCAGTTTTAGGCCCTCTCTTGTTCATAATTTACATTAATGACCTTGATGAAGGGATTACGAGTGACATGAGCAAATTTGCTGATGATACAAAGATAGGCCATATAATTCATTCTGAGGAAGATAGCAATGAACTCCAGGACGATTTGGACAAATTAATGTCTTGGTCTGAAAAATGGCAGATGAAGTTCAATGTCGCTAAGTGTAAGGTACTAGTCCTTGGTAATGAAAATAACCCTCAAAGCTATAATCTAGGTGAAGTAGAGCTTGATCATACAGAATGTGAAAAAGACTTGGGAGTCATGGTAAGCAGAAACCTAAAGACAAAACAGCAGTGCCTTAGTGTGCACAACAAAGCTAACAGATTATTTGGATTTATCTCAAGAAGTATAAGTAACAGAAATCCAAAAGTTATTTTACAGCTCTGTACATCACTAGTGAGGCCTCATTTAGATTATGCTGCTCAGTTTTGGTCCCCTTACTACAGGATGGATATAGAGAACATACAGAGAAGAATGACTAAAATGATACACTGTGTAAGGAATCTCCCGTATGAAGATAGACTTAAAGCCTTAAATCTCCACTCTCTGGAGAGACGTAGAATGAGGGGAGATATCATTGAAGTGTATAAGTGGATGATGGGCATAAACAAAGGAGATATTAATAAAGTACTGAGGGTGTCAAACCAGGTAAGAACTTGTCCAATACCCCTGCCAAGCTACCCAAGACTCTATAACCCTACCCGGTAGATCATCAGATGCAGCATTCTCCACCTGACCTCAACATTCTGAACCTGACTATAAATACTCCCGTACCTTCCACCCCAGGTAGATCTGTGTGTGACTTGAAAAAGCCCACTGTGTAGGTGAAATGTTGTCAATAAAGGATCACATTAAACTGCATATGTGTTCATGTTTCCAATGGATTTAAGTTGGATAAATTTAAATTTAGAAAGGACATAGGTAAGTACTGGTTTTCTAACAGAGTTGTAGATGCGTGGAACAGTCTTCCCAGTGGGGTGATAGAGGCTAGGACATTGGGTAGCTTTAAGAAGAGATTGGACAAATATATGAGTGGGAGGGGCTGGGTTTGATTGGTGTCATTGGGTACGGGAGTTATTTCTTGGGTAGCTTTAGGTAGAGGTTGTTTTGATAAGGACCTGCCTTTCATGGGCCATTAGGCCTTCTGCAGTGTTCCTCCATTCTTAGGTTCTTATGTATATTCTTCTGTACTAGTACAGCTTGTACACAGTGTAAAAGTATTTGTATTGTGACGTAATTATTATTATAACAAAAATATGTATTGTGAGGTAAAAGTTTCACAAACTCTTACAAACGTATGTGAATGAACTAAAATTGGGCACTTATTAATATGCATTTATTTTACCTGACCGAGTGATACCCCACCACCCATTCAGTTTGTGTTTTTACATTGTCTGAACTCTGTGTATCTCATTCTCTCTCGTTTACTATTTTGTTAACTAGTTGGCTCTTGTTGACAATGGTGTCTACTGTCTAAGCTTAGTTGTGATAAAAAGAAGAGTTGTAAGCCTCTTACTTTAGGTGCCATGTTAGTGAGCTGACTTTTTTGGGTTATCCCAGGTTCTCTAAACATAAGCTGCTATGTATGATGATCTATGTAACTGTATTTGTGTATACCTGAATAAATTTACTTACTAACAAGGTATGTGGATGGCTGAGATAGCATGTCAGCTTGGTTTGGCTCATCAGACAGTTAGTATAGTTGTGAACAATAAGGAGAAAGTGTTGCAGGAAATTAAAAGTGCTACACGAGTGACCACTAGTAAGTTTATTCAGGTATACACAAATACAGTTGCATTTAGTAGCATGTGTGTAGAGAACCTGGGATAACCCCCCCCAAAAATAAAATAAGACAAAGTGACTTATTGCTGACAAAGGGAAAACTTTTACACTGCCACTCATCTCTAACATATTCATGTTAACTTTTTAAGGTAAGTAACAGGTGTACTGTGTGTATTTTAGTTTTTATTGTGTTTTTTAATGCCTAGTTCTATTGCTAACTTAATACACCTACCATCCGACTTACGACCTGCTCAACTTACGACCACTCGACTTACGACCGTGTTTTTTATGCCAAATTTCTGGGAAATAAACAACTATTTGTGTTGTACACAGTGTTTATCCTAAACCTTACAGTATAAAATACAGTACTAACAACATAAAAAGTAAAGTAAAACATGAAATACCAAAATAAAACAATAAAATAAAGTCATTACAAAAATGTTTTGTTGATATTCAGTAGTAAATTTCGACTTACGACCATTTCGACTTACGACTGGTTTCTCGGAACCGAACTCGGTCGTAAGTCGGATGGTAGGTGTATATGTTAGTGTTAACCTGTTATCTAGCATTCATATGCATTTACAAGTGGAAAAAAAAGGTGTTCCACTTTACGGTGATTTCTGCTTTATGGCGGTAGCCTGGAACCTAACCTGCTATATAAGTGAGGGCTTACTGTATAATTATTCCATGGTGTTTATAGGTTGAATGTATTGAAAAATGTAAAAAGATGTTTGTGTACAGCGTCTCCTCACTTAGCAACGTACTTGTTTATTGACAACTCGGATTTACAACGGACTCTCTGACTAGTATGCATTCTTAAATATATATTTGACCTTATTTCCTCTGTTCTTTTTATTACAATATACAGTACACTACTGTATAAACATTTACAAATACAGTAGGGCCCTGCTTTATGGCATTCCGCTAACACAGCTATTTCAAATTATGACCAAATCTCGCTACATGGCTCCTCCTGTCTTTCTAATATGGCGCGCACCACCCAAGTTGTTTACCTTCTCTGTGAGCACATCTGTCTATTATGTTTGGAAACTTTCCAAAATTTCAAGTGTTTTAAAGTTATTGCATATTTTCTATGTACAGGTGTCCCTCAACATTCGCGTTTTCCACTTTCACGGGCTTCAAACATTTACGAATTCCCAGTTGCCCAGTCACATTTAAAATATGTCATTTCATATGTTAGGAATTGTGACGGTGGCAGAATTTGTTTGGAGATAGGACAAACTAAAAGGCATGGAAAAAACAAAGATTTATTTATTTATTTATTTATTTTTTAATTTGAACATGATGCAGTGAAGTACAAAGGAATACAGTTATTACAGTGCAACATGCACTGTTTACACATTCTGGCCACAGTTTCTTCCAAGCAGAGTTCAAGGTCGTCTTAGTCACTTCCTCCCAAGCCTTACCTATAATGTTTACACAATTGAGGATGCTAAAGTGATCTCTCCAAAACTCTCTTAGAGTCAATTGAGTTTCTGAGGTCACTACAAAGCACCTTTCAAACATAGCTTTTGTGTACAGCTTCTTGAAGCTGGAAATGACCTGCTGGTCCATGGGCTGCAGGAGTGGAGTGGTATTAGGGGGCAAAAACTTGACCTTAATGAAGCTCATTTCCGCAGAAAGGCGCTCTGCCACGTCTGGAGGATGACCAGGAGCATTGTCTAATACCAGGAGGCACTTAAGGTCTAATTTCTTTTCAATTAGGTAATTTTTCACAGTGGGGGGCAAATGCATGGTGTAACCAGTCATAGAAAAAGTCCCTAGTGACCCATGCCTTACTGTTTGCCCTCCACAGCACACAGAAATTAGCCTTGAGGACATTGTTTTTCCTGAACACTCTGGGAGTTTCAGAGTGATACACCAATAAAGGCTTCACTTTGCAATCACCACCAGCGTTAGTACAGAATAAAAGAGTAAGCCTGTCTTTCATAGGCTTATGTCCTGGGAGTGCCTTTTCCTCCTGAGTAATGTAGGTCTTGCTTGGCATTTTCTTCCAAAACAGGCCTGTTTCGTCACAATTAAACACTTGCTCAGGTTTCAGTCCTTCACTGTCTATGTACTCCTTGAATTCCTGCACATATTTTTCATCCGCTTTGTGGTCCGAACTGGCAGCCTCACCATGGCTTATCACACTATGTATGCCACTACGATTCTTAAATCTCTTAAACCAACCTTTGATGGCCTTAAATTCACTCACATCACAACTAGTTGCAGGCATTTTCCTAATTAACCCTTTGAGGGTCGACAGGCCCTCTCCGAAACTCGTTCTCAGGGTCAGCCAAATTAAAAAAAAAAAAAAATTGTTTTCTCTTATGAAAAGATAGAGAATCTTTTCCCGATCATAAAGACACCAAAAGTTTGAAATTTGATAGAAAACTTACGAAATTATGCTCTCGCAAAGTTAGCGGTCTCGGCGATGTTTACGCATCGGCGATTTTGCCCACTTTGAGCCCCATTTTCGGCCAATTTCGCTGTACTAGTCGACAAAAAACATGAATATTTCGCTAGAACTCCATTTTTTCTATCTAATGGGTGCAAGAAACCACCCATTTATGAAATTCAACTATCCAGTACAGTGGTCAGAATTTAGCAATTTTGCCAATTTCACACAAATTTCAAAAGATGCCAATTTCCGAATAGGGTCCAGAATAAACAAGAAAGACATTCCTGGCACTAAAATGACATTTCCTCTAGTCATTAGTCACGTCTCAAGGCCCCTCTTATATTCTTTTGCTTTCCATTTTGAATTTTTATTCTCACAAAAAATATAAGATTTACTGTTATGCAGACTACTGCATTAGTGTAAAAAATGGTATAAATATTATTGGTGCACTTGTGAAAGAATATTAGACTCACCAATTGACGTGTATTGCACGCTTGGCACGATTTGTTTACTTTTGAAGTTTGGTAAAAATCGAACATTTCTGCTACTTTGAGCTCAATTTCAAGGCACCTTTCATTGTAAAACCAGCCAAAATCATCTCAATTTCTGTAATATGTCTTCCATTCTATAAAATGAGACCAAGAAAACTAGAATACAACAATAAATACCATACGAAACTACACTGCAAAGTCGGTGATTTATTCCAAAAAAATGGTCAAAGTTTTTTTTTTCTCATTATGCACTGTGTGCTGCAGGATTTTTTTTAGACTGTGCACACTGACCACATAGACCCATTCTTTCATATGAAGGCCTACCAGCTTTCTCCCACTAGATTTGAGGCCGCTAGAATTTATGCGTACTAGTACGTCAAAAACCCCTACCCGTAAAACATACTAGTACGACGAAAACCCTCAAAGGGTTAAATAGTCATGCAACTTCCTAGCCTTTTCACACATGATTGCTTGAGAGATGCTATCTCCTGCTATCTGTTTTTCGTTTATCCACACCAATAACAGTCTCTCAACATCTTCTCTCACTTGCGATCTCTGTTTCGAAAACAAAGTTGCACCTTTGGCAAGAACAGCTTCCTTGATTGCCATTTTCTTGGCCACAATAGTAGCGATGGTTGATTGGGGTTTTGTGTACAACCTGGCCAGCTCGGAGACACGCACTCCACTTTCATACTTAGCAATGATCTCTTTCTTCATATCCATAGTAATTCTCACCCTTCTTGCTGCAGGGATGGCACTAGAAGCTTTCTTGGGGCCCATGGTGACTTATTTTGCAGGTGCAATCACTAAAAAGGCTGTGATAATATGAAATGTTCCGATTGTATGCTTGGAAGCGACCGCGGTGGCTGGTTTGTAAACACTGGCACCCACGGAACAAGTGAGGTGGGATCAGGCTGCACATAGATGCGTCTTGAACAAATCGCGTTGAGCAAGTTTTTTAGTGCTAGCTGAGGCAAAATTTTTGTGTTAAAATGTATCCCTAGGTGGATTTAACGTTGTGTGATGCGTTCGTTAGGCGAGGGTCCACTGTAATCTTTGGTGTATATATATATATATATATATATATATATTATATATATATATATATATATATATATATATATATATATATATATATATTATATATATTCTATATATATATATACAGTGGACCCCCGCATAACGATGGCATCACATAGCGATTATTCCGCATACCGCTTACTTTAATCGCAAAATTTTTGCCGCGCATACCGATTAAAAACCCGCTCACCGATTTTCGTCCGAGACGCGTCCAATGTGCGCCCTCAGCCAGCCTCACATGTGCCGCCCGTGCCATTGTTTACCAGCCAGCCTCCGCGGTAACATCCAAGCATACACTCGGAATATTTCGTATTATTACAGTGTTTTCGGTGCTGTTTCTGGAAAATAAGTGACCATGGGCCCCAAGAAAGCTTCTAGTGCCAACCCTGTGGTAAAAAGGGTGAGAATTAGTATGGAAATTAAGAAAGATTTTGAAGGGTTTGGGGCTAACCCTGAGAAGCCTATGCCAGTTGTGGAATCCATTGTGCCTACTTCAAAAATTAAGGAAATGTGTGCACAGTGGGTTGAACTGCAAACCTTTATGGATGAAAATCACCCTGACACAGCTGTTGCAAGCCGTGCTGGTGACTATTTCAATGACAATGTTGTGGCCCATTTTAGACAAATCGTAAAGGAACGGGAGGTACAGAGCTCTATGGACAGATTTGTTGTGCGACAGAGGTCCAGTGACTCTCAAGCTGGTCCTAGTGGCATTAAAAGAAGAAGGGAAGTAACCCCGGAAAAGGACTTGCTACCTCAAGTCCTAATGAGAAAGGGAATTCCCCTTCCTACAATCATAAGACTTCGAACTCTCAGTAAGTGTGCATCCTATTCAGTTTCAGTCTTATTAAAATTAAATTTCATGTAATGATCATGCTTTTTTCATATTTTGGGTGTTTGAAAATTTTATTACCATTTTCTTAGGGGAAAAAAATTATTTTTTTCATACAATTCTTGGGTTTCTTGCACGGATATATATTTATTTCCATTATTTCTTATGAAAATTTATTAATATATATATATTATCATAACAATTATTTAGATTAATTAAAATATTAATCTATTGTATATATATATATATAAAATATATATATATATATATATATATATTTTTTTTTTTTTTATTATCACACTGGCCGATTCCCACCAAGGCAGGGTGGCCCGAAAAAGAAAAACTTTCACCATCATTCACTCCATCACTGTCTTGCCAGAAGGGTGCTTTACACTACAGTTTTTAAACTGCAACATTAACACCCCTCCTTCAGAGTGCAGGCACTGTACTTCCCATCTCCAGGACTCAAGTCCGGCCTGCCGGTTTCCCTGAACCCCTTCATAAATGTTACTTTGCTCACACTCCAACAGCACGTCAAGTATTAAAAACCATTTGTCTCCATTCACTCCTATCAAACACGCTCATGCATACCTGCTGGAAGTCCAAGCCCCTCGCACACAAAACCTCCTTTACCCCCTCTCTCCAACCTTTCGTAGGCCGACCCCTACCCCGCCTTCCTTCCACTACAGACTGATACACTCTTGAAGTCATTCTGTTTTGCTCCATTCTCTCTACATGTCCGAACCACCTCAACAACCCTTCCTCAGCCCTCTGGACAACAGTTTTGGTAATCCCGCACCTCCTCCTAACTTCCAAACTACGAATTCTCTGCATTATATTCACACCACACATTGCCCTCAGACATGACATCTCCACTGCCTCCAGTCTTCTCCTCGCTGCAACATTCATCACCCATGCTTCACACCCATATAAGAGTGTTGGTAAAACTATACTCTCATACATTCCCTTCTTTGCCTCCAAGGACAAAGTTCTTTGTCTCCACAGACTCCTAAGTGCACCACTCACTCTTTTTCCCTCATCAATTCTATGATTCACCTCATCTTTCATAGACCCATCCGCTGACACGTCCACTCCCAAATATCTGAATACATTCACCTCCTCCATACTCTCTCCCTCCAATCTGATATTCAATCTTTCATCACCTAATCTTTTTGTTATCCTCATAACCTTACTCTTTCCTGTATTCACCTTTAATTTTCTTCTTTTGCACACCCTACCAAATTCATCCACCAATCTCTGCAACTTCTCTTCAGAATCTCCCAAGAGCACAGTGTCATCAGCAAAGAGCAGCTGTGACAACTCCCACTTTGTGTGTGATTCTTTATCTTTTAACTCCACGCCTCTTGTCAAGACCCTCACATTTACTTCTCTTACAACCCCATCTATAAATATATTAAACAACCACGGTGACATCACACATCCTTGTCTAAGGCCTACTTTTACTGGGAAATAATTTCCCTCTTTCCTACATACTCTAACTTGAGCCTCACTATCCTCGTAAAAACTCTTCACTGCTTTCAGTAACCTACCTCCTACACCATACACTTGCAACATCTGCCACATTGCCCCCCTATCCACCCTATCATACGCCTTTTCCAAATCCATAAATGCCACAAAGACCTCTTTAGCCTTATCTAAATACTGTTCACTTATATGTTTCACTGTAAACACCTGGTTCACACACCCCCTACCTTTCCTAAAGCTCCTTGTTCATCTGCTATCCTATTCTCCGTCTTACTCTTAATTCTTTCAATAATAACTCTACCATACACTTTACCAGGTATACTCAGCAGACTTATCCCCCTATAATTTTTGCACTCTCTTTTATCCCCTTTGCCTTTATACAAAGGAACTATGCATGCTCTCTGCCAATCCCTAGGTACCTTACCCTCTTCCATACATTTATTAAATAATTGCACCAACCACTCCAAAACTATATCCCCACCTGCTTTTAACATTTCTGTCTTTATCCCATCAATCCCGGCTGCCTTACCCCCTTTCATTTTACCTACTGCCTCACGAACTTCCCCCACACTCACAACTGGCTCTTCCTCACTCCTACAAGATGTTATTCCTCCTTGCCCTATACACGAAATCACAGCTTCCCTATCTTCATCAACATTTAACAATTCCTCAAAATATTCCCTCCATCTTCCCAATACCTCTAACTCTCCATTTAATAACTCTCTTCTCCTATTTTTAACTGACAAATCCATTTGTTCTCTAGGCTTTCTTAACTTGTTAATCTCACTCCAAAACTTTTTCTTATTTTCAACAAAATTTGTTGATAACATCTCACCCACTCTCTCATTTGCTCTCTTTTTACATTGCTTCACCACTCTCTTAACCTCTCTCTTTTTCTCCATATACTCTTCCCTCCTTGCATCACTTCTACTTTGTAAAAACTTCTCATATGGTAACTTTTTCTCCCTTACTACTCTCTTTACATCATCATTCCACCAATCGCTCCTCTTCCCTCCCGCACCCACTTTATATATTATATATATATATATATATATATATATATATATATATATATATATATATATTATATATATATATATATTATACAGTGGACCCCCGCATAGCGACCTTAATCCGTGCAAGAGGGCTGATTGTTATGCGAAATGTTCGCTATGCGAATGAATTTTCCCCATAAAAATAATGGAAATCAAATTAATCCGTGCAAGACACCCAAAAGTATGAAAAAAAATTTTTTACCACATGAAATATACATTTTCCTACACACAAAGAGAAGGATACATGCACAATAGTAGAGTAGTACATGCACAATATATATTGTGCATGTACTACTCTACTAAATGAAGAATAAATGACACTTACCTTTATTGAAGATGCAGCAATGACTGATGAGACACTGTGTCCTGGGAGTGCCTTTTCCTCCTGAGTACTGTAGGTCCTGTTTGGCATTTTCTTCCAGAACAGGCCTTATCACACTGTGTATGCCACTACGATTCTTAAATCTCTCAAACCAACCTTTGCTGGCTTTAAATTCACCAATATGAGCACTAGTTCCAGGCATTTTTCCCTGTTCACCTGGGTGTTAGTCGACTGGTGTGGGTTGCATCCTGGGAGACAAGATTAAGGACCCCAATGGAAATAAGTTAGACAGTCTTCGATGACACTGACTTTTTTGGGTTATCCTGGGTGGCAAATCCTCTGGGGTTAATTGTTTCTTGGTATTCTCAATAAGCCACACCAACAACGGTGCTACAGCAGCAGCAGCAGCTGACGGTGGTACAGCAGCAACAGACGATGCTACAGCAGCAACAGACGATGCTACAGCAGCAGCAGACGATGCTACAGCAGCAACAGATGATGCTACAGCAGCAGCAGATGATGCTACAGCAGCAGCAGACGATGCTACAGCAGCAGCAGATGATGCTACAGCAGCAGCAGACGATGCTACAGCAGCAGCAGACGATGCTACAGCAGCAACAGATGATGCTACAGCAGCAGCAGACGATGCTACAGCAGCAGCAGACGATGCTACAGCAGCAGCAGACGATGCTACAGCAGCAACAGACGATGCTACAGCAGCAGCAGATGATGCTACAGCAGCAACAGACGATGCTACAGCAGCAGCAGCAGCTGACGGTGGTACAACAGCAGCAGCAGCTGACAGTGCAGCAGCAGCTGACAGTGCAGCAGCAGCTGACAGTGCAGCAGCAGCTGACGGTGGTACAGCAGCAGCTGTACCACCAATAGTAGCGATGGTTGATTGGGGTTTATTATACAACCTGGCCAGCTCGGAGACACGCACTCCACTTTCATACTTATCAATGATCTTTTTCTTCATCTCTATAGTAATTCTCACCCTTATTGCTGTAGGGTTGGCACTAGAAGCTTTCTTGGGGCCCATGGTCACTTATTTTCCAGAAAAAATCACCAAAAACACTGTAATAATACGAAGTGTTCCAATTGTATGCTTGGATGTTACCGCGGAGGCTGGCTGGTAAACAATGCCACCGGCGGAACATGTGAGCGTGGCTCAGGCCACACATTGGACGCGTCTCGGACGAAGGGCGGTGAGCGGGTTTTTGGGCGGTATGCGAGGCAAAATTTTTGCGAAAAAAGCGAGCGGTATGCGGATTGTACGGTATGCGATGCATGTGGTATGCGGGGGTCCACTGTATACCTACCATCCGACTTACGACCTGCTCGACATATGACCGTGTTTTCTGGGAAATAAGCAACTGTTTGTGTTCTACACAGTGTTTATCCTAAACCTTACAGTATAAAATACAGTACTAACAGCATAAAAAGTGAAGTAAAAAATGAAATACCAAAATAAAACAATAAAATAACGTCATTACAAAAATGTGATGTTGATATTCAGTAGTAAGGTTTGACTTATGACCGGTTTGTCAGAACTGAACTCGGTCGTAAGTTGGATGGTACCTCCAGGGACTTCCTCCAAACATTTCCCATATCGGCAATGGGAACGTGACTCGACCCTAAGACCCTCCATATTGCAGTGGCTCTGAGCCTTGCTGCCCTAATTCACACAAAATAAACGTGTATTTGTGACGAAGCAGAAGCAGACCAATATGGCCTACTTGGTCTTAACTGTTCCAAAATCAAGGGCTGGCATGCAAGACACAATGAGGTCAATGACGTCATAAAGAGAACCCTTGCTACAGCTGGATGCCCAGCCGAGAGGGAGCCCTGATCACTAACAGCCAAAAATACCTACAACCAAGCAAACCGCCCTGACTGGATAACCATCTATCCTTGGAAGAATGGCAAGCTCTTAGCATGGGACTATACCTGTGCGTCCACACTGGCTGACACCTACATCCATTACAGTGTTGGGCGACAGGAAGGAGCTGCTGGCCACAGGGAGGAGTACAAGATCAGCAAGTACAGGGACATAAGCCAACAGTATCAATTTGTCCCAGTGGGATCAGAGACCTTGGGATCAAGGGGGAAAAAATGCGACACATTTCCTTAAAGAATTAGGTTCCAGACTCATCGACACCACCAGGGACCCAAGGGCAGCCACTTTCGTGTTCCAGCACCTCAGCGTAGCCATCCAGAGGGGAAATGCTTGCTGCATAGTTTGCTCGCATCTGGCTTCGGAGGAGCTGGAGGCAATTCATGATCTTTAATACATTGTACCATTGTATTCATGGTTGTGTTTTTCTGCAAATGTATTCTGTTTATTAATAAATGTTCACATAGAATATACAATATATAGGGGGTGGCAGAAGAAAATATTCAAACAGCTCCAGGGAGATCCTTGAGTTTTCCCTGAGGTATGTTTATTGTCTTCTCTGAGGATGAGGGTCCCCAGTCCAGCTATAGAGGTGGTACCTCCCTATATATATATATATACCAAAACTGTTGTCCAGAGGGCTGAGGAAGGGTTGTTGAGGTGGTTCGGACATGTAGAGAGAATGGAGCGAAACAGAATGACTTCAAGAGTGTATCAGTCTGTAGTGGAAGGAAGGCGGGGTAGGGGTCGGCCTAGGAAAGGTTGGAGAGAGGGGGTAAAGGAGGTTTTGTGTGCGAGGGGCTTGGACTTCCAGCAGGTATGCATGAGCGTGTTTGATAGGAGTGAATGGAGACAAATGGTTTTTAATATTTGACGTGCTGTTGGAGTGTGAGCAAAGTAACATTTATGAAGGGGTTCAGGGAAACCGGCAGGCCGGACTTGAGTCCTGGAGATGGGAAGTACAGTGCCTGCACTCTGAAGGAGGGGTGTTAATGTTGCAGTTTGAAAACTGTAGTGTAAAGCACCCTTCTGGCAAGACAGTGATGGAGTGAATGATGGTGAAAGTTTTTCTTTTTCGGGCCACCCTGCCTTGGTGGGAATCGGCCAGTGTGATAATAATATATATATATATATATATATATATATATATATATATATATATATATATATATATATATATATATATATATATATATATATATATATATTATATAATGTATGTATATATATATATCCACACACACAGTGGAACCTTGACTTACGAGTGTCCCAGTTTACGAGTTTTTTGAGATACGAGCTGTCCCTGGGCAGATTTTTTGCTCTGAGTTACGAGCCAACATTTGAGTTAAGAGCCAGCTTCCCCCTCCCTCTTCCCCCTCAACCCAAAACCTGGACACCTGGCTTGTTTATCTATGATTTCATGCTTTAATTCCATGCAAATCATCATCTTTTTCTTCTCAGCAATAATAATAATATAATATTACAGTCAAGTCACTCAGTAAGTCAGTCAAGTCAGTCAGTAAGTCAGGTCACTCAGTAAGTCAGTCAAGTCACTCAGTAAGTCAGTCAAGTCATTCAATAAGTCAGTCAAGTCATTCAGTAAGTCAGTCAAGTCACTCAGTAAGTTAGTTAAGTCACTCAGTAAGTTAGTTAAGTCACTCAGTAAGTCAGTCAAGTCATTCAGTCAATCAAGTCACTCAATAAGTCAGTCAATTCACTCAGTAATTCAGTCATTCAGTAAGTCAGTCATTCAGTCAGTCACAAACTCATGTTAACGTCTTTTTCTGTGTACAAAGTAACACTTCAGTTACGGCTACAGGTTATCTCTTGTCTAATATCTTTGTGAAAATTTGTCTGGACTGCCTCCATGTGAGTTGTCTACCCTGGCAAGCTCTGTTGACATCGAGCCCTGAGGTCAGTACCTCAGCCTCACAAGTGGCTTATAGGACAGATTTTCATAAATGACTGATGTTACAAGAAATCTCGCCTGCATGCACGTATGAAGGACTAACTTACTTGGTGTTGGAGAATGTGTGTCGGTCTTCAACCTCCCTAAGCTTTAGTCCCTGTGGACTTCCCCTCAGAACCATGTGCAACTGGGAGCCTTAATTCCTGTAATATTCAGTCGATATTAGTGACCTGCCTGCACCTCAGAAATCCCTGTTTCCAAGGGGTGTGTATATCCCCTAGACTAACTATGCAGAGAGTGACACTAGCTTCTAGGCTGACAAGAGACGCCAGTACGTACTGGTCATGAACTGCCAGCTGCACAAAGGCCACAACATGAATCGCTCGCAATTTTCCCCAGACACTGGCCAGAATCCTAAGAAAAAAGGGAGGCCTTGTCTTACTGTATGGGCCTGATAGAGGAGGACATCTATGGTACATCGAGGTGCCTCCACCAGATTTCCCCAGGTCTAGTATGTGAAGACACGTGGGGGCACCGCCTGCTGTTCCGACGGTGTCCCTCTTCAAGGGGGGCTCCTTGGCGTGATGAAGAGGCTCTTGGTCTGAGGAATTAGACCTGTCGGTCTCCTTCCTCAGACCAAACCTAATTACCCCCCAATCCCTCCTTCCCTATCCCATCCTCCCCTTTTTCCTACAAACAAACCTATGGCATGGGAATGGGGTCCCCCATCAGTGCCGTCCTAGCCAACTGTATATGGAATACCTAGAGTCCGAACACTTTGCCAACATCATCCCTTCAAGCGTCACTTGGATACGTTACGTGGACGATGTCCTCGTAATAATGCCCAAACGTTTTGATGTATGGAATCTACAGGCAAGGCTCAACGCAGTTGAACCGGCGATCCAGTTTACACTAGAAGAAAAATCCAATGACAAACTACCTTTCCTCGACGTCCTCATTCACAAAGTAGACAACAGCATAAGATTTCAAGTTTATCGGAAACCTACCAATAAAAACGATCTCACACACTTCTATTCCGGTCAAGTTACTATGACTGAAAGAGGCATCATCATCGGGTTTTTCCTAAGAGCATACCGAATTTATAGTCCTGAGTTTCTTGACAAGAAATGTACATACATTCACCAAAGAAATGTACATACATTCACCAAAGAAATGTACATACATTCACCAAACCTTCACAGATTTACATTTCCCTTCCTTTTTCATCAAAGACTGCAAGAAAAGAGCCCTTCAGATCATTAATTCTCCAAGCACCAACACCACTCCCAACAAAGTTATAATTCTTCCCAACAGCCAGGTTGCATTTAACGTTTCTAAAGTACTTTCACAAACTAACACCAGAGTCGCCATCTCTCCAGCACTTCGATAAAGGATCTAACCAGAACAAAATCCAAGCACCACGAACCAGTCAACGCAGGGGTTTACACTATACCCTGTGGAGGCTGCGACAAGATTTATGTAGATGAAACAGCAAGAAACCTCGACACCCGCCTCAATGAACACATTTATGCGTGTAGGAACGATAACTTGAACAACGCCTGTGTACAACACCGAAATTCCACCAATCATCTCCTGAAGTTCAGGGAAGCCCAACTAGTGAACAAAGAAACTAATTTCCGCAGACGCAAGTGCCTTGAATCTTCACTAATTGCTGTTTCTGATACAATTAAACAAAAAGGCAGCTTCACCATCTCTGAAGTCTTAGCAAGAATCCTCCTGAAAACAGTAAATCCTGCCATCACATAGTCTCTCCTGTTAATTAATACTACACAAGCACATTACAGAGAATGAACATTGAAACAAGCCTTCTCTATCCAGCCTCCAAAAGAATTATTTGTCTAACCAAATTTTTATGTTTCCCAAGTAATAGACTTTATGTCTTTTACTCTTGTTAGTTTTTTTTAGTTTAATATGTTTATTATGCACCCCATACCCATCCTGTGGGCGGTAGACAAAAGATTACAAAGGTACATAATTGGTCCAGGGACTGGACTCCAAAGTTTTGATAGCTGAGCAAGTTACAGAGGTAATGAATTCACAATTTACAAAGGTAATGAACTCACAATTTACAAAGGTAATGAACTCCAGGTAGGTCTAGTCACAATCATGACAAGTTACAAAGGTATTTACAGATTACAGAGGTACGTAATGGGTCCAGGGACTGGGCCCCAAAGTTTGATGGCTGAACTAGGTACAAGGTAATGAACTCACAAGTTACAAAGGTAATGAATACTGTAAGAATGGTTACTTACGTTTATACATGGCTACAATCATGAACAAATTATAGTGTAATGAGCAATTCACACTTCCACACCCGGTCACAACTGTAGTGAGTTATTGGTGCAAATATTGATTGTTGAGACACACACACACACACAACTCTTGTGCAAGTTAATTGTTCTACATATTGTATTACTTCTACTAATACTTGTTCTACATATTGTATTACTTCTACTAATACTACTACTACTACTACCACCACTAGTATTGCACCTCACTCTGAGCCTATATATACCCTCTGTGTCCATGTACTGTTTGTAATGGTTTGACAAACCTCCTGGAGAGCGAAACGTTGCCACAATAAAATGTCACATTAGTTGCACTTGTGTCCTTTTACTTTACATATTGTCGCTAATTCTACCAACATTATTACAGTCTTAGGTCTACATTATCTACAGTTGCCTCAATAATCCTAATATTAGTGTACTAACAGTATAATCTACCTATTTCTTCCCTGAAGGGTAAATCTATCAATTAAGAAGTACCTTCCAACCACTTTTGCCAATCTGGGTGTGTATGTTTTGGGAGGGTTTAAGGGCCACCCCAACTCAGCTGTTTATTAGTGACAAGTTGGGATCTTTGTACACCATATCTGACCTGTGGAACTTTAGGACCAAATAAATTTCCACAATCTTTGTTAATTCTAAGACTTAAGTGCTTATACCGCTTCGTGCCACTTTCAGCAACACTGGTATGGCTACTGGGTGTCATGATTGCTTGGCAGATACAAGATAGAGTAATTAAAATATCATATCACAGTTGACAAACACAGCTGCCTTGTAGCAGAGAAAGACTGGACAGTATCAATTACGAATGTTGGGATGGTGGGTTGGTGTAGGGGAGTGGTCGGGGATGGTTGGGGTGGTGTTGGGGAGTTGTAGGTGATGATGGGTTGGTGTAGAGGAGTGGTAAGGGATGGGGATGGTGTCAGGGAGTGGTAGGGGATGGTGCCATGGAGAAGTAGGGAATGGTGGGGTGGTGTCGGGGAGTGGTAGGGGATGGTGGGGATGGTGTTGGGGACTGGTAGGGGATGGTGGAGGTGGGGTTGGGGAGTGGTAGGGGATGGTGGGTTTGTGTAGGGGAGTGGTAGGGGATGGTGTTGGGGAGTGGTAGGGGATGGTGGGGTGGTGTTGGGGAGTGGTAGGGGATGGTAAGGGTGTCGGGGAGTGGTAGGGGATGGTGGGGGGTGGTGTCAGGGAGTGGTAGGGGATGGTGGGGGTGGTGTCGGGGAGTGGTAGGGGATGGTGGGTTGGTGTAGGGGAGTGGTAGGGGATAGTGGGGGTGGTGTAGGGGAGTGGTAGGGGATGGTTGGGGTGTAGACAGCCTGTACTGTCTGCGCAGACAGCCCATGCTGTCTGCCAGCTTAGTTCATATTTCGCGCCATGCTGGTGCTGCCACCTATAGGCCTTGCCACTTCAGTATGCCCAGACTTGCCTCTCCCTCACTCACACAGCGGCCTAGCAGCAAGACACAAGTACTAGTAGCTCTCTCTCGTGGGATGGCCCTGCCCAGGCCATGGGCTCAAACACACAAGCCTGTGTACCCACCACGACATTATCAATGAACTAAGAAGCCTCCGATAACGTATCATTTACTCCCCGCTACCAGAATACCAAACAAACCCATTAGACATTGGTAGCAGCGGTGGTCACAGCAGTGTGTTTTCTCAGAGAGAGGAAGGAAGGAATGAATGAAGTTGTTCACTTCATCCCCCTACACAACAATCATCCATCTCTCAACGAGTTATCCTGATGTCGTGTCTGCACTTTTGAGCATCCAGACACAGGTACAAGCAGGATCCAGCTGTTTCTCAAGTCACGTGTTCAGCATCACTTGTATGTTGCTGTTGTTGTTCAGCTCAGCAAAGCTGTTTCAGCAAGCCAGAGGTGAGTTTTGTGGCGATTTCTGTGTCCAGTGTGAGTTCATGTGTTTGTGGGAGGAGGAGGAATGGCCAGATGTTCCCTCGCCATACACTCACCCACACACCTCACCAGCCTACCATACACCACTCACCACTACTCACTCCCTCTGCTGTGTTTTCTGCTGTTTTCCATGTGAATTCATTGCCAGAGCTGTGTATCCGAGTGCCCGAGGCCACTCGAAGCTACGTGGACCAGCATGCCACGTAGATCATGACGCCACATGGATCACGACGCCATGTGGGTGTGGGCGATGTCACGTAGACCTACGAGCTACGTGAGTTACCAGATGTCCCAGGCCACATGCTGTGGTCTGCTGCCCGCATCACATTGACGTCACCGACGATGCTGCCCGACTTCACGACGTCACCGATGTTGCTGCCCGACTTCATGACGTCACGATGTCTGCCTGACGTCACCTCGAGATGTCAATTCAATTCAATTCAATTCAAAGTTTATTCTCTATAAGGATTACAATGCTGAGTTTACAGAAATTTGGTTATTGTTTGGTTTACATGTAGTAAAATTGTGATTACAGAGTGTACCACTAGAACGCTTAGCATGGCTAGGCATTTCGGGCATACTTAGTTTTATTCTTAATTGTAAAATATTACAAATTATGAGGTAAGTTGGTATTATGGCTAAGTGACTAAATACTAGTTTGTGAGTTTAGCAATGTGAATGCTTTTGTTTTGGCACAGTACATAGTTTCAGTATTGGAGTATCACAGGATTCATTATTTTAAGACTGAGATTAATATTTCTGTTTATGGTCAAATGAGTGAGTGAGTGTAAGTGTGAACCACCAGGTGGTATTCGTGTAGTTAGTTGACGGGGTGTATCAGGGAGATAAGATGTTTTCTAATGGTAGTTTTGAAGGTGATGAATGTGTCTGCAGTTCTAGAGTTCTCAGGTAGGGTATTCCAGATTTTAGGGCCTTTGACATACATTGAATTTTTGTAAAGGTTTAGTCGGACACGGGGAATGTCGTAGAGATGTTTGTGTCTGGTGTTATGCCTGTGGGTTCTGTCACAACTATCAAGAAAGCGTTTTAGGTCAAGGTTGATATTAGAGTTTAAGGCCCTGTAGATGTAGATTGCACAGTAGTAAGTGTGGATGTACTGAACTGGGAGTAAGTTTAGATCTATGAAGAGTGGGGGGGTGTGTTGCCAGGGACGGGATTTAGTGATTATTCTTACCGCAGCTTTTTGTTAGATTATTATTGGCTTTAGGTGTGTTGCTGCAGTTGATCCCCAAGCACAAATAGCATAGGTGAGGTATGGATAAATAAGTGAGTGGTATAGTGTGAGAAGGGCATTTTGCGGCACGTAGTATCGTATCTTGGAGAGGATCCCAACCGTTTTGGATACTTTTTTGGCTATATGCTGGGTATGGGTGCTGAAATTCAGGTTGTTGTCAAGGTATAAGCCTAGGAATTTTCCCCCAATATTTCTGGTAATTAGAGTGTTGTCAATCTTAATGTTAATTTGTGCATCTCCTGCTCTGCTACCAAACATAATATAGTAGGTTTTGTCAGTGTTAAGCATAAGTTTATTGGCTGTCATCCAAGTCGATATTTTAATCAGCTCCTCATTCACAATGGTGTTGAGGGTGGCAAGATTAGGGTGAGAGATGACATAAGTCGTGTCATGTCTGCTGACATCACAGTGCTGCTGACATCACAGTGCTGCTGACATCACAGTGCTGCTGACATCACAGTGCTGCTGACATCACAGTGCTGCTGACGTCACCTTGCGACATCACGCCTGACATCACATGATGTCACCATCGAGTGTTCTGTAATTATTTCAGTATTGTCGAGAAGATTGAGAGAAAATATATGTTGTGTGTTAATTAATTCCTCTCAGTGTTCTCATATTTTAGTATATGTCTTAGTGTCAGTTTTGTGCACAGAAAAGCATCATTTGCTAGTTTAAGCCATGTTGTACCGCGGGTGTGTAAAGTTTCCGTGTGTCCAGTGAGGTCTGAGCCAGACCTGAGTAGCACCACTGTGTTAAGTCACCCGTGTGACCAGTGCGTTTGACAGCTGATGTCAAGACAGCCCCGAGTGACCGAGCCCCCTTGTACAGAAAGCTTTTATGCTCGTCGCTCGTGATGTTCTGCAGAATCGTACCTGCTACGATTCCCATCGAGATTTGTTTCACTTCACCTCCAGACCTTCAGAGTGCAGTTATATGTAGAGAAACAAGTCTGGGGACGCTTAGACTAACCTCTGCTATAACTCCAACTGCCGAGAGAATGATACTCGCCAAGCCGCAGTTAGCCACTGTCGGCAGGCGCTGTGTCAGCCTCGTGTCACAAGCTTCAGTGAGCAGCCTGCACAAAGAAGATGTCACTTTGACTGCTAGCTCTCTCACTGCAGTCTGGTGTATGATGTTACGACTCCCAGATGTTTCGCCCAGTCGTCTCTGCCACGACTCGCTCCACAACTCGCTCCACGCTCGCCAGCAGTGACAGCCCAGCAACAGTACCAGTCGAGAAGTGTCCTCCTGAGTCGCTTGCCAGAAGTCCTGCCCAGTTGCCGAGTTTTGTCGACGCCTCACTCGAGGGCACCAGCATGTCGTGCCCCAGGTTGAGTGAAAACCTGCAGCGACTCCTACGATGACTGCTTCACCGTTCCAGAGGAGACCGTACCCTGTTATGTCACAGCTCAGCCGCAGTGATGTCTCCTGTGTTGCAGTATCTGTCCAGACGCAGGAAGGCGTGCAGTGATGCCCATCGACGCTCACTGCCTATGACCACGATGTTCAGCACACCCCACATGTTTTTTTCTTCCCTCCCTGTAGGAAGTTTTTTTTCCATGTCCATATGTATATACAGGTCTCCCTCAACATTTGCGAGGGTTAGGGGATCAAGAGCCTCGCGAATGTTGAAAAACCGTGAATGTTTGGTGCCCCAATATATTGTAGGGAAATATATTACAATACTGCTTCCTTAACTTGTTGAACCATGAATAATCATAAAATACATGAAAACGTCGTAAATTGTACTAAATATATACATGTTATGCTTTAATAACGTATGTTATTTAATAACATGTATGTTAATAACATGTATGTTATTAAATACCACAGACTCCACCACTGCCTCCACCACAGACTCCACCACTGCCTCCACCACTGCAAGTCCCTACTACCCTCCCTCCGACCCCCACAACTGGCAGCCAGCCCTCCCACCACTCAGTGTGGTGAGTGTTTTGTTTGTTCATTATTTGCTATTAAACTGCAGAATAAATAATGTAAACCCATTCATGACTGCATATTGGAATGGCTGTTAGGACAGGTATTAGATGGTGACATCATGTGTTTACTCTTGAACACAGCAAAGAATCGAACATTTCTGCTATTGCTAATAATAACAATAGTAATAATAATAATAATAATAATAATAATAATAATAATAATAATAATAATAATAATACGATATAATTGAAGAAGGAAATTGTACAAAAATACGAGGGAGTGGTTGACACATCGTCAGTGTGACTTTGTTTATGCTGGAGTGGACATTAGTCTCCCTGCTCTTCCAAACATTTCACAATAATTCAGCGGTTGAGGCAGTGGTATTTAATAACATATATGTTATAAATAATAATAGTACATGTTATTATTAATCACATGTATTATTATTAACATGTATGTATTTAATAACATATATGTTATAAATAATAATAGTACATATTATTAATAACATGTATTATTATTAACATGTATGTTATTAAATATCATTGCCTCAATCACTGCCTCTACCACTCCAGTCACACTCAATCTACAAGCACCAAACACAATGAATTATTGTGAAATGTTTGGAAGAGCAGGGAGACTAATGTTCACTCCAGCATAAACAAAGTCACACTGACGATGTGTCAACCACTCCCTCGTATTTTTGTACAATTTCCTTCTTCAATTATATCATATTTATTATTATTATTATTATTATTATTATTATTACTATTGTTATTATTAGCTGTAGCAGAAATGTTTAATTCTTTGCAGTGTTCAAGAGTAAACACATGATGTCACCGTCTAATACCTGTCCGAATAGCCATTCCAATATGCAGTCATGAATGGGTTTACATTATTTATACTGTAGTTTAATAGCAAAAAATGAACAAACAAAACACTCACCACACTGAGTGGTGGGAGGGCTGGCTGCCAGTTGTGGGGGTCGGAGGGAGGGTAGTAGGGACTCGCAGGTGGCGGGAAACTTAAATACGATTTGGCGGCTGGGAATTTGGTGGCTGGGAATTTGGTGGTTGGGAATTCGCGAATGTGTGAAGCCCGTGAAAGTTGAAAATGTGAATGTTGAGGGAGACCTGTATATGCTTTTATTTTGTGTTCTGCGCCCTGTTCCTACGATAGAGACCGAGTTTCTTTTACCAACAGTATTGTCGCGTCGGGACGACGCGCGGTAGGTGGCCAAGCATATGTAGACAGCCTGTACTGTCTGCACAGACAGCCCATGCTGTCTGCCAGCTTAGTTCATATTTCGTGCCATGCTGGTGCTGCCACCTATAGGTCTTGCCACTTCAGTATGCCCAGACTTGCCTCTCCCTCACTCACACAGCAGCCTAGCAGCAAGACACAAGTACTAGTAGCTCTCTCTCGTGGGATGGCCCTGCCCGGGCCATGGGCTCAAACACACAAGCCTGTGTACACACCACGACATTATCAATAAACTAAGAAGCCTCCGAAGAAGATGTCTATCATTAACCACCCGCTTACAGTCTACCAAACAAATCCTTTTATAGGGGTGGTGTTGGGGAGTGGTAGTGGATGGTGGGGTGGTGTCGGGGAGTGGTAGGGGATGGTGGGTTGGTGTAGGGGAGTTGTAGGGGATGGTGGGGGTGGTGTAGGGGACTGGTAGGGGATGATGAAGTGGTGTCAGGGAGTGGTAGGGGATGGTGGATTGGTGTAGGGGAGTGGTAGGGGATGGTGGGGGTGGTGTAGGGAAGTGGTAGGGGATGGTGGGTTGGTGTAGGGGAGTGGTAGGGGATGGTGGGGTGGTGTCGGGGAGTGTTAGGGGATGGTGGGGGTGGTGTTGGGGAGTGGCAGGGGATTGTAGGTTAGTGTAGGGGAAGTGGTAGGGGACTGTGGGGGTGTTGGGGAGTGGTAGGGGATGGTGGGGTGGTGTCAGGGAGTGGTGGGGATGGTGGGTTGGTGTAGGGGGAGTGGTAGGGGATGGTGGGGGCAGTGTTGGGAGTGGCAGTGGATGGTAGGTTGGTGTAGGGGAAGTGGTAGGGGATGGTGGGGTGGTGTCGGGGAGTGGTAGGGGATGGTGGGGTGGTGTTGGGGAGTGGTATGGGATGGAGTGGGTGGTGCTGGGGAGCGGTAGGGGATGGTGGGGTGGTGTAGGGGATGGTAGGGGTGGTGTCGAGGAGTGGTAGGGGATGGTGGGGTGGTGTTGGGGAGTGGTAGGAGATGGTGGGCTGGTGTAGGGAGTGGTAGGGGATGGTGGGGTGGTGTTGGGGAGTGGTAGGGAATGGTGGGTTGGTGTAAGGGAGTGGTAGGGGATGGTGGGGTGGTGTCCATGAGTGGTAGGGGATGGTGGGTTGGTGTATGGGAGTGGTAGCGTATGGTGCGGGTGGTGTCGGTGAGTGGTAGAGGATGGTGGGTTGGTGTAGGGGAGTGGTACCCGATGGTGGGGTGGTGTCGGGGAGTCGTAGGGGATGGTGGAGTGTTGTCGTGGAGTGGTAGGGGAAGGTGGGGTGGTGTAGTGGAGTCGTAGGGGATGGTTGGTTGGTGTAGGGAATGGTAGGGGATGGTGGGTTGGTGTAGGGGAGTGGTAGGGGATTGTGGGGTGGTGTCCGGGAGTGGTAGGGGATGGTGGGGGTGGTGTCGGGGAGTGGTAGGGGATCGTGAGGGTGGTGTCGGGGAGTGGTAGTGGATGGTGGGGTTGTGTAGGGGAGTGGTATGGTATTTCCTGGAGATAGTTCCGCGGGGGCATTGACCCCCGGAACTCTCTCCAGGTAATACCATACCACTCCCCTACACCACTCCACCATCCACTACCACTCCCCGACACCAATCCCACCATCCCCTACAACTCCCCGACACGACCCCACCATCCCCTACCACTCCCCTACACCAACCCACCATCCCCTACTGGTAGGGGATGGTGGGGTGGTGTCTGGGAGTAGTAGGGGATGGTGGGGTGGTGTCGGGGAGTTGTAGGGGATGGTGGGTTGGTGTAGGGGAGTGGTAGGGTATGGTGTGGGTGGTCCTGAGGAGTCGTAGGGGATGGTGGGGTGGTTTCGTAGAGTGGTTGGGGATGGTGGGGTGGTGTCGGGGAGTGGTAGGGATGGTGCGGGGTGGTGTAGGGGAGTGGTAGGGGATGGTGGGTTGGTGTAGGGGAGTGGTAGGGGATGGTGGGGGTGATGTTGGGGAGTGGTAGGGGATGGTGGGGTGGTGTAGGGGAGTTGTAAGGGATGGTGGGGTGGTGTCGGGGAGTGGTAGGGGATGGTGGGGGTGTGTAGGGGAGTGGTAGGGATGGTGGGTTGGTGTTGAGGAGTGGTAGGGGATGGTGGGGTGGTGTCCGGGATTGATAGGGGATGGTGGGGTGGGGTAGGGGAGTTGTAAGGGATGGTGGGGTGGTGTCAGCGAGTGGTAGGGGATGGAGGGGTGGTGTAGGGGAGTGGCAGGGGATGGTGTAGGTGGTGCCAAGGAGTGGTAGGGGATGGTGGGGTGGTGTTGGGGAGTGGTAGGGGATGGTGGGTTGATATACGGGAGCGGCAAGGGATGGTGGGGGTGATGCCGGGGGTGGTAGGGGATGGTGTGGTGGTGTCGGGGAGTGGTAGGGGATGGTGGGTTGATGTAGGGGAGTGGTAGGGCGTGGTGGGGGTGGGCCCTAGGAGTCGTAGGGGATGGTGGGGTGGTTTCGTGGAGTGGTTGGGGATGGTGGGGTGGTGTCGGGGAGTGGTAGGAGATTGTGGTGGGTGGTGTAGGGGAGTGGTAGGGGATGGTGGTTTGGTGTAGGGGAGTGGTAGGGGTTAGTGGGGGTGGTGTTGGGGAGTGGTAGGGGATGGTGGAGTGATGTAGGGGAGTGGTAGGGGATGGTGGGGTGGTGTCGGGGAGTGGTAGGAGATTATGGGGGTGGTGTAGGGGAGTGGTAGGGGATGGTGGGTTGGTGTAGGGGAGTGGTAGTGGATGGTGGGGGTGGTGTTGGGGAGTGGTAGGGGATGGTGGGGTGGTGTAGGGGAGTGGTAGGGGATGGTGGGGTGGTGTTGGGGAGTGGTAGGGGATGGTGGGGTGGTGTAAGGGAGTGGTAGGGGTTGTGTTGGGGAGTGGTAGGGGATGGTGGAGTGGTGTAAAGGATGGGGTGGTGTAGGGGAGTGGTAGGGGATGGTTGGGTGGTGTAGGGGAGTGGTAGGGGATGGTGAGGTGGTGTTGGGGAGTGGTAGGGGATAGTGGGGTGGTGTAGGAGAGTGGTAGGGGGTTGTGTCGGGGAGTGGTAGGGGATGGTGGGGTGGTGTTGGGGAGTGGTAGGGGATGGTGGGGTGGTGTAGGGGAGTGGTAGGGGATGGTGGGGTGGTGTTGGGGAGTGGTAGGGGATGGTGGGGTGGTGTAGGGGAGTGGTAGGGGGTTGTGTCGGGGAGTGGTAGGGGATGGTGGGGTGGTGTAAAGGATGGGGTGGTGTAGGGGAGTGGTAGGGGATGGTTGGGTGGTGTAGGGGAGTGGTAGTGGATGGTTAGGTGGTGTTGGGGAGTGGTAGGGGATAGTGGGGTGGTGTAGGGGAGGTGGTAGGGGGTTGTGTCGGGGAGTGGTAGGGGATGGTGGGGTGGTGTAGGGGATGGGGTGGTGTAGGGGAGTGGTAGGGGATGGTTGGGTGGTGTAGGTAAGTGGTAGGGGATGGTGGGGTGGTGTAAGGGAGTGGTAGGGATGGTGGTGTGGTGAAGGGGAGTGGTAGGGGATGGTTGGTTGGTGTAGGGGAGTGGTAGGGGATGGTGGGTTGGTGTAGGGGGAGTGGTAGGGGATGGTGGGGTGGTGTCCAGGAGTGGTTGGGGATTGTGGGTTGGTGTAGGGGAGTGGTAGGGGATTGTGGGTGGTGTCGGGGAGTGGTAGAGGATGGTGGGTTGGTGTATGGGAGTGGTAGGGGATGGTGGGGTGGTGTAGGGGAGTGGTAGGGGTGGTGTCGAGGAGTGGTAGGGGATGGTGGGGTGGTTTTGGGGAGTGGTAGGGAATGGTGGGCTGGTGTAGGGGAGTGGTAGGCGATGGTGGGGTGGTGTCGGGGAGTGGTAGGGGATGGTGGGTTGGTGTAGGGGATTGGTAGGGGATGGTGGGGTGGTGTCGGTGAGTGGTAGGGGATGGTGGGTTGGTGTATGGGAGTGGTAGCGTATAGTGCGGGTGGTGTCTGGGAGTGGTAGAGGATGGTGGGTTGGTGTAGGGGAGTGGTACCCAATGGTGGGGTGGTGTCGGGGAGTTGTAGGTGATGGTAGAGTGGTGTCCTGGAGTGGTAGGGGAAGGTGGGGTGGTGTAGTGGAGTCGTAGGGGATGGTGGGTTGGTGTAGGGGAGTGGTTGGGGATGGTGGGTTGGTGTAGGGGAGTGGTAGGGGATGGTGGGGTGGTGTCCGGGAGTGGTAGGGGATGGTGGGGTTGTGTAGGGGAGTGGTATGGTATTTTCTGGAGATAGTTCCGCAGGGGCGTTGACCCCCGGAACTCTCTCCAGGCAATACCCTACCACTCCCCTACACCACCCCACCATCCACTACCACTCCCCGACACCAATCCCACCATCCCCTACAACTCCCCGACACCACCCCACCATCCCCTACCACTCCCCTCCACCAACCCACCATCCCCTACTGGTAGGGGATGGTGGGGTGGTGTCGGGGAGTAGTAGGGGATGGTGGGGTGGTGTCGGGGAGTTGTAGGGGATGGTGGGTTGGTGTAGGGGAGTGGTAGGGTATGGTGTGGGTGGTCCCGAGGAGTCGTAGGGGATGGTGGGGTGGTTTCGTAGAGTGGTTGGGGATAGTGGGG
>NC_069470.1:15954417-15984501 GCF_026875155.1 Cherax quadricarinatus | reverse complement strand
TTCCCAAATTAATTAATAATAAAACGGGACCAAGTAAAAAAAGTCCTAACCGATATAAGCTGGGAAGATATACTAAGCAACACAGACCCCAACTTATGCCTAGAACAGATTAACTCGGTGGCACTCGATGTATGCTCAAGGTTTATTCCTTTAAGAAAAAGGAGGAGAAGATGTAAAATAGAAAGAGACAGGCGCTCCCTCTGCAGGCGACGAAAAAGAATAACAGAGCGGCTAAAAGAGGCCAATATATCTGAAATGCGTAGGGAGTCACTGGTCAGAGAAATAGCAAACATCGAACTTAAGCTAAAGGAATCTTATAGGAGTCAGGAATCGTGGGAAGAACTAAAAGCCATAAATGAAATTGAAAGAAACCCAAAGTATTTCTTTTCCTATTTCAAATCAAAGTCGAGAACAACGTCCAGTATTGGGCCCCTACTTAAACAAGATGGGTCCTACACAGTTGACAGCAAGGAAATGAGTGAGCTACTCAAGTCCCAATATGACTCAGTTTTTAGCAAGCCGCTAACCAGACTGAGAGTCGAAGATCAAAATGAATTTTTTATGAGAGAGCTACAGAATTTGGTTAACACAAGCCTATCTGATGTTATCCTGACGCCAAATGACTTCGAACAGGCGATAAATGACATGCCCATGCACTCTGCCCCAGGGCCAGACTCATAGAACTCCGTGTTCATCAAGAACTGCAAGAAGCCCCTATCACGAGCTTTTACCATCCTATGGAGAGGGAGCATAGACACGGGGGCCGTCCCACAGCTACTAAAAACAACAGACATAGCCCCACTCCACAAAGGGGGCAGTAAAGCAATAGCAAAGAACTTCAGACCGATAGCACTAACATCCCATAACATAAAAATCTTTGAAAGGGTCCTAAGAAGCAAGATTGCCACCCATCTAGAAACCCATCAATTACACAACCCAGGGCATCATGGGTTTAAAGCAGGTCGCTCCTGTCTGTCTCAACTATTGGATCACTACGACAAGGTCCTAGATGCACTAGAAGACAAAAAGAATGCAGATGTAATATATACAGACTTTGCAAAAGCCTTCGACAAGTGTGACAATGGCGTAGTAGCGCACAAAATGCGTGCTAAAGGAATAACAGGAAAAGCTGGTAGATGGATCTATAATTTCCTCACAACCAGAACACAAAGAGTAGTAGTTAACAGAGTAAAGTCCGAGGCGGCTACGGTGAAAAGCTCTGTTCCACAAGGCACAGTACTCGCTCCCATCTTGTTTCTCATCCTCATATCTGACATAGACAAGGATGTCAGCCACAGCACCGTGTCTTCCTTTGCAGATGACACCCGAATCTGAATGACAGTGTCTTCCATTGCAGACACTGCAAGGCTCCAGACGGACATCAACCAAATCTTTCAGTGGGCTGCAGAAAATATGAAGTTCAATGATGAGAAATTTCAATTACTCAGATATGGTAAACACGAGGAATTCAAAACTTCATCAGAGTACAAAACAAATTCCGGCCACAAAATAGAGCGAAAAACCAACGTCAAAGCCCTGGGAGCGATCATGTTGGAGGATCTCACCTTCAAGGACCATAACATTATATCAATTGCAGCTGCTAGAAAAATGACAGGATGGATAATGAGAACCTTCAAAACTAGGGAGGCCAAGCCCATGATGACACTCTTCAGGTCGCTTGTTCTATCTAGGCTGGAATATTGCTGCACACTAACAGCACCTTTCAAGGCAGGTGAAATTGCTGACCTAGAAAATGTATAGAGAACTTTCACGGCGCGCATAACGGAGATAAAACACCTCAATTACTGGGAGCACTTAAAGTTCCTGAGCCTCTATTCCCTGGAACATAGGCGGGAGAGATACATGATTATATACACCTGGAAAATCCTAGAGGGACTAGTACCGAACTTGCACACGAAAATCACTCACAACGAAAGCAAAAGACTTGGCAGACGATGCAACATCCCCCCAATGAAAAGCAGGGGTGTCACTAGCACGTTAAGAGACAATACAATAAGTGTCAGCGGCCCGAGACTGTTCAACTGCCTCCCAGCATACATAAGGGGGATTACCAATAGACCCCTGGCAGTCTTCAAGCTGGCACTGGACAAGCACCTAAAGTCGGTACCTGACCAGCCAGGCTGTGGCTCGTACGTTAGATTGCGTGCAGCCAGCAGTAACAGCCTGGTTGATCAGGCTCTGATCCACCAGGAGGCCTGGTCACAGACCGGGCCGCGGGGGCGTTGATCCCCGGAACTCTCTCCAGGTAAACTCCAGGTAAACATGCACCTTTGACCATCCCAAAAAATGCCACACCCACATAATAACAGGATAGTGCAACTCCCCTTTCAGTAACCTGTTTTATCCTGAAAAGTGTTACTTGTCACTCCATGAAAGAAAATGCTACAACGCATACTGCCAGGTGCATCATCTAAAGGGGACAAGATTACACAGACCAGCCAGGCTTTGTTAAACAAAGGAGGGGAGAAAAAGACTGGCAAGAAATGACAGCATTCTTACACCAACTGAAAACACTTCTGGAGCAGAGGCCTCTGCTCCAGAACAACAGATATTAGAGCGAGCCAATAAACCCCCCTAAATTCCACCAATATAATGACATTTGTCTGTGTAAACATACAAGGTCTAAAGCCATCAACAAACAACAAAATTCCTTACATCAAGGAACTTACTCACATAGTCAAATGCAATGTTTGCAGCATTCACAGAGACCCACATAAAGGATCATTTTGACAACGAAATATGGATCCCAGGTTATAACCTATTCAGATGCGACAGACCAAACAGTCAACAAGGGGGGGGGGGGTTGGCCTGGACGTCACAGAGTCGCTCATTTGCTCAGAACTACTAAACACCTCAAATGATGTAATTGAAGTTTTGACAGTAAAGATTGAGAACCAAAACCTTGTCATTGTGGTTGTGTACAAACCTCCAGATGCAACTTCCCAGCATTTCCGGGAGCAGCTTGTGAAAACTGACTACTTCTGGATAATCTCCAAACTCCTGCCCCAAACATCTTGCTACCAGTAGGTTTCAATTTGAGACACCTAAAATAGACGATTGTAGAAAGTAATATTTTAGCAGGCAACTCAGGAGGCTACTCAGATGAAAATTCACACACACATGAGCTATTAAATCTCTGTACCAAATTCACCTTAAATCAGCAAATATTCGAGCCTACAAGACTAGAAAATACACTGGACTTCATCTTCACTAACAACGATGAACTGATATGTAATATAACAGTATCAAAGAAAATACACTCAGATCACAACATAATAGAGGTACAAACAGGTAGGCACAGGGCCCCTGACCAGCAAAATGTGATCAGTCATGAGGGTGTCTTCACAAAATTCAATTTCAGTAACAATGGGAACAAGTCAACCATGTCCTAAATGAAACAAGCTGGGAAGATATCCTAAACAAAGATCAGAACCTTTGCCTAGAAAAAATAAACTCTGTGGTTCTTGAGATCTGCTTAAGGCACATTCCATTAAGAAAAAAAAAGAGAAGATGTAATCTAGAAAGAGAAAGATGCTCCCTATACAGACGAAGAGTCACAGAGCTGCTGAGAAGAGCTAATATATCTGAAATACGAAGGGAGGCACTGGTTAACGAAATTCCAAACATCAAACCTAAGCTGAAGGTCTCTTACAGGAGACAATAATTTCAGGAAGAACTAAAAGCCATAATGGAAATTGTAAAGTAAAAGGACACAAGTGCAACTAATGTGACATTTTATTGTGGCAACGTTTCGCTCTCCAGGAGCTTTGTCAAGCCGTTACAAACAGTACATGGACACAGAGGGTATATATAGGCTCAGAGTGAGGTGCAATACTAGAGGTAGTAGTAGTAGTAGTAGTGTCATAAGTTGTAGTAGTAGTAGTAATACAATATGGTAGAGCAATTAACTCGTACATGAGTAAAAGGATATAAAAGCTATTACTTGGGTAGCATAAAAATAGGTTAGACAAATATAGACTGGATAGAGAAGGCCTGTTTCAGTGTTCACTCTCTGTAATGTGCAGTCAGACACTGCAACATCATGGGATCTTGGTACAAAGACTTCAACGCTTGCCCAACCTTTGGACGACGACCTACTTACACTAGTGGCAGGTCCCACTGTGATCCCGCCTCCTCCTGCTTCACCTCATCTCACTGCAGTATATAAGCCACCTCTCTGGCCCTATGCTGCATTTCCTGCAAGAGTGATGGACTGAACACATCGATTCCTGGCTGAGGGACTGATTACCTCAAACTTCTCCTCTCCTTACCCATTTCTGCTTTGTACTGGACTGATGAAGCCACTGTGTGGCGAAACGTTTCTTCAATAAAGATTCCCATGTGCTGCATAAGTGTCTCAATTCTTCAACTTGTCGGTTTTCTAAACCATTCATCACACACACACATGGCAGGGTTTACTGTTTTCAGGAGGATTCTTGCTAAGACTTCAGAGATGGTGAAGCTGCCTTTGTTTTGTTCAATTGTATTCGAAACAGCGATTAGTGCTGACTCGAGGCACTTGCGCCTGCGGAAATTAGTTTCTCTGATCACTAATTGGGCGTCCCTGAATTTCATGAGATGATTGGTGGAATTTCGGTGTTGTACACAGGCGTTGTTCAAGTAATCGCTCCTACATGCGTAAATGTGTTCATTGAGGCGGGTGTCGAGGTTTCTTACTGTTTCACCTACATAAATCATGTCGCAGCCCCCACAGGGTATTGTGTAAACCCCTGCATTGACTGGTTCGAGGTGGTTTGATTTTGTCCTGGTTAGATCCTTTATTGAAGTGCTGGAAGCGATGGCGACTCTGGTGTTCAACTGCGTTGAGCCTTGCCTGAAGATACCGTACATCAAAACGTTTGGGAGTTATTACGAGGACGTCGTCCACGTAACGTAACCAAGTGACGCTTGAAGGGATGATGTTGGCGAAGTGTTCGGAATCTAGGGGTTCCATGTATAAGTTGGCTAGGACGGCACTGATGGGGGACCCCATTCCCATGCCGTAGGTTTGTTTGTAGAGCCTGTTATTGAAAGAACAACAGTTGAAATTAACACAGAGTTCAACCAAGTCAACAAAATCTCCGGGAGGTAGAGGAAGATTAAGGTCCATAAACACAATATTCCTCTCAGACCAATCACGTCAGGTATAGGCAGTGCTCCACACAAACTAGCCGGAGTTCTTGCCAAACATCTTTCCTGCCTTCTGGGGACCATCAGCCCCGCTCATCTTAAACACTCAGGCGACCTTCTCAACCGCATCCGAAACCTCTCCATCGGTAACAAAAAACTAAGTAGTTTGGACGTGACTTCCCTCTTCACAAAAGTACCTACCACTAAAGCAATCGAGGTTCTAAGAAGCAAAGTCAATCAGGACCTTAATCTTCCTCTACCTCCCGGAGATTTTGTTGACTTGGTTGAACTCTGTGTTAATTTCAGCTGTTTTTCTTTCAATAACAGGCTCTACAAACAAACCTACGGCATGGGAATGGGGTCCCCCATCAGTGCCGTCCTAGCCAACTTATACATGGAACACCTAGAGTCCGAACACTTCGCCAACATCATCCCTTCAAGCGTCACTTGGTTACGTTACGTGGACGACGTCCACGTAATAACTCCCAAACGTTTTGATGTACGGAATCTTCAGGCAAGGCTCAACGCAGTTGAACACCAGAGTCGCCATCGCTTCCAGCACTTCAATAAAGGATCTTGATAAGACTTATCGCCACAGACTGTGCTATAACTTAAATTGCCAGGCATACCATCTAAAGGGGACAAAAAGATACAAAACATCCAGGCCATGGGAAAACCTGGGTAGCCACAGCCACTCAAGAAGGAGAGGTTTTTTAGTGCCAGGAAGGAAAAAAAACTGGCAGGAAATGGCAGAAATCGTACACCAAATCCAGTCATTCCTGGAGTGGAACCACAGTCGATGGCATCCACTCCAAACCAACAGATACAGATACTAATGCCGGAAAAAAAATCCCCCCCCAGTACCAACAATACCACCAGTCCGATAACATTCTTCTTTGCAAATATACAGGGTCTAAAGCCAGCAACAAACAACAAAATACCTTTCATCCGTGGACTGCTTGCAGAGGCAAAGGCAATGTTCGCGGCTTTCACTGAGACCCACATAAAGGATCACTTGGACAACGAAATATGGATCCCAGGTTACAACCTATACAGATGTGACAGAGTGAACAAGCAAAAGGGGGGGGTTGGCCTGTACATTGCAGAGTCACTTGTTTGCACAGAACTGCTAAATGCCTCAAATGATGTAGTGGAAGTTTTAGCAGTAAAGGTCGAGAACCAAAACCTAGTCATTGTGGTAGTCTACAAGCCTCTGGATGCAACATCCCAGCAATTCCAGGAACAGCTGTTAAAAATTGACCACTGTCTGGAAAACCTTCCAGCTCCTGCACCAAACATCTTGCTCCTGGGGGATTTCAACTTAAGGCACCTAAAATGGAGGAATATAGCAAATAATATTGTTGCAGTAATAACACCAGGAGGCAGCTCTGATGAAAACTCACACTCACGCGAGCTTTTAATCTCTGCACAAAATTCAATTTAAACCAGCAAATAATAGAGCCTACTAGACTGGAGAATACACTAGACCTCATCTTCACTAACAATGATGATCTGATAAGAAATGTTACCATATCAAAAACAATATACTCAGATCACAACATAATTGAGGTTCAGTCATGTATGCGCGGAGCCCCAGACCGACATAAGAGATTAGTCACGAGGGAGCATTCACCAAATTCAACTTCAATAACAAAAACATAAAGTGGGACCAAGTAAACCAAGTCCTAACCGATATAAGCTGGGAAGATATACTAAGCAACACAGACCCCAACTTATGCCTAGAACAGATTAACTCGGTGGCACTTGATGTATGCACAAGGCTTATTCCTCTAACAAAAAGGAGGAGTAGATGTAAAACAGAAAGAGACAGGCGCTCCCTCTACAGGCGACGGAAAAGAATAACAGAGCGTCTAAAAGAGGTCAATATATATGAAATGCGTAGGGAGACACTGGTCAGAGAAATAGCAAGCATCGAACTTAAGCTAAAAGAATGCTTTAGGAGTCAGGAATCGCGGGAAGAACTAAAAGCCATAAATGAAATCGAAAGAAACCCAAAGTATTTCTTCTCCTATGCCAAATCAAAATCGAGAACAACGTCCAGTATTGGGCCCCTACTTAAACAAGATGGGTCCTACACGGATGACAGCAAGGAAATGAGTGAACTACTCAAGTCCCAATATGACTCAGTTTTTAGCAAGCCGCTAACCAGACTGAGAGTTGAAGATCAAAATGAATTTTTTATGAGAGAGCCACAAAATTTGATGAACACAAGCCTATCCGATGTTATCCTGACGCCAAATGACTTCGAACATGCGATAAATGACATGCCCATGCACTCTGCCCAGGGCCAGACTCAGGGAACTCTGTGTTCATAAAGAACTGCAAGAAGCCCCTATCACGAGCCTTTCCCATCCTATGGAGAGGGAGCATGGACACGGGGGGTCGTCCCACAGTTACTAAAAACAACAGACATAGCCCCACTCCACAAAGGGGAAAGTAAAGCAACAGCAAAAAAACTACAGACCAATAGCACTAACATCCCATATCATAAAAATCTTTGAAAGGGTCCTAAGAAGCAAGATCACCACCCATCTGGGAAACCCATCATTACACAACCCAGGCAACAGGGGTTTAGAACAGGTCGCTCTTGTCTGTCTCACTATTGGATCACTACGACAAGGCCCCAAATGCACTAAAGACAAAAAGAATGCAGATGTAAAAATATACAGACTTTGCAAAAGCCTTCACAATGTGACCATGGCGTAATAGCGCAAAAAATGCGTGCTTAAAGGAATAACAGGAAAAGCCCGGTCGATGGATCTATAATTTCCTCACTAACAGAACACAGAGATTTAGTCGTCAACAGAGTAAAGTCCGAGGCAGTACGGTGAAAAGCTCTGTTCCACAAGGCACAGTACTGCTCCCATCTTGTTCCTCATCCTCATATCCGACATAGACAAGGTTTGTCAGCCACAGCACGTGTCTTCCTTTGCAGATGACACCCGAATCGCATGACAGTGTCTTCCATTGCAGACACTGCAAAGTCCAGGCGGACATCAACCAAATCTTTCAGTGGGCTGCAGAAAACAATATGAAGTTCAACGATGAGAAATTTTCAATTACTCAGATATGGTAAACATGGGGAAAAATTAAATCTTCATCAGAGTACAAAACAAATTCTGGCCACAAAATAGAGCGAAACACCAACGTCAAAGACCTGGGAGTGATCATGTCGGAGGATCTCACCTTCAAGGACCATAACATTGAAATCAATCGCATCTGCTAGAAAAATGACAGGATGGATAATGAGAACCTTCAAAACTAGGGAGGCCAAGCCCATGAGACACTCTTCAGGTCACTTGTTCTATCTAGGCTGGAATATTGCTGCACACTAACAGCTCCTTTCAAGGCAGGTGAAATTGCCGACCTAGAAAATGTACAGAGAACTTTCACGGCACGCATAAACGGAGATAAAACACCTCAATTATTGGGAGCGCTTGAGGTTCCTAAACCTGTATTCCCTGGAACGCAGGAGGGAGAGATACATGATTATATACACCTGGAAAATCCTAGAGGGACTAGTACGAACTTGCACACGAGAATCACTCACTTCGAAAGCAAAAGACTTGGCAGACGATGCACCATCCCCCCAATGAAAAGCAGGGGTGTCACTAGCACGTTAAGAGACCTACAATAAGTGTCAGGGGCCCGAGACTGTTCAACTGCCTCCCAGCACACATAAGGGGGATTACCAACAGACCCCTGGCAGTCTTCAAGCTGGCACTGGACAAGCACCTAAAGTCAGTTCCGGATCAGCCGGGCTGTGGCTCGTACGTTGGTTTGCGTGGAGCCAGCAGCAACAGCCTGGTTGATCAGGCTCTGATCCACCAGGAGGCCTGGTCACAGACCGGGCCGCGGGGGCGTTGACCCCCGGAACTCTCTCCAGGTAAACTCCAGGTAAACAGAAGACAACACTCAATACCGAAGAATCCTGGAATCATCACTTATTTCTATATCCGACAACTTCAACCAGAATAGTGGCTTCTATAACATAGCTGAACCACTTGCCAAGAAGCTCCTTCATCGCTATCCCACATAAGAACACTGTAGAAGGTCTGCTCACAAACTTGTCCAATCTCCTTTCCAAGCTACCCAAGATTTTAGACTATAACCCCACTCGGTACATCATCAGATGCAGCATTCTCCACCTGACCTCAGCACTCTGAACCTGACTATAAATACTCGCGTTCCTTCCACCCCAAGTAGTTGTGTTTGTGACTTGAAAAAGCCCACTGTGTGGGCGAAACGTAGTCAATAAAGGATCACATTATACTGCATATGTGTTTATATTTCCGGACTATACCCTGTTGACTCTTGCACAGTTTCCCTTACTGAAAATAGTAACAAAGGTAGTGATTCATCCCAATCTGTAGGAAAATGCATGCAAAAAGTTCTCATCATGGTTTTTAACGTCTGAACGAATCTTTCCAAGGCGCCTTGGGACTGAGGATGATAGGCAGTAGATAAGTTGTGAATTATCCCTAGCCTAGTTAATGCTTCCCTAAAAGCTTTGGCAGTAAAGTTAGTACCTAGATCACTTTGAATAGATTTAGGAATGCCAAAGCAAGAGATAAAGTTAGTTAAAGCTTTAAGAATTGTTTTAGTATTGATACTGCACATAGGAATTGCTTCTGGGTATCTAGTTTCTCTATCCATAATGGTAAATAAGTACCGATTCTTAGACTTGAATTTCGGTAGTGGAACTACACAATCTATAATTAACTCTGCAAAAGGTTCTCCATCGGCACATATAGGATGGAGATGCAGGTTTAATGGGGTGTCCAGGTTTATCTACTTGCTGACATTCTCTACAACAACAGATATGATTCTTCATATCCTGCCTTAACTTTGGCCAAAAGAATTCTTTCAATATTCTATACCGGGTTTTAGTAATTCCTAAGTGACTTCCTAACGAAGAGTTATGAGCTTTATTTAATATTTGAGGTCTAAACTTTCTTGGAGCTACTAACCTGTCTGATTGTTGCTTTCCCTCTATCTCCTAACCAGTCTCAGTGCAGATTAAGAAGTCATTTTTAATTTTATATTTGACTGGGTGATCTGAGAAGGATTTACCCATTGCTGCCTGAAAAGCAAAATTCAATGAAGGGTATTTTTGCTGTTCCTCTCGGAAGGACAGTCTCTCGGGCATGGAAACAGACATTTGGCAATCCTGCAACCGTGGAATAGGAAGGCTTGATAAGAGAGAGATCTGGGTCTGTTCACTAAATTTACGAGGCCCTGGCCAGTTTTCCTTGTAAAACAAATTATCTATTTCGAGATCAGAGTCGTCCAAGGATAGGTTAGCATTCTCATAGAGATTCCTTGGGATTTTGCCAGAGTTATGGCCAACATCGGAGAAGAATTAATCATTATTGATTATGGACACGTACTAGAAGTAGTAATGTTATTACCCAGTAATAACATGGCATCTTTCATAGGAAATTCATTAGAAACACCTACAGTCAAATATCCACTGTAATACTTGTTCTGCACACATATTTTATGTAAGTGAACAGAAAACACTGCTCCTCCTAAAGCATCTAAAAGAACGGAGGATTGTAATGAGGTGTGCTCAGAAAGGGAAAGTACAATAACTCCCCATTCGTGTCAGCGTGCCTCGTGTGCTCCCGGTTATTTCTGGTGTTTTAAACGGTCCCCAATACCCCTAACTTAATTTGTGTCATCAATCCTATCGATACATCCCACGCCTGAACCAACTTGGGCGGAAAACATTATATATGAGTAAAAAAAGAGAATTATTGCACTACAAGCAGAGTTACTGCCAGAGGGAATTTCAAGGCCTTCCCGTGTGGAAAAATAATAAAATTGAACTTTGTGTCAGAGGAAAAAAGTCCTCCCTGAAAGCATTGAGTATACATAGTGAAATATGTATACTACAGTGGCTCCAGTATTATTGATGATAAAGCTAAAGTTAAATTTGAAAACAGGTGAATTTGTAAATGAAGTGATAAGCCTATAGAGCAGTGCCAAAGTCGCCAGAAACTTACCACAGGTCAGCTGTTTTAATAATCTTCTGGCCTGCTATTTTACTCGCATATAATCTAGTGATTACCAGTGAATAGCAAATACATTTGTTGTGTAGCAACTAATCCAGTATTATAATGGTATTTAGTGGAGTGGAGGACTTTCATTAGTTTCTTTTTCTTAAAATTTCGAGACTACTGTAAATTTTCATTATAACCTATTTTACCAATCGAATATACACAACAGAAGCAATTATTATTACAAAAAAAAGCGCCCTTCCTCAAAATTTGCACAGTCAACTATAGTGATAATATACATTTAATTGTGGTGAGACGGAAAAAAAAAAAATAATAAATATACAGCGATTGATAAACAAAGTGGTGGCTCGACCGTTCGCTTTGTAGGAAGCTGCCAGCATTTAAACCGGCTTTCAAACGCAAGTTATACTTTTGAAATCAATCAAATCAATATTACTCGGTAAAAATTTTCCCAGAGATCCTTCATGTGTTAGCTCAAATCACCGACCAGTATGTTAAAAATAATGCCCACTGATCAGATCAGATAAAATGGTCCGAACCCTGACTGTTCCGAACCCTTGAATGTCCAACCCTTGAACTGGTCCGAACCCTGATGGTTTCAAACGTTTCGTTTGCACCTAGCAGTATAATAAATATTCAAGAGGTTGCTAGAGAATTGCAGTAAATCAACCATTCAAATCATTATGAAAGCTGTTGAAGTCTGTGTCATTCAAACAAACGGGTTTTCCACATCCCAAAAATTTGTCATTCTTGGAAATGTGTCACCCCTTGTGCAGAATCCAAGAACTAGCTAAAGCAGTATTTTAAAGGAATTGTTTTTGGTTGCCCAAAGAGAAAATCTGTGGACTAAAATCACAAGGGTATTAAAAGAGGTCAACATCAAAGCTGCTTTCATAGAAAACCTGGAAGCTTTCTACAACGTGGAACATAAAAAGTCCGGCTGAAGTACTCCCCTTTGATACTGGCCATTAGTCAAAAAAACTGTAAGGCTGAGATGATTCCTGGTAGTCAGTAAATGGGGGGCTGATATGCTGTCCTGGAGACAGTAAGGGGAAGCGGGAGGTGCTGTCCTGGGAGACAGAAAATGGTAAAAGCTGAGGTGCTGTCCTGGAAAGACAGTAATGGTGAAGCTGGAGATGCTTTTCCTGGGAGACAGTAATGGGAAGCTGGAGATGCTTCCTGGGAACAGTAAGGTGAAGCTGGAGATTTTGTCCAGGAAAGTGGGAATTATAGGGCGGGAAGGAAAACATTTTAATACCTCATAGGGACGAGCCATATAGGGAAACAAGTGTAGTCAAAGATAAGAAAAAACCCAATATTGCAAACAGAAATACCGCAGGAAACTAGCAAACAAGAGGACTCCACTAGCAATGTGAGGATAATTCCAAAAAAAATGGGGAGCTCATTGTTGTGCTAGGAGGATAAAAGTAAGCAGGAAACATGAAACCAACGGAAAACCCATAAACAGAAACCCAAGGCAAAACGAAACCAACCTGTGCACTTTACATGCACTCGGTATCCTGCAATGGAAATCTGAAAAACAGTTTGGGACGGAACTTTTGCCCACCCTAGAAATTCCATGCCCAATGACAACAGGAAAATGAAAAACTCCTTCCGTAACTTTTCAACCCTGAACTGTGTCCTCTTCAGTACAGGAAAGACTTTTGCTTTTAACTTAAATTTGCCAGGCATACCATCTAAAGGGGAAAAAAAGATACAAAACATCCAGGCCATGGAAAACCTGGGTAGCCACAGCCACTCAAGAGGGAGAGTTTTTATGCCAGGAAGGAAAAAAAACTGCAGAAATGGCAGAAATCGTACACCAAATCCATCTTTCCCGAGTGGAACCACAGTCGAGGGCCCCTCCACTCCAAAACCAACAGATACAATACTAATGCCGGAAAAAAAATCCCCCCCAATCCAACAATACCCCATTCCGATAACATTCTTCTTGCAAATATACAGGTCTAAAGCCAGCAACAAACAACAAAATACCTTTCATCCGTGGACTGCTTGCAGACGCAAAGGCAATGTTCGCGGCTTTAAATGAGACCCACATAAAGGATCCTTGGACAACGAAATGGATCCCAGGTTACAACCTATACAGATTGACAGATTTGGAACAGCAAAAGGGGGGGGTTGCCTGTACATTGCAGAGTCACTTGTTGCACAGAATGCTAATGCCTCAAATGATGTAGTGGAAGTTTTAGCAGTAAAGTCGAGAACCAAAACCTGATTGTGATAGCTACAAGCTCCGGATGCAACATCCCAGCAATTCCAGGAACAGCTTTTAAAAATTGACCACTGTCTGAAAATTCCCAGCCCCTGCACCAATATCTGCTCCTGGGGATTTCAACTTAAGGCCCCTAAAAAGGAGGAATATAGCAAATAATATTGTTGCAGTAATAACACCAGAGGCCAGCTCTGATAAAAACTCACACTCACGCGAGCTTTTAAATCTCTGCACAAAATTCAATTTTAAACCAGCAAATAAAGAGCCTACTAGACTGGAGATACACTAGACCTCATCTTCACTAACAATGATGATCTGATAAGAAATATCACCATATCAAAAACAATATACTCAATCACAACAAATTGAGGTTCAGTCATGTATGCGCGGAGCCCCAGACCGACATAAGGAGATTAGTCACGAGGAGCATTCACCAAATTCAACTTCAATAACAAAAACATAAAGTGGGACCAAGTAAACCAAGTCCTAACCGATATAAGCTGGGAAGATATACTAAGCAAACACAGACCCCAACTTATGCCTAGAACAGATTAACCGGTAGCACTCGATGTATGCACAAGGCTTTTTTCCTCTAAGAAAAAGGAGGATAGATGTAAAACAGAAAGAGACAGGCGCTCCCTTTACAGGCGACGGAAAAGAATAACAGAGCGGCTAAAAGAGGGCAATATATCTGAAAAGCGTAGGGAGACACTGGTCAGAGAAATAGCAAGCATCGAACTTAAGCTAAAAGAATCCTTAGGAGTCCCGGAATCGCGGAAGAACTAAAAGCCATAAATGAAATCGAAAGAAACCCAAAGTATTTCTTCTCCTATGCCAAATCAAAATCGGAACAACGTCCAGTATTGGGGCCCCCACTTAAACAAGATGGGTCCTACACAGATGACAACAAGGAAATGAGTGAGCTACTCAAGTCCCAATATGACTCAGTTTTAGCAAGCCGCTAACCAGACTGAAGTCGAAGATCAAAATGAATTTTTTATGAGAGAGCCACAAAATTTGATTAACACAAGCCTATCCGATGTTATCCTGACGCCAAATGACTTCGAACAGGCGATAAATGACATGCCCATGCACTCTGCCCCAGGGCCAGACTCATGGAACTCTGTGTTCATCAAGAACTGCAAGAAGGGCCCCCATCACGAGCCTTTTCCATCCTATGGAGAGGGAGCATGGACACGGGGGTCGTCCCACAGTTACTAAAAAAAACAGACATAGCCCCACTCCACAAAGGGGGCAGTAAAGCAACAGCAAAGAACTACAGACCAATAGCACTAACATCCCATATCATAAAAATCTTTTAAAGGGTCCTAAGAAGCAAGATCACCACGCATCTAGAAACCCATCAGTTACACAACCCAGGGCAACATGGGTTTAGAACAGGTCGCTCCTGTCTTCTCAACTATTGGACCACTACGACAAGGTCCTAAATGCACTAGAAGACAAAAAGAATGCAGATGTAATATATACAGACTTTGCAAAAACCTTCGACAAGTGTGACCATGGCGTAATAGCGCACAAAATGCGTGCTAAAGGGAAAAACAGGAAAAGTCGGTCGATGATCTATAATTTCCTCACTAACAGAACACAGAGAGTAGTCGTCAACAGAGTAAAGTCCGAGGCAGCTACGGTGAAAAAACTCTGTTCCACAAGGCACAGTACTCGCTCCCATCTTGTTCCTCATCCTTATTATCCGACATAGAACAAGGATGTCAGCCACAGCACCGGGGGGCTTCCTTGCAGATGACAAACCCCAACTGCTGACAGTGTCTTCCATTGCAGACACTGCAAAGCTCCAGGCAGACATCAACCAAATCTTTCAGTGGGCTGCAGAAAAAAATATGAAGTTCAACGATGAGAAATTTCAATTACTCGATATGGTTAAACATGAGGAAAATTAAATCTTCATCAGAGTACAAAACAAATTCTGGCCACAAAATAGAGCGAAACACCAACGTCAAAGACCTGGGAGTGATCATGTCGGAGGATCTCACCTTCAAGGACCATAACATTGTATCAATCGCATCTGCTAGAAAAATGACAGGATGGATAATGAGAACCTTCAAAACTAGGGGGGCCAAGCCCATGATGAACACTCTTCAGGTCACTGTTCTATCTAGGCTGGAATATTGCTGCACACAACAGCACCTTTCAAGGCAAAGGGGAAATTGCCGACCTAGAAAATGTACAGAGAACTTTCACGGCGCGGATAACGGAGATAAAACACCTCAATTATTGGGAGCGCTTGAGGTTCCTAAAACCCGTATTCCCTGGAACGCAGGAGGGAGGATACATGGGTTATAACACCGGAAAATCCTAGAGGACTAGTACCGAACTTGCACACGAAAATCACCCACTACGAAAAACAAAAGACTTGGCAGACGATGCACCATCCCCCCAATGAAAAGCAGGGGTGTCACTAGCACGTTAAGAGACCATACAATAAGTGTCAGGGGCCCGAGACTGTTCAACTGCCTCCCAGCACACATAAGGGGGATTACCAACAGACCCCTGGCAGTCTTCAAGCTGGCACTGGACAAGCACCTAAAGTCAGTTCCGGATCAGCCGGGCTGTGGCTCGTATGTTGGTTTGCGTGCAGCCAGCAGCAACAGCCTGGTTGATCAGGCTCTGATCCACCAGGAGGCCTGGTCTCAGACCGGGCCGCGGGGGCGTTGACCCCCGGAACTCTCTCCAGGTAAACTCCAGGTAAACTCCCTCTCTTACAAGTGAGCAATATGCTCCAGTATCCCAAGAGATTCTGACTTCAGTTTTCTTTGAATTTTCTTGAAGGGATATTTGACAGTTACTATAATATGGGGCCATCCCTTTCTCTACTTCTTTCAGGGACATAACTTTATAAATTTTCCCTAATAGTTGGGGTTTATTTGGGCAGTTAGGTCTGATGTGGCCTGATTTATTACAATGGATGCAAACGACATTTTTGACCTTAGTTCCTTGCTGATGTTGTGGCTGGTGCCGCTCTGGGTATTGATGTCAGGATACACCATGTTGAGTGGTTTGTCGATCACTAGGTTGACCATAGGTTGAGTAGCGTGGCTCACCAGTTGATTTAGTTGGCTGACGTCGTCGTTCTCCTTCATTCTGGCACTTCATCCTCCAATCAGGAACTTTTCGTTGACGGTCTCTGCTCATGCCAGGCTGTTGAAAAGAAAGATGGGACCGCTCGGACAAAGAGCTGTTGGTTTCAAAAGTGTCAGCCAACCTGGCTGCCTCCAATGCAATGGTTAACACATGATGCAAAATGTAAAATGGAACTTTGTGAACCATTGACTAATATTTTTAATGTTTCTCTTCAGACAGGTGTAGTGCCTGATATGTGGAAGATGGCTAATGTAATTCCTAGTTTTAAAGCAGGGGACAAGTCGTTACCGTCAAATTACCGCCCAATAAGCATAACCTCAATTGTAGGCAAATTACTAGAGTCAATTATAGCTGATAATATAAGAAGCCATCTCGATAAGCACAGTTTGATTAATGATACTCAGTATGGATTCACGGGGGGCCGTTCCTGCCTAACTAATTTATTAACCTTATTCAGTAAAGCTTTTGAGGCCGTTGATCATGATAAAGATTTTGATACTGTTTATTTAGATTTTAGTAAGGCTTTTGATAGAGTACTGCACCAGAGACTGTTAAAAGATGTGGCAGCTCATGGCATTGGGGGAAAAGTGCTGTCATGGATCGAGTTATAGCTCACCAATAGGAAGCAGAGAGTATGCTTAAATGGGGATAAATCCGAGTTGGGATCTGATTAGCAGGTATAGGTCAGCAATAGAGATAATTAGGAGGGTGGGAACCCTGTCATATGTGGTATTTTGCCAAGGAGAGGAGTTGGAAACCAATGGTTGTCCAGGGCAATTGGTGTCAATTGATGGCTGGACAAATACTGTAAGGAAAATGCGGAAACATTCATTGACAACTGGGACCTCTTCTATGGCAGAAATGACATGTATGTCAGGGACGGGGTACACTTATCTAGGTCTGGGGTGGGGGCACTGGCAACTGCAGTGGAGGGAGCTGTTAGGACTTTAAACTAGGAATACTTAGTGGTATAGGTTTTGCGGGAAAACGGTGAAATCCCAGTGTAGTAATATTAGGGGAACTAGTAAAAAGCAGAACGAGGTAGATATTAAAAAGCCAGTGACACTAGGGGATAAGGACAGTAATAGGTTTAGTAGAAAAACAGAAATGAGCAGGAAGGGTAAAGAGAAAGGAGGGTCTTTCAATGTACATTATGCTAATAGCCGTAGTGCTAGGAATAAGATGGACGAGTTGAGATTAGTTGCTGGTGCAGGTAACATTGATGTATTTGACATAACTGAGACGTGGTTTAATTCAAAAAGTCGAGACATGCCTGCAGAATGTCACATTCAGGGTTTTAAATTGTTCCAAGTAGATAGAAGTATCGGGAAGGGGGGTGGGGTGGCATTGTATGTCCGAGATCGCTTGAACTGTTGCATAAAAACGGGTATTAAGTCTGAAGTAACACATACAGAGTCTGTTTGAATAGAATTTTCAGAGAGACATGAAAAATTGATTTTAGGTGTGATATATCGTCCCCCAAACTTAGATAGGGACCAAGGAAGACTACTATGGGAGGAAATTGTTAAGGCCACAAGGCAAGATAACGTAATAATTCTAGGGGACTTCAACTTTGGTCAGATTGATTGGAATTTCATGACTGGGAATTTAGAATCTAACGATTTCTTAGAAGTAGTTCAGGATTGCTTTTTGAAGCAGTTTGTGACAGAACCTACAAGGGGAAATAACCTGCTTGATTTGGTTCTGGCAAACAAGGAAACCTTTGTTAATAATTTAGAAATTACAGAGGAACTCGGAACAAGCGATCACAAATCAATTACCTTTAGCATTGAATGGAAGTATGATAGTAGGGATAATTCAGTAATGGTCCCAGATTTTTGCTTAGAAGATTACAATGGACTTAGAGGACACTTATTATCTGTGGACTGGAGTAACGAAGAGAGGTATCAGTATGACAGCTTTCTTAACACAATACATGCTGCCCAAAGAACATTTATCCCATATAAGAAAATTAGATCGAATGGAAATGACCCAAAATAGATGAATAATAGGCTCAAATATATTTTAGGACAGAAGAAAGGAATTTATAGGCGTATCAAAAGAGGTGAGGGTCATCTTAGGAATCAGTATATTGACATTAAGAGGGACGTTAAAAAGGGGATAAGAAAAACTAAACGGGACTACGAAATTAAAGTTGCTAGGGATTCAAAAACTAACCCAAAAAGTTTTTCCAAGGTTTATAGAACAAAAGTTAGAGATGAGATAGGTCCCCTTAGAAATAACTCTGGGCATCTCACTGACAAGGAGAATGAAATGTGCTCTGTTCTTAATAATTATTTTCTCTCGGTTTTCACTCAAGAAGACACTGACAATATCCCAGTAAATAATTTTTATAGTGGGCTTAAAGATGATAAATTATGCAATATCACAGTCGCTAGTGAAATGGTTATCAAACAGATAGACCGGTTAAAGCAAAATAAATCCCCGGGCCCTGATGAACTTTTTTCAAGGGTTCTTAAAGAGTGTAAAGTGGAACTCTGTGAACCTTTAACTAATATTTTTAATTTATCTCTTCAAACAGGTGTAGTGCCTGATATGTGGAAGATGGCTAATGTAATTCCTATTTTTAAAGCAGGGGACAAGTCGTTACCGTCAAATTACCGCCCAATAAGCCTAACCTCAATTGTAGGCAAATTACAAGAGTCAATTATAGCGGAGATTCCTTACACAGTAAATCATTTTAGTCATTCTTCTCTGTATGTTCTCTAATTAGTCTATATCCATCCTGTAGTAAGGGGACCAAAACTGAGCATCATAATCTAAATGAAGCCTCACTAGTGATGTATAGAGCTGTAAGATAACTTTTGGACTTCTGTTACTTATACTTACACTTATTTTCATTACCAAGGACTAGTACTTTACACTTATCGACATTGAATTTCATCTGCCATTTTCAGACCAAGGCATTAATTTGTCCAAATCCTCCTGGAGTTCATTGCTATCCTCCTCAGAATGAATTATACGACCTATCTTTGTGTCATCAGCAAATTTACTCATGTCACTAGTAATCCCTTCTTCAAGGTCATTAATGTAAATTATGAACAAGAGAGGGCCTAAAACTGATCCTTGTGGAATGCCACTAGTGACTAATCCCCATTCAGATTTTACCCCATTAATGGTAACTCTCTGCTTTCTATTGGTAAGCCATGCCTCTATCCAAGCTAGAACTTTATCTCCTATACCATGAGCTGCCAATTTTCTTAAGAGTCTCTTGTGAGGTACTCTATCGAAGGCTTTACTAAAATCCAAATAAACAATATCATATTCTGTAAACTGCCTCAAATATTCTATTGAAGAACGTCAGTAAATTTGTCAGGCAGAAACGACCTCTCGTGAATCCATGCTGAGATTCATTTAGTCATTCATTTAGCCATTCATTTGGTCATCCATGCTGAGATTAATTTAGCTATTCTATGCTGAATGTTTTCTAACGAATTTATGTCCATTCTGTAACATGGCGACCAGAACTGAGCTGCATAATCCAGGTGAGGCCATAACTAATGATGTATAAAGCTGAAGTATAACCGTTGTACTTCTGGAGTGGTGACCTGTACTTAACTCTGTGAAGAAGTGTCTTGTGTGTTCCCCGTGGACTGAACCAAGATGCCCTCCATCGAGCAACTTTACCAGCAGCTTAAGGAAGAATTGAGGGTAGCAAAGATAGAGATACGGTGATTGACTGAGGAAAACAAGAGGATTCGTAGTAGTCCTACTGTTATGAGTTCTCAGGTCAAGAAGGGAACGTGGTCAGTGGCTGGACAGCATGGGACGAAGCTGACGATCAAGAAGACGAATGGAAAGGTAGAAACGATGAAGAAAGAGACTCCTGTGGAAACTGTTGTGGGAACATCTAATGCATTCTCCGTGCTACCCGACGAATGTGAGTCGATTACTGGGATCGTCACGACGAACGACACCAAGGAAGGTAAGAATATTGTTGTTGCTGGGGATAGCCAGTTCTACAAGACCTTCTTCACGGCTGCTACAACTAACCCATTTCTTTGGGAAGGACCTACTTCCCCTGGGGAATCCCGCCTACCAGTGACCATGCCCTCGTCTGCTGCACGTCCTTATCCACTGACACCTATATAACCGCCAGTCTTCTTGTCTTTGCTTCAGATTCTCCTCCACCACGATGCTGTGAACACTAACTCCAAGGCTGAGGGACTGATTACCTCATCTTTTGTATATAGTTCTACTGTCTTCCAATTATGTCCTAGAATCTGTATTGATAAAGCCACTGGATGGCGAAACGTCTACAATAAAGTTTAGTTAGTTTAATATGTTTATTATGCACCCCATACCCATCCTGTGGGCGGTAGTCAAAAGATTACAGAAGTACATAATTGGTCCAGGGACTGGACTCCAAAGTTTTGATAGCTGAGCAAGTTACAGAGGTAATGAACTCACAATTTACAAAGGTAATGAACTCACAATTTACAAAGGTAATGAACTCACAATTTACAAAGGTAATGAACTCCAGGTAGGTCTGGTCACAATCATGACAAGTTACAAAGGTATTTACAGATTACAGAGGAACGTAATGGGTCCAGGGACTGGGCCCCCAAAGTTTTGATAGCTGAACTAGGTACAAAGGTAATGAGCTCACAAGTTACAAAGGTAATGAATTCTGTAAGAATGGCTACTTACATTTATACATGGCTACAATCATGAACAAATTATAGTGTAATGAGCAATTCACACTTCCACACCCAGTCACAACTGTAATAAGTTATTGGTGCAAATATTGATTGTTGAGACACACACACACACACACACACACACACACACACACACACACACACACAACCACAAATAGGTGAGTACACACACAGACACACAGACACACACACACACACACAGACACACACGTGGGTCTATGGGGTGCAGACGTGGGTAACAAGGCTCCGAGAACCTTAGCGTTGTAAGGCGTGCAATAACAGCTAGCAGTAATCAGTGGTAGTGGAACGTCAGTGAACAATACTACGAGTGATAATTAAAGTTATTAGTTAAAGAAAGTGAGAAGAAAGCTGAAATCATAATATTTCAAAGCGCAAACCGTTGGGGGTCTTAGGCACTGTTGCCACATTGGCAGTGGTAGGCCTGAAGAAGTGACGTCACAACAAGTTGTGTGCCATTATACATATAAAGTGAAGTGTATATAATGTGAAGTGTATACTATCATCAGTGAAGAGTGAAATCGCGTGAGGAAGCAGGATGTATGAGAATATATGGTTATAAACATCACTGGTGAAGGATCTCCAAAATAGGGATTTAAGGCCTACGTACGACGACTTTGTCATCAGCAGCTGGCAACTGTCACCGCACCATTGCAGCGCAAGTTCATTCGCCTATTTGTGGTTTGCATGTTGATGGCCCTGGCTGGCCTTGCATACTGTTTGATACTGGTCACTCACTCCTGCAAGCTATTACCAGAATTAGAATAGAAATAGCATAGACATAGTGAATATAGTGTTGACGAGTGTGAGAAGGTAGGTGGGACAAGCTTTTAAGGGCAACATTGTAAGACGGTGCTAGGGTCAAGTCCCAGGAGGGTTGTGTCAGGTCACAAGAAGTTGCGGCCAGTCATTACACCGCACAAGACACTCTCTCACACACACACACTCACACACACACATGCACACACGCACACAGGCAGTGTTACTACCGGTAGTTATTAGCAGTAAGAATACTTAGGAAGCTAGGAAGTCCTCTCTCAATGTGAACAAGGAAAATGATAATAACCAGCAACAATTAATACGTAAATCCAGAAAGGGCAATAAGTGGAGAGAGTAGCATAATTGGGAAAGATAAATGAGACTAAATTTGTGCCTACATGACGGATCTTTCTCCCGCACCACCTACCCCCCCTAACCCTCCCTCCCTCACACACAAGCACACACACACAAGGGTAGACACTCACACACTCTCACACAACACACACACACACACACACACACACACACACACACACACACACACACACACACACATACACACACACACACACATGCAACCATACACAGTTTTAAGACGAGGTTTGATAAAGCTCATGGAGCGGGGAGAGAGAGAGGCCAGTAGCAACCGGTGAAGAGGCGGGCCAGGAGCTAAGACTCGACCCCTGCAACCACAAATAGGTGAGTACAAATAGGTGAGTACAGACACACACACATACACACACACACACATATACATAAACACATACACACACACACACAAACACACACATACACACACACACACATACATATACACACACACCACACACACACACACACACACACCACACACACACACCACACACACCACACACACACCACACACACACACCACACACACACACACCACACACACACACACCACACACACACACACCACACACACACACACCACACACACACACCACACACACACACACACACACACACCACACACACACACCACACATACACACCCCACTCACACACACACCACACACACACCACGCACACACCACACACACACACCACACACACACACCACACACACACACCACACCACTACTTCAAAGCGCAAACCGTTGGGGGTCTTGGGCACTGTTGCCACATTGGCAGCGGTAGGCCTGAAGAAGTGACGTCACAACAAGTTGTGTGCCATTATACATATAAAGTTAAGTGTATATAATGTGAAGTGTATACTAACATCAGTAAAGAGTGAAATCGAGTGAGGAAGCAGGATGTATGAGAATATATGGTTATAAACATCACTGGTGAAGGATCTCCAAAATAGGGATTTAAGGCCTATGTACGACGACTTTGTCATCAGCAGCTGGCAACTGTCACCGCACCATTGCAGCGCAAGTTCATTTGCCTATTTGTGGTTTGCATGTTGATGGCCCTGGCTGGCCTTGCATACTGTTTGATACTGGTCACTCACTCCTGCAAGCTATTACCAGAATTAGAATAGAAATAGCATAGACATAGTGAATATAGTGTTGACGAGTGTGAGAAGGTAGGTGGGGACAAGCTTTTAAGGGCAACATTGTAAGACGGTGCTAGGGTCAAGTCCCAGGAGGGTTGTGTCAGGTCACAAGAAGTTGCGGCCAGTCATTACACCGCACAAGACACTCTCTCACACACACACACTCACACACACACACATGTACACACGCACACAGGCAGTGTTACTACCGGTAATTATTAGCAGTAAGAATGCTTAGGAAGTTAGGAAGTCCTCTCTCAATGTGAACAAGGAAAATGATAATAACCAGCAACAATTAATACGTAAATCCAGAAAGGGCAATAAGTGGAGAGAGTAGCATAATTGGGAAAGATAATGAGACTAAATTTGTGCTACATGATGGATCTTTCAACCACACCACCTACCCCCCCCCCTAACCCTCCCTCCCTCACACACAAGCACACACACACAAGGGTAGACACTCACTCACACACACACACACACACACACACACACACACACACAAAGAAGCATCACCGGACATCATAGCTCTCACAGAAACCAAGCTTACAGGTATGATAACAGATGCCATCTTTCCAACGGGATACCAAATCCTGAGGAAAGACAGAGGGAACAGGGGGGGTGGAGGAGTGGCGTTGCTGATCAAAAATCGCTGGAATTTTGATGAGCTGGAGAGAGGAACACTTCACTCTGGAGGCCCCAAGGTGGTAATAGCAGTGATGTATAACCCACCACAGAACAGGAGGAGGCCAAGGCAAGAGTACGACGAGAGCAATAGAGCGATGGTTGACACACTGGCTAGAGTGCCAGAAGAGCTCATGCATGCAGGGCAAAGCTCCTGATCATGGGTGACTTTAACCACAAGGAGATCGATTGGGAGAACTTGGACCCACATGGGGGCCAAGATACATGGAGGGCTAAGATGATGGAGGTGGTACTGGAAAACTTCATGTGCCAACACGTAAGGGACACTACAAGAGAGAGAGGAGAGGATGAACCAGCAAGGCTGGACTTAGTATTCACCTTGAGTAGTGCAGATATCGAGGACATCACATATGAAAGACCCCTTGGGGCCAGTGACCATGTGGTTTTAAGCTTCGAATACACAGTAGAGCTACAAGTGGAGGGAGAAGCAGGAAGGCCAGGACGAATGAAGCCAAACTACAAGAAAGGGGACTACACAGGAATGAGGAACTACCTGAACGGGGTTCAGTGGGACAGAGAACTGGCAGGAAAGCTAGTTAATGAGATGATGGAATATGTAGCAACAAAATGCAAGGAGGCTGAGGAGAGGTTTGTACCCAAGGGTAACAGGAATAATGAAAAAGCCAGGATGAGCCCATGGTTTACCCAAAGGTGCAGGGAGGCAAAAACCAAGTGTGCTAGGGAATGGAAGAAATATAGAAGGCAAAGGACCCAGGAGAATAAGGAGAACAGTCGTAGAGCCAGAAACGAATATGCACAGATAAGAAGGGAGGCCCAAAGACAATATGAAAATGACATAGCAGCGAAAGCCAAATCTGACCCGAAACTGTTGTACAGCCACATCAGGAGGAAAACAACAGTCAAGGACCAGGTAATCAGGCTAAGGAAGGAAGGAGGAGAGACAACAAGAAATGACCGTGAAGTATGTGAAGAACTCAACAAGAGATTCAAAGAAGTGTTCACAGAGGAGGACAGAAGGGACTCCAGAAAGACGGAGAGGTGGGGCACACCACCAAGTGCTGGACACAGTGCACACAACGAGGAAGAAGTGAAGAGGCTTCATGAGTGAGCTAGATACCTCAAAGGCAATGGGGCCAGATAACATCTCCCCATGGGTATTGAGAGAGGGAGCAGAGGCGCTATGTGTACCCCTAACAACAATATTCAATACATCTATCGAAACAGGGAGATTGCCTGAGGCATGGAAGACAGCAAATGTAGTCCCAATCTTTAAAAAAGGAGACAGACATGAAGCATTAAACTACAGACCAGTGTCACTGACATGTATAGTATGCAAAATCATGGAGAAGATTATCAGGAGAAGAGTGGTGGAACACCTAGAAAGGAACGAGCTCATCAACAGCAGTCAACATGGTTTCAGGGACGGGAAATCCTGTGTCACAAACCTACTGGAGTTCTATGACATGGTGACAGCAGTAAGACAAGAGAGAAAGGGGTGGGTGGATTGCATTTTCTTGGACTGCAAGAAGGCGTTTGACACAGTTCCACACAAGAGATTGGTGCAAAAACTGGAGGACCAAGCAGGGATAACAGCGAAGGCACTACAATGGATCAGGGAATACTTGTCAGGAAGACAGCAGCGAGTCATGGTACGTGGCGAGGTGTCAGAGTGGGCACCTGTGACCAGCGGGGTCCCGCAGGTCAGTCCTAGGACCAGTGCTGTTTCTGGTATTTGTGAACGACATGACGGAAGGAATAGACTCTGAGGTGTCCATGTTTTGCAGATGACGTGAAGTTGATGAGAAGAATTCACTCGATCGAAGACCAGGCAGAACTACAAAGGGATCTGGACAGGCTGCAGACCTGGTCCAGCAATTGGCTCCTGGAGTTCAATCCCACCAAGTGCAAAGTCATGAAGATTGGGGAAGGGCAAAGAAGGCCGCAGACGGAGTACAGTCTAGGGGGTCAGAGACTACAAACCTCACTCAAGGAAAAAGATCTTGGGGTGAGTATAACACCAGGCACATCTCCTGAAGCGCACATCAACCAAATAACTGCTGCAGCATATGGGCGCCTAGCAAACCTCAGAACAGCATTCCGACATCTTAATAAGTAATCATTCAGGACCCTGTACACCGTGTACGTTAGGCCCATATTGGAGTATGCGGCACCAGTTTGGAACCCACACCTAGCCAAGCACGTGAAGAAACTAGAGAAAATGCAAAGGTTTGCAACAAGACTAGTCCCAGAGCTAAGAGGTATGTCCTACGAGGAGAGGTTAAGGGAAATCAACCTGACGACACTGGAGGACAGGAGAGATAGGGGGACATGATAACGACATACAAAATACTAAGAGGAATTGACAAGGTGGACAAAGACAGGATGTTCCAGAGATTGGAAGTTGAAGACACAGATGAATCACAGGGATGTTAGGAAGTATTTCTTCAGCCACAGAGTAGTCAGTAAGTGGAATAGTTTGGGAAGCGATGTAGTGGAGGCAGGATCCATACATAGCTTTAAGCAGAGGTACGATAAAGCTCACGGTTCAGGGAGAGTGACCTAGTAGCGATCAGTGAAGAGGCGGGGCCAGGAGCTCGGACTCGACCCCCGCAACCTCAACTAGGTGAGTACAACTAGGTGAGTACACACCCTCACACACCCACACACACACACCCACACACACACACACACACACACACACACACACACACACACACACACACACACACACACACACACACACACACACACAGAGTATAAGCTAGGTGGCCAACGGCTGCAAACCTCGCTCAAGGAGAAAGATCTTGGCGTGAGTATAACACGGATCATGTCTCTGGAAGCACACATCAACCAGATAACTGCTGCAGCATATGGGCGCCTGGCATACCTGAGATTAGCATTCCGATACCTAAGAAATCTTTCAAGACACCGTATACCGTGTACGTCAGGCCCATACTGGAGTATGCAGCACCAGTTTGGAACCCGCACTGGGTCAAGCACGTTAAGAAACTAGAGAAAGTGCAAAGGTTTGCGACAAGGTTAGTTCCAGAGCTAAGGGGAATGTCCTGTTAAGAAAAGTTGAAGGAATCGACCTGACGAAGCTGGAGGACAGGAGGGATTGGGGAGACATGATAACGACATACAAAATACTTCATGGAATAGACAAGGTGGACAGAGACAAGATGTTCCTGAGAGGGGTCACGTGTGGAAGTTGAAGACTCAGATGAGCCACAGGGATGTTAGGAAGCATTTCTTCAGTCGTAGAGTGGTCAGGAAGTGGAACAGTCTGGCGAGCGATGCAGTGGAGGCAGGAACCATACATAGCTTTAAGACAAGGTATGATAAAGCTCATGGAGCAGGGAGAGAGGGGGATCTAGTAGCGTTCAGTGAAGAGGCAGGGCCAGGAGCTGAGTCTCGACCCCTGCAACTACAATTGAGTACACCACACACACACACGGACAGAATACACACACATGTACATAACGGGCCCTAGTGTCTAATCAACATGTGCCTAGGCCAAATGGTGAGACAGACAGACAGACACACACACACCCACACACACACACACACACACACACACACACACACACACACACACACACACACACACACACACACACACACACACACGTACTCATATACAACAGGCCTAGTGTCTAATCGACATGTGCCTAGGACAAAATGGTAACTAACACTAGAGGATAAAGCACACATAACAGGAAAGGCACTGCAATGGATCAGAGAATACCTGACAGTTAGGCAACAACGAGTCATGGTACGTGACGAGGTGTCAGAGTGGGCGCCTGTGACAAGCGGGGTTCCATAGGGGTCAGTCCTAGGACCTGTGCTGTTCTTGGTATATGTGAATGACATAACGGAAGGGATAGACTCAGAAGTGTCCTTGTTTGCGGACGATGTGAAGTTAATGAGAAGAGTCAAATCGGATGAGGATCAGGCAGGACTACAAAGAGACCTGGACAGGCTACAAGCCTGGTCCAGCAACTGGCTCCTTGAGTTTAACCCTGCCAAATGCAAAGTCATGAAGATTGGGGAAGGGCAAAGAAGACCACAGACACAATATAGTTTAGATGGCCAAGGTCTGCAAACCTCACTCAAGGAAAAAGATCTGGGAATGAGTATAACACCGAGCATATCTCCCGAGGCGCACATAAATCAGATAACTGCTGCAGCATACGGGCGCCTGGCAAACCTACGGATAGCGTTTCGATACCTCAGTAAGGATTCGTTCAAGACTCTGTATACCATTTACGTCAGGCCCATACTGGAGTATGCAGCACCAGTTTGGAATCCACACCTAGTCAAGCACGTCAAGAAATTAGAGAAAGTGCAAAGGTTTGCAACAAGACTAGTCCCAGAGCTACGGGGATTGTCCTACGAAGAAAGGTTGAGGGAAATCGGCCTGACGACACTGGAGGCCAGGAGGGTCAGAGGAGACATGATAACGACATATAAAATACTGTGCAGAATAGACGAGGTGGACAAAGACAGGATGTTCCAGAGATGGACACAGACACAAGAGGTCCACAATTGGAAGTTGAAGACTCAGATGAATCAAGGGATGTAGGAAGTATTTCTTCAGTCATAGAGTAGTCAAGCCGTGGAATAGCCTAGAAAGTGAAGTAGTGGAGGCGGGAACAATACATAGTTTTAAGGCGAGGTATGATAAAGCTCCTAGAGCAGGGAGAGAGAGGACATAGTAGCAATCAGTGAAGAGGCGGGGCCAGGAGCTATTACTCGACCCCTGCAACCACAAATAGGTGAGTACAAATAGGTGAGTACACACACACACATTATATACAGCTAGCAGTCTGGGTATTTCTCCAGAATGGTCTGCAATATACCACTGTGGATAAAATACTTAGCCATTTCTTGAACATTTCTGAGTGAGTTGTTTCTAAATTCATTAATTTGATCACACTCCAGTACATAATGACGCAAGGTGTGACAATAGTCCATCTGACAAAGTTTACATTTCGTTTGGTCTACATCTGATGGTGGTGATTTAACCTGCCAAAGATACTTGTAACCCAGCCGGAGCAGGGCCGGTGGCCTGGCTGGGTGGCCCGGTGGCCTGGTGGCTTAAGCTCCCGCTTCACACACGGAGGGCCCGGGTTCGATTCCCGGCGGGTGGAAACATTCCGACACGTTTCCTTACACCTGTTGTCCTGTTCACCTAGCAGCAAATAGGTACCTGGGTGTTAGTCGACTGGTGTGGGTCGCATCCTGGGGGACAAGATTAAGGACCCCAATGGAAATAAGTTAGACAGTCCTCGATGACGCACTGACTTTCTTGGGTTATCCTGGGTGGCTAACCCTCCGGGGTTAAAAATCCGAACGAAATCTTATCTTATCTTATCCAAGAGTCTGCTTATCTTGTTGGATGCACCATAGATATGTGGCTCCTCCTGCATGATGGAATGATGATAGATGGACTGACTTGTGTCAATCTCCCTAAGTCTTTAGTCAATAAAGTTCATTTGAAGTTCTTTTCGTATTATTGTTCTCAAACTGCTAACTAACAACCCAAGATTGTAATCTACCCCCTCTTCGAAAGCATACAGCTTAGCCAATTTATCAGTTCTATCATGCATCTGAAGACCAATGTGAGATGGAATCCACAGCATGTGCACTCTGACTCCACTGTCCACAATCTTACCATACCTATGTCTGGCTTCTGACACAAGCATGCCACAATTTATACTTAATGAGTTGAGAGCATTTATGGATGACAGAGAATCAGTTACAATTAAAGTGTCAACCTTAGATACATGGACACATTTGAGTGCAAGGAGTATGGCAAAAAAGTTCTGTTTTAAGGGGAGAGGCCCAGTTTTTGATGCGTGCTCCAATTTCTTTTGAGAGCCATCA
>NC_069470.1:15928831-15953917 GCF_026875155.1 Cherax quadricarinatus | reverse complement strand
TTGGTTTTTAAAGGTTGCTGTCACCATAACCCCCATATCCTTCTCGCAATCTATACTGCTAAGTTCAACATTATTAAGCTGGTAGGTGCTAAGTTCAACATTATTAAGCTGGTAGGTGCTAGGGTTATGGACATTTCCGAGCTTTAGAACTTTACATTTATCTACATTGAACTGCATCTGCCACTTTTCTGACCACGAATTGAGTTTGTCTAAATCCTCCTGAAGTTGTGAGACATCAACGTCTGAATCGATTATCCTACCTATCTTCGTGTCATCAGCAAATTTGCTTATGTCACTAGTAATTCCCTCGTCAAGGTCGTTTATATATATAATAAACAACAATGGGCCTAAAACTTGTTACAGATCCCCACTCAGATTTAACCCCATTTATGTACACTCTCTGCTTCCTATTAGTGAGCCATGACTCGATCCATGACAGCACTTTTCCCCCAATGCCATGAGCAGCCACTTTCTTCAACAGTCTCTGATGTGGTACTCTATCAAAAGCCTTACTAAAATCTAAATAAACAATATCGAATTCTTTATCCTGATCAACGGCCTCAAAAGCTTTGCTGAAGAAGGTTAATAAATTAGTTAGGCAGGAACGGCCCCTGGTGAAACCATGTTGAGTATCATTAATCAAATTATGCCTATCGAGATGGCTTCTTATATTATCAGCTATAATTGACTCTAGTAATTTGACTACAATTGAGGTCAGGCTTATTGGGCGGTAATTTGACGGTAACGACTTGTGCCCTGTTTTAAAAATAGGAATTACATTAGCCATCTTCCACATATCAGACAGTACACCTGTTTGAAGAGGTAAATTAAAAATATTAGTTAAAGGTTCACAGAGTTCCACTTTACACTCTTTAAGAACCCTTGAAAAAAGTTCATCAGGGCCCAGGGATTTATTTTGCTTTAACCGGTCTATCTGTTTGATAACCATTTCGCTAGAGATTGTGATATTGCATAATTTATCATCTTCAACCCCACTATAAAAATTAATTACTGGGATATTGTCAGTGTCTTCCTGAGTGAAAACCGAGAGAAAATAATTATTAAGAATAAAGCACATTTCATTTTCCTTGTCAGTGAGATGCCCATAGTTATTTTTAAGGGGACCTATCTTATCTCTAACTTTTGTTCTATAAACTTGGAAAAAACTTTTTGGGTTAGTTTTCGAATCCCTAGCAACTTTAATTTCATAGTCCTGTTTAGCTTTTCTTATCCTCTTTTTAACGTCCCTCTTAATGTCAATATACTGATTCATAAGATGACCCTCACCTCTTTTGATACTATTATAAACTCCTTTCTGTCCTAAAAGATATTTGAGCCTATTATTCATTCATTTGGGGTCATTTCTATTCGATCTAATTTCCTTATATGGGATAAATGTCCTTTGGGCAGCATGTATTGCATTAAGAAGGCTGTCATACTGATAGCTCTCTTCGTTGCTCCAGTCTACAGATAATAAGTGTTCTCTAAGCCCATCGTAATCTGCTAAGCGAGAATCTGGAACTGTTACTAAGTTATCGCTACTATCGTACTTCCATTCAATGCTAAATGTAATTGAATTGTGGTCGCTAGCACCAAGTTCCTCTGAAATTTCTAAATTATTAACAAGGGATTCATTGATAAATTAGACACATGTGCAACTCTTGGGTATCTTTATTGAGGAAACGTTTCGCCACACAGTGGCTTCATCAGTCCATACAAAGGAGAATCTTGAAAAACAGGAGGAGAATGAGGTAATCAGTCCCTCAACCTTGAGTCGATGTGGTCAGTCCATCAATCTTGATTGATGGACTGACCACATCGACTCAAGGTTGAGGGACTGATTACCTCATTCTCTTCCTGTTCTTCAAGATTCTCCTTTGTATGGACTGATGAAGCCACTGTGTGGCGAAACGTTTCCTCAATAAAGATACCCAAGAGTTGCACATGTGTCTAATTTATCAACATGTCGGTTCTCTGAACCATTCATCTACAAAGGGATTCATTGTTTGCCAGAACTAAGTCAAGCAGGTTATTTCCCCTTGTAGGCTCTGTCACAAACTGCTTCAAAAAACAATCCTGAACTTCTAAGAAGTCGTTTGATTCTAAATTCCCAGTCAAGAAATTCCAATCAATATGACTAAAGTTAAAGTCTTCTAGAATTATTACATTATCGTGCCTTGTGGCCTTAACAATTTCCTCCCATAGTAGTCTCCCCTGGTCCCTATCTAAGTTCGGGGGACGGTATATTACACCTAAAATCAATTTTTCGCGTCCCTCTGAAAATTCTATCCAGACTTTGTATGTGTTTCTTCAGACTTAATACCCATTTTTATGCAAGAGTTCAAGCGATCTCGGACATACAGTGCAACCCCCTTCCCCTTCCCGATACTTCTGTCTACTTGGAACAATTTAAAACCCTGAATGTGACATTCTGCAGGCATGTCCCGATTTTTCGTATTGAACCACGTCTCAGTTAAGGCAAATAAATCAATGTTACCTGCACTAGCAACTAGTCTCAACTCGTCCATCTTATTCCTAGCACTACGACTATTTGTGTAATATATATTCAAGGACCCTCCATTCTCTTTTTTCTTCCTGATTTCTGTTCCTCCACTTTGCCTATTACTCTCCTTATAACCTAATGCCATTTACTTTCCTATGTTCATCAATAACTCTTCCTCATTCTGCCTATAACTGGTTTCCTTAAAACTCACACTATCGCTACACTAAAAATTTGCATTGATTTTCCCACGAAAATCCCCATACCTTTTTCAAATTTCTATTTAAAGCCTAACTGCCTCCCTCAAGCATTGGCAGTGCTCCCCACCCCCAACCTAGATATTTTGAACCCCATCCCTGGCAACATGTCATTTCTGCCATAGAAGAGGTCCCAGTTTCCAATGAATGTTATTGCATTTTCCTTACAGTATTTGTCCAGCGAACAATTGCCACCAATTGCCCTGGCCAACCATTCATTTCCAACTCCTCTCCTTGGCAAAATGCCACATAATGACAGGTTTCCCACCCTTCCTCCTAATTATCTCTATTGCTGACCTATACCTGCATCAGGTCCTCACCTCCTACGTCGCCAAAAATCTTGCCTCCACACTGAGATAGTTTAACAGGATGGCTCCCTGTTACCTCTCATGATGTTCATCCAAGGGCTAACTAATTCCTTCATCCCAGCCCCAGGAAAACACACTCTCTGCCTCCTACTCTGTCCTTCAAGCAAAAGCCCTATCCATGTTCCCCTAATTGCTTCCCCAATGTGAGGAAATTCAATTGATAGGGTAGGGGAGTTATAGTAAAATATTTTTCATTGCTGGCTATTTTTTTTAAAGTAGGGTAAGTCAAGCTCCCTATTTCTGCCTTTTTTTTTTCCCCCACACCCCCGAAAGTGATAGTTTGACTGCCGGCGCTTTTTAAAGGGTTTAGGGTCAGTCTAGCTCCTGCTATCCCTTCCCCTCCTTTTTTTCCCCCCCCCCCGAAAGGTGACGAGTGGGGCTCCGGTCCAAGCAGTAAATCACTAGACTCACAGCTCCCAGCACAAACTGTAAGTACATGCCTGTCTTGTATTCTAGTGGATTTATTGGTTGAAAGCTTCACTTTTGCCCAAATAATAAACTTAGTCCTTTCAGTCTTGCTCTAAAAGTTGACTGTTGTAATAATCACCACATCTTTTAGGTATTGTACTTATCATGGAGAGTGATTTTTTAAGCAGGGGGTTAACCTGTCTATCTTTCCAGCTTGGATGACAGAGAGGGTCACCTGCCAATAAACGACAGAACTGAATGGAGATGGACTAACGTCCTGAGACTTCCCCTTTTTGGATTTAATTACCTGTGCAACTGTATGAAATTGCAGGACGTAACCCCTCATCATTGCAGCAGTAAAGAACCTGCTTTCCTGTCATTGGGATAGAATACTCAAGGCTATACTGTGAAGAACTAGCCAGTGATTGTAACCAACACCTGCAAACCCCCCCCCCCATCATGGGCAACGGCTAACGTTTCAACACTCAGTTTTCACCAACACCCAGACCCCCAATATATATTAGCGTTGAATTCAGTTATCATTTATATTTTTCATTTTTCATTTTCTTTAATGTAGGATTAATATTTCATATTTAAGTGTTTTATATTTTCTATATAATAAAGTGTTTATGTTTGTCTGTTATTTCTTTTTCTATTCACTAATTTTCCTGAGGAGGAGCCAGCCTTGGTAATACTGTCTGAAGTTGTTACAGGGCTGAGTAAGCCTTCACAAGTGGGGACCTTGCCAGAATCAACTCGACTGAATCAAGATTCAACTCCATCTCGAATCTACCATTGGAACTTCAATGCCGCATACCACAGACGGTTACCACCAGCCATAAAGTAATCTTTCCCTCTATGGTAGGACTACAGTACAGGTATTTAAAAGATTTGGTGATTGTTAGTCTCAATTTATTGTAAGTCAAGTCAAGGCAGGAATACTAGTTAATTCTCCCATTTCATACACCCCACACTTACTACTGTGCAATCTATATCTACGGGGCCTTAAACTCTAATATAAACCTTGACCTAAAACGCTTTCTTGATAGTTGTGACAGAACCCACAGGCATAAAAACCAGAAACAAACATCTCTACGACATTCCCCGTGCCCGACTAAACCTTTACAAAAATTCAATGTATGTCAAAGGCCCTAAAATCTGGAATACCCTACCTGAGAACTCTAGAATTTGCAGACACATTCATCACCTTCAAAACTCCATTAGAAAACATCTTATCTCCCTGATACACCCCCGTCAACTAACTTCACGAATACCACCGGGTTTGGTTCACACTTACATCGTCACATCATTTGACCAAAAAACAGAAATATTAATCTCAGTCTTAAAAAAATGAATCCTGTGATACTCCAATACTGAAACTATATACTGTGCCAAAACAAAAGCTTTTCCACTTTGCTAAACTCACAAAATAGTATTTAGTCACTTAGCCATAATACCAACTTACCTCATAATTTGTAATTTTACATTTAAGAATAAAACTAAGTATGCCGAAATGCCTAGCCATGCTAAGCGTTCTAGTGGTACACTCTGTAATCTAAATTTTACCTACATGTAACCAAACAATAACCAAATTCTGAAACTCAGCATTGTAATCCTTATAGAGAATAAACTTTGAATTTGAATTTGAATTTGATTAGACTCTAGGGACCCGAGATTTTCGAGTGACAATTTGTTTCATTGAGCTCTTTATTATATCAAGGGAACTGTCATAGGGCACTCTTGATTTGTTGGTGAGAAGATGGATGGTCAAGTGACCCCATTCTACTTACTGTTTGCTCGGAGCCGGCATAGAACCCTTCGTTTTAATTAATACATATTGTTTAATTGAAGTAGGGATTGAGCCCTCTGGTTTATTTACAGTTTGAGCGGAGAAGGAATTGAACCCTCCGTTTTCTTTAATACCCGTTTCATTTCCCCTGATAGTTTAAGTTATTCTTGCAAGTATGGATGAATACCAGTTTTGGATGAACGCTGGAAGTAAGTTAGGAATAACAGGGAAAAATTTAGAATCTTTCATTAGTGCTAAGATCCAGGAAAGACTTGAAAGAGAGAGAATTGAGAGAGAAGAAAGACAGAAAGGGAAAGAGAAGAAGAAAAGGAAAGAGAGAGAATAGAAAGAGAAGAGAAAAAGGAGAGAGAGAGAATTGAGAGAGAAATCCAAGAAAGACAGAACGAGAGAGAGAAGACTAAAAGGAGCGTGATAGACTTGATCGTGAGGAAAAAGCTAGAGCACGTGAAGAACAAGTTAAATTAAGAGAACTTGAGGAAAGAGCAAAGGATAGAGAAGTTGAGGAAAAAGCTAGAGAACATGAGTTAATAGAGAGAGAAAAGGATCGTGAGCTCGAAAAATCTCGCCTTGAATTAGGAAATAAAAAGTTAACTTTTACACAACAACAATTAGAGGAAGGAGTAATGGAACAACGTGCAGTCAGTGCACATATTCCAACACCTAATTTACCTCCCTTCACAGAGGGGAAAGACATAACTTCATACATTATCAGGTTTGAAAATACCGCTACCCTCTGTGAATGGCCTGCTGACACCTGGGCTAAAACCAAGTTGGGAATGTTTATTTTCTAGTACAGCCTTGAAAATCTATGCAATTTTTGTCGCGGGAAATATCATATGTAATTATAACCTACTGAAGAAGGCAATCCTAAAGCATATCAAAAACCCACTAATTCTTACAGGAAAGATTTCAGGTATGCCACCTTAACAGCCTGGCCAGAACTTTCAGCAGTTACAGGTAACATTTCTTTCGTTTGTTCGACTCTTGGTTTAGAGAGTTCAGAATTGATCGCAGTTTTTGAATCTCTTAGTGACTTCATGGTTGCTGACCATTTTCCTGACAGCTATTCCCCATCACATACGAACATTCATCAGCGAACGAACCTGATTAAAGCTGAGGAAGTTGCTTGAGGCTGCTGACCTGTATGCTGAGGCTCACAATTCCTATAAAGACCTAAAGGGATCGAACCCTAAGGGCAAGGTTAAATCAGACCTTAAGAAATCAAAGCCTCTAGTGGAAAGTAAAATGACTCTTCTTTTTTCCTGTTTGTCATTGTGTGGTGGTTAAGGGAACACAAACGTCCAGATTGTCCTTCTAAGAAGGTCCAAAAAGTTGGAAGATTTTTTAAAGACTGTAATGACCAAGCACCCTTCTGTTCAGGAACAGTTAATGGACTTAATGTATTACCATTTTTACGAGACACTGGATGCACATGTATAGTCATTTCTGATAAGCTGTTCCCTAACCTTAAAGAAACTCATTCCTCTCCTATACTTTCAGACTACTTGGGCCGTACTGACACTTTTCCTACCATCCATTGTTACATTAGGTCTAAATGGTTCACGGGTTGGTCTGAAGCCTACTAGCTCCCATCACTTCTTGCTCCGTACTAATAGGCAATGTAAAAGGTGCCATCCTTCCTTCTGAGGTTGACCTTTCATCACCAAAGATGGACAATAAGTGTTTCAGATCCTCTTTCTGAAGAGTCAGAGAAGCCCCTCGAAAGTTCAGATGAGACAATGTCTCGTGAGATTCATGTGGGATTAAAAACCAGTGATGCTACTCTCGAAAGCGAGGTAGTAGGATCACCGGTTCACTTGTTAGATGAAAGTGAAGATATCACCTCCGATTCCATAAATGTCTTGACTAGGGCTCAGACCAAAGCCCAGGCTTCTCTTACTATCCATCCTTTGATTTTCCCTGACTAAGCCTTTAGATATATCGAAGGACTCCTTTGTCAATTTATAACGTAATTGCCCTTCTCTTCAGAATTGACATAATGCCGCTAAACAAAATCAAGTTATCCAAAGAAAAAACTTTTCATATAAATTTGAATATATAAAAGGTATCTTGTACAAGTCAGTATTCAAATTAAATTCAGATGAGATAGACAAATTTCATGTTTTGTTGTTCCAAGTCAATGCAGAGAGACTGTTCTTAAATGGCTCATGACCGCCAGTGGCCGGACATTTCTCGCATCGTAAAAACCTAAATAAAATTAGGGAAACCCATTTTTGGGCCAAAAATGTCCTCGATATCACCACCTATTGTAGATCGTGTAAAGTTTGCCAACTGTCATCCTCCCGAGGTACCAAGGCGAGTACCTATGGTCAAAATGCCAGTCTTTTAAATGTACCCTTTGAAAGAGTAGCTATTGACATCGTTGGTCCTTTATCTCCACTTTCATCTGGGGGACATAGATATATATTAACATTAGTTGATTATGCTTCGAGTTTCCCTGAAGCCATACCCTTAAAAACCATAACTACTACAGAGGTGGCTGAAGCCCTTTTATCCATCTTCTCCAGAGTGGGCATCCCTAGAGAAATTTTGTCTGACCATGGGACACAATTCACATCTGACTTAATGCAACATCTATACCAACTTCTGGGAGTGAAGCCTCTCTTCACCACACCCTATCTACCCAGCTGTAATGGGAGGATTGAGTGCCAGCATTCGATTCTAAAGTAAATTTTAAGGAAACTTTGCTCCCTTAAACCTAAGGAGTGGCATCGTTACGTATCATGTGCATTGTTTGCCATGAGGGAAGTTCCCAGTGACTCTTTGGGGTTTTCACCTCTTGAACTTCTCTATGGTAGACAGGGCCCGAGGCCCATGTCCCCTCCTTCATGACTTATGGACTAATGAGGAGGTGAGTGCTGAGGTTCAGTCCTTCTTACCAGTTTCCTCCTTGACCTTAGATCCAAAATGAGGAGACCTCTGACATAGTTTCGAAAAACCTAAGTTGTCAATGGACCAGTACAAAACCTATTTTGAATCCAAAAATCAGGGGGAAAGTTTTAAAGTAGGGGTTGAAGTCTTGTACCTTAGCCGATCAAGTCAAATAAATTATTAGTAGCATGGAAAGGGCCATAAAAGTATTAAAAATTGTGGGAAGTTGATACCTCATAGAAGTCAAGGGGGGAAAACCCAAGCTTTATCATTCAACATCCTTAAGAAATATTACCGAAGAAATTCGGTTAACTGCCTTAATAACTTTGACTTAGTTTTTCCACACGAACTTGATACGACAACTGAAGAATGTAAGGTGTGCGTAATTGACACCTCTAGCTTAGACTATGATGAAGAACTACATGACTTGGTGACTCTTGACCACTCGGGCGCAACCAACATTAATATTTAAAGTAAAAGGACACAAGTGCAACTAATGTGACATTTATTGTGGCAACGTTTCGCTCTCCAGGAGGTAATGGCTTGATAAAGCTCCTGGAGAGCGAAACGTTGCCACAAGAAATGTCACATTAATTGCACTTGTGTCCTTTTACTTTACATATTGTCGGTAATTCTACCAACTTTATTACAAATTAATATAATGAATCTTTTGGGGACCAAAGAGGGCGATCTACTTTTTAATGTTTGAGTAACTTTTTCAGACGTTTTTTACTGATACCAGGTTGTTCCCCACGGTAGTCCATAAAATTGACTTAGTGACGGACAGTCCTAATCAACGAAAATTATACCCAGTTCCAGTTCACCTTAGGGATGCATTTGACAGAGAGGTAGACAAATTATTAAAACTAAAGATCATTGAACCTTCAGTATCTTTTATATTGTTTTACCAGTAGTCATGGTTAAGAAGGAGGATAATTCATATAGACTTGCATTGACTTCAAGAGGGCCCTTTAAAGCTATAACTCGGTGGGATGCTGAGCCTATGCCCTTAATAGATAGCAATCTACACAAATTTTATGACTCTTCCTTCTTTTCAGAGATTGATATTGTGCAGGCATATCATCAAGTAATGTTAGATCCTTCTTCTAAGCAGTACACCGCTTTTCCTACACACCAAGGACTGATGCAGTATAGAACTATGCCCTTCGGTTTGGTAACTGCCTGTGAGACTAATGAGAAAGGTCGTGGGTAATATGCCAAATGTTTCAGTTTATTTTGATAACATTTACGTAATGACATCCACGTGGGGCGAACATATCCAAACATTAACATCAGTTTTGCGTAGGTTACGCTCACATGGCCTCACTGCCAAGCCGAAGAAATGCTTCCTTGGGTATAACAAGATTAGATATCTTGGACTGATACTTTCTAATAACTCTCTGCAGCCTCTCCCCAGTAAGATCAAAGCTTTATTAGAATTTAAATTCCCCAAAACCAAGAAGCTCATGTGTAGCTTTCTTGGGTTTTTGTAAATTTTTATGCACGGTTTTTCCGAACCTTACTGATCTTTCAGGCATCTTATCCACTTCCTTAAAAAGTCTGTGAAGGAACCTTTTGAACTTTCCGACGTAGCTCGGGAAAATTTAATGAGATTTAAAAAGTATCTTTTCGAAAGACCCTATAAATTAAGATTCCAGATATTAATAAAACATTTTGTTTAAGAACGATGCCTCCAATACTGGCTTAGGTGTGGTGCTTACTACAATATCGTGATGGTACTCCCTTCCCTGTATGCTTCCTAAGTCGGAAACTCCTTTCCCCCAGAAACGAGTACTCCCCCATAGAAAAGGAATGTTTGGCCCTTGTGTGGGGAATCTCCAAACTTTAAAATTTTTTTTGCCCTTTGGGAAAAGGATTTATTTTAGAAACGGACCACAAACCTTTTTATATACCTAAAACTTTTCAGGGAACCAACAGTCCCCCCTTTGAGGTGGACATTGGCACTCCAGGCTTTTAAGTTCATATTGTGTATATCAATGGTTCATCCAATTATTTCCTGACTGGTTAAGCCGTGACAGTCAGTAGAAGATTTCTTGCCTTATTTCGACTTTCCCTATGTTAGAACTTTTTCCTCGCCTATCTTCTTAATAACTCCTTGACTATAAGTCTTGGTATGGGGGAGTGTGAGGGAAAAGTTCAATAGATAGGAAGGGAAGAGAGGGAGTATATAGTAACAATAGTTTCACTGCTGGCTACTTGTTAAGGTAGGGTAAGTCAAGCTCCCACTATTCCTGCCTTTTTTCCCCCACCCCGAAAGTGATAGTTTGACTGCCGGCTGCTTGTTAAGGTAGGGTCAGTCTAGCTCCCACTATCCCTTCCCCTCCTTCTCCCCCCCCCCCGAAAGGGGGACGTTTGGGGTTCCGGTCCAAACAGTAATCACTAGACTCACAGCTCCCAGCACTACTGTAAGTACATGCCTGCCTTGTATTCTAGTGGATTTATTGGTTGAAAGCTTCACTTTTGACCAATAATAAACTTAGTCCTTTCAGTCTTGCTCTAGGTTGACTGTTGTAATAATCACCACATTTTTTAGGGGATTGTACTTATCATGGAGAGTGATTTCTTAAGCAGTGGGTAAACCTGTTTATCTTTTCCCAGCTTGGATGACAGAGAAAGGGGCACCTGCCAATCAACGAGTAGAACTGATGGAGAAGGACTAACGTCCTGAGACTTCCCCTTTTTGGATTTAATTACCTGTGCAACTGTATGAAATTGCAGGACGTAACCCCTCATCATTGCAGCAGTAAAGAACCTGCTTTCCTGTCATCGGGATAGAATACTCAAGGCTATACTGTGAAGAACTAGCCAGTGGGTTGTAACCAACACCTGCGACCCCCCCCCCCATCATCGGCAACGGCTACGATTTCAGCACTCAGTGTCACCAACACCAGACACCCCTATATATATTAGCGTTGAATTCAGTTATCATTTATATTTTTCATTTTTCATTTTCTTTAATGTAGGATTAATATTTCATATTTAAGTGTTTTATATTTTCTATATAATAAAGTGTTTATGTTTGTCTGTTATTATTTCTTTTTCTATTCACTAATTTTCCTGAGGAGGAGCCAGCCTTGGTAATACTGTCTGAAGTTATTACAGAGCTGAGTAAGCCTTCACACCCAACAACAACAATGTTTTTACCTTCCTTGGCGTCGTCCGTCGTGATGCTCCCAGTAGTCGACTCACATTCTTCGGGTAGCATTACACATTCACTTGTGGAATTTGTCAAGACGTTCTCGATGGTTTTTGTTGGGGTTTCTAGGGATGTCTCAATCACGTCAGCCAATGCTTGCTTAGTGCTCGTTGTGACATTCCCAGTAGAACACCCACATTCGTCAGGTAGCACCGAAAATGGGTTGGAAGTTTCCACAGTAGTCTTCTGGTTGTTCGTTGTTTCTGCCTCTCCAACAGTCTTCTTGATCCTCAGCTTGGTTCCATGTTGCCCGGCCACTGACCAAGTTCCCCTCTTAACCTGGGGACTCACAACAGGAGGATTACTTCGAATCCTCTTTTTTTTTTTTCCCTTTAAAATCGCAGTACCCTTCTGCTTAGCAACCCTAAGCTCTTCTTTCAGCTGCTGGTAAAGTTGCTCAAGAGAGGGCATCCTGGTTCAAAATCACAGAGAGCACAAAACCAGGTCTTTTCCATCCCACTAACAAAACATTGCCCAGCCCAATTTTAAAATGCTACCCAAAAAAATAAGCTCTGATAACTCTATCCACTCATTTGCAAGTCAAAAACTAAAACCCAAACCCCCCTCCCACTCATAATTTATCTAACTTAAATTTGAAACTCCCCAAAAGGGTCCTAGCCTCAATAACCCAACAAGGTAGACTGTTCCACTCATCAACTCCCAATTTCCAAACCAATACTTTCCTATGTCCTTTCTAAATCAAAAACTTGTCAAATTTTAAAATTCATTACTGGGGTTCCCCTCTTGGAGAGATATCCTCAAGACCTTATTAATATCCTCTTTATTATTACCCCATCATCCACTTATAACACTTCGATCAGGTCTCTCCCCCCATTCTTCGTCTAAAAAGTGAATTGTAATTTAAGAGTCTTTAATCTTTCTTCATAAGGAAGATTTCTAATGCTATGTATTAATTTAGTCATTCTAAGCTGAATGTTTTTCTATCGAAATTTAGTCCATTCTGTAATATGGAGACCAGAACTGGCTGCATAATCTAAGTAAAGGGCCTTACTAATGATGTATAAAGCTGCAGTATAACCTTTGGACTTCTGTTCCCCTTTCATGTCTTTATAAAAATTCTCAGTAATCTATTTGCCTATTACGTTCGCTTAGGCATTTCTGTCTTGGGGTTTAAGGTTGCTTCTCACCATAACCCCCAAGTTCTTTTCACAATCTGTATGGCTAAATTCTACATTATTTTACTTATAAGTGCTAGGGTATGGACACTCCCGAGCTTGTTACAGATCCCACTCGGATTTAACCCCATTTATGCACAATCTCTGCTTCCTATTAGTGAGCCATGACTCGATCCACGACAGCATTTTTTCCCCCCAATACCATGGACCGCAACTTTTTTTTAACAGTCTCTGGTGCGGTACTCTATCAAAAGCCTTACAAAAAATCTAAAAAAACAATATCGAATTCTTTATCATGATCAACGGCCTCAAAGCTTTACTGAAGAAGGTTAATAAATTAGTTAGGCAGGAAGGGTCTCTCGTGAATCCATGTTGAGTATCATTAATCAAGCTGTGCTTATCCAGATGGCTTCTTATATTATCACTATAATTGACCTAGTAATTTGCCTACAATTGAGGTTTAGGCTTATTGCTTTAAAAATAGAATTACATTAGTCGTCTTCCACATATCAGACACTTACACCTGTTTGAAGAGAAAATTAGAAAAAATTAGTCAGTGGTTCACAAAGTTTCCATTTTACACTCACCCTGCAAATAGATGGGGGGGGGTGTCGTTTTCCTTGCCCAATGTCTTTGTTTTAGAGGGAGATATGCTGAGCCTAATCGATTACAAATTGTTTTTAACTTATCTTCTTATACCCTGTTTGTATGGATCATGAATGTAACCAAACATTAAACTTATAGCTATATGCTTAGATAGGCAGGTAGAGTATTTATGAGAGCATAATCAGAATATTAAATAGCATGGGATGAGAACTACTCCCTGGGGTGTACTTAGAGACAATTTTCTTCAGACTCGCTTTCTAAAGCCTTGGTAGAGGACAGAGGATGCTCTGTTTGACAAGTATCCTATATCCAGCAGAGTAAGCTAACCAAACCCAAAAATTTAATTTGGCTAGTTCATGTAGTATAACGGTTTTTGTTCGCGATATCAAATGCAGATTTTAGATCAAGAATGTAGTAAAACTAGTAGAGGTGTGTGCAGTGAGAAAGGTGGAAATACAGTTCTGCACACTTGTACCTTTCAAAACCCATAGAGATGAGGGAAAAGTTGGTATCTGATTCTGAAGTACAGTCTGTTAATAAGACACATGTGCCCAAATCTTGGGTAACTTTACTGAGGAAAAAGTTTTCGCCACACAGTGGCTTTATCAGTCCATACAAAGGAGAATCGTGAAGAGAATGAGAATGAGGTGATCAGTTTCCCTCAACCTAGAGTCGATGTGGTCAGTCCATCAAACTTGAATAGAATACAGCATATGAGCGGAGAAGTGGCTTATATACCATAGCAGGGAGGTGCAGCAGCGGTAGGTGGTGTCCCCCATTTGTCCAACGTGGAAGTAGGTCGTGCCCAAATGTTAGGCAAGTGAAGAATTCCCAAATATTAAGATCCCAGAAGAACTCCTGTTAACCGTTTTGGGGCCTATTCCTGGGCCTTTTGTGTATCCATATGCTCTTGCTCTACCATCCACATAATAAATATGGAGTGCACAATAAACTAGCCACTTCGGTGGAAAATCTAAAGAAAAATCTGAGTTCAAAAAACTTCCAGACCCCAACGATAACAGTGTTTAGGTGCACATCATGAGGAAAAATAACAGTCAGAACCAGGTAATTAGCTGCTCTTAGATTGATTATAAACAGGCTGAAAAATTAAGGAGGAAAATTTTACAAGAAACGACCAAGAAGTATGTGAAGTCCTCAACATGTGATTTAATGAAGTAAATTTACAGTGGAGACCGAAAGGACCCCCCGATGTCCGGAGCGGTGGGGTACACCATCAAGTGCTGGACACTTGAAATGAAAAGGATGCTCAGTGCATAGTCATGAGGATTGGAGAGGGCCCAAAAAAGACCGCAGAAAGGGCACCAGGGGGGGTAAAGACTGTAAATCTTAGTCAAGGAAAAGGATCTTGGGGTGAACATAATACCGAGCACATCTTCTGAGGCACACAACAACAAAATAACTGCCGCAGCATATGGGCGACTTGCAAACTTAAGAATAGTGTTCCGACACCCCCATTAAGGAATCTTTTCAGGATTCTGTACATATTGTACGTCAGGGGGCCCCCTCAAGGAAGGTTCCTTGATGTTGGTGAGGGGCTCTTGATTTAGGGAATTGGATCTGTGCTCCAGTTCCCCGAATTAAGCCTGAATGCCTTCCACATCCCCCCCCCCCGCAGGCGCTGTATAATCCTCCAGGTTTAGCGCTTCCCCCTTGATTATAATAATAATGTACGTCAGGCCCATACTTGAGTGTGCAGCAACAGTTTGGAACCCACACCTGATGGATCACCGCAAGAAATTAGAGAGAGTGCAGAGGTTGCAACAAGACTGGTTACGGAGCTAAGGGGCATGTCCTACGAGGAGATGTTAAGGGAAATCGACAAACGACACTGGAGGGCAGGAGAGAGAGAGAGGGGGGGGAACATGATATGACATATAAAGTACTGAGAGGTATTAACAAGGTGGACAGAGACAGGATGCTCCAGAGATGGGACACTGCAAGAAAGGTCATAATTGGAAATTAGAAACTCTGATGAGACACAGGGATGCTAGGAAGTATTTGTTCAGTCACAGAGTTGTCAGGAAGTGGAATAGTCTGAGAAGGGATGTAGTGGAGGCAGGATCTATAAATAGCTATAAGAAGAGATATGATAAAGCTCATGGAGCAGGGAGAGAGTGGACCTTCTAGCCACCAAAGAACAGGCGGGCCAGAACTATGAATCGACCCCTGCAACTACAATTAGGTGAGTACAATTAGATTAGTACTCACCACACAAGCACACTGGAGGTCATTGCAGTGAGGTAAATGCAGTGATGTATAATCCACCACAGAAAAGCAGGGGGCCAAGACAAGAATATGATGAGAGTACTAGAGCGATGGTTGACACACTGGCTGAAGTGGCCAGAAGAGCTCATGCGAGCAAGGCAAAGCAGCTGTTTGTGGGGTGACTTTAATTACAAAGAAAATGACTGGGAAAACCTGGAGCCACATGGGGGCCCAGAAACATTTAGGGCTAAGATGATGGAGGTGGTACTGGAAAACCTCATGCATCAAAGCATTAAGGATAGTATCAAGAGAGGGGAGGGGACGAACCACAAAACTGGACCTAGTATTATTTTGATATACGAAAATGAGGACATCACATAGAAAACCCCTCGACTAGTGATCATGTGTCTGAGCTCGAAATACATAGTAGAGTCACAATGGAGGGGGAAGCCAAACTGCGAAAGGGGCTACACAGGCATGGGGAAATTTTTCCCGCACGAGGTTTAGGGGGGACAGAAATTTGCAGGGAGATCAGAAAGGGAAAATGATAGAATAGGAAAAACGAATGCAAGGAAGCAGAAAGAATTTTTGTGCCCAATTGCAACAGATAAAGGGGGAATGCCAACGACCCTTTTGGTTCTGCAAATGGGTTAGAGCCAAAACCAAGTGTGGAAAAAAATGAAAAAAAAAAAAAAGGGAAAGGGACCAGGGATAAGCAGGTATCGGGAGCCCGAAATTGAATATGCTCAAAAGGGAAAGGGGGGAAAGGGCCCCAAAGACAATACATGAATGACAAGCAACGAAGGCTAAGTCCGACCCGAAGCTGTTGTAAGTCCTCAGGAGAAAAAAAAACAGTTTGGACTAGGTTATCAGGCTGGGGAAAGGGAAAGGGGGGGAGATCACAAAAACGCCGAGAATTGTGAGGGCTCAACATGAAATTTAAAGAAATTTTTTAAAGAGGAGTCAAAAGAAACCCCAAATAGTGTGGTGGGGTACAAAACCCCAGGTGTGGCACAAACATACAACAAGGAGGGGAGGTTAGAGGTGCTAAGTAATAGATCCCCCAAAAACGAGGGCCGGATAACTCTCCATGGGTCCTGAGAGAGGGGCAGAGGCACTCTGTGTACACTAACAACAATCTTCAACACATCTTTTGAAATAGGGGACTACCTGAGGTATAGAACAGCAAATGTAGTTCCAATTTTTAAAAATGGAGACAGACACGAAGTGTCTATTTCCATGGAGAAGATTATCAGGAGAAGATTAACAGGAGGAGAATGGTGGAGCACCTAGAAAGGAATGAGCTCATCAACGACAACCCCCACGGATTCAGACGGGAATTCCTGTGTCATAAACCTATTCGAGTTCTATAACAGGGTGAAAGCAGTAAGACGAGAGAGAGAGAGAGAGAGAGGAGAGAGAGAGAGAGAGAGAGAGAGAGAGAGAGAGAGAGGGATGGAATGGTAGACTGCGTTTTCTTGGACTGTAAGAAGGCTTTTGACATAGTTCAACATAGGAGATTAGTGCGAAAGCTGGAGGACCAGGCAGGGATAAACAGGAAAGGCATTACAGTGGATCAGGGAATACCTGACGGAAAGGCATCAGCGAGTCATGGTACGTGACAAGGTGTCAGAGTGGGCGCCTGTGATGAATGAGGCTCCACAGGGGTCAGTTCTAGGACCAGTGCTGTTTCTGGTATATGTGAATGACATGACGGAAGAAATAGATTCAGAAGTGTCCCTGTTTGCAGACGATGTGAAGTTAATTTGTAGAATTCAATCGGAAGATAACCAAGCAGGACTACAAAGGGATCTGGACCGGCTGCAGGCGTAGTGCAGAAACTGGGTCCTGGAGTTCAACCCCAAAAAGTGCAAAGCCATGAAGATTGGGGATAGCAAAGAAGACCGGAGACAGATTACAGTCTAGGGAGCCAAGAAATAGAAATCTTACTCAAGGACAATGTTCTTTAGGTGAGTAAATACCGAGACATATCCAGAGGCGCACATCTCCCAAATAACTGTTGCACATATGGACGCCTAGCAAACCTAGAATAGAATCCGACTCCTCAGTAAGGAACCATTCAGGACTCTACACCGTGTAAGTCAGGCCATATTAAGGTATGCAGCGCTAGTTTGGAACCCACTCCTGGCCAAGCACGTCGGGAAATTAGAGAAAGTGCAAAGGTTTGTAACGAGACTAGTCCCTGAGGTGAGGGGCATGTCTACGAGGGAGTAGTTAATTAAGGAAAATCGATCTGAAGACACTGGAGGACAGGAGAGATTGGGAGATATGATAACGACAAGGTGGACAGAGACGCATTGTTCCAGAGATGGGGCACAGTAACAATGGGTCATAATTGGAAGTTAAGGATTCAGATGAATCACAGGATGTTAGGAACTACTTCAGTCATAGAATTGTCAAGAAGTGGAAGAGTCTGGAAAGTGATGTAGTGCAGGCATGATCCATACATAGCTATAAGAAGAGGTATGATGAAGCTCATGGAGAATGGAGAGAGTGACCTAGTAGCGACGAGTGAAAAGGCAGGGCCAGGAGATATGAATCGACCCCTGCAGCCACAGTTAGTTGAGTACAGTCACACACGCAACAAAGGCCGAGGAAAACAGAATATTTTAATGTAAAGTAAAAGGACACAAGTGCAACTAATGTGACATTTTATTGTGGCAACGTATCGCTATCCAGGAGCTTTGTCAAGCCGATGATCGGTTTGACAAAGCTCCTGGGGAGCGAAACGTTGCCAAAATTTAAAATGTCACATTAGTTGCACTTGTGTCCTTTTACTTACATATTGTCAGTAATTCTACCAACTTTATTACAGAATATGTAATGTCCTAAAGAACATACATATAAGAACATAAGAAGAACATAAAGAACATAAGAACATAAGAAGAACATAAGAAAGGGGGAACACTGCAGGAGGCCTGTTGGCCCACACTAGGCAGGTCCTTCACAATCCATCCCACTAACAAAATATTTGCCCAACCCAATTTTCAGTGCTACCAAAGAAATAAGTTTTGATGATTCTATTTACCTATGTCCAAGTCTCACTTAAATCCAACCCCTCTCACTCATGTACTTATTCAACCTATATTTGAAACTACCGAAGGTTTTAGCCTCGATAACCCTACTAGGCAGACTGTTCCCTATTTCCAAACTAATACTTTCCTGTATCCTTTCTAAATCTAAACTTGTCTATTTGAACCCATTACTGCGGGTTCTCTCTTGGAGAGATATCCTCAAGACTTTATTAAGAATATAAGAACATACATAAGATCACTAACACATTCTGTTAGTGATCTCTGTGTCATGACTTGCAGGAATTCAAAAGTGAATATTTTAAGGAAGCAAAATTTCCTATACCAAAACACAATCAAAATAATGCGTTTCACTTAGTGTCTCTTAATAGCTGCCTGTGTAAAATATTGGAAAGGATGATCTTGAATCGTCCCGTGCATGGAGTCAGCTGGCTCAGTGGCTAACACATCGGTCTGGAGTTTTCTGAATCTATCCCCGCCCGTGGTATGCATCGAGTCAAGTAATTTCTCCCCCCCCACCTATATGGTTTCATGCATGGAATGAGTTAGTATCATTTTTCACCCTGCACACTGTCAGCTTCTACGTTACCTTCATTGCCCTTAAATGTTTTTTGATACAGCAAACCGACATGTACTCATAAAAGGAACTACCAGAATGGTTGTATGAGGCTGGCTTCTCTGCTGGATTAAATGCTACATATCCAATGGAAAGTCTTCCGTGCTGTTCCAGGGGAAAAGAAGTGAACCTGAAGACTGCATTAGAACACGAGAAGAACATAAGAAAGAAGGAACACTGCAGAAGGCCTACTGGCCCATGCGAAGCAGGTCCATGTTCCCCCTGAGTAGCCCAATGACCCACCTAGCCAGGTCACTTCCACTTAAGGAAGGAGCAAGGCATCAGACCTAGTAGCGCAGCTAGTCAGATCCAACTCACACCCGCCCCACTTACTCATGTATTTATCTAGCCTATTTTTAAAACTGCAAAATGTTTTAGCCTCTATAACTGTACTCGGGAGTTTGTTCCACTCATCCACAACTCAATTACCAAACCAGTGCTTCCCTATATCCTTCCTGAATCTGAATTTTTCCAACTTGAAACCATTGCTGCGAGTCCTGTCTTGGCTGGAAATTTTCAGCACGCTATTTATATCCCTTTATTTATTTCTGTTTTCCATTTATACACCCTCAGTCATATCCCCCCTAATTCTACGCCTCACAGGGTAGATTTCTGATACATGGGATCAACTTTGTCATTCTCCTTTGTACGTTTCCCAGTGCATTTATATCCATTCTGTAATACGGTAACCAGAACTGTGCAGCATAATCTAAATGAGGCCTAACCAAGGATGTATAGAGTTGGAGAACAACCTGAGGACTCCTATTATTTATGCTTCTTGATATGAAGCAAAGGATTCTGTGTTAGCATTATTGCGAACACTTATGCACTGTTGTCTTGGTTTAGATTACTGCTAACCCGAACTCCTAAATCATGTTTGCAATCAGTAGTATTAAGATCTACATTATTTAGTTTATATGTTGTATGGTTATTTTCCTGTCAAACATTTAGAACTTTGCATTTGTCTACATTAAACTGCATCTGCTACTTCTCCGACCATTGCATCAGTCTAACCAAATCTTCTGGAGGTGCTCTAGTGTCCTCATTAGAATGAACTGGCCGGCCTATTTTGGTGTCATCAGCTAATTTGCTTATGTCGCTATGTCGTTTATGTAAATTGTGAACAACAACGGGCCCAACACTGACCCTGCGGAACACCCCTTGTGACGTGCTCCCATTCCGATTTCTCCCCATTTATGCCATTTGTCAGCCATCTGGAGTTTATCTGGAGAGAGTTCGCGGGGTCAACGCCCCGCGGCCCGGTCTGTGACCAGGCCTCCTTAGGTCAGTGTCCCAGGATGCGACCCACACCAGTCGACTAACACCCAGGTACCCATTTTACTGATGGGGAACATAGACAACAGGTGGAAAGAAACACGTCCAATGTTTCTACTCTGGCTGGGAAACGAACCCAGGCCCTCACCGTGTGAAGCGAGAGCGTTAACCACCAGGCCACCAGCCATGCGTCTATCCAGGAAAAAATTTTTCCTCCTATTCGTGTGCTTTAAGTTTCCTCAATAGCCTCTGATATGGAAACTCTACTGAAAGCCTTACTGAAGTCCATATACACAATATCATATTCATTACCATGATCTACCTCTCAAAAACTTAGTAAAAAATGTTGTAAATTCGTAAAGACACGAACGCTCCTTTGTAAAACCATGTTGAGATTCATTAATCAATTTATGCCTATCAAGATGGCTACGAATTGCTTCGACAATTGTTGATTCCAAAAATTTTCCTACTATGGAGGTAAAGCTTATTGGTCTATAATTCCAAGCTGAGGACCTGTCACCTGCCTTGTAAATAGGTATTACATTTGCCATTTTCCACCTGTCAGGCACTGTGCCAGTTTGTAGTGATATGTTGAAAAGATTAGCCAAAGGTATGTTAAGTTCCTCTTTACATTCCTTTAACACCTTGCAAACAGTTCATCAGGACCTGGGGATTTGTTAGGTTTTAATTTCTCTATTTGTCTGAGGACCATGTCACCAGTTACAGCAATCGTACATAGTTTATTATCGTCCTGTTCTACATAATTCATTATTTCAGGAATTTTGCTAGTAATTTCCTGGGGTAAAAAAATGAGAGGGAGTAAGTATGTATTGAAAGTTTCACACATATCCTTATCACTGTCAGTGATCTGACCAGAGTTACTCTTAAGTGGGTCAATCTTGTCCCTAATTTACTTCTGTATACCTGAAAGAACCCTTTTGGGTTAGTCTTCGAGTCCCTTGCGACCTTAGCCTCATAATCCCTTTTGCTTTTCTTATTCCTTATTTTTATTTCTCTCTTTAATTGAATATATTGATTTCTTAATTGCCCATCCCCTCTTTTGATACGCCTATATATGCCTCTCTTTTCACTGGTGAGATGTTTTTTCAGAACTATGTTCTGAAAAACGTCATATTGGCAACCAAGATCACCTCCCTGGCCCATAGTCAGGTTATCCCAATTTAGCCAGTCCAAGTAATTTCTCAGTCCAATGAAATCAGCCAAGTGAAAGTCTGGGACAGAGATTTGATTGCAGTTATCTGGGTAATTCTATGATATATTGAAACTAAGTGATTTGTGATCACTTTCTCCAAGCTCATTATTAACCTCAAGATTATTAATTAGTAATTCTTTGTTGGCAAGAACCAAGTCACAGATTGTTTCCTCTAGTTGGTTCTGTCACAAACCGTTCTAAAAACCAGCCTGAACCGTATCAAGAAAGTCACTAGACTCAAGATTTCCTGTCATTTTTTTTCCAATCAATTTGTCTGAAGTTAAAATCTCCCATTAACACAACATTTTCATATCTAGATGTCTTATGAATTTCTTCCCATAACAGCTTAGTGCACTCCTATCAAGGTTCAGGGGCCTATAATTCACTCTCAAAATTAATTTGTCACGGCCCTCGAAAAAACTGTAGCCAAACAGATTCTGTGTCCGATGTTTCTAATCTTATATCATGTCTAAGACAATTTAAATTTTATCTGACTTACATCGCCACTCCATCCCCCTTCCGGGTTGACCCTATCAGTGTGGAATAGTTTATAACCCTGTATGTTGCATTCATAAGGCATTTCTTATCTTTCAGGTTGAACCAGGTCTCTTTTATACGAATAAATATCTATATTACCTGCAGTTGCAAGTAATCTTAGCTCATCTATCTTATTTTCTTAGACTGTTTACTCTTTGTATAGTAAACCTTAAGTAGTTACTCGTTGCCCTCTACTATATCTCTTTGTTTGTTGTTTCATTTAAATTTGCCTTTACTAGCAACTGTGTTTTGAATATTGTCTTTTAAACATTCCCTGAGGTATCCCGGTAATATCTGCTGTTTTGAACCCTAAAACTGCACCCTGATGTTTCCTACAAACAACCACACCTCTATAATCTATCAGTTTAAAGTCCTAGACAAGTCATCAATGACCCCCTCAATCGAATTGGTTAATGCAACCACTCCAGCCCCAGAGAGATGAACCCCATCCCTTGCATATATTTTCGTTTGCCAGAAAAATTTGTCACATTTTATCAATGACGGGATTGCAATTTCCCTTGCAGAACCTGTCTAGCCAAGAAATTTATACCAATTGCCCTAGACATCCATTTATTGCCCACTCCCTTTCTGGGCAAGATGCTACATATGACTGGGACCCCTCCCTTAGACCTGACTACTTTATGGCTGATCTATACTTTTCCAGCAGCTCCGTCTCCTGCCCTTCCAATGCCATTACCCCAGCACTAAGACAGATAAGGGGTTTGTTCCCATTACCTGACATACTATTATTAAACCCTGCTGCCTATGTCACCAACACCAGCCCCTGGGAGGCACACCCTCTGACCTCTCTTCTTGTTACAAAATGCACGGTCCATATATCTTACTGAAAATCTCCTACAATTAGAATATTGTTATCTTTGATTAGCAGGGGAATCAGTGGTACTTTCAATCTCACTACCCACTGAATACACTCGTCCCGGAGAACAGAGAATCAAATCCTACTTCACATCTTCTCTATTAATCGTCCTTATCGTCCTTCTTCTTGAACTGTGAAACCATTTGCCACTTGAAATGGCTGCCCTTCTCATTGCTGGTGACCATTCCTCCCTTTCCAGCTCCACCATCTCACACTCACTCCCCGACCCATCTAGGCGAAGCTTCAGCCTCCTATTGTCCTCCTGAAGAAGTAGCACCTCCTCTTCAAACACTTTTAAAACCCTAGATTCTAAAACACTACAAAAAGCCATGGGGGCTTGGTAACAGCCCACGTAAATCCCAAGGCTTAGGCAGGTATGACCACACTTGACCCCCTGACCTCTCATCCCACGTTTTTTCACTATTCTGACTAATTCTTTATTATTCTAAGCCTAGTTTAGCTCACTTATTTTATGATCGACTTTGATCATATAATGATTCACCCACCGGATTCTCTAACATCAACAAAATTTGAACCATGTACTACCCTCGTATCAGGACTTTATTTCTCCTGCCGAGAAAGCGAAAAATTTTCTTAACAGGCGTCTTCCCAGACAGAGAGGCGCAGTTCGCACAATCCAATTGCATGATGGGTCTCGAGTGGAGTATGTATCCAGATACAGGTATCCAGGCTTTTTGGTCACACTACTTGGACCTGTTGTAACAAGACTTTACAGCTAATACAGAGAGATACTGAGAGCACTAGAACGGTGACAGGTTTTCACCCCGGGGTGATGCTAATGTAAAAATTGTGAGAATTGATGTATTTTGCATACATAGATCACTGCTTTACTATGCGGCGACAATAATTTCTTGTGTCAGAAAGAAGAAAGCTTGTAGTGCTTGAAAAATTGCAGATCGAAGAGACGAAGATCATTCAAGGTGTTTACGTACTACCAAATTCTAAACTGCATATAAAAAATAATATTCCAAGCACCAGAGTCGTGTAACTGAAACAAATGTCAAGACTGATACTAAAATTCTCAGGCAAATCCACCAAGTGCTTGCACAGAAGTAAATGAAAATATTTTTTCAACTGGTCAGCATCCATCTGGATCTAAAAATTAGAGCTGACTTTCCCCAAAAAAATCGGACAAATGATCTATTTTAGGTAAACAACGGCGACACTTTTCTGAACCATACGAAACACTTTGCAAACCCCATCTCTTACTTCATCAAAATAAAACATTAGCTACAATTAAGATATGATAAACACCTGTCAATGAATAAAGAAAAGGACGAACCGCGATGTGTAAATTGGCAGTTGACTGACGCCGAACCTGTATTGTTACCTTAGTATACTAAATAGAAAGTCACTTAATATACAAAGCATTTTTGGGAAAATTTGGTTAATTTTGTCCCCCGGATGCTACCCACACCATAGACTAACAACCAGGTACCTACTTACTGCTAGGTGAAAGGTATAGCAGGTGCCATTTCATCGAAAGCTTTTGGTCCGACTAAGAGCTGAAATTCCCCCCCAAAACATAAATACTTCATTTTAAAAAGAAAGTTAACTGTACACGACTTATATTAGACATGTTTGAGAACTCGCAGCACCACCACAGAGTTCACACCAGAGAAAATACGTATGTTTGGGGTCCTTAGGGAGTGCCCAGTGGAAATACGTCACTTTGTCTGATTTTCCGGGGTTTTCCTAAGTTCTGAACACATATGCTGCTATGTATTTAAAATCAGTGCAACTGTATTTGTTTATAAATTTTAATGAACTTACTTACAGATTCTTGCACCAAGATGAGTTTTAGAACTCAGATTGTTGCTCAGTAAGGAAACGCTCAGGTAATAAACCTAATAACCAAGAATAAGAAAGGACCAAGACAGAGAAAATTTAAAATTTTGCAGAATGCGCAAAATAATTAGATACATCCAGACGGGGCCAGACTGTTTGCACTGCGAGTCACTGAAAGTGTGAAAAAAATAAGTGAATAATAAAAACAGATATCTCTGATGGATATTAAAAATCTTATTAGTTTAGGTTAAAAATAAGGGATGAAATGAAAACTTTTTTAAGAAAT
>NC_069470.1:15890477-15928331 GCF_026875155.1 Cherax quadricarinatus | reverse complement strand
TAAAAACGGGGGGATGATGCAAGTAGAGGCCCACTGGTATTTATTGTAAGTAGGTGTGGTAGGTATGGTAGCCCTGTGGCCCCCCCCCACATAAATTTTTAAAAAACTTTTAAACTGCCCAGAGTGAAAAAAAGCATATACAGTAACTCATTATTACCTTAAAATTTTTGTAGCTTAATGGGAAAAGGGGTGAGAGGTGAAAAAGTATTTTTTTGTAGACAGCCCCGGTGGGGGATATGTTAGCCCCCCCGGGCCACACCACCCAAAAAAAACTATGAATTTAACGCGCCCCAGAGCGAAAAAATGCATTAAGTGGACCCCGGGTAAAGCGGCTTTGGGTAATGTCAAAATCGGATAGGGGCACTTTTCTCATAAAAATTGGGCTCGGCTAATCCCCAAGAATTTGGTTAAGACATTCGCCCTGAAAGTGTTCACGAGGCCTGACCCATGTACAGTTAGTGTGGCCATTGTTTACAAGCCAGGGAAGAAAATTTCCCACCATACATGCAATTTTTTTGATTATTCCTTTGTTTTTAGTGTTGTAACTGCTAAATAAGCCAAAAGGGCCCCCAAAGAAAGCTTCTATTGCCAGACCTGTGGAAAAGAAAAAAAGAACAAAAAAGAATTCAAGAAAAAAACTCTTTGCAAAGTACCAAAGTGGGGGAGGAAGAGAGAGGAAAAAGGGCCCTTCTGCAGTGATTCGTGATTCTACGATATTACATATAAAGCAAAGGACGAAAAAGGGTTTAGTGCCAGCCGCGATAAAGTTAAATTTAAAGTGTACAAGTAAGTTAATAAAGAAGGAAGAAAAACGATCGAAAGAACCTCCAATGTTGTTGGTTAATTGACCCAATTTAACATATGCCGGCCAGTATCTTCCCCCCACCCTAACCTCTGCAGCACTCCTCCATCAAACTAAAAATTTTAAACTAACATCTCCTCCAAGTAATTTGGAAAAAAAAAAAAAATAAAATAAAAAATCCCCAATGGAAATAAGTCACTGACTTTTTTGGGTTATCCTAGGTATGTTACAACATATGCTGCACATATAGATTATCTATGTACGTAACTGTATTTGTGTATACCTAATAAAACTTACTTGCTTATTATAAATTAAAATGTAAATATTTCCTATTTAAAATTAAAATGTAATATTTCTTATTTATAAGTTATGCTCATTAACCCTTCAATGGTCCAAATGTATATATACATTCACTCGCGCAGCACCCCGATTAAAAAAAAAAAATCGTTTTTTTTTATAGATAAAAAAGAGCACATTTTTAAGTATACAGTGGACCCTTCCCCAACGATATTAATCCGTTCCTGAGAGCTCATCGTTAGCCAAAATTATCGTTAGCTGAGTTAATTTTCCCCATAAGAAATAATGGAAATCCAATTAATCCGTTCTAGACAGCCAAAAGTATTAAAAAAAAAAAAATTTTCATGAAATATACATTTCCCTACAAAGAAAACAATAAGACATGCACAATAACTACATAAATAAATGTTAAAATGACACTTACCTTTATTGAAGAGTATTGAGAGTGATGAGACACTGTTTTTCTTAAACACTCTGGGATTTTCAGAGTGATACACCAGTAAAGGCTTCACTTTGCAATCCCCACTAGCATTACAACAAAACATGAGAGTTAGCCTGTCTTTCATAGGCATGTGTCCTAGGAGTGCCTTTTCCTCCTGAGTACTGTAGGTCCTGTTTGGCATTTTCTTCCAGAACAGGCCTGTTTTGCCACAACTGAACACTTGTTGGGGGGTGAATTTTTCAGCTTCGCCATGCCTTATTGCACTGTGTATACCACTACAATTCTTAAATCTCTCAAACCAACCTTTGCTGGCCTTAAATTCACCAATATGAGCACTAGTTCCAGGCATTTTTTCCTGTTCACCTGGGTGTTAGTTGACTGTTGTGGGTCGCATCCTGGGGACAAGATTAAGGACCCCAATGGAAATAAGTTACAGTCCTCGATGATGCACTGGCTTTCTTGGGTTATCCTGGGTGGCTAACCCTCTGGGGTTAAACGTTTCTCGGTAATTGTTTCATATTAAGCCACACCAACAACACTCCCTCCACATCTTTGAGCAGTACAGCTGATGGTGGTGGAGCAACAGTTGACTGTGGTGCAGCAACAGCTGACTGTGGTGCAGCAACAGCTGACTGTGGTGGAGCAACAGCTGACTGTGGTGGAGCAACAGCTGACTGTGGTGCAGCAACAGCCGACGGTGGTTGCAGCAACAGCTGACTGTGGTGGAGCAACAGCTGACTGTGGTGCAGCAACAGCTGACTGTGGTGCAGCAACAGCTGATGGTGGGTGCAGCAACAGCTGGTGGTGGTGCAGCAACAGCTGACTGTGGTACGATAGTATTTCTCACCCTTTTTACCACAGGGTTGGCACTAGAAGCTTTCTTTGGGCCCATGGTGGCTTATTTAGCAGTTACAAGCACTATAAACACTGGAATAATACAAAATGTATCGAATGTATGCATGCAACCGGCCACCCTGGCTTGTAAACAATGACGGAAGTGCTGGATGGACAGGTGCGGGACGAGTCATGTTGGCCAGAGACAGCTGACGTGTGGTGCAGCAGCAGGTGACTGTGGTGCAGCAGCAGCTGATTGTGGTGCAGCAGCAGCTGACCGTGGGTGCAGCAGCAGCTGACTGTGGTGCAGCAGTAGCTGACTGTGGTGCAGCAGCAGATCGTGGTGCAGGAGCAGCTCACCGTGGTTCAGCAACAGCTGACTGTGGTGCAGCAGCAGTTCACCATGGTGCAGCAGCAGCTGACTGTGGTGCAGCAGCAGCTGACCGTGGTGCAGGAGCAGCTCACCGTGGTTCAGCAACAGCTGACTGTGGTGCAGCAGCAGTTCACCATGTGCAGCAACAGCTGACTGTGGTACAGGAGACGGTGCAGCAACAGCTGACCGTGGTGCAGCACACCTGACTGCGGTATGTTAGTATTTCTCACCCTTTTTACCACAGGCTGGCACTAGAAGCTTTCTTTGGGCCCATGGTGGCTTATTTAGCAGTTACAAGCACTATAAACAATGGAATACAAAATATATCGAATGTATGCATGCAACCGGCCACCCTGGCTTGTAAACAATGACGGCAAGGCAGCTGAGGCGCTCAGGCTGGACGGACAGGTTTGGGAGGAATGACGTTGGGTGAATTTTTTATCATTAAGTGGGCCAAAATTTTTATACTCAAACGCTTCATTAGGCGGATTTGATGTTATGCGATCCGTTCGTTAGGCGAGGGTCCAATGTATTATAGAACAAAAAATTTTTTAGGGTCAGTACTTACTGAGGTATGAGACCACGAAGTTGGCCCTTGGCGATCAGCTGACGGCAACATGGATCACTGCCGCTTGCAGAAATTCTACATATTTAACTTTAGTCATATTGATTGGAATTTCTTGACTGGGAATTTAGAATCAAACGACTTCTTAGAAGTAGTTCAGGATTGTTTTTTGAAGCAGTTTGTGATACAGCCTACAAGGGGAAATAACCTTCTTGACTTGGTTTTGACAAACAAGAAAACTCTTGTTAATAATTTAGAAATTACAGAGAAACTTGGCACAAGCGATCACAAATCAATTACCTTTAGCATTGAATGGAAGTATGATAGTAGGGATAATTCAGTACTGGTCCCAGATTTTCGCTTAGCAGATTACAAAGGGCTTAGAGAACACTTATCATCTGTGGACTGGGGTAACGAAGAGAGCTATCAGTATGACAGCTTTCTTAACACAATACATGCTGCCCAAAGAACATTTATCCCATATAAGGAAATTAGATCGAATAGAAATGACCCCAGATGGATGAATAATAGGCTCAGATATCTTTTAGGACAGAAAAAAGGAATTTATAGGCACATCAAAAGAGGTGAAGGTCATCTTATGAATCAGTATACTGACATTAAAAGGGACGTTAAAAAGGGGATAAGAAAAGCTCAACGGGACTATGAAATTAAAGTTGCTAGGGATTCGAAAACTAACCCAAAAAGTTTTTTCCAAGTTTATAGAACAAAAGTTAGAGATAAGATAGGTCCCCTTAAAAATAACTCTGGGCATCTCACTGACAAGGAGAATGAAATGTGCTCAATATTCTTAATAATTATTTTCTCTCGGTTTTCACTCAGAAAGACACTAACAATATCCCAGTAATTATTTTTATAGTGGGCCTGATGATGATAAATTATGCAATATCACAGTCACTACCGAATTGGTTATCAAACAAATAGGCCGGTTAAAGCAAAATAAATCCCCGGTCCCTGATGAATTTTTTTCAAGGGTTCTTAAAGAGTGTAAAATGGAACTTTGTGAACCATTGACTAATATTTTTAATATTTCTCTTCAAACAGGTGTAGTGTCTGATATGTGGAAGATGGCTAATGTAATTCCTATTTTTAAAGCAGGGGACAAGTCGCTACCGTCAAATTACCGCCCAATAAGACTGACCTCAATTGTAGGCAAATTACTAGTCAATTATAGCTGATAATATAAGAAGCCATCTGGATAAGCACAGCTTGATTAATGATACTCACCATGGATTCACGAGGGGCCGCTCCTGCCTAACTAATTTATTAACTTTCTTCAGTAAAGCTTTTGAGGCCATTGATCATGATAAAGAATACGATATCGTTTATTTAGATTTTAATAAGGCTTTTGATAGAGTACCACACTAGAGACTGTTAAAAAAAGTGGCAGCTCATGGCATTGGGGGAAAAGTGCTGTCATGGATCGAGTCATGGCTCACTAATAGGAAGTAGAGAGTATGCTTAAATGGGGTTCAATCCGATTGGGGATCTGTAACAAGTGGCATACCACAGGAATCAGTCTTAGGCCCACTGTTGTTTATATATAAACATGAGGGTATTATTAGTGATATGAGCAAATTCCCCGATGACACAAAGATAGGTAGGATAATTGATTCAAACATAGATGTTAGGGAACTTCAGGAGGATTTAGACAAACTATTCTTGGTCAGAAAGTGGCAGATGCAGTTCAATGTAGATAAATGCAAGGTTCTGAAGCTCAGGAGTGTCCATAACCCTAGCACTTATAAGTTAAATAATGTAGAACTTAGCCATACAAATCTGCGAAAAGTTCTTGGGGGTTATGGTGAGTAGCAACCTTAAACCAAGACAGCAATGCCTAAGCGTACGTAATAAGGCAAATAGATTATTGGGATTTATATCAAGAAGTGTAAGCAACAGAAGTCCAGAGGTTATACTGCAGCTTTATACGTCATTAGTAAGGCCTCACCTAGATTATGAAGCTCAGTTCTGGTCTCCATATTACAGAATGGATATAAATTTGTTAGAAAACATTCAGCGTAGAATGACTAAATTAATACATAGCATTAGAAATCTTCCTTATGAAGAAAGATTGAAGACTCTTAAATTACATTCTCTTGTTAGACAAAGAATGAGGAGAGACATGATCGAAGTGTATAAGTGGAAGATGGGTATTAATAAAGGGTACATTAATAAGGTCTTGAGGATGTCTCTCCAAGAGAGAACCCGCAGTAATGGATTTAAATTAGACAAGTTTAGATTTGTAATAAAGTTGGTAGAATTACCGACAATATGTAAAGTAAAAGGACACAAGTGCAACTAATGTGACATTTTATTGTGGGAATGTTTCGCTCTCCAGGAGCTTTATCAAGCTATTACAAACAATACATGGACACAGAGGGTATATAAAGGCTCAGAGTGAGGTGCACCTCACTCTGAGCCTTATATACCCTCTGTGTCCTGTATTGTTTGTAATGGTATAAACCTTGGTAATAAATACCGACAAGTTGGTTTAGAAAGACACGTAAGAAAACACTTATAACATATTTATTAGAAAACGTTTCGGTCCTGGGACCTTGATCACTTCTAACATACAGAGGTAGGAAGACATTATATATAGGCGGAGAGTGAGGTGTGACGCACGTGACCTGAGGAATGTCATAAGAACATAAGAATGGAGGAACACTGTAGAAGGCCTACTGGCCCAAGCGAGGCATGTCCTTATCAAAAACAACCTCTGCCTATGATGAGGACGGGTAGACGATGAAATCAAGTGACTCCTGTGTTGCTGGGTTGGTGCTGCTTAAGTATCATGTATGCCAATGTTTTTGAAATTTTGTAGTTTCCAGTGTTGCGTTCTATAGTGTCGGTGACGGCGATTAGTGAGGCTTCTAGGCACCGTCGGCGTCTGAGTTCTGGTTGGTTTAAACGAGTTGTGCCTCATTACAGTTCATCAAATGCCCGTGGAGTCTCTGTGGAGGACACATGCGTACCTTACATCGTCTCTGTTTAGAGGCATTTCGCATGCTCATTCAGGCGGACTGCAAGATCTCTTCCTGTCTCGCCTACATATTTCTTGGGACAGAACCCACAGGGATAGCGTAGACGCCTGCTGTAGAAGTTAGAGGTGTGGGGCTGCGTTCGTAGTGAGGTCTTTGATAGATAATGTGTTTATGGTGGAAACGTTGATGTTACTCATAGCAAGTGCCCTGCGAGTATTCGTGGCAACATCGCCACATGGGAGTACAGTGGACCCCCGGTTAACGATTTTAATCCGTGCAAGAGGGGTAATTGTTATGCGAAATAATCACTATGTGAATGAATTTTCCCCATAAGAAATAATGGAAATCAAATTAATCCGTGCAAGACACCCAAAAGTATGAAAAAAAAAATTTTACCACATGAATATACATTTTCCACACACAAAGAGAAGGATACATGCACAATAGTAGAGTAGTACATGCACAGTATATATTGTGCATGTACTAGTCTACTAAATGAAGAATAAATGACACTTACCTTTATTGAAGATGCAGCAATGACTGATGAGACACTGTGTCCTGGGAGTGCCTTTTCCTCCTGAGTACTGTAGGTCCTGTTTGGCATTTTCTTCCAGAAACAGGCCTTATCACACTGTGTATGCCACTACGATTCTTAAATCTCTCAAACCAACCTTTGCTGGCTTTAAATTCACCAATATGAGCACTAGTTCCAGGCATTTTTCCCTGTTCACCTGGGTGTTAGTCGACTTGTGTGGGTTGCATCCTGGGAGAACAAGATTAAGGACCCCAATGGAAATAAGTTAGTCTTCGATGACACTGACTTTTTTGGGTTATCCTGGGTGGCAAATCCTCTGGGGTTAATTGTTTCTTGGTATTCTCAATAAGCCATACCAACAACGGTGCTACAGCAGCAGCAGCAGCTGACAGTGCAGCAGCAGCAGCAGCTGTACCACCAATAGTAGCGATGGTTGATTGGGGTTTATTATACAACCTGGCCAGCTCGGAGACATGCACTCCACTTTCATACTTATCAATGATCTTTTTCTTCATCTCTATTGTAATTCTCACCCTTATTGCTGTAGGGTTGGCACTAGAAGCTTTCTTGGGGCCCATGGTCACTTATTTTCCAGAAAAAGCACGAAAACACTGTAATAATACAAAATATTCCGATTGTATGCTTGGATGTTACCGCGGAGGCTGGCTGGTAAACAATGCCACCGGCGGAACATGTGAGCGTGGCTCAGCCGCGTCTTGGACGAAAATCGGTAAGCAGGTTTTTAAGCGGTATGTGAGGCAAAATTTTTGCTATTAAAGTAAGCGGTATGCGAAATAATCGCTATGTGATGCCATCGTATTGCGGGGGTCCACTGTACTATGAACTGTTTAGGGGGCTGTTCCATGGGCGGTTGTTGAGGATAGCTTGTGCCTTGAGTCTGCAATCTCGGATGAAGAAAGATGGGAACTGAAGACGTGTAAAGGCTTGTGTTATGTTAGTGCATTCTTCTTCTAGATAACAAGGGCTGGAGATGCGAAGAGCTCTCAAGAAGAAGCCAATGAGGACTCCTCTCTTAGTGCGGGTGTCTTGGTGTGAATAAAAGTGTATAAGATCGTCCTTGTTGGTAGGTTTTCTATACACTTTGAAGAGAAGTTTGTCACTGTCGGGAGATCTGCACAGTAGAACGTCGAGGAAAGGAAGTTTGCCATCATTTTTGAGTTCAAGTGTAAACTTTATTGATGGTTCAACTGCATTGATCTTGTTGAGAAGGGCCTGGATATTGAGACGTCTCGGACAGAAAACCAATATATCATCAACGTATCTTAGCCAGGTAACGGTGTTGGGAATGAGGGTGCTGAATTTCTCTGTCTCCAGGTTTTCCATGAAGAGGTTGGCAAGCACAGCACTGAGCGGGCTGCCCATTGCCATCCCAAAGCATTGTTTGTAACAGTTGTCCTGATACTTGAAGAAGTTGAAATTAACACAAAGTTCCACTAGATTGATGAAATCTAGAAGAGGTAAAGGGAGGTCATGGTTTTCAGTGAGCCTCTGTCTCAGAATGTTGATTGCAGCGTCAGTAGGAACGTTGGTAAAGAGGGCTGTGACATCGAAGGAAGCCATGCTTTTGTTTTTGACATTCAGGTTGGAAATTCGGGAGAGAAGGTAACCTGAGTGTTTGAGGTGGGCTTGACTGATGGTGCCCAGAAGCGCTGGAAAACCTGGAGACAGAGAAATTCAGCACCCTCATTCCCAACACCGTTACCTGGCTAAGATACGTTGATGATATATTGGTTTTCTATCCGAGACGTCTCAATATCCAGGCCCTTCTCAACAAGATCAATGCAGTTGAACCATCAATAAAGTTTACACTTGAACTCGAAAATGATGGCAAACTTCCTTTCCTCGACGTTCTACTGTGCAGATCTCCCGACAGTGACAAACTTCTCTTCAAAGTGTATAGAAAACCTACCAACAAGGACGATCTTATACACTTTTATTCACACCAAGACACCCGCACTAAGAGAGGAGTCCTCATTGACATCTTCTTGAGAGCTCTTCGCATCTCCAGCCCTTGTTTTCTAGAAGAAGAAGAATGCACTTACATAACACAAGCCTTTACACGTCTTCAGTTCCCATCTTTCTTCATCCGAGATTGCAGACTCAAGGCACAAGCTATCCTCAACAAACCGCCCATGGAACAGCCCCCTAAACAGTTCATAGTACTCCCATGTGGCGATGTTGCCACGAATACTCGCAGGGCACTTGCTATGAGTAACATCAACGTTTCCACCATAAACACATTATCTATCAAAGACCTCACTACGAAACGCAGCCCCACACCTCTAACTTCTACAGCAGGCGTCTACGCTATCCCCTGTGGGTTCTGTCCCAAGAAATATGTAGGCGAGACAGGAAGAGATCTTGCAGTCCGCCTGAATGAGCATCGAAATGCCTCTAACAGAGACGATGTAAGGTACGCATGTGTCTCCACAGAGACTCCACGGGGCATTTGATGAACTGGAATGAGGCACAACTCGTTCTCACCGAACCAGACCTCAGACGCCGACGGTGCCTAGAAGCCTCACTAATCGCCATCACCAACACTATAGAACGCAACACTGGAAACTACAAAATTTCAAAAACATTGGCATACATGATACTTAAGCAGCACCAACCCAACAACACAGGAGTCACTTGATTTCATCGTCTACCCGTCCTCATCATAGGCAGAGGTTGTTTTTGATAAGGTGTTATGCAGGGTTCTCCATGACATCGTATGTACATATTAGTGGGGAAGCCTGCCATAATAATATGAATATTGTAGTTGTAAGGAATAATTTTATAATTCATAATGTGCTTTTGGAGGTACTGTAAAGTACTCTAACTATAATTATAAAGAATGGAGTTAGTGATTTATTTTCCAAGGATGTTTGGGTACGCAGAGTAAGCGTGGGGGAGGAGGTCACGTGACGTTAGGATGGCGGTAGAAGCTGGCGTCGGAGATGCTGTATATTTTAAGTTAAGTTTGCAATAATACACTCATTTTGTTTATCCAATTCAAGCCATAGGCTTTCATATGGCTTACCTGTATGTTAACCCAGGCACTGACATGGTCAGGGTGCTGTGGGATGAGTGATGAAGTAAGAAATGAGGTTTGTGGTGTCATGACGGCCTGACGCTGACGAAGCCTAGTGTAATGGTGGCTGAACCTCCAGCCAGCTGTGTGTACCTTCATTTGGGCGTGTAGAATTAAGGTTTTTATGTTATGGTGATTAAATAGATATATTTTCCTAATTGGGATTTTTACCTAACCTCTGTTAACCAACCCATGGAAGTAATACATTCTGGTTTAGCGCTTTCTGTTTTTAACTGGGATAGCCCGGGGTGGCCGGTTTGGGCTTGAGATGTGTGTAACTTTTACCTTTGCCCTTAGACCAGGCTCAAGCCCCCAGCTACCCCACATTTTTGCGTAACATAAGGACATGCCTCCGCATGGGCCAGTAGGCCTTCTCAGTGTTCCTCCATTCTTATGTTCTTATGACATTCCTCAGGTCACGTTGCGTCACACCTCACTCTCCGCCTATATATAATGTCTTCCTACCTCTGTATGTTAGAAGTGATCAAGGTCCAGGACCGAAACGTTTTCTAATAAATATGTTAAAGTGTTTGCTTACGTGTCTTTCTAAACCAACATTGTTTGTAATGGCTTGATAAAGCTCCTGGAGAGCGAAACGTTCCCAAAAATAAAATGTCACATTAGTTGCACTTGTGTCCTTTTACTTTACAGGTTTAGATTTAGAAAGGGACATGGAAAGTTTTGGGTTTGGAAATAGGTAGTTGATGAGTGGAACAGTCTACCTAGTTGGGTTATTGAGGCTAGGTTGGATAAATATGAGTGAGAGGGGTTGGATTTGAGTGGGACTTGCAAATTGAGTGGATAGAGTTATCAGAGCTTATTTCTTGGGTAGCATTGGAAAATTTTGGGGGGGCAAATGTTTTTTAGTGGGATGGATTGTAAGGACCCGCCCAGTATGGGCCAACAGGCTGCTGCAGTGTTCTTTTTTTTTGCTGTTTTCTTCCATTTGTTTTTTAATTTTCTTGGTTTTCATGATATGATAATTATGTTTTAGGCAAAACTTTTGATTTCAATACCAATTGTTGTTTATACACCAATATTATATACAAAATTTCATACTGTCATAAACACACATGTACACACTGACAGGTGATTTTGCACACCTGGCTTGCTCGCATTCCATTATCTACAACTATATACAAGTATTCACATGTCCTACTTATGTTTCTAGAACCCACGACTATATGATACTCCATGAAGCATGGATTCATACAGAGTGCCACCAAAACTGGTGACAAATGAATCGTGTGGGCCTTCCGCTGCTGGGGTCATTTTTTGGTGGTAGCACACACAAAAACACTTTTTCTGGGCATTCTTCTTCTTTTGGGTAGGTGGTATTTGGGACCAGATAGTGACAGTTAGGAGTGATTCGGTCTGGCACTTTCCCCTCTGGCTGTGGGTTGGGGGACAGGTTTTTGGTGTGACAGGTCATGTTGAGGGGCAGGTACAGGTGGGGGTACCATACTTTCTTGCTATCTGTTTGACAACATTCAGGAGAATTCTGCAAAATGTCCCTTTTCCAGTCTTTATTTCCTACATATTGAATGCATTTAGCACTGCAAAGTCTACAAGGTGAAAAAACAGTTTTATATACCACTTGTGACTCCTATGCACACAGTCAACAAACCCTATCACATGTCACACTTGTCAACTAGTCGCATATTGTTCGTATAGTCCCGACAGCAGCTGGCTTTACAATAGGTTCTTTGTTGAGCTTGCTCAGTCTGTCTGTCTGTACCATCTCGTTTCTGTGGATGGTTGACAGCAATGTCATGTCCCGTTTGTCATGCCACGTCAGTGCCATGATGCCATTAGCATTTAAATATTTGCACTGCACCTTCAACACTGCCTCCACTAACCTTGGCATATGTTTTCTTTTTTTCTCACTGTTCCACATATATCAGTATTGTTTACATGTAGGAAATAGCGAGCATAGGGCTCGTTTACCATTGTCTGTATACAATGTATGGCCCTGCCAAGGGATGGTTCCATCATCTTGCAAACAACATTGCCCGGAAATGCCCAACAATCCGTCTGTCATCATCGAGTGTTTTTTCTCCCGGGGTATACAAAAAACATCCAACGCAAGACCACTCTCACAGTCACACATAGCAAAAAAATTTTATACCAAAGCGATTACGTTTTGCTCGGTATATATTGCTTGAATGACAAGCTTCCCCTTTAACAGAATCAAGGACTCATCAACAACTATGTTTTTTGAAGGATAAAAATATGCACTGAATTTCTGCTTCAAAATCATAAACACTTCCCGGATTTTGTATGAAGGTCATTTCTGTTTGGCGCATTTCTGTCTGAGAAGTGCAACATTCGTAGCAATAGAGTGAATCTGTTGCAGGGAAGGAGGTTTACGGAAAACTGGAGTACTGATGAAGTGGTCTGTGACCAGTAATTATGTATAAATGTTCTTATAGATATGTGGCATAAGCATGACAGGGGCAAAGAATAAATACATTTCAGCCATGTTGTGTCCTTCCCCCTGTGCAGCCATGACGATTCTCCAACTCTGTTATGTTGTCCATGACATATCGGTAATAATTGTTTGTCTGGGTCACTATCAATTCATTATGGGCTCGTCAAAGTACAACTGGAAATAGTCTAACTCTGTAGACTCATTCATTATGGGACATTCTGGCTGGATACCGCTTCCACTCGCATCAAAATCACAAGGCTGTGGCACAAATTTATACTTCGTGTCCAGTTCCACTCACGATCAATGGTGCAGGTGGACCTGTGGCATGGGGCGAAGGGAGCAGGAGGAGGGACAGGAGTGGGCAGCACTTTGGTTGGGGGATGCGGGGCCCGGTCCTTTGTCTGTCCACCCACTGTGCCATGTGGTCCAGGCACTGTGCCACCCACCACTACTTCCTCTGTCCCCCCATACTCGCCCTTTATGATCACTTTCACTATCAGTGGCCAGGGTTTTGGATCGTGACCTGCCATGCCCTTGGGGATTGCATATGGCACACTGCCTGAACGTAGATAACGACGCCTAAAAGTGCACTTCACTGGTGAATAATGAACTTTACTATCGCTAGACGAATCCTCGATTGGCATAAAATCAATCTCATCATCACTTACATCACTTTCACTATCACTAAAACACTGGGAAAATGATAGTTTCCTCTTGCGAAGTTGCCTATGTAACACTCGGGCCCCTCCAGAAGTGCTTGGCCCAGGATCTTGTGTGGCCACACTGGCCACCCCAGAAGTGCTTGCCTAGGGTCTGCTGTGGCCACACTGGTTACCCAGGGTGATTGGCCCAGGGTCAGGTGTGGCTACCCCAGAGGCGATGGGCTGAGGGTCATTCTGGGTTATCGTTGACATTTTCACTAATTCCTTGAATATTACTGACCCCATTGGTGTCAAACCCACTAAACTTACGATCTATATCACTTTCCTCAAATAGTAGCGTTAATACGACGGGGCGTGAGTGAATCATGAGATGTCCCCATGATGTTGACCCAGGATGAAGCTGAATGTAAACGGGTCCTACCATGTGGTACCCAGGCGTCCAGATTTTTTGTATGCCATCCCACACTGAGTGCGCACACCCATTCTCTCATGTCTAGGCGACTCAGGCCTATCGCACCAATTTTAAAGGGAATGAAAAAAAAAAAGGTATATGTTATACTTTTTGGGGAGCTACGCGAGAGAATGTATATATACGTTTGACCTTTTAAGGGTTAAGTGTGAACAGTGGTGGTGGTTCTGCTGCAGCTATGTACGGCTTCTCTCAGGGGCCCTTATAAACCCAACAACAAAAATTCCCACCACTAACTCCTTACATACATTAGACATATTTTATTCATTCTAGAGTATATATCATGTTTCTGTTATTAATATTGTTTATTATGTCATATTAGATGAATTGTGATAGATAAATAAGCCATACAGATGATATTAGCGTCATATTGAAGCATAAATAAACTCGTCTCCCACTCGCCTCCTACATGTCTTCCATACACCAACAAGAGTCAATAAAAGGTAAGTGTGATGTTAAATCTTCACTTATCCATTTTATTAGTGCTTTATATTTCAGTGGACCCTCATTTCTTGTAAGGGGTCGAAAGTCGTAATTTTCGGAAATCGTAAATTTTTTCATCAAACATTGACTCGCAAATAGTCGTTCATCTGGGACACGTACGCACGTTGTTTATCAGTGATTGAGGATGATCCCACGAGTTCATTGATACATTTCATAATATTCCATTCATTTTATTGCTTGCAACTGCTAAGTAAGTCACCATGGCTCCAAAGAAAGCTTCTAGTGCCACCCCTTTGGTAAAGAATGCGAGAAACACACATATTTAAAAAAAATTGCAGAAATACAAAAGTGGTGGTGGTAGAGTGGTAGCAGTTGTGATATGGTAGAGGGTGGTAGTGATGGTGGTAGAAGGTGGCAGCAGTTTGTGATAGTGGTAGAGGGTGGTAGTGATGGGGGTAAAGGTGCCTTCTTCAGTGATTCTACTAACTCCTCCAATGTTGGTGGAGTTATATAGGGCTACAGAAAACACCGGCACCTCAGCTGCTGCTTCACCACCATTATCAACAGCTTATACTCTCAGTGGCCCTTATACACCCAACAACAACAGAACACCATAGAGTATATTCCATGTTTCTATGTTTTTAAATATTGTTTATGTCATATTAGTTGAACTGTGTTAGATAAATAAGCCACAGAGTTGATATTAGTGTCACATTCTCCAACAATAAACTCCCCTTTCCCCTCCCTCTCCCCCATCTGCTATACACAAACAAGATCTTCAATAAACCTAAGTATGATTTTAAAATTGTTCATTTTTTACATTTTATTAGTGCTTTGCATTTATTTTGGCATTCTCTTCTGCATGTTTAAAATTTTATTTAAGCTAGAGAAGTGACTAGGGAAATGACCCCTGAAGTGATCTAGAGTCCTATGGAGGGGGAGTCCCCTTCCAAACAATAACCTCTCTTCCCTCTCTCCTTCTCCCTTCCATTCATCAACAACAGCCTTTAATAAAGCTGTCATGTTGAATGTTCATTCTTTTGTGCATGTAAATCTATGTTAGGTAAGACACATATGCAACAGTTAGGTATCTTTATTTCGAAACGTTTCGCCTACACAGTTAGGCTTCTTCAGTCGAGTACAGAAAGGTTGATAGAAGCAGAAGATACTTGAAGACGATGTAATCAGTCCATCACCCTTAAAGTTTTGAGGTGGTCATCCCTCAGTCTGGAGAAGAGCATTGTTCCTTGTCTGAAACAATATTGTTTCAGACAACGGAACAATGCTCTTCTCCAGACTGAGGGACTGACCACCCCAAAACTTTAAGGGTGATGGACTGATTACATCGTCTTCAAGTATCTTCTGCTTCTATCAACCTTTCTGTACTCGACGAAGAAGCCTACTGTGTAGGCGAAACGGTTTCGAAATAAAAAATACCTAATGTTGCATATGTTCTTACCTAAAAATCTGTCGGTATTCATACCATTTTAAAGTTCATGTAAATCTATCTTATTAAGGTAAAAAAAGAAAATTTTGTAGATACTCCTGGGTGTCTGGAACGAAATTTAAATTTGGGTTTACATTGTTTCTTATGGGGGAAAAAGGATTCGCAAATTGTCAATTTCGTAATAGCCACACACTCAGGAACGGATTAATTACAAAAAACGGGGGCCCACTGAAATTGTCACTGTTTTCTGTAGACATATATATTTAATCTTTAAAAAAATAATTTTTTTTTATAATTTTTCTGTCTGAAACAGTTTAAATTTGGGATTTTCATTATTTCTTAGGGGAAAAAAAAAAATTAATTTGGCTAACTGCAAAATCATTTAAAAGGGCAAGCTCTCGGGAAGGGTTTAAATGCCTTTACCCGGGGTCCACGTACAGTACACTATTTTACCTTCAAAATCTGTAGTCTAACGTAGGTGAAGTAATTTTTTTTTATTTATTTTATTTTATCACACGGCCGATTCCCACCAAGAGGTGCCCGAAAAGAAAAAATTTTACCCTCATTATCCACCTTTTGCAGAAAGGGGGGGTTTACACTACGTTTTTAAACTGCAACATTTAAAACCCCCCTTCGAGTGCGGCACGTACTTCCCTCTCCCGGACCAATCCGCCTGCCGGTTTCCCTGAACCCCCTTCTAAAAGTTACTTTTCCCATCCAAAAGCACTCAATATTAAAAAACCCTTTGTCCCATTCATCCTATCCAAAAACGCTCACGCACGCCCCGGAAGTCCCAAACCCCTCGCACACAAAACCTCCTTTTCCCCCCCCCCCCCAACCTTTCCAGGCCGACCCCCCCCCCCTTCCTTTCCCCAAGACTGTACACCTTGAAACTTCTGTTTTTGCTCCATTCTTTACATGTCCCCAACCACCTCAACAACCTTTCCCCACCCCTCTGGACAACAGTTTTTTGGGAATCCCGCACCTCCCCCAACTTCCAAACTACGAATTTTCGCTTTTATTCACACCACACATTGCCCTCAGACATGACATCTCCACTGCCTCCAGCCTTCTCCTCGGCAAAATTCATCACCATGCTTCACACCCATAAAGAGTGTTGGGAAAACTTAAAATTCATACATTCCCCTTTGCCTCCAAGGGCAAAGTTCTTTTCTCCCCAGACTCCTAAGTACCCATTTTACCCTTTTCCCCCCATCAAATTTTATGATTCACCCCATCCTTCAAGACCCATCCCTACACGTCCCCTCCCAAATTCTGAATAATTCCCCTCCCCCATACTCTCCCCCCAAACTGAATCCAATCTTTCATCACCTAAAATTTTTTTTATCCTCAAACCTTTTCTCTTTCCTGTATCACTTTTTAATTTTTCTTCTTTTTCACACCCCACCAAATTTTCCCCCAATCTCGCATTCTCTTAGAATCTCCCAAGGCCGTGTACAGCAAAAAACAAATGTGACAAAATCCCACTTTTTTTGATCTTTATCTTTTAACTCCCGCCTCTGTCAAGCCCTGCATTTACTTCTCTTTTCAACCCCCTCTATAAAAATTAAACAACCACGGGGAATCCACATCCTTATTTAACCTACTTTTACTGGAAATAATTCCCCCCTTTCCATGTCTCTAAATTGAGCCCCACTATCCTGTAAAAACTCTTCACTGCCCTTTTAGTAACCTACCTCCCCCACACCATCACCTCAACACTGCCACATTTGCCCCCCTATCCCCCTTCATATGCCTTTTTTCCCAAATCCATAAATGCCACAAAGACCTCTTTAGCCTTATCTAATTACTGTTCCCCTTATATTTTTTCACTGTAAACACCTGGTCCACACACCCCCTACCTTCCTAAAGCCTCCTTGTTCATCTGCTATCCTATTCTCAGTCTTACTTTTAATTCTTTCAATAATAACTCCACCATACACTTTGCCAGGTATACTCAACAGATTATCCCCTATAACTTTTGCACTCTCTTTGTCCCCTTTGCCTTATACAAAAGGGAAATATGCATGCTCTCTGCCAATCCCTAGTACCTTCCCTCTTCCATAAAATTTATTAAATAATTGCACCAACCACTCCAAAACTATATCCCCACCTGCTTTTAACATTTCTATCTTTATCCCATCAATCCCGGGGCCTTACCCCCTTTCATTTTACCTACTGCCTCACGACTTCCCCCACACTCACACTGGCTCTTCCTCACTCCTACAAGATGTTATTCCTCCTTGCCCCATACACGAAAACATAGTTTCCCTATCTTCATCAACATTTAACAATTCCTCAAAATATTCCCCCCATCTTCCCAATTTCCTTTTAACTCTCCATTTAATACTCTCCTCTCCTATTTTAACTGACAAATCCATTTGTTCTCTAGGCTTCCTTAACTTGTTAATCTCACTCCAAACTTTTTTTTATTTTCAACTCATTTTCTTATTTTCAACTCTCTCATTTGCTCTCTTTTTAATTGCTTCACCCTCTCTTAACCTCTCTCTTTTTCTCCATATACTCTTCCCTCCTTGCATCACTTCTACTTTGTAAAAACTTCTCATATGCTAACTTTTTCTCCATTACTACTCTCTTTACATCATCATTCCACCAATCGCTCCTCTTCCCTCCCGCACCCACTTTCCTGTAACCACAAACTTCTGCTGAACACTCTAAACTACATTTATAAACCTACCCCATACCTCTTTGACCCTTTTCCCTATGCTCTCATTAGCCCACTATCCTCCAAAAAGCTGTTTATATCTTTCCCTAACTGCCTCCTCTTTTAGTTTATAAACCTTCACCTCTCTCTATTCCCTGATGCTTCTATTCCCCTTGTATCCCATCTACCTTTTACTCTCAGTGTAGCTACAACTAGAAAGTGATCTGATATATCTTTGGCCCCTCTATAAACATGTACATCCTGAAGTCTACTCAACAGTCTTTTATCTACCAATACATAATCCAACAAACTACTGTCATTTCGCCCTAAAATCATATCTTGTATACTTATTTATCCTCTTTTTCTTAAATATGTATTACCTATTAACTAACCCCTTTCTATACAAGTTCAATCAAGGGCTCCCATTATCATTTACACCTGGCACCCCAAACTTACCTACCACACCCTCTCTAAAAGTTTCTCCTACTTTAGCATTCGGGTCCCCTACCACAATTACTCTCTCACTTTGGTTCAAAGGCTCCTTTACATTCACTATAACATCTCCCAAATCTCTCTCTTTTCCTCTGCATTCCTCTCTTCTCCAGGTGCATACACGCTTATTATGACCCACTTCTCGCATCCAACCTTTACTTTAATCCCATAATTCTTGCATTTTACAATTCATATTCTCTTTTCTCCTTCCATAACTGATCATTCAACATTACTGCTACCCCTTCCTTTGCTCTAACTCTCTCAGATACTCTAGTTTTAAAATCCCATTTATTTCCCCCCACCGAAACTCCCCTACCCCCTTCAGCTTGTTTCACTTGGGGCCAAGACATCCAACTTCTTTTCATTCATAACATCAGCAATCATCTGTTTCTTGTCATCTGCACTACATCCACGCACATTCAAGCATCCCAGTTTTATAAAGTTTTTCTTCTTCTTTTTTTTAGTAAATGTCTACAGGAGAAGGGGTTACTAGCCCATTGCTCCCGGCATTTTAGTCGCCTCATAAAACGCATGGCTTACGGAGGAAAGATTCTTTTCCACTTCCCCAGGGGACAAAGAAGAAATAAAGAAGAACAAGAGCTATGTAGAAAAAGGAGAAAAACCTAGATGTATGTATATATATATGCATGTGCATGTCTGTGAAGTGTGACCAAAGTGTAAGTTGGAGTAGCAAGATATCCCTGTTATCTAGCGTGTTTATGAGACAAAAAAGACAAACCCCGCAATCCTACCACATGCAAAAAAAGTTACAGGTTTCTGTTTCACAGTCATCTGGCAGACGGTAGTACTTCCCTGGGTGGTTGCTGTCTACCAACCTACTACCTACTACCTACCTACATAATTACAGAGGTTAAATTTTGTGAGATTAAAAAAAATTTAAAAAAGAGAGAAAAAAGTAAGAGGACAAACCGAGAGTACTATGTAAACAAATGGATGAACGCATCTGTATGGTTCATACACGTTCATACAAACACTTTACATTGTGTACATGTTATCTCCACAGTGGTACAGTAGAATAAAAAAAGAAAAACATTCCATTCTCATGTAACCATCCTTTTAAGAAGGAAAGATGCTCTGACAAGTTAGAACAGAAGAATAAATAAACAGCAACACTCCCATTCTCATGCAACACACCATTTTTAAAATGAATAAGATATTATTAATTTATAATCATAATAAAAAGGATCGTGAATAGCTATAGATAGAGTGAAGTCATACGAAATGAATATTTTTTGACATTATCTCTCAGTAACTGGTGCTTGACTAGAGAAAACGAAATTCTTCCGACACTCCTACAAAACCCCTTAGTAAACACTCTCATATTTATGTCAATGTTTATACTGTGGGTGTATCATGTTTATATGTTTTTGTAGCTTGTTTATTATATAATTTTGAAAAAAATATCATGGATGGATTAATGGAAATGTCTATTACAGTGGACCCCCGCATAACGATATTATTTCAATCCGAAGTCTGTTTGGGTGCCGTTATAGACCGAATTTGTTCCCATAAGAAATATTGTGGGAAATTGATTAGTCCATTTCAGACCCCTAAAAATTACACCTACAAAATCTTACAAAAATAAACTTAATAATTGGTCGAGTTGGGAGCTGATCGTTACCCGGGGGTCCACTGTATTAATGTAATATACGACATTTAAATGTGCCCAAGAGATTATTATATGGCGTCAAGAGTAAGTGACTAAGTGGATTTTAATGAGACCTGCATGCCAGTACAGTGTGTAATTTATTTAGGTACAGGTACATATAAGTATAAATGAACATAGTTAGGAATAAGGTGATGAAGGTATCAAATGATTTAGATAAAGAAAAACTGGATATCACATTGGAGAGAGGGAGTATGGAAGAAGTGAATGTTTTTCAGATATTTGGGAGTTGACTTGTCAGCAGATGGGTTTATTAAGGATGAGGTTAACCACAGAACTGATGAAGGAAAAAAGGTGAGTTGTGCATTGAGGTACCTGTGGAGACAAAAAATGTTATCCATGGAGGCAAAGAAGGGAATTTAAGAAAGTATAGTGGTACCAACACTCTTATATGGGTGTGAAGCTTGAGTTGCAAATGCTGCAGCTAGGAGGTGGCTGGAGGCAGTGGAGATGTTGTGTCTAAGGGCAATGTGTGGTGTAAATATTATACAGAGAATTCAGAGTGTGGGAAATTAGAAGGAGGTGTGGAGTACTAGAAGTATTAGTCAGAGGGCTGAAGAGTGTTTGATGAGGTGGGTTGGTCATTTAGAGAAAATGAAGCATATACAGTGGACCCCCGCATAACGATGGCATCACATAGCGATTATTTCGCATACCGCTTACTTTAATCGCAAAAATTTTGCCTCACGTACCGCTAAAAACCCGCTTACCGATTTTCGTCCGAGACGCGGCCTGAGCCACGCTCACATGTTCCGCCGGTGGCATTGTTTACCAGCCAGCCTCCGCAGTAACATCCAAGCATACAATCGGAATATTTCGTATTATTACAGTGTTTTCGGTGCTTTTCTGGAAAATAAGTGACCATGGGCCCCAAGAAAGCTTCTAGTGCCAACCCTACAGCAATAAGGGTGAGAATTACAATAGAGATGAAGAAAAAGATCATTGATAAGTATGAAAGTGGAGTGCATGTCTCCGAGCTGGCCAGGTTGTATAATAAACCCCAATCAACCATCGCTACTATGGTGGTACAGCTGCTGCTGCTGCTGCACTGTCAGCTGCTGCTGCTGCTGTAGCACCGTTGTTGGTGTGGCTTATTGAGAATACTGTACCAAGAAACAATTAACCCCAGAGGATTTGCCACCCAGGATAACCCAAAAAGTCAGTGTCATCGAAGACTGTCTAACTTATTTCCATTGGGGTCCTTAATCTTGTCTCCCAGGATGCAACCCACACAAGTCGACTAACACCCAGGTGAACAGGGAAAAATGCCTGGAACTAGTGCTCATATTGGTGAATTTAAAGCCAGCAAAGGTTGGTTTGAGAGATTTAAGAATCGTAGTGGCATACACAGTGTGATAAGGCCTGTTCTGGAAAAATGCCAAACAGGACCTACAGTACTCAGGAGGAAAAGGCACTCCCAGGACACAGTGTCTCATCAGTCATTGCTGCATCTTCAATAAAGGTAAGTGTCATTTATTCTTCATTTAGTAGACTAGTACATGCACAATATATACTGTGCATGTACTACTCTACTATTGTGCATGTATCCTTCTCTTTGTGTGTGGGAAAATGTATATTTCATGTGGTAAAATTTTTTTTTTCATACTTTTGGGTGTCTTGCACGGATTAATTTGATTTCCATTATTTCTTATGGGGAAAATTCATTCACATAGCGATTATTTCGCATAACAATTACCCCTCTTGCACGGATTTAAAATCGTTAACCGGGGGTCCACTGTACTAAATCTGTAGGGAAAGGAAGGCGGGGTAGGGGTCATCCTCAAAAAGGTTGGAGGAAGGGGGTAAAGGAGGTTTTGTGGGCGAAAGGCTTGGACTTCCAGCAAGCATGTGAGCATGTTAGATAAGAGTGAATGGAGATGAATGGTTTTTTGGGACATGACAAGCTGTTGGAGTGTGAGCAGGGTAATATTTTGTGAAGGGATTCAGGGAAACCAGTTAGCCAGACTTGAGTCCTGGAAATGGGAAGTACAATGCCTGCACTTTAAAGGAGGGGTTCAGGATATTGGCAGTTTAGAGGGACTTCTGAACTGTCGTATCTGAGCACTCTGCAAAGATAGTGATTATGCATGAGTGAGGTGAAAGTGTTGAATTATGATGAGAGTATTTTCTTTCTCTTTGGGTCACCCTGCCTCGGTGGGAGACAACTGAATGTGTTAAAAAATAGCATATAAAATATGGAATAACTTTAAAACACTTGAAATTTTGGAAAATTTCCAGACATAATACAGAGATGTGCTCATGGAAAATGTAAACAAACCAGGTGAGGCGTGCCTCACTGGGGACGGGGAGCAGTATACAAGTTTAGGTTAAAATTTGAAAATCGTATTAGTGGAATGACGAAAAGTGGGGCCCTACTGTACATAAATTACCCACAGCTGCAAGGAAGACACCATAATGTGCATTACACCTTTTCTGTAATTTTGTAAGCACTTTGGGGAGAGTGGTTTCCAGTGCTTCGTGTTGGTTACGTTATGGCAGTTGCACATTCTTGTGCTATTTTATTCATACTGTGGTATTGTTAGAAGTGAGATTTCTTTTTACTATATAATATGGTATAAACCTTGGCAGGAGATACTGACAATTCAGTCCCAGGACTGAAATTTTTGTCTAATAAATATTTCCTAGTGTTTGCTTATATGTTTTTCTAAACCAACTATATTACAGTGGAACCCCAAATGTTGGCTGCTGCATTTATTGGCTGAATCATATTTAGGCCATTTTTGGGGCCAAAATTTTGCTCTGTATTTGAGGCGGGGGCCTTGCAAATTGCCGTATTAGATGCGTCAGCCCACCTCCTGCCGGGGACACCACTCGTAGACGAGTCAGTTTCCCTGTGTCTCTTGGAGAATAAACATATACTCTGCGTATTCATCCAAACATTTCCTTAAAATCCTCTGGTTTTGTGCTTGTTTGTGAAGTGCATGTGCTCCAGCTTGCCAGGATGTATGGCAAAAACAAATCAACAATCACTTCTATCCTGGCAAAGAAAGAACAAATCATGGAAGCTGATGTGGAAGAAGAGTAAATCATTTTAACAAAAAGAGATCACAAACAATAGAAGATGTGGAGAGAGGCGGGAGTGTAGCTAGGCATGCAGGGAGTGTAGCAGGGAAACAAGGAGTGTGGAAGGGAGCAGGGAGGTGTAGCAGGCATGCAGGGAGTGTAGCAGGGAAACAAGGAGTGTGGGAAGGGAGGCAGGGAGTGTAGCAGGCATGAAGGGAGTGTAGCAGGGAAACAAGGAGTGTGGAAGGGAGGCAGGAGTGTAGCAGGCATGCAGGGAGTGTAGCAGGCATGCAGGGAGTGTAGCAGGCATGCAGGGAGTGTGCAGCATGCAGGGAGTGTAGCAGGGAAACAAGGAGTGTGGAAGGGAGGCAGGGAGTGTAGCAGGCATGCAGGGAGTGTAGCAGGGAAACAAGGAGTGTGGAAGGAGGCAGGGAGTGTAGCAGGCATGCAGGGAGTTTAGCAGGCATGCAGGGATTGTAGCAGGGAAACAGGGAGTGTGAAGGAGGCAGGGAGTGTAGCAGGCATGCAGGGAGTGTAGCAGGAAAACAGGAGTGTGGAAGGGAGGCAGGGAGTGTAGCAGGCAAGTGTCAGCATAGTTTGCTGATCCCTGTATTCCCAGTATTATATAGCATAGCATATTAGATCATCCCTGTGCTTTAGACACGAGATCCCTCGTAGGCCTTTGGCTTTGTGTGACGTCATAGGGATACAAAATGGGCAGTGATCCCTCTGCCCCGCCCTCACTCGGCGGCAGTCCATACAGGCGTGAACAGGCTAGGCACCGGGCCCCATCTCTCATCTCAGTCTGACAATACACCTACCATCCTACAATTTTGTCTACCTTATCCTACGATATCTCCATTCAAGAACCCGTACGATAAATGGTACAGCGGAGGGCCCGTAATTCTGACGATTACAGCGATTTCTGGAGATAAAGTTGTCGACCAGCAAAACGCCCCTTTCGTGTGACCGTAGGCCTCCGACTACCGAGATTCACCCAGCCAGCTACCTCAAGCCAGCTACTCTACCAGCTTCTACATTATTCACTGGTCAGTCTCTTTGTATTAGTGTTTCCTGCTTTTTTTCATTACTCCCGAGGGGTTGACCCGAGTTTGCAAAATAAGCCAGCTTCCAGTCTGTGGTGGGGGAGTCAGAACACCGAGTCCAGTCCGCCTAGCTACTCCATCCAATTATTTGCCCGCCAAGCCAGCTTCCACCCCCCGCTGTGCTCATCGTGTGAAGTTATAAGCTATTCTGTGTGAAAGGGTTAAGATAAGCCAGCTAGCAACTAACCCAGGTGTCTTCCCCCAGTACTCAAGCAAGCCACATGAGTACCCTTCATCGCTTGGTTTCAATTTCCCAAGATTTTCTGAGTGCTCCTTGTCATCCTGTGGTGTTGTAGTTTGTGGGTTTTTTTTTCTAAGCCAGCCGGTTTTTGGGAATTACTTCGCGGCAGTGTGGGTTTTTCGTGAGGCTTACGAGTTAAACCCCATAAGCCCGCCACTCAGATCCGGTGTGCACCTTGCCGGTCTCAAAACCCTCGTCCCATTACCCCAAACCCAAACTACTCGGCCATTACAATCACCTACCTCATCAGTGTTTGGTGCATTGCAAAGGGTTTTAGCCCCCTTTTTTTAAAGGACCACATGGGGGTCAAGAGCAGAGAGGGGGCCGCCATTTTAAAAAAGCCTCCTGTGTGTTTCTCTCGCCGATTTAAGGCGCAATTCTACGATATCTTGCAGAGGACAGCACAAGACATAAAAAACAATCCATCATCTCTTCTTAAGTTGTTACAGCTATAATTTTTTTTTTTTTAGAGACATTCGTGACTCTTGATCAGATATGTTTATCATGTACTGTTTGATTCATTTTTTTTAATCTCCTTAATTCAGTGTAATTTTTCGTGCATTATTTTATATTGTTGTGTTGTTATCTTTTTTAACTTGAAGTAATATTTAGTGTTTCCTTTGTTGTGTGTGCAACAAAGAGCAATTAAAAATTGTTTTTAAACATTCGAACACCAGAGTTTCGTTTTCCCAGTGAAGTATTTCAGTAAATTTTTCACCTATATTCTCCCATCACAACTCAGTGTTGTTGTTATATTTTTTTTCCTAGATTTGTGTATTTTTGTTTTGTTCCCTGTTTTTGAACATTCTTGTGTTCATATTTTTTCCTTTCAGCCAGTTTTTAAATTTTGTTTTATTTCACAGACAATATGCCATTTTTAAGTCCCCAAGAGCTCATATTTAAAAAAATTTTTCACAATCAAGTTCTTTGCAAGAAAATTTAGACTGTGTTTATGTTGATGTGCTGGTCCTGCATCTCTTAAGTGTTGTATTTCTTTTTTTTGTGTTTTTTTTTGACCTTTTATTTTTTTTCATATTTTTTTTTGAACAAATTCACTTTTAGTGCAATTTTTAAGTTCCCCTTTAAAGTAAATTGTTTTTTTGCTTGTTGTTTAAGTGCAGTTAAGATTTAAAGTGTTCTTTCCCTTGATATTTTCTTTTTTGTGTGTTATAATTTTTTTATTGCACATTGACCATTTTGCAAAATTTCTTGTGCAAATTTGTGTTGCTTTTAAAGTTTTTCTTGCAGAAAATTTTATGCAGTGTGTGCAATAAAGTTTTTACGTCAGTTTTTTGCTCTTTTTCTGCCCATAGTTTTTTTTTTCTTCTGTCTTTTTTTTTTTTTTTTTTTAATTTCAGGAATTTTGTGTTTTTTTTTAATTTTTGCAAAAGTTTTTTGGCCATTTTATCATTTTTTTTGTGTTTTCCCTTGTTGCATTGAAAGAAAAAAAAAACTCACTGTGCCATTTATTCAATTTAAAGTAAAAGTTGAAATATTAGATTTGAGCAAAGTAAAATTTTCTCTTGTTTTCAGTTTTGTTAAGTTGCATTTTTTTTTTTTTATTTTTGTGTGAGTTTTTGCTTCTGTGTAACTTGTCAATTTTTAATTACTTATGCAAAATAGAAAAAGCATTTTTTTCCTTTTAATTCACTGTGTTGTGTTTCCTCAGTTATCTTTTTTCTCTGTCTCTAAATTCTAGTTTTTAATTTGCAACATGTCTCAAGTTTTCTCTACGAGCCTCAGCACTTGCTGTAGTACAACCTTTTAATGTGTCACCCCAAAAAATTCGATAATCCGTATCAAACATAGACAACTCAGACTTCGGGCCCTGCGTAACTTCACTGTGACCGTATGATCTAGCCATTTTTCAAGGGTGCCCCAGACAACCTTGAAGGTTTGGGTTTACTGCTTTAGAGCCAGGCTGCGTTTCTTTGATGGCCCCCTCTGAAGTTTTTAAAAAGTATCGGAAAGGAGAGTCTACCCCGTTCTTCAGCGCCTCAAATGTTTTAAATTAATTCGTATGAAGGACTTCCAAGATCGACCAGGTGAAATTATAAACAGTTAATTCGCAATTATCTTGAACCAGTGCGAGAAACCGACCCCGTTCGTTGTTCTCAAAAAATTTTGTTTGCACAGCCCGAGCCAGAAAGTCATTAGAGGAGTTTGCTCTCCGTCTCAAAAAAACCCCTAATGCCCCAAATTTTTAAAAGCAGGCCAAAATTAAAGATATTTTAAACGATATGAAAAACCAGCCCTTGATGGTTTGCCAGATTAGCGCATTTGGAGTCGTTAAACAACAATGCCACCGACATCTAAGTAGTTACAATTCAAGTCCGCTAGATGCTAATATGGGACCGCTTAAAGCTCTAATCCATTTACGAAATTGTGTCCCGAGGGATCCTTCCCTTATCGTAGGTCTATGCCAAACCCCTTGCCCCCAACTGTACCTCCTTTATTTTGTCTACTACCAAACCTCCCAACCGCAATATCACGCTCAAAAACCAAAAGAAGTGTTAAGAGCTACTTTCCCCTAACACCCTAGTAGTACATAACCACGTAAAATAATTTGCTACAATTGTGGTTTCCGTGGTCATATCGCTAAAATTGTTATGACATTTACCCTAAGAAGCTCGTATGATGATGAGTACATCAATTTTCCCACTGACTCAAAAAATTCTTTACAAATTTACTCAGTGAAAAGCCCTCTACAATATCGGTACTCTAGTTTTTTCCATCCTTCCCCCCAAACCGGGGGGAAACAACCTTTTTCACATCAAATCAAAAAAAACCATTCTTCCCCATTCAATTAACCCCCATCAAACCCCCCAATGGACGGCAAGGAAATAGTACGCCTCCCCGTTACTTCCCCTTTGGCTAAGCAGTTCAGATGACAATTTTCGAGAGGGCTTCAAGTCTCTGAGTAGGGAATTTGGGGGGATGAATAAAAATTGCTTTTCCCCGTGATAATAAAACTTTGTTTGTTGAAGTTTTTCCGTTTGGCCCCATTGTCCCCTTCCCGCCAAAAAATGCGCCCTTCGTTTTATGGCTCTGGTGCGAAAGTTAATATCTTGGGTCTAGTTGTTTTAAAGGAAGGGTTACCGTATCCCCCCCCTCGTTAAAACCAACTACGTAATTTTGGGGTAAGCTGGGTTCTTTTTTTCGAGTCCGGGTCAGGGCTTTCGCTCACCTTTTTTCCCAAGGCAGGGGATTTACGGCTGTTTTTTGTTGTCGCCCAGTTTTACTTTCCTGGTGACCTTCTTCTGGGTTGCTTCCATGCGAATTTACCTTGTGCTGACCCAGATGGCACCCCAATAGATGACTAATCGTTCCATCTGGGGTTACAGTTTTGGATCAGAAATTGTCTACTGTGCGAGTATGATGTACACATTAAGTCCTTCAAGAAAATTTGCAATTTCAGGGGGCGTACCCCAAGCGGTCAGGCACGGGGTAATTCGGGGTCACTCCCTTTGTGTTCCACCTATCCCTTAGACTTGAGGATAGTGTTCCGTTGCTCAAGTTCCGGGACACTCGGGTCCCCTTGGTGCACAGCCTTCCCTGCAAGACTGTTTGTTCGAGTAGTATTTTTCCCCCACAGGGATCCCTTGTCAGAAAACGTTATTTGGAACTGTAATCCACTCTTGTTGAGTCACATGCCCTTTGCAGAAAGACGTCTTGTTGGGCTAGTGCTCTCATAGGTGTCTGTTGTTTTTCCCAATGTTCCAGATGTGATACCGTCCATTGACGTGATTCCTTCAAGTAAAGGTTATTTTTTGAAAAATTTTTTTTTTTTTTTTTTTCCTTCTTACCCCTTTAAGACGGTGACTTCCCTGGACCTGGGTCGGGGTTTTCTCCAGAAACTATCCACTTTTCCGGTCAATTTTCCCGTTAGAAAGACTTGTCCACTGACCCCCGGGGGTCAAGGGGGTTTTTAACGTTGAACCTCCCAAAATTTTCCCTTTTCCGGGGAAAATGGGGTTTAAGGGAACTTATTGTCCCTTTGTATTCCCTTTTAAAAATGGGACTAGCCATTTTTCTACCTGCGGACAGAATGCCTCTTTCCCAAGTTGCTGTGCAGGGAACTGATTTAACAAATGCTCAAAGATGGAGTTATTGCACATAGCAATTCACCCTGGAATGCGCCCCTTTCCTAGTGCCTAAGAAGGTGGGACTTGGCGCCCGGTGATTGACTTTAGGAAGTTAAACGCGAAAACCATTCCCAACGTTTCCCACTTCCCGACTAGGTACCTTTTACGCAATATCGGAGATAACAAAGTCTTCTCGACCCCAGATTTTTTACAAGGGTTTTGGCAATCCCCTTCCGAGGACAGCCAAGGTTAAAAGCTTTTCCACTCCCACGGGGCATTATCATTTCCCCCCGTATGGCGTTTTTGGATTTCGACGTTCCTATTTACTTCTCTAACCATGACCAATTCTTTAGGGTTGATAGTAAAGCACTTATGGTTACTTTGACGACGTAATGTCATGTCCGAAGGGCGTGGGGCACACATCTGAAAAGACTTGATACAGTCTTGGAAAGCTTGAAGAAGCAAATTTAAAGATCAAACTGTCTAAATGCCAATTTTTAGATCAGAAATTAGTTTTTTGCACGTAGTCCTCCCAAGGGGTTACACTGACCCCAAATAAAGTAACTGCAGTACTAAATTTCCCAAAATCCCAAAACTGCTGTGCCCCAAATCTTTTTGGGGTTAGGAGGTTTTTTTAGTCTTTCATTTCTAATTTTTTTCCATGCTCTCCTCTAACCGAGTTGCTTTAAGAAAGATGCTCCTTTTGTTTGGACCTCCGTCAAGAAAAAAGCTTCCAAAATCTAAAGAAAAAGCTAACATCTGCTCCAATTTTTAAATCCCAGATTTTTCTAAGCCCTTCTATCTGAAACTGAGCTAGTTCAAATTTGGGATAGGGGGCCGTAAGCTCAGAGACTGATAGAAGTAAACGCATTGCATTTTCTGCCGAGTCCTACGAAGGCTGAACGTAATATACAGTAACGGGCAGGCCTTAAAACAAAAGTGGGTCTTTAAAGCACTTCCCGGAAAACATTTACCATACCCTGTTTGTCTTGAAGATCATGCGCCATGTCCTTTATTCCCGAAAAAACAGCCTACGGGAAGGTTAGCCAGATGGTCCTTGCTATCCAAGAGTTCAACCCACTTTTTTAACATTTCCTGGCAAGTAAATGTAGTCGCAGATGCTTTATCGGACACGTTAGTGAGTTTCGCAATCCTATTTTTTCTGTCGAGGATGAAAACGCACAAAGAATAGATCCCATGGGTTGGGGTGTGATTCGATTCCTTTCCAGGAAGATCCCTTTTTTATGTAAAGCCACCAGCAACCCCAAGTGACTTTGTAATGAGTCCGGAATTACTGTTCGAACCCCCGAGTTGGGGATCCAAGCAGAAGGTTTTTCCGTTTAATTCCACATCATAGTGAAGTACTCTACAGCTAGTTATGATGCACCAGGTGTTGCACACCCTGGTATGGTCGTTCTGTGAAACAAGCCAGAATGAAAACTTTTGGCCCCGTTGGGAACTGACATTTCCAGTATTTTAAGAAAAGTAGTGTCTGTATGCAGATAAAGGGAAAATTCAATGGTCCTAACCCAAACCAAATGTACCCCCAAACCCTAGCAAAACCCTGGGGGAAAGAGTTCCTGATTTGTTAACTAATTTTAAAAGTTTCCCCCCAGGCAAAAAATTTTGGTTATGGTAGACCATTTTACCAGATATTTGTGAGTTGTTCTATTGCAGATAAGCTGCAGAACAGTAGCAAAAGCGTTTAAAAAACGCATTATTGAGGCATACCCCCCAAAGTCCCCTTTGTAACAGATAAAGGGGGTGAAATTTTGTAATGAGATTCTTGAAAATTTGTTGTCTTTATACAGACTCTAAATCCACCATTGTTCCCTTCTCCCCCACAATGGGTTTTGCCGAAAGAACAAATAAGAAAGTATTGATGTTCTGAACCACTACAACCCCAATAGTGAAACTTGGGATGAAGTTATACCAGATTCCCCGTGTGCCATAAAAATTTCTGCTTACAATGCTTCCATAGGTGATACTCCACATTATGCTTGTATGGTGTAGCAAGGGGTTTACCCCCATGAGTTGTTTATTCTACTCCGAAACCCAATTTCAACCCTGATGATTTTGTAGCAACTGACCAGCTTAGTCAAAGTTTTTTGAAGAATCCGTTTTAAACCTTCATAAGTCAAAAGCAGAATTTACAAGGTTGCAAACACTCGAGCAAAGCCGTCTAAAATCAAAATAGGTTGAGAGTTATGTATTAAATTTAACAAAAAATTTGCAATGCCCAAAACTTGATAAAAGTTTGTCGGACCTTACGAGTTGTGAACAATCTCTGGAAATAAGTATAAAGGGGTTTGAGAAGTTAGTAGGCAAAACAAAGAAGCATTTTGATCATTGAAATTGTATGCATGTTGAGGAATTGCTACCCGCTAATGAACGACTCTGAAATCCTCCTGATCCTGTCTCTCTACCTCAATCTCAGTCAGTACTCAAAAGAATGTCGTTACTCCTTGCGTACCCACAAGTAATGAGAAACCCGCAAGTATCTTTTGTAATATTTCCCTTCGATCCCCACAAGGGATGTGTTAGCCATTGCAGAGGAATTTGACCCTCCCAAGATGATAACCATTCGCTATGTAAACCAAACCCTTGCAGAATTGGGTTTTTAAAAGTACATATCTGTATAAATTTGAGTCCGAGATGAAAGAAGGGGCCCAAATTTTGTGTTTTATTTTAGGAACAGTTGTTGAAGTTTTTGTTCCGTTCCCCCCGTATTCTGAGAATTAACGTTAGTTTGAGTGCACCGAATCTGCCTTTTTGTTAAACACTTTTCTTTTTATTTTTTTATTCTTCCCAAATCCGTAGATGTGAATACGACGTCGATCAATTCCATCCCAATTGTATATGATTTGTTTTTTTAAGTTTTTTTAATGATTACGTTAACACCCTTACGTCAAAAACATGTTGTACCATCCATTAGTTCTAAGTTATTATGAATTTGTTATTGTATAGAATCAGCCCAGATCCGCCTGCCTGTTCAGCCTATAGTATAGTAGTGTATGTCGGGACGACATACGTAACATGACCGAGCTGTCAGCATAGTTGCTGATCCCTGTATTCCCAGTATTATATAGCATAGCATATTAGTATCATCCTGGCTTTAGACACGAGTCCCTCGTGGCCTTGGCTTTGTGTGACGTTCATAGGGATCACATGGGCAGTGATCCCTCGTCCCGTCCTCACTCGGCGGCAGTCCATAGGGTGACAGGCTAGCACGGGCTCCATCTCTATCTCAGTCTGACAATACACCTACATCTCAAGTGTGTCTACTTATCCTACGATATCTCCATTAAGAACCCGTCACGATCACAGGGAGGGTGTAGCAGGGAACAGGGAGTGTGGGAAGGAGGCAGGGGTGTATTATTATTATAATCAAAAGAAGCGCTAAGCCACAAGGGCTATACAGCAGCTAGGCAGGGAGTGTGTCAGCATGCGGAGTTACAGCATGCGGAAGTGTACCAGGAGAACAGGGAGTGTGGAAGGGAGGCAGGGAGTGTAACAGGCAGGCAGGAAGTGTAGCAGGGAAACAGGGAGTGTGGAAGGGAGGCAGGGAGTGTAGCAGGCAGGCAGGAAGTGTAGCAGGCAGGCGGGAGTGTAGCTGGCACATGAGGAAGTGAACAGCAGGCAGGCAGGGAGTGTAGCAGGCATGCAGGAAGTGTAGCAGGCATGCAGGGAAGTGTAGCAGCAGGCAGGGAGTGTGCAGGCATGCAGGAGTGTAGCAGGCAGGCAGGGAAGTGTAGCAGGATGCAGAAGTGTGCAGGAGGAGGGGTGCAGCAGGAGCAGGGGTGTAGCAGCATGCAGGGAGTGCAGCAGGCAGGCAGGGAGTGTAGCAGGCAGGCAGGGAGTGTAGCAGGCATGAGGAATGTGCAGGCATGCAGAAGTGTAGCAGGCAGGCAGGGAGTGCAGCAGGCATGCAGGAAGTGTAGCAGGCAGGCAGGGAGTGTAGCAGGCAGGCAGGGAGTGTAGCAGGCATGCAGGAAGTGTAGCAGGCAGGCAGGGAGTGTAGCAGGCATGCAGGAAGTGTAGCAGGCAGGCAGGAAGTGTAGCAGGCAGGCAGGGAGTGCAGCAGGCATGCAGGGAGTGTAGCAGGCATGCAGGGAGTGCAGCAGGCAGGCAGGGAGTGTAGCAGGCATGCAGGGAGTGTAGCAGGCGGGCAGGGAGTGTAGCAGGCAGGCAGGGAGTGTAGCAGGCAGGCAGGGAGTGTAGCAGGCATGCAGGAAGTGTAGCAGGCATGCAGGGAGTGTAGCAGGCATGCAGGGAGTGTAGCAGGCATGCAGGGAGTGTAGCAGGCAGGCAGGGAGTGCAGCAGGCATGCAGGGAGTGTAGCAGGCAGGCAGGGAGTGTAGCAGGCAGGCAGGGAGTGTAGTATAGCAGGCATGCAGGGAGCGTAGTGTAGCAGGCATGCAGGGAGTGTACTGTAGCAGGCATGCAGGGAGTGTAGTGTAGCAGGCATGCAGGGAGGTGTGTAGCAGGCATGCAGGGAGTGTTAGTGTAGCAGGCATGCAGGGAGTGTAGTGTAGCAGGCATGCAGGGAGTGTATGTGCAGGCATGCAGGGAGTGTGTGTAGCAGGCATGCAGGAGAGTGTGTAGCAGGCATGCAGGGAGTGTGTGTAGCAGGCATGCAGGGAGTGTAGTGTAGCAGGCATGCAGGGAGTGTAGTGTAGCAGGCATGCAGGGAGTGTAGTGTAGCAGGCATGCAGGGAGTGTAGTGTAGCAGGCATGCAGGGAGTGTAGTGTAGCAGGCTGCAGGGAGTGTAGTTAGGCTGGCATGCAGGGAGTGTAGTGTAGCAGGCATGCAGGGAGTGTAGTGTAGCAGGCATGCAGGGAGTGTAGTGTAGCAGGCATGCAGGGAGTGTAGTGTAGCAGGCATGCAGGGAGTGTTAGTTAGCAGGCATGCAGGGAGTGTAGTGTAGCAGGCATGCAGGGAGTGTAGTGTAGCAGGCATGCAGGGAGTGTAGTGTAGCAGGCATGCAGGGAGTGTAGTGTAGCAGGCATGCAGGGAGTGTAGTATAGCAGGCATGCAGGGAGTGTAGTGTAGCAGGCATGCAGGGAGTGTAGTGTAGCAGGCATGCAGGGAGTGTAGTGTAGCAGGCATGCAGGGAGTGTAGTGTAGCAGGCATGCAGGGAGTGTAGTTGTAGCAGGCATGCAGGGAGTGTAGTGTAGCAGGCATGCAGGGAGTGTAGTGTAGCAGGCAGGGAGTGTAGAGTAGCAGGCATGCAGGGAGTGTAGAGTAGCAGGCATGCAGGGAGTGTAGTGTAGCAGGCAGGCAGGGAGTGTAGTGATAGCAGGCATGCAGGGAGTGTAGTGTAGCAGGCATGCAGGGAGTGTAGTGTAGCAGGCATGCAGGGAGTGTAGTGTAGCAGGCATGCAGGGAGTGTAGTGTAGCAGGCATGCAGGGAGTGTAGTGTAGCAGGCATGCAGGAGGTGTAGAGTAGCAGGCATGCAGGGAGTGTAGTGTAGCAGGCATGCAGGGAGTGTAGTGTAGCAGGCATGCAGGGAGTGTAGTGTAGCAGGCAGGGAGTGTAGAGTAGCAGGCATGCAGGGAAGTGTAGAGTAGCAGGCATGCAGGAGTGTAGTGTAGCAGGCATGCAGGGAGTGTAGTGTAGCAGGCATGCAGGGAGTGTAGTTGTAGCAGGCATGCAGGGAGTGTAGTGTAGCAGGCATGCAGGGAGTGTAGTGTAGCAGGCAGGGAGTGTAGAGTAGCAGGCATGCAGGGAGTGTAGAGTAGCAGGCATGCAGGGAGTGAAGTGTAGCAGGCATGCAGGGAGTGTAGTGTAGCAGGCATGCAGGGAGTGTAGTGTAGCAGGCATGCAGGGAGTGTAGTGTAGCAGGCATGCAGGGAGTGTAGTGTAGCAGGCATGCAGGGAGTGTAGTGTAGCAGGCATGCAGGGAGTGTAGTGTAGCAGGCATGCAGGGAGTGTAGTGTAGCAGGCATGCAGGGAGTGTAGTGTAGCAGGCATGCAGGGAGTGTAGAGTAGCAGGCATGCAGGGAGTGTAGTGTAGCAGGCATGCAGGGAGTGTAGTGTAGCAGGCATGCAGGGAGTGTAGTGTAGCAGGCATGCAGGGAGTGTAGTGTAGCAGGCATGCAGGGAGTGTAGTGTAGCAGGCATGCAGGGAGTGTAGTGTAGCAGGCATGCAGGGAGTGTAGTGTAGCAGGCATGCAGGGAGTGTAGTGTAGCAGGCATGCAGGGAGTGTAGTGTAGCAGGCATGCAGGGAGTGTAGTGTAGCAGGCATGCAGGGAGTGTAGAGTAGCAGCATGCAGGGAGTGTAGTGTAGCAGGCATGCAGGGAGTGTAGTGTAGCAGGCATGCAGGGAGTGTATGTGTAGCAGGCATGCAGGGAGTGTAGTGTAGCAGGCATGCAGGGAGTGTAGTGTAGCAGGCATGCAGGGAGTGTAGTGTAGCAGGCATGCAGGGAGTGTAGTGTAGCAGGCATGCAGGAGTGTAGTGTAGCAGGCATGCAGGGAGTGTAGTGTAGCAGGCATGCAGGGAGTGTAGTGTAGCAGGCAGGCAGGGAGTGTAGTGTAGCAGGCATGCAGGAGTGTAGTAGTAGCAGGCATGCAGGGAGTGTAGTGTAGCAGGCAGGGAGTGTAGAGTAGCAGGCATGCAGGGAGTGTAGTGTAGCAGGCATGCAGGGAGTGTAGTGTGTAGGCAGGCATGCAGGGAGTGTAGTGTAGCAGGCATGCAGGGAGTGTAGTGTAGCAGGCATGCAGGGAGTGTAGTGTAGCAGGCATGCGGGAGTGTAGTTGTAGCAGGCAGGGAGTGTAGAGTAGCAGGCATTGCAGGGAGTGTAGAGTAGCAGGCATGCAGGGAGTGTAGTGTAGCAGGCATGCAGGGAGTGTAGTGTAGCAGGCATGCAGGGAGTGTAGTGTAGCAGGCATGCAGGGAGTGTAGTGTAGCAGGCAGGGAGTGTAGAGTAGCAGGCATGCAGGGAGTGTAGTGTAGCAGGCATGCAGGGAGTGTAGTGTAGCAGGCATGCAGGGAGTGTAGTGTAGCAGGCATGCAGGGAGTGTAGTGTAGCAGGCATGCAGGGAGTGTAGTGTAGCAGGCATGCAGGGAGTGTAGTGTAGCAGGCATGCAGGGAGTGTAGTGTAGCAGGCATGCAGGGAGTGTAGTGTAGCAGGCATGCAGGGAGGTGTAGTGTAGCAGGCATGCAGGGAGTGTAGAGTAGCAGGCATGCAGGGAGTGTAGAGTAGCAGGCATGCAGGGAGTGTAGTGTAGCAGGCATGCAGGGAGTGTAGAGTAGCAGGCATGCAGGGAGTGTAGTGTAGCAGGCATGCAGGGAGTGTAGTGTAGCAGGCAGGGAGTGTAGAGTAGCAGGCATGCAGGGAGTGTAGAGTAGCAGGCATGCAGGGAGTGTAGTGTAGCAGGCAGGGAGGGAAGTAGCCTCAGAGAGGGCTTTGATACCTGAAGTCCTTATGGAGGGGGATTCCCCTTCCAAACAATAGTCAGCCCTCCCTCTCTCCTCCCTGTTTTCCATCAGCCAACAAGAGTCTTCAATAAAGGTATGTAATAGTGATTTAAATGTTCATTTATTTATTTTATTTAGTTCTCATTATTTTGTGTATGTAAAACTATAATTAATCATTAAAAAATGTATTTTTTGTTAATATTTCTGGGTGTCTGAAATGGATTAATTGTTTTTGCATTAATTCATATGCAAATAGTGCTTCAATTTTAGGAACGATTAGGGGCTGTTTCGGGGTTTCCGTATATCAAGCTTGGGAAAATTAAATACACGTATGGAGATTATGACACAAAGACGTATGTAAATAAATCCTTCTCGCATCATGCTTTAGCCAAAAAAAATGGGTTTAAAAATGTACCAACTGTACTGCAGGGGAATAGAATAACCCAATACAGGGGGACCCTCCCCAAACGAATGCATGCAAAACTTTTAAAATCCGCCAAACAAAAGCATTTGAGCGAAAAATTTTCCCCCACCTAATGTAAAAAATTGTCTAATGTGATTCGTCCGGGAGGCCCCATTTTGGGCCTGAGTGCACCTCAGCTGCCCCGTGGGTTGGCCGTGTCTACAAGCCACCCCATGCGGTCGCATCTACGCATAATCAGTCTTTTCACCGTATCCCAGTGTTTTAGTGCTTGTAACTGCAAAAAAAGTCCCCAGGGCCCCCAAAAAGCTTCTACTGCAACCCTGTGGTAAAAAGGGTGGAATTAGTTTGGAAAATTAAGAAGAGTAATTGCAAGTACGAAAGTGGTGTGCGTGTCTCGGAGCGGCCGGTTGTATACCAAACCCAATCAACCTTGCTGCATCTTTTCCAACAAAATGGCAATCTTTCAAAAAGGTGCAAATTTTTTTTCAAAAAAAGATCCAAATGATAGAAGATGTTTGAGATGTTATTGGGGTGGAAAACAAAAAAAAGATATCAGGAGATAGCATCTTAAGCGATTCATATGTGAAAAAAACAGGAAATTATGTGATTTAATTAGAAAAAAGCCAGCAAAAAATGGTGATGTGGTGAATTTAAGGCCAGCAAAAGGGTTTGGGTTTGGGTTTAAAAAATTGTATGGGGATACATAGTGTGATTAAAGGGATTTGAGGCAACCCTTCGGACCAAAAAGCGCTGAAAAATATGTGCAGGGAAATTTAAGGAGTACATAGAGGCCCAAAAGGATTGAAAAAACCCAAAAAAGTGTTTAATTTTGACAAAACAAATGCTTTGGAAGAAAAAGCCAAACAGGACCTACATTTCTAGGAGGAAAAAACATTTTACTAGCGGTAATCTAGTGGTGATTGCAAAGTGAAGCCTTTATTGAAAAGGGACTTTCCCCTACGGGTAATGTAATGGTGATTGCAAAATGAAGCCTTTATTGGTGTATCACTCGAAAAATCCCCGAGTGGTGGAAAAAAAAAATGTCCCCAAGGTAATTTGTGTGTGATGTGGGAGGGCAAAAAAGTAAGGCATGGGTCACTAGGGGGCTTTTTTTTACTGGTTTACAGGGTTTGGGTCCCTGGGGAATTTCGGGGGATAGAGCTTTATTAACCCTTTCAGGTTTTTGACATTATATATTTATATACTAGTACGCAAAATTCTAGCACCTTCACATTGAGCAGGGGGAGGCTGGAGGTACATTTATGAAAAAGAAGAACATAAGAACTAAAATGCAGGAAAACCCAAAC
>NC_069470.1:15868121-15889977 GCF_026875155.1 Cherax quadricarinatus | reverse complement strand
AATGTTAAAACGGGACACTACCCCTCATTTTTGAGTGGTAAAAAACCGGTTTTCCTGTCATCTGGACTGACTATCCAAGGCTATAGATTCTGTGAAGAACTAGTCGTTGGGTTGTCACCAACACCTGTGACCCCCCCCCACATCATCATCAAGGGTTACAATTTCTACAAGACGGTGTCAACATCAACCAGACACCCCAGTATAACTGTACATATTAGCTTTGAATTCAAATGGCAATTTTTCATTTAATTTTTCATTTTTCTTTCAAGTAGGATACCCTTCTTATTTCAATGTTTTTATTTTTGCATTAATAAATAATAAAGTGTTTTCTTTGTGAATTTTAAATTTCTTTTTCTATTCATTAATTTTCCTGAGTAGGAGCCAGCCTTGGTAATACGGTCTGGAAGTTGTTACAGGGCTGAGTAAGCCTTCAAAAGATTCATTAACCCTTTGACTGTCGCGGGCCCCCTTTTCTGAAACGTCATTCTGTCGATAAATTTTTTGGAAAAAAAAAAAATTATTTTTTCTTATGAAATGATAGAGAATCTTTTCCCAATGATAATGACACCAAAAGTACGAAATTTGGTTGAAAACTCATGGAATTACGCTCCCACGAAGTTAGGTCTAGATGACATTAGCATCGGTGATTTCACCAACTTTGAGCCCTGTTTTTGGCCACTTCCGTTGTTCCAGTTAAGCAAACTTATAGCTTTTTTCTTTAGAACTCCACTTTTTCTATCAGTTGAATACAAGAAACCACCCATTTACCGATTTGAACCACCCAGTAAAGTGGTCAAAAATTGGAAAATTTGGCCAATTTCAGAAAAATTAAAAAGATGCCAATTTCAAAATAGGTCCAGAATAAACAATGTAGACTTTCTTGGCACTAAAATAAACATATCCTCTGTTCATCAGTCATGTTTCTAGGCCCCTCTTATTTTGCTATTGCTTTCTATTTTGATTTTTTTATTGATACAAAAAAATACAAAATTTACTGTTATGCAGACTACTGCATTATTGTAAAAATGGTATAAATAATATCAGTGGACTAGTGAAAGAATATTAGGGCTCCCCAGTTGGAGTTTATTGGACATGTGGTGTGATTTGCTTACTCCTGAACACTGGTAAAAAGTTGAAAATTTCCGAACTCTGAGCTCAATTTCAAGGGCGTTTTCATCGTGGGAAAATAATCAAAAAAAAATCTCTATTTCTATAATATGTTTTACAAATTTTTTCAACCTGAGACCATTAAAATCAGAATACAACGATAATACTATATGAAAACACACCTCAAAGTCGGCGTTTTAATCCAAAAAAATGGTCATTTTTTTTTCTCATTATGCACTGCGTGCCCGCAGCATTTTTTTTATGTGGTGCACACTGACCACACAGACCCATTCTGTCACATGTGGGCCTACCAGCTTTCTCCCGCTTGATCTGAAGCCCTAGAATTTACGCGTATAAATACATCAGAAACAGTGGCGTGTAAGACGTATATATACAACCGAAGCATTCAAGGGGTTAATCAATTTATACCTATCAAGATGGATACGAAATGCTTCAGCAATGCTGATTCCATAAATTTTCCTACTATGGAGTTAAGACCTTTTGGTCTATAGTTCAAGGCTAAGGACCTGTCACCTCCCTTTGAAATAGGTATTACATTTGCAATTTTCCATTTACGGGCCCTATGCCAGTTTGTAGTGAATTTTAAAAAGAACCCAAAGGTAGCTAATTCCTCTTTACTTTCCCTTTTTAAAACCCCTTGCAAACAGCCATCAGGGTTTGGGGATTGATGGGTTTTTTGTTTCTTTTTGTTGAGGAATATGTCACTATTACCGAAATCGTGCATAGTTTTTATGCCCTGTTCAAAACACGTCAATTATTTCGGGAATTTCGCTAGTATTTTCCTGGAAAAACTGAGGGAAAGTGGGTATTAAAAATTTTCACACATACCTCATCACTAGGGGTCTTTGCACTTCTTTATAAGTAGAGCATTCCTGAATCTGGCCCCAGTGCGAGGAGTGGGCATATTTCCATTTTTTTTCGAAAACAGGGGGATTTGTCCCAAATGTCATTATTTGGGTTGTTGACCTTCTTCTTGAGTAAAAAAATATTTCTGCATTTTCTACCTTGCTTTATTTAGCGGGTTTCGAACCCCGACTCAACGTCTTTTAGGTTTTCACTCTTTCCTTTAAATGTCAGTAAAAAGTCCCTCTCAGTAGTGGCCAATCTCAGGTAGTTCTTAGCTTGGATTTTGTGAGGAATAGAAATATTTTTTTTTTTTTTGCAAATCCTGTAGGCCCTTTGTTCCTTTGTACTTCTTCTGTCAGGTATGACACCTAATTTTTGCCTTTCAGTGACCCTCTGGGGCAAAGCTATCTTTCCTTGTTGTACATACTGTGTTTAAAGCAATTCAGTAACCCGTTTTTCTTCTTCTGTACCATCTCCTATGCCTCTCTATATCTGATCTTCTGGGTTTCCTCAATGGTACCATTTCATACATACCTTGTAAGCTTCTGTATTCAGCTTCTCTAGGCACTGGTGGGAAAATTTAGGGTGCTCATGTCTGATTCCCAGGGTATGTCTGGTAGCTCTGGGTTTATTTTTTCCCAGTCAATTCTATGGTTGTTAAAATTAAACTTACTGAACATCCTGTCTCTAACATTAGTGACGCAGTTTTTCTAACCCAACATTAGTGACGCAGTTTTCTAACCCAGAGTTAATACTCGTTTGAACCTCTATGATGTTACGATGATGCGACGGTCTGGAGTTTTGAGACTCTCTGCCCGCGGGTTCAAATCCTGCCCGTGGTATGGTTAGAGTACAGTATATTGTTTTTTGTACTGTTATGTCTCTGATCAGTTCCTCATTGTTTGTGAATATCAAATCCAGGGCATTTTCATTCTAGTGGGATCAATTCCCTGTTGGTTTAAAGAGTACTTTTCACAAAGCTTCATTAGTTCCCTGGTATGTGCCTGTTGAGCCGGGGTGCTTCCCGGAGATATTTCTGTATAACATTACTTTTGCGCCATCTTCCATTTTACATGAGGTCATCGTGGACATCTGCCTGACGTCACCCACAATGCTGCCCGACATCATGACGTCTGCCCACATCACCCTGGACGTCTTCCCAATTTCACCCTTTGACGTGACCCTGCGACGTCACCACAACGTCACCTTGCAATGTCACCCACAACATCCCTCTTTGATGTTATGCCTGACATCACTAAGGGATGTCACATCAACAGTGTTATAGTTTCACAGTGAGCAAATTTGTTTCAGTGTCGTGGAAAAAGATTGAGAGAAGGTGCATCTCATGTTTAACCCCTTGACTGTCGCAACCCCCCAATCCTGAGGTGTCTCCCGGTGTTGCAAAATTTCCAAAAAAAAAAAAAAAAAAAAAAAAAAAAAAATTCTTATATAATGACAGAGAATCTTTTCCTGATTGTAATAACACCAAAAGAATGAAATTTGATGGAAAACTGATGGGAAATTACGCTCTTCGAAGTTTTGCGACCTCAGCGATATTTACAAATCGCCGATTTCGCCCACTTGAACCCTATTTTCGGCTAATTCCCCTTGTTCCAGTCTACCAAACTCATAGCTATTTCTTTAGAACTCCATTTTTTTCTATCGATGAGTACAAGAAAATGCCCATTTACCGATTTCAACTACCCCAATAACGTGGTCAGAAATTTGAAATTTTGGTCAATTTCACAAAAATTAAAAAAAATATGACAATTTCAAAATAAGGTCCAAATGAACAATGCAGACAATCCGGCTCTAAAAAAAACATTTCCTTTGTTTATCAGTCACATCTCCATGAGCTTCTGATATTACACTTGCTTTCTTTTTTGAATTTTTATTCAAACAAAAATTAGAAGATTTACTGCTATGCAGACTACTGCAATATTGAAATAACTGTACAAATAATGTCAACCCATTCATGACTGAAATATTAGAATGGCTATTTTGGACTTTTATTGGACAAGCCCATCATTTGTTTACTTTTGAACATTGGCAAAAAATCAAACATTTCCCCTACTTTGAGCTCCATTTCCAGGTTCTTTTTTAGTAAAACCAATCAAAATCACCTCTATTTCTATATTTTTTCCATTCAAATCAAATGAGACCAAGTAAATGAGTATACAACCATAAATACTATACGAAAATAGACCCAAAGAGGGCTTTTTAAATTTAAAAAAAAAAAACGGCCCGGATTTTTTTTTCTCATTATGCACTGCATGCTCCAGGATTTTTTTTATTATGTGCACACTGACCACACAGACCCATTCTTTCACATGTGGGCCAAACCAGCTTTTCCTGCTTGATTTGAAGCTGCTAAAATTTTTATGAGTGTATATACGTCAAACACGGTACCTCGTAAGACGTATATATACGACCAAAACAGTCAAAGCGTTAAAAGGATCAAAACACAATTCACAAAACACAGCAAAACTTGTAGCAGAAAAAAGACTGGATGCAAATGAAGTACGAATTCTGGGATGGGTGGGGGTGGTGACAGGGTGGCAGGGGGTGGCGGGAGGTCTCCCCCTCTGATCCACAACAAGGCAGCCGCTTGAGGAAAAGGGAATTTTTTTTTTCCTTCCCGAAACTGAACCGTTTTAAAATTTAAATTTTTAAAGACCATGTTGCATGAAGTTGTGCTGCAATTCTTCAATCGTGCTACACCTGAATCGTGCCAAATAAACTCTTACTAAATGATGGTTTACTGTATATACTACAAAACAGTGGACCCCCATGAATTCCCTGCATCAGTAATTCATGGATTTTTCCTTAAACCTAACTAATAATTGTTCACGGCAATTTCCCCGGAAATTTAGGAATTTTTTATGGCTTTTTCATGGCAATAATTTTTTATGCGTTTTAATGCTAAATATTTAAAAAAAAATATAGTTTAAAAAATTTGTAACATAAATATTAATGTAAATTCAGTAAAATTTCCATATAAAATATAATCCCAATTCATCATAATCATCTTCAATCGGTATCATTATGGTGAGTATCCATTAGGGTTATAACTTTTTTACAACATAATATTCCTGTACTTTAATCAGATGAACTTTTCCCTAAAAGCAAAGAAATGACTTTTTATTTCAAATCTTTTTTAGAAACTGTCGCTCTAAGTGAGGGAAAAAAAAGTAACAAAAACAAGGAAAATTGAGTGAATACAGTGGACCCTTAACCAGCGATGGCATCGATTAATGATAAATCTGACTGCGATACATTTTAACGCAAACAATTTGCCCTCAATAGCGCTTAAAAACCTAGACAGCGCTATTTGATTCCGTCCATTACACAGTCCACTTTGTCCTGAGCGCGCCTCACTTGGGGGGGTCCTTGGGTGCCAGTGTTTACAAGCCAGCCAGCCACCGCGGTCGCTGCCAAACATCAACAACTGGAACATTTATTTATCACAGCATTTGTAGTGATTGCACCTGCAAAATAAGTCACCAGGGGCCCAGAAGCTTCTAGTGCCAACCCTACAGCAAAAAGGTGTAGAATTACTATGGAAGATGAAGAAGAGAAAGAAAGAGATCATTGCTAAGTATGAAAGTGGAGGCGTGTCTCTGAGATGGTCAGGTTGATAATAAACCCCAATCAACCAACGCTACTATTGTGGGTAAGAGAAAACGGCAATTCAAGGAAGCTGTTCTTGCCAAAGGGTGCAGCTCGTGCTGCACCACAGTCAGCTGTTGTTGTTGCTGCACCCACCATCAGCTGTATTACTCGAAGATGTGGAGCGAGAGTGTTGTTGGTGTGGCTTAACAGTGAAACAATTACCTGAGACACGAATAACCCCGGGAGGGTTAGGCCCACCCAGGGATAACCCAAGAAAGTCATGTGCATCATTGGAGGACTGTCTGTAACTTATTTCCATCCGCACGGGGTACCTTAATTTGTCCCCCAGGCTACCCTGCGACCCACAAACCCAGTCTGACTTACACCAGTATGGTGAACAGGAAAAAATGCCTGGAACTAGTGCTCATGATAGAGTAAGACCACATGTGCAACATCCTGCGTATCTTTATTGTAGACGTTTCGCCATCCGTGGCTTTATCAATAAAATTCTGGGACCATAACTTGAAGACAGTAGGAACTATGTTACAGAAGATGAGGTAATCAGTCCCTCAACCTAGGAGTAGGTGCGATTATTATTATAATCAAAAGAAGCTGCTAAGCCACAAGGGCTATAAGCGCTGCAGGGTAGGGAAGGAAAGAAAGGGAAAATTGAGATGGCAGAAGGCGAGGGGGTTGATCAGCAGGTTACAGAAAACAGCGGGGCAGGGGATAGATACGGGGGTTAGAAGGTTAGCAAGAGATTGAAGTAGAAGGGATGAAGGTATCAGAATTTGTGAAGTAAGTCAGTCGTTGTCAAATAAGTCAATGAGGTGAGTCCCGGATGAAAGGTGGGGTCCATCAGCGGAAGAAGGGAAGGAGGTAAAGAGAGAGCAGCGGAGCGGAAGACGCGACAGAGGTAAATTCTGGCGTGCTCGTTGATAAAGTGGGCCAGTCCAACAGAATGTGGATGACGATAATGGAGCTTGGCAATTCTCACAGAGAGGAGCAAGAAGCCTCTCATGAGATATCATGCAGTAAGGACGTGTATGGCCAATGCGAAGACGGGATGAGAATAGTCTCCCAACCTAGACATTGGTGATTAAGAGACGGCCAGTGACCTATACTCGGTTTAATAGACTGGAAGTTTGTTGTCGAGCCATAGTTTGACAACGTTGTTCCAACGGGTGGGGAGGTGGGAAAGATATTGCAGCAAAATAGTCCATAAATGAAATACCTTCTATAAGAAAATTGGTAGGTCATGTACTGTGACGCGCAGAGTGTTGCTGTTCATTGCCCTGTACGTCAACATGACCAGGGGACCCACTAAAAAACAATATCTTTATGTTTGGTTAAAGATGCGGCGTAGCCAAAGTTGTGATACGCGAGGACTAAGGGGTGAGTGTATCAAATTTTTGTATAGCCTGTAAAGCATAAGGGAGTCTGAGACAACCACAAAAGATGACACAGGATAGTGCAAAATAAGGATAAGTGCTGTAAGGATGGCATATATTCAGCAGTAAAAATACTAGCCGAAGATAGTAAATGCACTCGTACGACGCTGTCCGAGAACACTGCTGCGAAATCCTACGCCGTCAGAAGACTTAGAGCCATTGTGTACACAGCAATGCATGAGAATGAGAGTGAAAGTGGTCAAGAAAAGAGGGCGGCGGAAGCGACCGATAGACAGTTGGGCTTTCGAGCAGGGGGGAGAAAGAACAGGCTTCGAAAACAGCTGGAAACTTTCCCAGGGGGGTAGGGAAACAGTGTGATGCTACATGTACATAGATGGTAGGTAGTTGAAGAGAAGGACAAGAGCGAATGAAGGCGAAAGAGAGAAGGGACGGAGAGTAATAGGGGCGTCGAACAAATAAAAGAATGTCTACTAATATCGTGACCTTTCTATAACATGGAAGGATTGCGGAGGATCATGAGAGACCCCGTACATAGTTAGCGCAGGCATATGGGCATCACGTGCGATCGGATAAGGATGGAACGTTCGCTTCTGCATAGGGCTCTCGACAGGGGAAGAGCGGAAAGCACCAAGGCATAAACGTATCCTTGGTGATGAATGGGGTTAAAGGCTAGAGAGAGTAAAGTAGAGAGATGCCGCTGAATAGATCTGGTCACCATAATAAGTTTCGTAAATTAGGGTGGAATGTAGGCATAGGAGGGGGTTCGACGATCAGTCCCCCAGAAAGATGAGGCAAGGGTTTTAGGAAGTTCAGCCGGCTGTGACAAGTTGCCTCAGTGAGCGTATTGTGAGGTTTCCAGGATAACCTACGATCAAGAGAAGGCCAGAAACTTGACTGTATCACGTTCAGGGATACGGGAGCCATAGAGGTACAAAGGATGAGTCGGAGATGACCAGGAGCGTCTAGTGAAAGTGATTTGGTGGGTTTTAGTGCATGGAAAATTTAAACCACGTGTGGTGGCCCAATTGGGAAACACGGGTTCGACTGATGTTGGAGAGAAGAAACTTAAGGAGGGTGACAGTCAGCGCCTGCCAAGGCAATAGCAAAGTCATCAACATAGAGTGATGACCAAATATTTGATGGAAGACTAGAGGCCAAATCATTAATAGCAAGGAGAAAAAGTGTTGTGCTCAGAACACATCCCTGGGGGACACCTTCAGCTTGGATAAAGTCCGGGGAGAGCACATTATTAACCCGAACACGGAAATGCCTGTCAGTTAAAAAGTTCTTAAGGAAGGATGGTAGATTGCCTCGAAGGCCTAAGGAGTGGGCTTGGGCTAAAATATTATACCTCCAAGTTGTGTCATATGCCTTCTCAAGGTCAAAAAATATGGCAATAACTGAGTGGTTATTCGCAAAGGCATTACGAACATACGTATCCAAGCGTAGTAAGGGGTCTATGGTAGAACGTCCCTTACGAAAGCCATATTGACGAGTGGAGAGACTGTTGTGTGTCTCTAAATACCACACTAAACGTCTATTTACTAGGCGTTCCATTACTTTGCAAACTGCACTGGTAAGAGCAATGGGACGATAGTGGGAGGTTTCATGTCCCGTAGTGCCTGGTTTGCGGAAAGGGAGAACAATGGCGGATTTCCACAGCTGTGGAAGAACTCCTTGTGACCAAATAAGATTGTAAAGGCGTAATAGGACTGCAAGGGCTGACTGATGTAAATGTTGTAGCATACGAATATGAATGTCGTCGGGCCCAGCTGCCGATGATCGACAAGCTGAGAGTGTTGCCTCCAGTTCTTGAAGTGTAAAAGGCACATTATACTGTTCTTCTCTGAGAGAAGAAAAGTCCAAGGGTGCTAACTCTCTGGCAGACTTTGAGGAAAGAAATGAGGGGCATAGATGGAGTCCTGAGAAATACGGACCAGATGATTGCCAATTTCATTGGCAACATCTAGTGGGTTTGCTATATCAACACCGGCAACCCGCAGAACAGGAGCCGGGTCAGGAGAATATTTACCACTCAGTTTTCGTACTTTTTTCCAGACTGCACTCATAGAGGAAGCAGAGGTGATGGTGGAGACATAATCTCGCCAGCAAGTGCGTTTTAGCGTCACGGATGACACGGCGAGCGATCGCACGCTTCTGTTTAAAATCAAGGAGTCGCTCTGTGGTTCTATTGTACCGGTACCTGCCCCATGCAGCGCGTTTCAAACGTACTGCACGAGCACAAGCAGGAGACCACCAAGGCACGCATTTCTGAGAATGCCTGCCCGAAGTTTGGGGTATAGAATGAGAAGCTGCGGTGAAAACGGAGGACGAGAAGAGGTGTAAAAGCTCATCGATGGAGGACGAAGAAGGAACCTCTTTAAAAAACAGTCAGGTGTGAGTAAAGGTTCCAATTTGCCGATTAAATTGCCAGCGTGGGGTGCGAAGAGGTGGCGAATATGAAGGGGAAGTAAGAATGATTGGGAAATGATCACTGTCATGTAAGTCCGGGAGAAACAGACCAAGTGAAGTCTAATGCGGCGGAGGAAGAGCAAACTGAGAGATCGATGCAAGAGAGAGTATGAGTCCGAGGATCAAAATGGGTGTGAGTACCTGTATTTAAAACATGGAGGGGGTGGGTGGCAAGAAAAGCCTCTAACTGAATTCCACGGGAATCACAGTGAGACCCCCCCCAGAGGAAATGGTGGGCATTAAAATCACCAAGTAACAGAATCGGTGGGTGTAATGACGAAACAAGGAAGGCAAAATCCGGAATAGATAATGCCCGAGAAGGAGAGAGATATAAAGAACAGAGCGTATACCACCTATGTAAGTGGATACGGGCTGCTGTGTAATGCACGAAGTATGAACAAATAGCTGATGGTACGGAATATCAGTGCGGAGAAGAAGGGCACTTTCATTAAAGGTCCCATCAGGAAAAGGATCTGAAGAATACAATAAATTATACCTGAGATGTGAGAAATAACAGCAGAGTGTAATTTTGGTTCCTGTAAGCAAACACCAACAGGGGCAAACTGGGAGAGTAACATCTGAAGCTCACCCCGATTACCCCTGAGGCCGCGTATATTCCACTGTAAAAAGGCCATGATTGGCAATGATAAAGATACTTGAAATCCGCAGGTAAGGGTTCCTACGGACTAGAAGGGTTAGAAAAGTCCACATGCGGAGGCAGTGGAAAATGTTCAAGCAGCGAAGGAACGGTGCGCTGTGAAGAAAGGAGTTGCGCAGATGGAGCAGAGGAGAGAGAAAGAGCGGAAGGTGGATCAGTGTCCATTGATGGTTTGGTCTCTGCAATATATTCAGAGATTGCTTCAAGTGTTTCGGAATTCAGAGATGTCGTATGGGAGACAATATTGGGAATGGTAGGGGGAGGATGAGTAAAGATTGGAACTGTATTGGACTGTACCAAGGTAGGGGGGGGGGCGAAAGGGTGGAGGGAACTGGAGAAGCGTGGCAGGGGACAGAAGAGACAGGAACCTGGGAGGTGGCAGAAGAGAAAGAAACTTGGGAGGGAACAGGGGAGGAAGGTACATTACGAGGAGGAGGGTGAACCTCTGCACTTGTAACTGAGCCAGTGAGAGGGGAAGAACTAGGACAGAGACAGGAGGGTAAAAATGGGAGGTGGAAGATGGTAGGAGGTGTTACCGGACCCTTTTTTTGACTTTTGAAAGTAGAGGGAGGGGAAAAAAAAAAAAAAAAAAAAAAAAGCGATTGGAGGGAGGTGTCGTACGAGGTCTCGCGATACTGAGGCTTTGTAAGAAGAACTCGAAGAAAGCGAGATTATAAATCTGAGGCGTTGAAGTAGGGACTCTGAGCCGAGGACAGCAAAAGGATTAGATACAGGAGTATTATGGAGAGGTAACCACAGAGGTGGGTGTAGAAGAGGGAATACCAGAAGTGGGGGGACTTTTGAAACACGGAATAAGAAACACGTGGGAGTCTCCCTTGGAGGGCGGAGATTGAGAAAACTGCCATGGCATAAGGGAGACCTTCATGTCCTCTTGAGTAACGGATTTCCTCGCTCGTTAAATAGACCCTGACACGGCGAGAAGTACATACGAAGGGTGAGCCTCAAGAGACAGTTTAAGGCAAGAGGAGATCGATTTGGCACAAGACGTATTAGAATGTCATCGGCACCACAGACCTGGGCATTCGTGCGATAGCTCAGCAATATTTTCCGCCTGGATGCCAAATCGCCAGCAATTCTTTACACTGTATGTGGTGTAGGGTATCACCTTCGAACTTGTAACCGATGTCCTTCTCTATAAACGGAGGATGGGAGTTCTCGGCTGTCAAAGTTAAACGAGCCACATTGCAAGGGGTACCGTCTCCGCCCACGGGCAGGAAGAACTAAGTGCTACCTTGAGGCTTGGGAGATCTTGGAGTTCGACGTTCTAGAATGTCGGTGCCACATGTCTGGAATATTTTATGTTGGAAAAAAACTAGGTATGGGGCAGAATGACCGGTTCACTACAAATTGAGGGAAAGATGTTTTTCAAGGTGACAGGACAGTATATATATGGAAAGACGAGAGAGCTCACGAGCCTGGGTAGCATTCTGTACGGTAATAGTGAGCGCATACCGCTCATAAGAGAGCATGAAAAAAATATCTTTACCACATGGCGTAGGAGTGCCTTGCCATACTAGTCGAGAAAGATAGGCATAGAGAAGTTGGTCGTAAAGAGAAGATTCTTAGTTTTCCCTGTTCAGTCTGAAACTGAGGCGTGGAAAGGTAGTGAAGGACGTGTGTTGATCGTTTCTGAGAAGAACGAGAAAGGTGAAGGTGGGAGAATACCATCAGCAGGTATACGTTGACGTATAAGGCGTGGGACCAGAGTTGGTCCGATGTGGAACGGGTCGGTGATTTGGAAAATTGCCCGCACATAGAGGGAGAAGGCCAGAAGCATAGTCAGGATGAGAGCGAAGGTCTGATAAATCGAAGAGTCAGTCAAGGCCTCAGTACCTGAAGCGGGTGAGGAAACAGCACCGCAATAGGTACAGAGGCATGAGGAATGTCTGAAGAGTGGTCCAAGAGAACGAGGCGGGGTCAGAACGGTTGCGGTAATCAAGAAGGGGCCCGGGGGTACCAGGTTCAGGACTAGGGCTGCCATGGTTAGTTTACTTCTTTCTTTTTGTTTTTTAAAGAAAAAAAAAGAAAGAAGAAAAGAAAATACATATAAAAAAAAGAAAAAAAAAGGGGGGACCGGGGAGGGATAGGTCCTAGGAGGAATGAAAGGCCAAAATTCCCCTCCGCGCCCAAGAGGACCCATCACCGCAAGTAGCGCAGATGCAGCACATGGAACCGTGCCATACCCTACCCATCATCTGTAAACTAACAATCCGGGATAGCAACCTCACATCTGCCGAGCTATCCTCGTGGAACAAAAGAGAGGGCGCCGGATATTCCGCCACAAAGCATACCTCCATCGGCCACCACCCCCCCGGATCCAAAGGTGGGCTTCCGAGATACACTTGTCGCCCGAAAGACACCCAAAGCTACTCCGGATAACCGAGAGGATCGGGACATCCCCGCAGCGATCCCAGAATTCCACGGCAAACTACGCCACCACCACAAGAACCTCAACCGGAATGGGATGGCCCCGGTAACCTTCTCCCTACCCAGTGTACTAGCGTGCCTGTGGGAGAAATCCCAAAGGACAAAAAGAGGAAGGGCAAAAGGATGATTGGGAGGAGGAGGGAGGAAAGAAAAAAGGGGAGGATGGGATAGGGGAGGGGAGATTGGGGGTAATAGTTCGGTCTGAGGAAGAAGACCGATAGGTCTAATTCCTCAGACCAAGAGAGCCTCTTCACCACGCAGGAGCCCCCCTTGAAGAGGTGGTGTTTACAGGTTTGGGTATGTGTGGTTTACATGGTATAAATACTTAATTACAGAGGGGCCCTAGGACACCTAGCCGCTAGCATTTTTCGAGCAGACTTAGATTAATTTCCTAACTATTCAATCCTTACAGATTATGGTATTAAGGCTAAGTGACTGCATCATAATTTCCTGAGTTTAGCAATGTGAATGCTTTTGTTTTTGGCACAAAATAACAAAGTGTCTATGATTGGAGTAATCATAGGCAAACTTATGACTATAGTTAAGGATTTATTATTTTAAGATAAGATTAGTATTTATGGTTTTATAGTCCAGTGGGCGAGTGAGTGGTAATTGTGAACCAAATGTGGTTATCATGTAGTTAGTATGCTGGGGTTTTAACCTGGAGAGAGGTGGATCATGGAGATAAGATGTTTTCTAACTGTAGTTTTGAAAGTGATGATTTTGTCTGCAGTTTCTAGAGTTTTATCCAGGTAGGGTGTTCCAGATTTTTAGGTCCCTTGAAATTACATTGAATTATGTAAGGTTTAATCGAACAATTGGAATGCATAGAGATGTTATGTTCTGGTGTTATGCCGTGATCCAGTCACAACTATCAAGAAAGCATTTTAGGTCTAGGTTAATATTGGAATTTAAGGTCCCTGTAGATATAGATTGCACAGTAGTAAGTGTGGATGTTCTGAACAGGGAGTAAGTTTAGATCTATGAAGAGTGGGGGGTGTGTTGCCAGGGATGGATTTAGTGATTATTCTTACTGCGGCTTTTTGTTGAGTTATTATTGGCTTTAGGTGTGTTTGCTGCAGTTGAACCCCAAGCACAGATAGCATAGGTGAGGTATGGATATGTAAGTGAATGGTATAGTGTGAGAAGGGCAGTTTGCTGCACGTAGTATCGTATCTTGGAGAGGATCCCCACCGTTTTGGATACTTTTTTTGTTATGTGTTGGATATGGGTGCTGAAATTTAGGTTGTTGTCGAGGTATAGGCCACGGAATTGCCCTCATTATGTCTGGCAATTTAGAGTGTTGTCAATCTTAATGTTAAGTTGTGCAACACCTGCTCTGCTACCAAACCTAATAAGTAGGTTTTTTTTCCAGTGTTGTTTACAATTTTCGGCATGAATTATTCGTTACTTCTCCCTTTGTTTTGATGGCATGTAAAGGTATTTGTTAGAAGCGATTAAACTCAGTGAACACGGTATGTTGAGGAAAATAATATGGTTTTGGGGCTGATTAAATCGTGTATTTTGGGGAAATTGGGAAGATTGGGGAAAAATATCACCCCTAACAAACCAACCAGGGGCGGGGTTTAAACCCCCCAATTAGAGTCTCAAAAACTCCAAAACCTCTGATCACTTTTTTTAAACCCTGCCTGGGTATGGTTTGTTGGCACTCTCTCCGGGGTAATCGGGGCATTACGTTTTTCATACCCACCCTAACAAAGCTTTTGGGAAAAGCTGTGCCCTACAGGGTTCCAGCGACTCTAAAAAACGACCTAGGGGCCAGTAAAAGACAAAGAAGGAAAAACCCCAATGGGGCCCTTTTGATACCTAAGCCCTTTAAAGGGGGGGGGTTTTCCCCTTTCCCAAAAACAATAACCTCTCTCCCTCTCCCCCCCTTGCCGACTTTATACGCCAATAAGTCTTTCAGAAAAGGGTTAAAAAGGTGTTTTTAAAATGTTCTTTTATCCATTATATTATCATTTATATTTTTTTTCTAAATTTTTTTTTCTGTATGAAAAACTATAATTATTCTTTTATAATTTTTTTTTTTTTTTTTAAATTTTTTTTGGGTGTCGGGAAAACGGTTTGTTGGATTTACATTTTTTCTCGGGAAAAAAAAATACTACTTGGGTTTTCATCCAATTTCGGATTTTGCCCAAACCCTTTTCCGGGAACAAATTTAATGGATAAAAACCGGGGTTTTCCACTGTACAAGGAATCCTTCATATGAGGAAAAAATTAAAGGGAAAAGGGGATATAAAGACTAATGAGAATGAGGGCAAAAAAAAAAAGCAAAGATTTATAGAGCAGTGAACTTTATCAAAATCAAGAGAAAACTCAAAAATAAGGGATTTAAATGGGAAATAAATTTGGGGTTTTGTCAAAGAGGCTCTGGACCCAAATCTGCCAAGTAAGAAATTAAAACTAAAACTTTGAGTAGTTTTTAAAAATAGATTACCCAAATAAATAAGGGAAAGAGTTGGATTCGAGTAAGACCTGCCTAGCAGGGGTTTTTTTAATGGTTTTAAAGGGCAAATTTTTTGAGTTTTTAAAGAACTTTTTTTAAAATTTTTGCTTTAAAAAATGGGGTAAAAAGAGTTGGTTTTAACCCTTTCAGGGTCACCCGGGGGGCCCTCCCCCAAAACCTTTTTCCCTCAGAGTCGGTAAAAATTCAAAAAAAAAAAAAAAAATTTTTTCTTAAAAAAAATGGGGTTTTTTTTTTTTTCTAAATTTTTATAGGCTAAAAAAAAATTTTTTTAACCATCAATACTTACCGGGGTTTAGGGAAGCGTGAAGTTGACAGAAAATACCGGCATACAGAAACATCGCCGACTGTCGGTCACCCGGGAATTACCTTATTTATTTTTTAGGAAACGGGTTTTCTTTTAATTTTTTAATTTTTTTTTTTTTCCAAAAACTTTAGGGCCCTGTGAGACCAATAGACCCCTTTATTTTGTAATTATTTTTTTTTCCCCAATACACACAAAAAACTGAAATAAACACTTTTTGTCACTTTTTTGTTTACAAAACAAAATTTTACAAAAAGAAAAATAAAAATTTTTTGTTTTTTACTTTTTTTTTTCTATATTTTATATACACACAAACATCCCGGGGCATTTTCTAAAATTCGCAGCCTGGGGGAACTTTTTTGAAACATTTCATGAAACAGGGTGTTTTACACCCTCACACATAAAAGGGTTTTCTTTTGCATTGTTTTGTGCTTTTTTTTTTGTTGTGCCCAACATAACACCTCTTTTAACCCTTTTTTCCCCTGAAAGCAGTAGCGGCATTTATTTGGGAAGTGATCACCATGTTTCAGCCCGAAAAGGGGATTTTTTTGAAAAATTACGTGGGGGGTTTTTTTTCTTTTTGCGGGGCGTTCCTTGGTACTTAAAATTATTATTTGTCGAGACAAAAAAAAATTTTGGGCCATAATTTGGTTTGTTTCGGGCCCCCATCTTATATATTTTTACAGGCCCTGCCACCCCAAACCCGGGCAATCATTTTGGGTTTCCTTCAGTTTTTTTGGGCACAATTTTGGCTAGCAAATTTAAAATTTCCCCAGGGTCGCCAAAACCAACCCGGTACTATTTGGTGGCGCATTGCTGAAAAATTTTTTTCCCAAATTTCCCTTTTTCTCCCATTTATTGTTTTAACCTGCTTTTTTTGCCCTACCAGGGTTTTCCAATAATAAAACAAATCCCGTCCTTATTAAAGCACTGACACAGTACATTACCATTAAAGATAAGGTGGTTTTGAAGCCACTGCCCTTTTCCATGAGCCAGCCCTCACGAAGCAGGAAAATATGTTTTTAATTTTTTCCCCTTTAATATCAACACTACAGTTTATTTCCCCTATCAAATTGATTTAATATAAAACAAAAAATTTAAAAAAACATAAAAATTTTAAATCCCCCCCAAAATTAAAAATATTTGGCAAAAACACCAAAGCATTTCGACAAGGTATAAAGAGGATAAATGGTAAAACAAATCCCATTCCCTATCCCTATCTTGGGGGCTTATTTTAAAAAAAATGGAGTGAAAAACGGGGCAAAATGTGATATTACTCGTACTGCACCATAAACCTGAAACAAAACATTTTTTTTTTCCTTTATATAGTTTTACCACACATAAAAGCATATGTGTAAAACCTGGGTTTCCCCAAAAAAAAGTCAACGTGGCTTATTTTTAGTACCTGGCTTATTAGCTATACATTTATTTTGATTTTGGTAAATATTCGTTCCCCCGCTAATAGAAAAATTAGGCGTGTTTTCCCCTTTTCAAACCCGTTTTTTTTTACCCATCATAAATGGGTACCTGGGGTTAGCCGGAAAAATAGTGTGGGGTTATCCTGGGGCACTGACCAAATTTTTTCTTTTAAATACTCTGGGAAAAACAACGGGTTCTATATAGTAGTTTTCAAAAATTTTATGCCCGCTAGGCCTGTATACCTTGTACGTACGTGTAGTAAATTAAAAATATTTTTATTAATTTTTATTATTATATTATTTTCCCCAGTTGGGTTTTTTGGGGTTACTTATTGAAACTTGGGGAATGTATGGGGGGGTGGAAAGATACTTCTTAACGGACAAACCCAAAAAAGAAAGAAATCAACCATAAATAGGGAGTTCACTTCTTTAGCCCTTACGGCCGCTTAGGGGGTAAAATTTTTTTTGGGGCTTTTTTGGTTTTTATTTTCATTTTTTTCTCTCATTTGATAGAATAAATATATTTACAGAAATAGATATGATTTTGAATGCTTTCATGACGAAAAGTACCTTGAAATTTTCGCTAAAAATACGAAAATGGGTTTTGTTCTTTAGCCAAAACCAAGAGTAAAACCCAAAAACGTCGCCATCCAACCTGTCCACCCCGCCAGTCCAAATTCCAGTACGGAGTCAAGAATGGATTGACATTATTTATACAATTATTTTAATAATGCAGCGTCTGCAAAACAGTAAATTTTTCTATTTTATTTTTGTGAAAAAAAATTCCAAATGGTAACAAGAGTAATAAAAAAGGAGCCTGGAGCCCGTGACTAAAGAACAAGAAAATGTTATTTTTTTGTGCCAGGAATTCGCATTGTTTATTCTTTGGGTCCTTTTTGGAAAAATTGGGAAATGTGAAATCTGTGTGAAATTGGCCAAATTGCCAATTTCTGACCACTTTTTTTTGGGGGTTTTTAAATAATGAATGGGCGTTTCTTGTACAGGAGGGCCCCACTTAAAACGGGAGGTTAGGGTTTCCCGGCACCGCCGTAAATTTGGAAAAAAACCCTTTTTTTCCCCTTATAAATGCCCCCCCCAAATTTTCAAAAACCCCTAAAAAAAAAAAAGTTTAAAAAAAGGGGGTTTTTTTTTTTTGGGGTTTTTTTGGGGGGGGGGGTGGGGGGGTTTTTGGGGGGGGGCGGGGGGGGGGGGGGGGTTGGGGGGGGGGGTAACCCCCAAAGAACAAAAAAAAATCCCCCAACATAAAATTGGGGGGGGGGGGGGGGGGGGGGGGGGGGGGGGGGGGTTTTTTGGGGGGGGGGGGGGGTGGGGGGGGAAAAAATAAAAAAAAAAAAAAAAAAAAAATAAATTTTTTAAAGAGAAGGGGGCCCGGCCAAAATTTAAAAAAAAACAAACCACAACCTTAAATTTTTAAAAAAAAGTTTAATCTGGTTTTTGGACAAGTTTTAAATTTTTTGTAAAAAACAAAGGGGGTATTAAATTAAAACCAGGTTTAAAAAAGGAACCCCCCCCCATTTATTTCATATTTTAAAAAAAATCCCGAGGAAAAATGGAAAAATACATTTACTTTTTTTTATTAAATTTTTGTTTCTTTAAGTAGGGGGGGTTAAAAGTTAAAAAATCAAAGAAATTTTTTGGTGATACCTGAAAAAAATTATTAAAAAAACCCCGAAAAAGGAAAAAATTTTCTACGGTTTTTAAAAAGCCCCGTTACATTTTCTCTTATGTAGAAATTTAAAAAAAGAAATCCCCTTCCCCGTCACTTTTGGAAAAGTTTATGGGTGGTTTCCCCCAACTTTTTTTGGGGGATTTTTTTCTAGTTGGGGGGGTTTTTTAAAATCTTTAATGTTTTTTGTGTTTAATTATAAATTTTAAAAAAAACATGGGGGATTTAAATTTTTTTTTAAGTTTAATAACAAAATTTTCTTAGTTTGATTAAAAAATTTTAATTTGGCCTCCCCTTGTCAATTTTGGGTCCCCCATCTAAATTTATGTTTATTTATTCTACTGTGGGGTGTATTTATCTTATTTATATGTTATGCATCGTGTTTATTATATAATTTTGAAAAAAATATCATGGATGGATTAATGAAAATGTGTATATTACGTAATAATACGACATTTAAATGACGATGATTATTATTATCATTACTAATATGACGTCTGGAGACATAAGACACTTACCAATTTTAATGTGTACCTGCATGCCAGCACAGTATGTAAGTTTATTTAGGTACAGGTATACATAAGTATAATTATCAGAGTATATATAAAATATGAAATAACTTTTAAAAACATTTGAAATTTTGGAGTTTCCAGACAAAATGGAGAGACTTAGTGCTTACTGAGCTCATGGAGAATGTAAACAAACAGGGTGGGGCACGGTGACCGTATTAGAAAGTCAGGTGGGGGGAGCCGTATAGCGAGTTTTGGTCATAATTTGAAATGTCCATATTAGCGGAACGCCGTAAAGTGAAACGCCGTAAAGTGGGGCCTTCCTGTACTCAGTTGACAGACTAGAAGTAAATAAGTTTTATCAGTATACACAAATACAGTTACATAGATTATCATACATAGCAGTGTATGTATAGAGAACCTAGGATAACCCAGAAAAGTCAGATAAAGTGACTTATTTCCAGTACCTGGCTTGGGCTTGCAATATATGATTTTTGGTAAATATTTTTTTTTCTCATTTGTTGGGCTATCTCATTGAAACTTGGGCAATGTATGATGGAAAGATGCTTCTTAACGTACAACAAAAATAAAAAAGATGGACGATAAATAAGGGAGTTTACTTCTCAGCCATTAGCCACCTCTTTGCAGTATATTTTCGTATGGTTTTTATGGTTGTATTCTCATTTTTTTGGACTCATTTGATAGAATGGAAGATATATTACAGAATAGACATGATTTTGATTGCTTTCATGATGAAAAGTACCTTGAAATTGAGCTCAAAGTACCGCAAATGTTTGATTTTTGTATCAGTCAAGTTGGTTAATTTTATTAAGTGTATTCTAACCTAATTACTCTGTAATCCGGCAAACTCAGTAATCCGGCACACTACAGGTCCCAATGATGCCGGATTTTTGATGGGGGACCTTTATAAGCATTGAGCATGGAAATGCCCCAAAAAGGGGAAAAAAAGAGTTTTTTGTACCACTTAAAACCCTCCTTTGCGAACACAATAAAGAAAAACCCAATCTGCATGTCTTTTGTCCACGAACGCATACTGGGGGTGTAGTAAAACCCACAGCTGCAGGGTTTAGAAGGGGTTTTCTTTGCTTTCTTATCCCTTCCCCGGGCCAGTGTTTTGCCATTCATTGGGGTGAACGATGAAAAACAGTGTGCCCATCTTTGTCTTTCCACCCAAAAAGGCCATGATGTCATTGGCACCCAAAGGTTTGACCCCCACCTCAAACGATCCCAGCTTCCCCCGAACCTGGGCTTATGTTTATAAATTTGCTTTCACGTGCCACCCACATCTTTTCATGTTCACTTGAAAGAAATCACTAAATAAAGGGGCTTGGGGAAAACGTTTTTATTTTAATAAAATATGTCCTTTACCCAAAATTTGGTTTCCCTCATCGTTCTAACCACATCACCAGAGATACCCAGTAACTTTCTGGTATCTCCCCAAAGTATTACTTCCGTGGGAAAGCAATTATATTTCCCAAAACAAGGGCCCCCAGTTTCATAAGAACCTAAGAAAGAAGGAACAATGCAAACAGGCCCGCTGACCCAGGCGGAGCAGGGCCATGACCCCCCCCCCCCCGATTTTTCCCCAAGGGCCCAAACCCCGTCTGATCACCTCCCCCTCCCAAAGGGAAAGGGCCGGTACCCGACCCCGCAGCAAAAAGCTAGTAGGTCCAACTCACACCCCCCCACAAACCCCCTCAGTATTTATCTACCTATTTTTAAAACTCACAAAAATTTTAGCCTGAATTTAAATGTACTCGGGAGTTTGTTCCCCCTCATCCCCAACTCTATTTCCAAAACCCGTGCTTTCCCAAAAATCCCCTTTCCCGAATCTGAATTTTTCAACTTGAAAAACCCCTGCTGAAGTCCTGTCTTTTGGGGGAAAATTTTCAGCACAAAATAATTTTCCTTTCCCCCTTTTTATTCCTGTTTTCCCATTTTTACCCTTGTTCCCTATCTCCCCTAATTCTACGCCCTTTTGGAGAGTGCAGATTCGGGCCCCCTTTAGTCTTCCCCATAGGGAAGATTTATGAAACATGGGTCACCTTTGTCATCCTCCCCTGTAAAGTTTTTTCCCAAACATTTATATCCATTTTGTAATACGGTGGGCCAGAAAGGCACAAGTCTAAATGGGCCTAAAAAAAGGATATATAGAAATTGAAAAAACAACCTGAGAACTTTTTTTTTTATACTTCTTAAAATTTAAGCCAAAAAATTCTGTTAGCTTTAAAATTTCGAAACAATGAATTTTTGTCTTGGTTTTAGATTTCTGCTAACCAGAAAAATTCCCAAATCCTTTCCGCAAAACGGTAGTATTAAGAATCACATTATTTATTTAAAATGTGGCATGGCTATTTTAAATGTCCAACATTTAGAACTTCGCATTTGGGGTTTTTTAAAAAAAATCTGCCACTTTCTCCGACCATTGCATCGTCCCATTCAAAAAAATCCCGGAGTGCTTAAATGTCCTCTTTTGAAATGAACTAGACAGCCTATTTTGGTTTTCATTTAGCAAATTTGCTTATGTTTTCTTTGTATTCCCTATCTAGGGCGTTTATGTAAAAATTTTGAACAACAATGTGCCCAACAAAAGACTCCTGAGGAACAGGTTGGACTGCCCCCCCCTTCTGATTTCTCCCCCTTTATGCAAACTCTCTGCTGCCTATTTGTTTAGCCATGCTTTACCCAGGAAAAAAATTTTTCCTATTCCAGTGCCTTAAGTTTCCCCAAAAGCCCTTTGGGGTGGGGAACCCCTTTTGAAAGCCTTACTGAATCTATATACACAATACCCTTTTTCATTTTAAAAGATTTTACCTCCTCAAAACACCTTGTGAAAAAAAATTAGTAAATTCGTAA
>NC_069470.1:15830638-15867621 GCF_026875155.1 Cherax quadricarinatus | reverse complement strand
GAAGAAGAGGGGGGGTTATGTTTGGAAGGGGAATCCCCCTCCTTAAGGACTTCAGGTATCAAAGGGCCCTATCTGGGGTTACTTCCTTCTTTGTCTTTTACTGGCACTAGGATCAGTTGAGAGTCGCTGGACCATGTAGACACAGCTTGCAACAGCTTTGTTAGGGTGACTCATGAAACGTAATGACACGATTACCTGGAGAGAGTGCCAACAAACCATACCACAGGCAGGGTTAGAACCCGTGATCAGAGAGTCTGGAGTTTTTGAGACTCTAATTGCGGGTTCTAACCCTGCCCGTGGTATGGTTTGTTAGGGTGATATTTCTCCACCAACTCTTCCACATCCTAGCTACACGATTTAATACAGCCCAAAGCCATATTATTACCATCAACATACCGTGTTCACTGAGTTTAATCGCTTCTAACAACTACCTTTACATGCCATCATAAACAAAGGGAGAAGTAACGAATAATTCATGCCGAAAATTGTAAACAACACTGGAAAAAAACCTACTATATTAGGTTTGGTAGCAGAGCAGGTGTTGCACAACTTAACATTAAGATTGACAACACTCTAAATTGCCAGACATAATGAGGGCAAATTCCTTGGCCTATACCTCGACAACAACCTAAATTTCAGCACCCATATCCAACACATAACAAAAAAAAGTATCCAAAACGGTGGGGATCCTCTCCAAGATACGATACTACGTGCAGCAAACTGCCCTTCTCACACTATACCATTCACTTACATATCCATACCTCACCTATGCTATCTGTGCTTGGGGTTCAACTGCAGCAACACACCTAAAGCCAATAATAACTCAACAAAAAGCCGCAGTAAGAATAATCACTAAATCCCATCCCTGGCAACACACCCCCCCACTCTTCATAGATCTAAACTTACTCCCTGTTCAGAACATCCACACTTACTACTGTGCAATCTATATCTACAGGACCTTAAATTCCAATATTAACCTTGACCTAAAATGCTTTCTTGATAGTTGTGACAGGATCCACAGGCATAACACCAGACACTAACATCTCTATGACATTCCCATTGTTCGACTAAACCTTTACAATAATTCAATGTATTTCAAAGGACCTAAAATCTGGAACACCCTACCTGAAAACTCTAGAACTGCAGACACAATCATCACTTTCAAAACTACAGTTAGAAAACATCTTATCTCCCTGATCCACCTCTCTCCAGGTAAAACCCCAGCAACTAACTACATGATAACCACCTTGTGGTTCACAATTCCACTCACTCGCCCACTGACTATAAACCATAAATACTAATCTTAATCTTAAAATAATAAATCCTAACTAGTCATAAGTTTGCCATGAACTCCAATATAACACTTTTTTTTTTTTGGGCCAAAACAAAAGCATTCACATTGCTAAACTCAGAAAAGATGCATCATTTTAGCCTTAATACCATAATCTGTAAGGATTGAATGTTAAATTAATCAAGTCTGCTCAAAAAATCCCTACCCGGCTGGGTGTCCAGGGCCCCTCTGAAATTTAAAGTTTTTTAAAACAGTAAACCACAAAATCCCCAAAAACCTGTAAACCCCACCTCTTCAAGGGGGCCCCTTTGGCGTGGTGAAGGGCTCTTGGCTGAGGAATTAGACCTATCGGTCTCTTCCCAACCAAACCCTATTCCCCCCCCAATCCCCCCCCCCCTACCCTCCCCCCTTTTTTTCCTTTCCTCCTCCTCCTCCCCCCCCCCCCTTTTGCCTTCCCTTTTTGCCTTTGGGATTTCCCCACAGCCCCTATTTCCGGGGTAGGAAAAGGTTACCGGGGCCATCCCTTTCCGTTGAGGTTTTTGTGGTGGGGCGTATTTGCCGTGGAATCTGATCGCCGGGATGTCCCGATCCTCTCGTTACCCCGGAGTGCTTTGGGTTCTTTCGGGCGACAATGATCTCGGAAGCCCCTTTTTGGTTTCCGGGGGGGGTGGCCAAAGGAGTATGCTTTGTGGCGATACCGGGCCCGCCCCTCTTTTTTTCCCCCCGAGGTACTCGGCAGATGTGAGGTTGCTATCCCGGATTGTTATTTTTACAAGATGGGGGGGGTAGGGCAGGGGTTCCATCGCATCTGCGCTACTTGCGGTTGGGCCTTTTGGGCGCGGGGGGGAATTTTTGGGCCCCTTTCATTCCCCCAGGACCTATCCCCCCCCGGTCCCCCCTTTTTTTTTCTTTTTTTTATTTTTATTTTCTTTTCTTCTTTCTTTTTTTTTTTTAAAAACAAAAAAAAAGAAGTAACTAACCATGGCGCCCTAGTCCGAACCTGGTCCCCCCGGGGCCCCTTCTTGATACCCCCCCCCCTTTCTGACCCCCCTCGCTTGGACCCCCTTTTCAGACATTCCTCATCCCTCTGTACCTTTCCCGGTGCTGTTTCCTCACCCCTCAGGTACTGGGCCTTGACTACCCCCTTCATTTATCAGACCTTCGTCTCCCCCCCCTGACTATGCTTCGGGCCCTTTCTCCCTCTAGGGGGGCAATTTCCAAATAAACCGACCCGTTCCACATCGGCCCAAACCTGCCCCCACGCCTAAACGCAACGAAATTACCTGCTGATGTATTCCCACCTTCACCTTCTCGTTTTTCTAAAACATAAACACGTCCTTCACTACCTTTCCCGCTCGTTTCGACTGAACAGGGACAAAAATTCTTCTTTTTACGACCAATTTCCCTCTAGCCTACTTTTCCGCCCTAGTTGGCAAGGCACTCCTACCCATTTTTGGTAAAGATATTTTTTTCAGCTCTTAGGGGGTATGCGCATATTCCCGTACAGAATGCACCCAGGCTCGTGAGCTCCTCCTTTCCCATATAATCGTCCTGTCCCCCTTAAAAAACACTTTCCCTCAATTTTTAGGGGGACCGCATTCTGCCCCATACCATTTCCAAAAAAAATTTCCAACATGTGGCACCGACTTTCTAGAACGTCGAACTCCAAATCTCCCAACCCAAGGTACACTTAGTTCTTCCCTGCCCGGGGGCGGAGACGTCCCCCTTCAATGGGGCTCGTTTAATTTTTTGACAGCCGAGAACCCCCATCCTCCTTTTTATAAGAGGACTGGGGTTACAATTCAAAAGGGATCCCACACCACAACATGTAAAATTGCGGGCGTTTTGGGCCATCCAGCAAAAATATTGCGACTATCGCCGAATGCCCAGTCTGTGGTGCCGATGACCATTCAATACCCCCTTTGCAATCGATCTCCCTCTTCCCTTTAAAACTGTCTTGGGGCTCCCCCTTTTATCCTCGCCTTTGTCAGGTCTTTTTAAAACCAGCGGGAAATCCGTTCCCTCAAAGGACAGAAGGTCTCCCTTATCCATGGCATTTCTCATCTCCGCCTCCAAGGGAGACTCCCACGTTTTTCTTACCCCTGTTTCAAAAGCCCCCCCACTTCTGGTATCCCTCTTCTACACCCACCTCTGGGGTTCCTCCCCCTAAACTCCTGTATCTAACCCTTTTGCTGTCCTCGGCTCAGAGTCCCTACTTCAACGCCTCAGTTTAATCTCGCTTCTTCTTCTTCTTACAAGCCTCAGTATCGCGAGACCCGTACACACCTCCCCCCAATCTTTTTTTTTTTCCCCTCTTCTCAAAAGTCAAAAAAAGGTCCGTAACACCTCCCCCCATCTTCCACCCCCCTTTTTTTTACCCCCCCTGTCCTGCCCCTAGTTTTCCCCTCTCACTGCTCAGTTCAAGTGCAGAGGTTCACCCTCCTCCTCGTAATGACCTTCCTCCCCTTTCCCTCCCAAATTTTTCTTCCTCTTCTGCCCCCTCCCGGGTTCCTGTCTCTTTGCCCCCTGCCACGTTCTCCAGTTCCCCCCACCCTTTCCCCCCCCCCCCCCCCTACCTTTGGTACAGTCCAAAACATTTCCCAAATCTTTTACCATCCCCCCCTACCTTTCCCCAAAAATTTTGCTCCCATATGACATCCTAAATTTCCGAAACATTAAGCAATCTTGAATATATTGAGAGACCAAACCATCAATGGACACTGATCCACCTTCCGCTCTTTCTCTCTCCTCTGCTCCATCTGTGCAACCCCCTTTTTCACAGCGCACCCTTCCTTCGCTGCTTGAAATTTTTTCCCCTCCCCGCAGTGGACTTTTCTAAACCCCTTTTATCCGTAGGAACCCCACTTCAATTTTAAGTATCTTTACATTTCCAACAGGGCCTTTTTTTCGTGGAAATACCGGCCTCAGGGGGAACGGGGTGAGCTTCAGATTTTACTCTCCCCTTTCCCCTGTTGGTGTTTTCTTACAAACCAAAAATTTCACTCTGCGTTTTTTTTTTCAACTCAGGTATAAAATTTTTGTATTTTCAGATCCTTTTCCGATGGGGCCTTTAATGAAATGCCCTTCTTCTCCGCACTTGGGTACCGTACCATCAGCATTTTTTCTACTTCGCTGCATTACACGCAGCCCTATCCATTACAAGGTGGAGCTCTGTTCTTTATATCTTCCCCCCCTTCTCGGGCATTATCTATTTCCGGGTTTTCCTTCCTTGTTTTGTCATTACCACCACCGTTCTGTTTTCTTGGGGGATTTTAATGCCCACCATTTCCTCTGGGGGGGGGTCTCACGTGTTCCCGTGGAATTCATTAGAGGGTTTTCTTGCCACCCACCCCCCCCCATGTTTTTAAAAAAACAGGGACCACCCATTTTGATCCTCGACTCATACTCCTCTTGCATCGATCCTCAGTTTTGCTCTTTTCCCCCGCCACATTTTTCACTTGGTCTGTTCTCCCCGGGCTACATGCATGATCATTTCCCAATCATTCTTACTTTCCCCTTTTAATTTTTCCCCCTCTTGCACCCCCCCTGGCAATTTAATCGGGCAAATTGGAACCTTTTCTCCCCCCGACTGTTTTTAAAGAGGTTCCTTCTTCGTCCTCCATCGAAACTTTTTACACCCCTTTTCCCTCCCTCCGTTTTCACCGCAGCTTTTCTTCTAACCCCCAAACTTCGGGCAGGCTTCTCAGAAATGCGTGCCTTGGTGGTCTCCTGCTTGTGCTGTGCAATTTGAAACGCGCTGCATGGGGCAGGTACCCGGGACAATAGAACCACAGAGCGACCCTTATTTTAAACGAACGTGCAATCGCTCGCCCCGGCACCGGCGCTAAACCCCTTGCTGGCAATTAGTCTCCACCACACCCCCTGCTTCCTTAGAGTGCAGTCTGGAAAAAAAATACGAAAAAAGTGTTAAAAATTCTCCTGACCCGGGGCCCTGTTTGCGGGTTCCGGGTTGATTACAAAAACCCCCAGATGTTGCCAATAAAATTTGGCAATTATCTGGTCCCTATTTTTCAGGGACTCCCTCATGCCCCCATTTTTTTCCTCAAAGTCTGCCCGAGAGTTAGCACCCTTTTGGGCTTTTCTTCTCCAGAGAAGAACAGTATAATGTGCCTTTTTCACTTCAAGAACTGGGGGCAACACTCTCAGCTTTTCGATCATCGGCAGTGGGCCCCGACTTCATATTCGATCTACAAAATTTACATCTAGCCCCTTTCAGCCTATTAGCCTTTACAATCTTATTTTGGGCACAAGGGGTTCTTCCCGCTGTGGAAATCTGCCATTGTTTTTCCCTTTCCGCAAACCCCGGGACTACGGGACAGAAACCCCCACTACGCCCTTTTTCTCTTTTCCAGTGAATTGCAAAGTAATGGAACCCTAGAATAGCGTTTTGTGTGGGAAATTTTGAGACACACAACCTCCCCACTCGTCAATATGGCTTTCGTAAGGGACGTTCTACCCCTAGACCCCCTTTTACTACGCTTGGATACGTAGTTCGTAATGCCTTTGCGAAAAACCCTCATTTATTCCATATTTTTTTGACCTTGAGAAAGGGATATGACACAACTTTGGGGGGTATAATTTTTAGCCCCCAAACCCACCCTTTGGGCCTTGAGGCAATTACCTCCTTCTTAAGAACTTTTAACTGACAGGCATTTCCCGGGCGGTTAAAAATTGCTCTCCCCGGGCTTTAACCAAGCTGAAGGTGTCCCCCGGGGGATTTCTGAGCACAAAAATTTTTTTCCCTTCATTAATGATTTGGCCTCAGTCTTTTCCCCAAATATTTGGGCACACTCTATGTTATGACTTTGCTTTTTGCCCGTGCAGGGGGATTGCACCCTCCTTACGTTTTTCTCCAACAGCAGTCGAAACCGGTTTCCAATTGGGCCCCCACACGGGGGTTTTTAAAATTTTTCCAGCCCTAAAACCCACCAAATCACTTTCACTAGACGCTCTGTCATCTCCGATCATCCTTTGTACCTCTATGGCTCCCGTATCCCTGAACGTGATACAGTCAAGTTTCTGGGCCTTCTCTTTGATCGTAGGTTATCCTGGAAACCTCACATTACCTCTCTGAAGGCAACTTGTCACAGCCGGCTGAACCTTCTTAAAACCCTTGCTCATCTTTCGTGGGGAGCTGATCGTCGAACCCTCCTTCGCCTACATTCCACCCTTATTTTTATCGAAACTTGATTATGGTGACCAGATCTATTCAGCGGCATCTCCTGCTACTCTCTCTAGCCTTAACCCCATTCATCACCAAGGATTACGTTTATGCCTTGGTGCTTTCCCGCTCTTCCCCTGTCGAGAGCCTCTATGCAGAAGCGAACGTTCCATCCTTATCCGATCGCCGTGATGCCCATTGCCTGCGCTACTATGTACGCTCTCATGATCTCCGCAATCCTTCCATTTTATGAATGGTCACTGATATTAGTAGACATTCTTTATTTGTTCGACGCCCCTGTTTACTCCGTCCCTTCTCTCTTCGCCTTCATTCGCTCTTGTCTTCTCTTCAACTACCACCTTTCTATGTACATGTAGCATCTCACTTTTCCCTACCCCCCTGGGAAGTTCCAGCTGTTCGAGTCTGTTCTTTCTCCCTCCCTTGCTCGAAAGCCCAACTGTCTACGGTCGCTTCCCGCTCTCTTTTTCTTGACCACTTTCACTCTCATTCTCATGCCATTGCTGTGTACACAGATGGCTCTAAGTCTTCTGACGGCGTAGGATTCGCAGCAGTGTTTCCGGACAGCGTCGTACAAGGGCATTTACTATCTTCGGCTAGTATTTTTTACTGCTGAATTATATGCCATCCTTACAGCACTTATCCGTATTGCATCTATGCCTGTGTCATCTTTGTGGTTGTCTCAGACTCCCTTAGTGCTTTACAGGCTATACAAAAATTTGATACACCTCACCCCTTAGTCCTCCGTATCCAACTTTGGCTACGCCGCATCTTTACCAAGCATAAAGATATTGTTTTTTGTTGGGTCCTGGTCATGTTGACGTACAGGGCAATGAACAGGCAGACACTGCTGCGCGGTCAGCAGTACATGACCTACCAGTTTCTTATAGAGGTATTCCATTTACGGACTATTTTGCTGCAATATCTTCCCACCTTCACACCCGTTGGCAACAACGTTGGTCTACTATGCTCGGCAACAAACTCAGTCTATTAAACCGAGTATAGGTCACTGGCCGTCTTCTTATCACCAAGTCGAGGTTGGGAGACACTCTCCCCCGTCTTCGCTTTGGGCCTCCCGTCTTACCAGGATATCTCAGGAGAGGCGTCTTGCTCCCTCGGGAAAATTTGCCAAGCCCATTATCATCACCACATTCTGTGGACTGCCCACTTTTTAAACGAGCACCGAATTTCCCTCTGTCTCGTTTTCGCTCCGCTGCTCTCCTTTACCTTCCCTTCCGCTGAGGACCCCCTTTCATCCGGATTTCCTTTTTGACTTTTTGAAACGATGACTTATTTCAAAATTCTGATACCTTCAGCCCTTTTCTTCAATTTTCTTGCCTTCTACCCCCTTTACTACCCCCTGCCCCGCTTTTTCTGAAACCTGCTTTTAACCCCCCCCCCCTTCGCCACCCAAATTTCCCCCTTGTTCCTTCCCTACCGCAGCGCTGTTAGCCTTGTGGCTTGCGTTCTTTTGATTTAATAAAATAATAATAAAAAGAAAACCCCCACATTGCAACCCTTATGGAATAAATTTAAATTTGGGAATTGAGGGTGGTGTTGGGGGCCAGACGCAGATTCAACGTTTTCTCTGAGGGGACCAGAGAAAGCATAATGTCTTCCCTTGCCTGGCGCACACCCCCATAGCATAAAACGTTGCATGTTTATAGGGTTGAAACGTGTTTTTTATAAAATTTTGAAGAAAAATTATAAAGGAAAAATGAAAATTTTAAATTTTAACCTAAAATAAGATTTTTAATGTGCCCAAAAGGGGATTATTACTACATATTAGTATCATGAAGTATGAGCGCCCGGGGGACGCGTCTCTTCGACGATTTCCCAGTGGATATATGAAACCCGGGTAAAAATCGCCAAAAAAATGGTGAAATCCCAATCGTACAAATTTGGGCCGGGCAAAAATGGGGTTCCCCCCTGATAGCAGTTAAATTTTTTCATCCTTTCTGAAAAATTTTCCAATTCAGATATCCTTTTTTCAGTAGAGATGAGAACGGGTTTCATAATTAAGTAAAGGGTTTATTAAACCCCTTTGAGGGTCGACAGGCCTTCCAAACTCGTTCCAGGGTCGGCCAAATTTTAAAAAAAAAAAAAAAAATTTTTTCTTATGAAAAATAGGAATCTTTTTCCCGATCTTAAAGACACCAAAAGTTTTAAATTTTTATGAAAAATTACGGAATTTTGCTTCGCAAAAATTTGCGGGCTCGGGGATGTTTAGGATCGGCGATTTTTCCCACTTTGGCCCCATTTTCGGCCAATTTCACTGTACTAGCGACAAAAAAAAAATGAAATTTCGGGAGAAAAACTTTTCCCTTTTTTCATCGAATGGGTGCAAGAAAAACCCCCCATTTTTAAATTAACTATCCTCAGTGGTCGAATTTAGCAATTTTGCCCAAATTTCACACAAATTTTCAAAAGATGCCAATTTTGGAATAGGTCCAAATAAAAAAGAAAGACTTTTTTGGCACTAAAAAAACATTTCCCCTAGTCATTGTCACGTCTCAAGGCCCCCCTTTTATTCTTTTGCTTTCCCACTTTGAATTTTTTTTCTCACAAAAAAAAAATATTTACTGTTTTGCGACTCTGCATTAGTTTAAAAAAGGGGTTTAAAAATTTTGGTGATTTTGGGAAAAAAATATTAGACTCACCCGTTGAGGTATTGCACGCTTGGCACGATTTGTTTTCTTTGAAGTTTGGGAAAAATCGAAAATTTCTGTACTTTTTGCTTTTAATTTTTAAGGCACCCTTTCATTGTAAAACCAGTCAAAATCATCTCAATTTCAGTAATATGTCTTCCATTCTATAAAATGAGACCAAGAAAAACTAGAATACAACAATAAATACTATACGAAAATACACTGCAAAGTCGCTGATTTATTAAAAAAAAATGGAAAAAGTTTTTTTTTTCTCATTATGCACCGTGTGCTGCAGGATTTTTTTTAGACTGTGCACACTGACCACATAGACCCATTCTTTCATATGAAGGCCTACCAGCTTTCTCCCACTAGATTTGAGGTCGCTAGAATTTATGAGTACTAGTACATCAAAAACCCCTACGCGTAAGACGTACTAGTACGACGAAAACCCTCAAAGGGTTAATGATGCACAGAGCCATAGTATAACCTCTGAACTCCTGTTATTTATACTTCTTGATATAAATCCAGGCAAACTGTTAGCCTTATTACGCATGTGTATCATAACTCCCAAGTACATCTCACAATCTCTTTGATTAACTTGTCTAAATCTTCCTGAAGCTGAATGATATTTTCTGAAACCTATTATCCTTACTCTGCTTATTTTTGTGTCATCAGTTAATATAAATAAATAATGTATATGTAGTGCCGAATACATAAACTTGCAATTTTGGCTTAAATAACAACACATTTCTTGCCAAATAAGGCAAGCAAGAATTTGCATATGCAATAATTTTGGAAAAGTCATTCTACGCCTAGCGGAAAAAATATATTTCATTGTGTGTTTATTATTAAATTATTATGAACTTGCAGTGTACGTCGGTATATGTCCCCTTTGGAATAAGTTCAACTTGGTATATGTCCCGCTTGGACGTGAAAATTTTTGCTTGGTATATGACCTTTTTTTTGGAATATGACTCGCGTGCAAGAATTTGCATGGGTCAAAATGAGTCACAATGCTGCACGCTACCCTTCTTTACCTCTCTCTTGAGACAAGCCACGACTGCGCACTACTGTCAGTACGCCCGTTGCTACCATTCAATGAACAACCTGCACTGTAACTCTGTGAATTTTCATGTAATTTTGTTTTTTTCGTATAAATTTTTTAGTAAATTCATTAACCATGAGTTCTAAGAAAGTTAATGAGAAGAGCCAAGCAATGAAGGAAAATGGTTAGAATCACCATGGAGGTGAAAAAAGGGATTGTTGAAAGTATAAAGGTGGCACGAGTATCCGGGACTTGGCTGCTGCATACCGTATGCTGAAAACAACGGTATCTACGACTGTGATAACAAAGATGTTATCAAACTGGCTAACATTGTGAAGGGGGTGAAATCGATTACCAAACAAAGATCAGGGACATGAGAGCATGTTGAAAAATTGCTTTTGATCTGGATAACAGAAAAACAGTGTGCCGGCGATAGCGTATCAGAGGCACTACACTAGTAGGCACTCGACTCTTTTCAGCAAAGTGAGGTTAAATTTGCATTTATTTCATCTAAATCTTTTGCATTTATGTATATGTTTTAGTATTAAGCAGTGTTTATATTATTTTATACAACCCCATCAATGTATAACATGCAAATAAAAATAGGATTTTTTTTCATGGGGACAGATTAATCTTTTTCCCCATATTTCTTACGGGAAAATTTGTTTGGCATACATCCTGATTGGTATAAGTCTAAGATCCTGTATTGCAACCCCTGATCGGGTCACAATGTATATAATGTATATTACCTGTTCATATAATTTTATATTGCTTATATTTGCAATATTAGCTAAATCGTAAATATATTGCTTTATATTATTATTTGACTTAGTTATATTATTAGGTGGGATGTAACATTTATATATTATTCAGTGCTCATAGATCGAGAGTGTTAAGTAGCTGACAGCATTGTCTAACTTTGACCATAAATAGAAATATCAATCTCAATCTCAAAATAATGAATCTTAAAGCTAGTCATAAGTTGGCCTGTGATACCCAATACTGAAACTATGTATAGTGCCAAAACAAAAGCATTCGCATTGCTAAACTCACAACTAGTATTTAGTCACTTAGCCATAATACCAACTTACCTCATAATTTTGTAATATTTTAAACTTAAGATTTAATTTAAGTCTGCCCGAAATGCCTAGCCATGCTAGGTGTTCTAGTGGTACACTCTGTAATTATTATTTTACTACATGTAAACCACAATAACCAATTCTGTAAACTCAGCATTGTAATACTTTTTAGAGAATAAATTTGAACTACTGTTTTATCACTCCGCTCGTTTCGCCTTGACATGTTTTTTTTTCATCGAGTGTTATTTATATACTCTTGGATTTTACCTCTACAATGTCAGTAAGTACTGATTTGTGCATTAGTGTGTAAATGAATAGTTTAGCCATATTTTTGATATATATATAAAGTCTGTGTGAAGCATAATATTGAGTGCACCATGCAAATGAAAAAATACAACAAAACAAGTCCGAGCAAACTCGGACTTGCCCATTTAGGTAATAGCTATTTTTACTTTCAGTATATAAATATTTCTATAAAATTTTGTAGTGTATATATGAATTCTGTAGTGGTCTGGGTGTGTACAAAACATTTTTACTGTCCTTCCAGATCAATGAGAGATTGTTTTATAGTCACTCCTCCAGAGATAAGTCAAAAAATATCTGTGTTTTGGGAGGAAAGTGACTCAGATCCAGAGCAAGATGACCTGGAATTGCTTGACAGTGGTGATGAATACTTGCCACCAAATGCAGAGGTGTCATGTGATGAGGAGGAGGAAGCTAGACCATCCAAAAAGCCGAAATTGAACACGAAGAAAGGTTTTACGGTCGAGGAGTACCCTGATGAAGAAGAACTTCATGATGAGCTTGGTTCCTCAAGCTGAGACCCAATGGAAGAATGATGACATACACAGTGACCCTTTGACTGTATACGAACATGAAAGCCTCTTGAAATTAGATGTGCATATGAATATTTTAGCGAGTTTTTTACTAAAGACATGATAGACAACATCACATTTCAAACTAATTTGTATGCCAGGCAAAAACACATACATACTACTTTTTGAACCGATTCTGAAGAAATCACGAGGTTCATAGGTATTCTGTTGTATATGGGTTTTTACTGTACAGCCATCCATTGAGGACTATTGGGCAACTGCAAGTAAGATAACCCAAGTTTCAGAAGTCATGGGATCTAAGAGGTTTAGGTTGCTTAGGAATACAATTCATTTCAATGATAACACACAAAAGAAGGATAATGACAGATTCCACAAAATAAGGCCTCTTTACACTGCACTAACTAATGCTTGCTTGAAAGTTCCAGCTACACCCAAGTAATCTGTTGATGAAGTTATGGTTGGTTTCAAGAGTAAAACTGCTGGAAACCTAAGGCAGTACATCAAAAACGAACCAGACAAGTGAGGTTTCAAAAATATTTTGTTGTGTAAGTGAAGATGGAATCATAAACGATGTACTCACGTATCAAGGCAACCCAACTTTTGACAGCCATCACATAAAGCTACCAAATGAAGAAAGTAAACTACCAATAAACTCAAAGATTGTTCTGGTACTTGCAAGATTCTCAACCAAAGAAATACATCAGCAATTATGCTGACAATTTTTTTTCAAGTTTACCTTTGGTCAAGTTGCTAAGAGGCAAGTATTAACTGCAGATCACTGGAAAGAGTAAAAAATGTGGGGTAACCAGAACGATGCCTGTAAAAACAAATGGAAAAGAACAATGTGACCGGGGCACTTTTGACTTCAAAACAATGTGGTGTCCTTTTGTAAAAGGGAAGGACAAAAAGTTGTGACTTTAGTGACAATGATGTGGGGGGTTTAACCCTGTGAGTCTTTTTGAAAAGATATGACAAAAAACCCAAAAGCCCCCGAAGTTTTATCATTACCCCCCGCTAACCAGCCTCCAAAAAATTTCTTGTTTAACTTTTTTAAATTAAAAAAAAAAATGGTCGGATTTTTTTTTCTATTCCACTTCGTGCACGGGTTTGTTTTTATATGGTGCACCGGGCCCCCCACAGACCCATTCCCACATGGGGGCCCTCCCAGTTTTCTCCTGCTTGTTTTTGAAGCCGCTGAATTTATGGTAATATACATCAAACACGGTCTCGTAAAACGTATTATCGACCCAAAAAATCAAAGGGTTAAGCCAAAAAAAACAAGTTTTACCATTCGGGATACATTAAATATTTATAATATTATATATATAAATATATATAATATATATAAATATATATATATATTATATATATATTTATATATATATTATATATATACAGTGGGCCCCCGGTTAACGATTTAATCCGTGCAAGAGGGGTAATTGTTATGCAAATAACGTTATTTTAATGAAATTTTCCCCATAAGAAATAATGGTTTTTTGGGGATAAAAAACTGTTAGTAGACTTGGATTACATGTTTATAGAGGGCCCCAAAATATATCGATACTTTTTAGTTGTAGCTACAGAAGGGAAAAAAGGGAGATGGGGTACAAGGGAAAAAAGAACACAGGGGGAAAAGAGAGGTGAAAGGTTTATAAAATAAAAAGGAGGAGTTAGGGTAAATATAAAACTATTGGAATAGATGGGCATGAAGCAAAAGGCAATGGGGGCGAAAAGGAAGGGGAGGTTTAAAAATGAGGTTGAGTGTTCAGCAGAAGTTTTTTGGTTACAGGAAAGTGGGTGCAGGAGGGAAAAGGAGCGATTGGTGGGAAAGAGATTTTTAAAGGAGTAGTAAGGGGGAAAAATTAGCATATGAGAAGTTTTTACAAAATAGAATGAGCAAGGGGGGAAGAGATAGGAGGAAAAAAAAGAGAAGTTAAGAGAGTGGTGAAAAATGTAAAAAAAGGGCAAAAAGAAGGGTGGGGGGATGTTACAAAAAATTTTTTGAAAATAAAAAAAGTTTTTGGTGAGATTAAAAGTTAAAAGAGAGAAAAAAATGGATTTGTCAGTTAAAAATAGGAGAGGGGAGTTTTTAAAGGAGATTGAGGTATTTTGGAAGATGGAAGGAATATTTTTGGGGAATTGTTAAATGTTGATGAAGATAGGGGGGCTGTGTTTCGTGTATAGGGCAAGGAAGAATAACATCTTGTAGGAGTGAGGAAGAGCCAGTTGTGAGTGTGGGGGAAGTTCGTGAGGCAGTAGGTAAAATGAAAGGGGGTAAGGCAGCCGGGATTGATGGGATAAAGATAGAAATGTTAAAAGCAGGTGGGGATATAGTTTGGAGTGGTTGGGTGCAATTATTTAATAAATGTATGGAAGAGGTAAGGTACCTAGGGATTGGCGAGAGCATGCATAGTTCCTTTGTATAAAGGAAAAGGGGGATAAAAGAGAGTGCAAAAATTATAGGGGGATAAGTCTGTTGAGTGTACCTGGTAAAGTGTATGGTAGAGTTAAAAATTGAAAGAATTAAGAGTAAGACGGAGAATAGGATAGCAGATGAACAAGGAGGCTTTAGGAAAGGTAGGGGGTGTGTGGACCAGGTGTTTACAGTGAAAACATATAAGTGAACGTATTTAGATAAGGCTAAAGAGGTCTTTGTGGCATTTATGGATTTGGAAAAGGCGTATGGACAGGGTGGATAGGGGGCAATGTGGCAGATGTTGCAAGTGTATGGTGTAGGAGGTAGGTTACTGAAAGCAGTGAAGAGTTTTTACGAGGATAGTGAGGCTCAAGTTAGAGTATGTAGGAAAGAGGGAAATTTTTTCCCAGTAAAAGTAGGCCTTAGACAAGGATTTTGTGATGTCACCGTGGTTGTTTAATATATTTATAGATGGGGTTGTAAGAGAAGTAAATGCGAGGGTTTTGGCAAGAGGCGTGGATTTTAAAAGATAAAGAATCACACACAAAGTGGGAGTTGTCACAGCTGCTCTTTGCTGATGACACTGTGCTCTTGGGAGATTCTGAAGAGAAGTTGCAGAGATTGGTGGATGAATTTGGTAGGGTGTGCAAAAGAAGAAAATAAGGTGTTACAGGAAAGAGTAAGGTTATGAGGATAACAAAAAGATTAGGTGATGAAAGATTGAATATCAGATTGGGGGAGAGAGTATGGAGGAGGTGAACGTATTCAGATATTTGGGAGTGGACGTGTCGGCAGATGGGTCTATGAAAGATGAGGGGGAATCATAGAATTGATGAGGGAAAAAGAGTGAGTGGTGCACTTAGGAGTCTGTGGAGACAAAGAACTTTGTCCTTGGAGGCAAAGAGGGGAATGTATGAGAGTATAGTTTTACCAACGCTCTTATATGGGTGTGAAGCGTGGGTGATGAATTTTTGCAGCGAGGAGAAGGCTGGAGGCAGTGGAGATTGTCATGTCTGAGGGAAATGTGTGGTGTGAATATAATGCAGAGAATTCGTAGTTTGGAAGTTAGGAGGAGGTGCGGGATTACCAAAACTGTTGTCCAGAGGGCTGAGGAAGGGTTGTTGAGGTGGTTCGGACATGTAGAGAGAATGGAGCGAAACAAATGACTTCAAGAGTGTATCAGTCTGTAGTGGAAGGAAGGCGGGGTAGGGGTGGGCCCTAGGAAGGGGGTTGGAGGGAGGGGGTAAAGGAGGTTTTGTGTGCGAGGGCTTGGACTTCCGCAGGCAATGCGTGAGGGTTTGATAGGAGTGAATGGAGAAAAAATGGGTTTTTTAATTTACTTGACGTGCTGTTGGATTTGTGAGCAAAGTAACATTTATGAAGGGATTCAGGGAAACCGGCAGGCCGGACTTGAGTCCTGGAGTTGGGAAGTACAGTGCCTGCATCTGAAGGGGGGGTGTTAATGTTGCAGTTTAAAAATGTAGTGTAAAGCCCCCTTCTGGCAAGACAGTGATGGAGTGAATGATGGTGAAAGTTTTTCTTTTTCGGGCCACCCTCCCTTGGTGGGAATCGGCGGTGTGATAATAAAAAAAAAAAAAAAAAAAAATTTTTCCGTGAAAGACACCCAAAAGTATGAAAAAAAAAATTTTTTTACCACATGAAATATTAATTTTAATACACACAAACTGAAAAGGCATGCACATTACATGACACTTACTTTTATTGAAGATTTTGGTGATGATTGATGGGATGGGAGGAGGGGAGAGCATTATCTTCTTACTGTTTAGAAGGGGAATCCCCTTCCATTACGACTTGAGGTAGCAAGTCCTTTTCCGGGGTTACTTCCTTCTTCTTTTAATCCCACTAGGACCAGCTTGAGGTCCTGGACCTCTGTCGCACAACAAATCTGTCCATAGGCTCTGTACCTCCCTTTCCCTTTACGATTTGTCTAAAATGGGCCACAACTTGTCATTGAAATAGTCACCAGCACGGCTTGCAACAGCTGTGTCAGGGTGATTTTCATCCAAAAAGGGTTTTTGCAGTTAAACCACTGTGCACACATTTCCTTAATCTTTGAAGTAGGCACAATGGATTCCACAACTGGCATAGGCTTCTCAGGGTTAGCCCCAAACCCTTCAAAATCTTTCTTAATTTCCTATAATTCTCACCCTTTTTACCACAGGGTTGGCACTAGAAGTTTTTCTTGGGGCCCATGGTCACTTATTTTCCAGAAACAGCACCGAAAACACTGTAATAATAGGGAAATTTTCCCGAGTGTATGCTTGGATGTTACGCGGAGGCTGGCTGGTAAACAATGGGACGGGCGGCACATGTGGGCTGGCTGAGGGCACATTGGACGGTTCGGACGAAATCGGTGAGGGGTTTTTAATCGGTATGCGCGGCAAAAATTTGCGATAAAAGTAAGCGGTTTTGCGGAAAAATCACTATGTGATGCCATGTTATGGGGGGGTCCCCTGTATATAATATATATATATATATATTATATATATATATATATATATATTTATATTTATAATAAGCAATAAGGGCCCTAAAACTGATCCTTGTGGAACATCGCTAGTGACTGATCCTCTTTCCGATTTTACCCCTTTATGGAGATTCTTTGGTGCCTATTTGTTAGCATGCCTTATCCATATGCGGCTTTTTTTCCCCAATGCCACGTGCTGCCAATTTATTGTGTGGCACTATATCAAAAGCCTCACTGAATCTGAAGTATGCATTATCATATTCTTTATCATGGTCCACTGCCTCAAACCCTGGAGCAAGTCTTTCTAGCAACATCCTAAGCACAGGGCTCAAACGAGTGACTACCTTGCTGGAAAGTTTCCAAATCCTCTATTTGGTTCGGTTAATCCTACTGAGGTCTTTATGATAATAAATTCACAAAAAAACAAGTAGGTAACTTAGCTCATTTTACCCCCGGTTTACTGTTCCAATGAGCAGCTATCACCCACTATTGCATTATGTATTGTTCAGCAAATCATTAGAAACTAACACTTCCCCGACAATGCTTAAAAAGATAGGAAGGGTTACCCTAGTACATAAAGGGACACCCAACCCACGCATTAACTATAGATCTATATCTAACTTGCCATTGTTATTAAATATCTTCAAAAAATTAATCCACAAGAAACTATACTCTTTCCCAGCTTCACCCAACCATTTTTGGTTTCAGGCCAGATAAAATACAAACAATGCAATTATAAAAATTTTAGACTTTTCTTTATGCAGCTCTTAAGAATAACATCCTTTAGGCCTCTTTATAGACCTTAGGGAAACATTTGATACAGTAGACTACAACACCCTGCCCCTTACACATGATTATTATTATATCAGAGGTGATCATGTACTTGCATACCTAAGTCCTACCTTAACAACAAACCCCAATAAATCTCCATCAAGGGCTAACCTTGTCAACGCGATCTGCTGACATACGGTGCCCCAAGGCAATGTTCTCGGCCCTCTGTTTTTCTTTATATAATCAGTGATTTTCGAAAAGTATCTCAACAACCCTTTGACCTGTTCTCTTTACAGATAACACAACTTTTGTCATCTCCCCTCTCCCCAAAATCTGAAATTTCCCCCAGTTACACTGCTATGAGGAGCCCATAAAAATATTACCTATTAACAAGCTCTTAGCATTATAGACATACGTGAGGTTGGGAGCAGAGCAAAAAATATCCAACTAAATCCTATAATCAATGGTTCTCTCACTGCAGGACAACTGAAGGAAAATTCTTAGGACTGTTCCTTGATAGCAATTGAAATTCAACACCCACATTCATCACATAAGAAAAAGGTATCAAAGGCAATTTCATTCTCTCCAAGATATGTTTCTATGTACCTCAAACAGCACTAATTACGTAATTTTCTAATCTGCCACTACCCATGCTTTTTTTCGCTGGGGATCCACAACAATAACCCAAATCAAGGTACAGCAGCAGTACGGATGATCACTCAGTCTATGCCCAAAACACAATCCTCCACTCTTCAAATTTAAACTTACTTAATTACATAAAACCACTCTTTCTTCTGTTCCATACTACGTAAACATGAAAATCAATACAGTGTACCCCCGCCTTTACGAACGCATCGCGTTACATTAATCCCCCATACAAAAAGCATTTGAAAGCAAAAATTTTGCCTTGCCTCACGATAAAAAACTCGCCTTACGTGATTTTTTCTGGGCCACGTCCCATGTGTGGCCTCAGCGCCAGTGTTTAAAGCCGGCCATTGAGGTACATCTACGCATACATTCGGTACATTTCACATTATCCCAGTGTTATTAGTGCTTGTAACTGCAAAATAAGCCCCCAAAAAAGCTTCTAGTGCCCTACCTGTGGTAAAAAGAGCGAGAATTAGTATGGAATTGAAAAATGAGTTTAAGGAAATGTGTGCAAAGTGGGTTGAACTGCAAACCTTTACGGATGGAAGTCACCCCGACACAGCTACTGCAACCGTGTCGGCAACCTGTACAATGACAATGTTATGGCCCATTTTAGGAACGTCTTAAAGGAAACAGGAGGTAAGAGCTCTATGGACAGATTTGTTGTGCGACAGAAGTCCAGTGACTCTCAAACTGGGGCCTTGGGCATTAAAAAACAATCAATCAAGTTTATTCTCTATAAGGATTACAATGCGGGGTTTACAGATTTTTTGGGTATTGGTTTTGGTTTACATGTTTTTAAAAAACTAATTACAGAGGGGGCCACAAGGAACCTAGCATGGCTAGGTATTTCGGCGACTTAGATTAATTCTAAACTTAAATTATTACAGATTATGGTAAATTTAAAGGGTAAGCGACTACTTTAGTTTGTAAGTTTAGCAATGTGATTGCTTTTGTTTTGGCACAATACATAGTGTCTATATTGGAGTATCATAGGCAAGCTTATGGACTAGTTAGGGTTCATTATTTAAGATTAAGATTCGTATTTTATGTTTATAGTCGATGGGTGAGTGAGTGTAAGTGTGAACCACAGGTGGTTTACATGTAGTTAGTTGACGGGGTGCATCAGGGAGATAAGATGTTTTCTAACTGTAAATTTTGAAAGTGATGAATGTGTCTGCAGCTCTAGTTTTCAGGTAGGGTGTTCCAGGTTTTAGGCCCTTTGACACACATTGAATTTTTGTAAAGGTTTAGTTGGATACGGGGAATGTCGTAGAGATTTTGTGTCTGGTGTTATGCCTGTGGATTCCTGTCACAACTATCAAGAAAGCATTTTAGGACAAGGTTAATATTGGAATTTAAGGTCCTATGATGTAGATTGCACAGTAGTAAGTGTGGATGTTCTGAACAGGGAGTAAGTTTAGATCTATGAAGAGTGGGGGTGTGGTTTCCCGGGATGGGATTTAGTGATTATTCTTACTGCGGCTTTTTGTTGGGTTATTATTGGCTTAGATGTGTTTTTCTGCAGTTGATCCCCCAAGCCAAATAGCATAGGTTTAGGTATGGATAAATGAGTGAATGGTATAGTGTGAGAAGGGCAGTTTGCGGCACGTAATATCGTATCTTGGAGAGGATCCCACCGTTTTGGATACTTTTTTTTTTATGTGTTGGATATGGGTGCTGAAATTTAGGTTGTTGTCGAGGTATAGACCTAGGAATTTGCCCTCATTATGTCTGGCAATTAGAGTGTTGTCGATCTTAATGTTAAGTTGTGCAACACCTGCTCTGCTACCCAAAAATAATGTAGTAGGTTTTGTCAGTGTTAAGTGTAAGTTTATTGGCTGTCATCCAAGTCAGAATTTTAAGCAGCTCCTCGCTGACAATGGTGTTGAGGGTGGCAAGATTAGGGTGGGAGATGACGTAAGTCATGTCGTCAGCAAAGAGAATGGGTTTCAGGTGTTGGGATACGTTTGGAAGATCATTAATGTAAATGAGGAAAGTAGGGGACCAGGACACTTCCCTGCGGAACTCCAGTATCAAGTGGGGCCCTGTTGATGAGGCTGTGTCTTTAATGTTGACAAATTGATACCTTTAGTAAGGGAGGATTAAATATGCAAGCGCATGGCCTCTTATACCATAATGGTCAAGTTTGTGGAGTAGGATGCCGTGGTCTACTGTGTCAAACGCTTTTTCTAGGTCAATAAAAATTCCCAGCGGATATTCCTTATTTTTCAATGCTGTGTAAAGCAGATCTAGCATTTTTACAAATTTCATCATTAGTGCTTTTATTTTTCCTGAATCCAAATTGGCAGGGGTTGAGTATGTTTTGTGCCGTTATAAAAGAATAAGTCTCCTGTGCAACAAGTTTCTCGAAGATTTTGGATGCAATAGTAAGTTTGATATTGGCCTATATTGTTTACAACTGTAGGGTCACCTTTATGTATTGGGTAGTGAGAGAAGTAACCCCAGAAAAGGACTTGCTACTCAAGTCCCAATTTAAGGGGATTCCCCCTTTTAAACAATAACTTCCACACTCTCCCCCCCTCCCATCCCCTCAATCATCACCAGATCTTCAATAAAGGTAAGTGTCATGTATTCTATTCTTAGTAGAGTAGTAATTGTGTATGTTTTCTTCAGTTTGTGTGTATTAAAATCAATATTTCATGTGGTAAAAATTTTTTTCTTTTATACTTTGAGGTGCAGGAATGGATTAATTTGATTTCCATTATTTCTTATGGGGGGAAAAATTTAAATTTGGCTAACGATAATTTCTGCTTTGATGAAACTCTCAGGAACGGATTTAAAAATTTTACTGTACTAATATTAATCCTACTCTAAAACTCTTTCTTGATACTGCAATAGAACTCACAGACATAATAATAGACAAGAAAAATCTCTCGTGTCAGACTCAAAAAAATGTAAAAAAATAATGAATAAAACTACCTAAAATCTGGAACTCTTTGCCTGAAGATTCCAGAAGTTCCCTGTCTGATAACCACTTCATAAAAACCTTAATATGATCCTGACAACAATTATCTCATTATATTTAGTATCACTTCATGTAACTACCTTCATTCCTATCGTATTTTTATAAGATTTTTTGAATTACCGAATACTTTATATATTGTATAAGCCAAGTAATTTTATTCACGTGAACCTTGTTAGGACTTTACTATGTACAGTGAGTTATTCTCACTGAATCAATTGTACTGTGTGTATTATTAATATCTTAACTGTATAATACTCATCACACTGTGTAATAACGGGTAACTAATTTTACTCTTACTGTAATTTTTATTAGGATTTTAGTTTGAATTAAAGGAAGAATCTTAAAATAATAAAATTTAAGTGTTCTTCTTCCCGTGTAACTTGTCATGATTTTATCTGCCAGAGTCGAACAGCACCTATGTGAGGCGTCGAGCATGGCGAGGGAGAGGAACAACCCTGATCATTGGAACTTTGGAAGGAGGTATAGGGGGATAAACTAATTTAGGGTGAAAGCATAGAAGTGGTAAAGTGTAAGATGGTAAAAAGACGTTTAGTGCAGTGAAGTCATTTTTGGACAAAGTTTCACCAACAAGTGGACTTTATTTGTGGGTGAAACGTTTACCAAAATAAGCTTCACTGCAATGACAGTATCATGCCTAATTTAAGGAGCTAGGCAAAAGACTCATCAGGGTAACTAGGGATCCCAGAGTAGCTAGTTTTCTGTTCCAGTGACTCAGTGCTACTGTTTAGAGGGGTAATGCCTGCTGTATTTGGGCACGCCGCCCCAGCTCTGAAGAGATTCAAAGTTTATTCTCTATAAGATTACAATGTTGAATTTACAGAATTTGGTTGTTGTGTGGTTTACATGTAGTTAAATAATGATTACAGAGTGTACCACTAGAACGCCTAGCATGGCTAGGCATTTCGGGCAGACTTAGTTTAATTCTTTATTTTAAAATATTACAAATTATGAGGTAAGTTGGTATTATGGCTAAGTGACTAAATACTAGTTTGTGAGTTTAGCAATGTGAATGCTTTTGTTTTGGCACAGTACATAGTTTCAGTATTGGAGTATCATAGGATTCATTATTTTAAGATTGAGATTAATATTTCTGTTTATGGTCAAATGGGTGAGTGAGTGTAAGTGTGAACCACCAGGTGGTATTCGTATAGTTAGTTGATGGGGTTTATCAGGGAGATAAGATGTTTTCTAATGGTAGTTTTGAAGGTGATGAATGTGTCTGCAGTTCTAGAGTTCTCAGGTAGGGTGTTCCAGATTTTAGGGCCTTTGACATACATTGAATTTTTGTAAAGGTTTAGTCGGACATGGGGAATGTCGTAGAGATGTTTGTGTCTGGTGTTATGCCTGTGGGTTCTGTCACAACTATCAAGAAAGCGTTTTAGGTCAAGGTTGATATTGGAGTTTAAGGTCCTGTAGATGTAGATTGCACAGTAGTAAGTGTGGATGTACTGAACAGGGAGTAATTTTAGATCTATGAAGAGTGGGGGGGTGTGTTGCCAGGGATGGGATTTAGTGATTATTCTTACTGCAGCTTTTTTTTTGGGTTATTATTGGCTTTAGGTGTGTTGCTGCAGTTGATCCCCAAGCACAAATAGCATAGGTGAGGTATGGATAAATGAGTGGTATAGTGTGAGAAGGGCATTTTGCGGCACGTAGTATCGTATCTTGGAGAGGATCCCAACGGTTTTGGATACTTTTTTGGTTATGTGTTGGATATGGGTGCTGAAATTCAGGTTGTTGTCAAGGTATAGGCCTAGGAATTTGCCCTCATTATGTCTGGTAATTAGAGTGTTGTCGATCTTAATGTTAATTTGTGCATCTCCTGCTCTGCTACCAAACATAATATAGTAGGTTTTGTCAGTGTTAAGCCTAAGTTTATTGGCTGTCATCCAAGTCGATATTTTGATCAGCTCCTCGTTAACAATGGTGTTGAGGGTGGCAAGATTAGGGTGAGAGATGACATAAGTCATGTCGTCAGCAAAGAGAATGGGTTTCAGGTGTTGGGAATACGTTTGGAAGATCATTGATGTATATGAGGAAGAGCAGGGGACCAAGGAAACTTCTCTGCGGAACTCCAATATCAAGTGGCCGTGTTGTTGATGCTGTGTCTTTAATGGTAACATACTGATACCTATTAGTAAGGTAAGATTTGAAATAAGCAAGCGCATGGCCTCTTATACCGTAATGGTCAAGTTTGTGGAGTAGGATGTCGTGGTCTACTGTGTCAAAAGCTTTCCTTAGGTCAATAAAAATTCCTAGTGGATATTCCTTATTTTCCAATGCTGTGTAAAGCAGATCTAGCATTTTTATGATTGCATAATTAGTGCTTTTATTTTTCCTAAATCCAAATTGGCAGGGGTTGAGTATGTTTTGTGCTGTTATAAATGAATATAGTCTCCTGTGCACGAGTTTCTCAAAGATTTTGGATAGCAATGGTAAGTTTGATATTGGCCTATAGTTGTTTAAGTCTGTAGGGTCACCACCTTTATGTATTGGTGTAACCCTTGCCATCTTGAGTAGTTTCGGGAAGGTGCTAGTTTCTAGTGACTTGTTAAAAAGTAATGAAATAGCATGCGAAAGGATATGGGCCGCTCGCTTGTACAGTAATGGTGGGACATTAGACAGATTCCCTGAGTTGTTTTTAAGTGACTATAATCTCGGTGACTTCCGAGGGCTCAGTTGGTGCAAGACAGAAGGAATTTGGGAAATTCCTGTCTAGGTAGTCCCCGGCATGGGCATTAGTATGTGGGATTTTATTGGCGAGATTAGATCCTATGGTTGAGAAGAAAATCGTTTATCTTGTTAGCTGTGTCAGTGGGATGTAGTGGTGTTTCATTAGGTTTAGTTAGGACAATATTCTTGTTTTTTTCAGTTTGTGGGTCCCTAGAATCTGAGAGAGTGTTTTCCAGGTCTTTTTTATATCTCCTCTAGTGTCTGTGAATCTACTGGAGTAGTATAGTTGTTTGGCTTTCTTTATTACTTTGGTGAGAACTGATGAATAGTGTTTAAGAATATCTTTGATTATTAAGCCCTGTCTATATTGCTTTTCACATTGGTGTTTCTTGTCAATGGATTTCAGAATGGTGCTGGTTAGCCATGGGCAACCAAGCCGTTTGTTTGTGATCTGTTTCGTTTTTATAGGACAATATTTGTTGTATAGTCTAAGTAATTTGTTAAGAAAAATGTCTGTCCAGTCATCAATACCATTGGCCTTGGAGAATTCTGTAGGCCAGTCAACAATCTCTAGGTCAGTTGTGAACTCCTTATTGAGGCCTCATCATGGAGTCTAAATGAGACTTTGTTGTATTCAAGTGGTGGTTTATTAATGTTTGTCAGGAGGAAGGTAGGGTAGTGGTCTGTAGTGCTATCTGTGATTATCCCTGATTTAAGGGGGGCTAGTATATTGGTCCATATGTGGTCTATTATGGTTGCACTTTTCTCAGTGAGCCTGGTTGGTTTAGTTATTGTTGGTATGAGAAGTGTGTTGTTCATATTGTTGATGAAATCAGTTACAGGCTGATCATCTAGTAAGCCAAGGTTGATGTTGAAGTCTCCAGCTAAGAGAAGGTGGTGCTTAAATTTATTTGTCTGTTTGTTATTAGTGACTTTTAATTTCTCACTGAAATTTGGGATGTTTGTGTGAGGTATCCGGTAAATGGCACCGATTGTTATAGGTGTCTTAAGGTTTTTTTACAGTAAAATTAGCAAAAATGTATTCCCCATATTCATCACTAAAGCAAGTGGTGCTAATACAAGATAATTGGTTAGAGTAATAGATTGCAATACCACCCCCAACTTGGTTTGGTCTGCAGTTGTGAATTGCTGTGTATCCTGGTAGAGGGTAGATATCTGTGTCCTGCTTAAGCCAGGTCTCAGTAAGAATAATGCAGGAGAAGGGTGTCTTTAGTGATTCAAGGAGTGCCAGGAGGTCATCATAGTGTTTGCTTAAGGACCTGATGTTGTAGTTAAGTACTGATAGGCTTTTAGCATTGTTTAGGATAGTGCTGGCTTGTGATGCTGTGTAATAAAGGCAGTTACTTTCCAATAGGTTTTGATTGGGTGTCAGATTATGGAGGTTTAGATCAGGGTCAATGTGATCAATCATCTTCTAGGTTTAAATTATGGTTATTTATATCCTGAGTTATGTGTTGAGTTCTAGTACTGATATCTGTAGTGGTGGAAAGCTTGGATAAGTATATAGCTAGAGTATTTTGGTCATATAGAGTATAGTCACTACTACACATAATGAAGTTGATGTTGTCTATGTGTTGTGCTGGAATGAACTAAAGTACAACTAGGTATAAACTAAATAATATAAAAATACAAATTTAAAATAGAACAAGACTCTCAAATTGTAATTGCACTAAGGTCTAATATAATGACTTTTGTGGAGTCTATGTTTTGAGTTAGAATGAGCTATAGTACAACTAGATTTAATCTAATAATATAAAAATACAAATTAAAAATAGCACCAGTCTCTCACTAGTAATTGCAATATGGTCTAATATAATGAATTTGGTATTGACTATAGTACAACTGAGTTTAATCTAATAATATAAAAAAGGCACAAGACTCTCAATTGTAATTGCACTAAGGTGTTATATAAGTTGTTTACAAGAATTAGAGTATAACTAGATTTAAATTGACAAGATAAAATATACAAGTTAAGGTAGCAAAAGAATAAAAAAAGAGAGATGGATGAGATTTTCGCATTATAATCAGTGACAAACATGTAACAATATGTACTAGACATGTATCTCTCACACCTCATGTACCATATATGCCATCTTTATATCAACAATGTATCTCTTAATCCTTTTGTACCATATTATGTAATAAAATATACCTATTGGTAAAAAAGAATGAAAAGATGGGGTGGTAGGGGAAGTGGAATATTCAAACGGTTTCAGGAAGAAATCCAAATATTCTTCCTTGAAGCATTTTTATCCACTTCTCCAAGTCTGTGGGTCCCACAATTTATACCAGAGGTGGACCCCATCTACACACACACATACACACACACATATATATTATTTTATATATATATATATATATTTTATATATATATATATATATATATATATTATATAATATATATATATATATATATATATATATTTTATTATCACACTGGCCGATTCCCACCAAGGCAGGGTGGCCCGAAAAAGAAAAACTTTCACCATCATTCACTCCATCACCGTCTTGCAGAAGGGTGCTTTACACTACAGTTTTTAAACTGCAACATTAACACCCCTCCTTCAGAGTGCAGGCACTGTACTTCCCATCTCCAGGACTCAAGTCCGGCCTGCCGGTTTCCCTGAACCCCTTCATAAATGTTACTTTGCTCACACTCCAACAGCACGTCAAGTATTAAAAACCATTTGTTCTCCATTCACTCCTATCAAACATGCTCACGCATGCCTGCTGGAAGTCCAAGCCCCTCGCACACAAAACCTCCTTTACCCCCTCCCTCCAACCTTTCCTAGGCCGACCCCTACCCCGCCTTCCTTCCACTACAGACTGATACACTCTTGAAGTTATTCTGTTTCGCTCCATTCTCTCCACATGTCCAAACCACCTCAACAACCCTTCCTCAGCCCTCTGGACAACAGTTTTGGTAATCCCGCACCTCCTCCTAACTTCCAAACTACGAATTCTCTGCATTATATTCACACCACACATTGCTCTCCAGCCTTCTCCTCGCTGCAACATTCATCACCCATGCTTCACACCCATATAAGAGCGTTGGTAAAACTTTACTCTCGTACATTCCCCTCTTTGCCTCCAAGGACAAAGTTCTTTGTCTCCACAGACTCCTAAGTGCACCACTCACCCTTTTCCCCTCATCAATTCTATGATTCACCTCATCTTTCATAGACCCCATCCGCTGACACGTCCACTCCCAAATATCTGAATACATTCACCTCCTCCATACTCTCTCCCTCCAATCTGATATCCAATCTTTCATCACCTAATCTTTTTGTTATCCTCATAACCTTACTCTTTCCTGTATTCACTTTCAATTTTCTTCTTTTGCACCCCCTACCAAAATTCATCCACCAATCTCTGCAACTTCTTTTCAGAATATTATTATTATTATATATATTTATATAATATATATATATATATATATATATATATATAATTATATATATAAAATATATAACACACCAACACACACACAACACCACACGTATCTTGCACATTTTCCTTTTTAAATACGCCCTAACTTAAAAACTCCGGTGGACAACATAATCAATTAGTAATGGGCAGGTGGAAGCTCCCTTCTAAATGGGCAGGTGGAATTTACCCTTCGAAATTTTGTAAAAGAAGTCATGCCCATGTTTTTTAGGTAAGTTTTAAAGGTATCAGGGAGTCATCATTTCCACACTCCTCATAAAAACAAATATATACGAATAAAAAATTAACAGTAAACAATATTTATTTTTAAACCACAAAAAATCTAAACGTCAACTTAGCTCCAGACAATGAAAGGAATTTAATTTTGTGATAGACACCGTCAAAGCCTAGAAGAAAAATCGTAAGAACATAATAAATTTAATATAATTTACACACCGTAAACATATGATAATTATGAAAACGCCAAATTATTTAAAAGGTATGATGCATTACATTTCACTGCCATATATTAACACATGCACTTCTCATGTATATACAGAGAAATACACCACTCAAGTGTATATGTGGTTCTCAATATAATCGAGAATACATACTCGGGTAACAAAAATTTCTGTGCTTTCTTAACTCACTTCAAAGATTTACAAGCAGCAGGGACATTTAAGTGGCAGTGTCATCCACAGTAGGAAAAAAGGCCACACTAAGAGCAAAAAGGCAAGTCAGACTTACGGGAAAGGGGGGGGGGGGAGAGATAGGAAAAAGTGAGAGAAATTTGGACTAATAGGGTAACAGGGTGACTCTGCACCTCCGGGTGTTTCCTACCGAAAGCTTTTCTTCACAGATAAACAATGAATTGGAATCCAAGAGGAAGTACTACAGCTTTAAGTAAAAGAAAGAGAATTCCAAGTGACCCAAAAAAAATAATTTCATGAAAGATGTTGCCTATCAAAAAAATAAAGAAAAAATATGACCCTAACTAAAAAGAAGGTATGGATCAGTCTAAATCCCTTACTCAAAAAAAAAAAAAATCAAAGAAAACTCGTATTCCGGAGGAGACATTTACTATAGTTTATCGAAAACTAAAAGGAAAAAAAATCCTTTTCTGGGGGGGGCTGATCCCCCGAGGCAAGCCCCAACAAAGAACAAAAAACACAATACCTATTAAAAAATCAAAGTCATCGATAAGTTACCAAGAAAAGCAAATAGTAATGTTCCTGAAAAAGCGAAACAGAGCTAAAGAAAGGGAAGGCAGAAAGAAAAGGGTACTGAAGGCATCATCTTTGTCATCAAGTATGCGGGTTTACAATGACCTGTAAAAGTACTTTTGTTGCCCGAGTTGGAGAAGAACTAGGCATAGTTTAGTCTTTTCAACTATGTAATTAGCGGATACTACAGCTGTTGTAGATTTTATAAAGCAAGTTTGCCAAGTTACAATAAAAGATATGAAAATATTTAAAAATGTTTTTGACAAATTTTTGGACACGAAAACACAATATTAAAGAGCAAACAGAACAGCCGTCTTTCTGACAGCTACAACGAGCAGTCCTTAAAGAGGGAGAAAAAAGGGACCAAAGACTGAATGGTCCAACTGAAATAGTGAAGACAAAAATGTGACATTAATATTCCCAGTCAGATGGACAAGTTCTGGTCTTCCAACACAAAGAAGGGATCCAATTGGCTGCCAATAATTGTTGTATCAACAAAGAAAAGACAGACTAATGACTAAGGTGGTAACTGGGGAAAAACCACAGCAGGGGAAAAATGAAGGCCCAGGGAAAGCACACATACACAATAATAACACTGAGATTATAACCTGGCCCCGAACTTCACATTACTACTGAAGAAGATAATCCATTTGTTCCGTAATGTTCCATCAAAAACAAAATGCCTCACAGTGTTATTGAATGACACTGATGTTGTTGTATTTCTCCTTCGATATGTCTCAACTTTTCACCAAAGATTTGAAACAATGTGGATGAAAGTACAGTTGTGTTGTTTGGAAGCAAAATAGGAACAACAGTCTTCTGCCTTAATTGCTGCATGAAACACTTTTACTTCATTTTGAAAAAAAGAAACCACTGTGTTAGGAAACACCCAAATAAACCAGAGGAATATCTCATTAAAGTTGTACATTCATCGACCAAATGTTTGAGGTTCAATATTCAGTATTTCACTCAACACCCCCCACTAGAGGCTCCATCATCCTCTTTCTGCATTACATAAGAACATTTATGATACTTTCTTTTTGTTTCTCAGGATTGCTTAACATTTTTCTCAAGGAGGTTTTTTTTTTTTATTTTCTTCCAAATTGTATTTAAGGTCTTTATTGTATTAATAAATTTTAAAGCTTAATAATTCTTAACATTTAAATCTTTTAAATTTCTCTTCATATGTGTCAAAAAATATTTTTGGGTTTGTAAACCTTAAATTTAAATTTATTTGACCATCCCAAAAACACACTATATTTAGACACCAGATAACATCTATAGGTAAAACAATAACTGAAATAAGTGAAGTTAAAATTTTGACGGCAGCCATTTTTAAAGATGGCGCTAAAAACTTCTTCCAGTCTATGGTGATGTCTACGCAAGTTTTTTATACTTCTCTTGTATATGTATTAATTGGTCCCGGTTATATAAATCAGAACAAAAAATTTTTGCCGGATTTTATTCCAAGGATCAGGAGTACAAGGATCTGAATGAAAATTTAGTCCCAAAACTTGGGAGTAATGTCAGGGTTATTCTGGCGATATTATCCCTCTGGCGATAATAATGTGAAGTTTTCTTCGTATGAAAATGTAATTAGAGCAAATGAGAGTGAGAGTTGTTGAGATGAGCGAGTGAAGTATCAGCAGGTGTAATTCCTGCCCCGTGTAAAATCATTATTACTACGATACACACTTGGTCACATTAAACGTTTCCTGTAGATTCACAACTAGCGTCTTAAATGTTTCGCGGTACTTTTTTTAAATTTACTTATTTGTGTGTAGGTACAGGTATGTATGGGTTTATGTGACCCTTTGTGAAGACTAACTTACGATGAAGAAAAAACTGTATTTTACAGTTTGCCGGAAGAACTGAGAGGCTGATTTGGTGAATCACTTAAGTTAACAATAATATAGTGAAGGAAGGATGATCACTGACGGTAATTTGGAACAAAAGCAAACCAGAAATATCTTTTTGAACATCGTTTCAGTTCGTTACTATTGTCAAGTCCAGGAAGCCTATATTATATTATTACAGTGGACCCTCAACCAGCGATATTAATCCGTTCCTGAGAGCTCATCGTTAATCGAAATAATCGTTAGTCAAGTTAATTTTCCCATAGAAAATAATGGAAATCAAATTAATCCGTGCAAGACACCCCAAAGTATTGAAAAAAAAAATTTTTAACCACATGAAATATTAATTTTAATACACACAAACCTGAAGAAGACATGCACAGTTACATGACACTTACCTTTATTGAAGATCTGGTGATGATTGATGGGATGGGAAGAGGGGAGACCGTTGATCTTGTTAGTGTTTAGAAGGGAATCCCCTTCCATTAGCACTTGAGGTAGCAAGTCTTTTTCTGGGTTACTTCCTTGTTCTTTTAATGCCACTAGGTACTAGCTTCAGATCACGGACTTCTGTCGCACAACATATCTGTCCATAGAGGCCTGTACCTCTCGGTTCCTTTATCCTAAAGTGTTTCACACACATTGTCCGTGTAATAGTCACCAGCACGGCTTGCAATAGCTGTGAGGTGATTTTCATCAAAAAGGTTTGCACTTTAAGCCACATTGCACACATTTCCTTAATCTTTGAAGTAGGCAACTTCTTCAATTTCTCTCTCTCCCCTCCTCCGAAGCAGTTCCTCGGTGTGGCCTCTTACTGTTGAAGATGCTCTAGCAGCTCATCAGTGGCTAGTTCGTCATTGTCCTCCTCCACCAACTCTTCCACATCCTCCCCACTAACCTCACCAATATGAGCACTAGTTCCAGGCATTTTTTCCTGTTCACCTGGGTGTTAGTCAACTGTTGTGGGTCGCATCCTGGGGACAAGATTAAGGACCCCTAATGGAAATAAGTTAGACAGTCCTCGATGATGCACTGACTTTCTTGGGTTATCCTGGGTGGCTAACCCTCTGGAGTTAATCGTTTCTCGGTAATTGTTTCACGTTAAGCCACACCAACAACACTCTCTCCACATCTTCGAGTAATACAGCTGATGGTGGTGCAGCAACAACAACAGCTGACTGTGGTGTAGCAGCAGCTGCACCTTTGGCAAGAACAGCTTCCTTGATTGCTGTTTCTTACCCACAATAGTAGCGATGGTTTGATTGGGGTTTATTATACAACCTGACCCTCCGGGGTTAATCGTTTCTCGGTAATTGTTTCACGTTAAGCCACACCAACAACACTCTCTCCACATCTTCGAGTAATACAGCTGATGGTGGTGCAGCAACAACAACAGCTGACTGTGGTGCAGCAGCAGCTGCACCTTTGGCAAGAACAGCTTCCTTGATTGCCGTTTTCTTACCCACAATAGTAGCGATGGTTGATTGGGGTTTATTATACAACCTGACCAGCTCAGAGACACGCACTCCACTTTCATACTTAGCAATGATCTCTTTCTTCATCTCCATAGTAATTCTCACCCTTTTTGCTGTAGGTTGGCACTAGAAGCTTTCTTGGGGCCCCATGGTGACTTATTTTGCAGGTGCAATCACTACAAAGGCTGTGATAATATGAAATGTTCCAGTTGTTGTATGTTTGGAAGCGACCGCGGTGGCTGGCTGGCTTGTAAACACTGGCACCAAGGGACAAGCGAGGCGCGCTCAGGCCAAAGTGGACACGTATGGTACGGAACGAATAGCGCTGGTCGGGTTTTTAAGCGCTAGTCGAGGCAAAATTTTTGCGTTAAAATGTATCGCTAGTCAGATTTATCGTTAATCGATGTCATTGCTGGTTGAGGGTCCACTGTATTATTATTATTATTATTATATTCGAAATGAAGTGCTAAACCCCTAGGGGGGCATGGTAGTCCCGTTACTTGGTAGGCAACACTCTCGCCTCACACAATGTGCGTCCGTGGTTCGATCTCCGACAAGGATCTGAACTTTGTTCAGACTTCTACAACATAATTGTTCTCAAAGATTTGTTAAGTTATACCATGAATTAAGTAAAGATCCTGGACTTCACATTACAAAACAGACAAAGCAAATGTGATAGTAATTATGGACAAGGTAGATTATAGTGGAAAAATGAACATGATAGGAGACAGGGGAACTGAGGCGACTCTTAAGGAAGGCTGAGATCAGAAGTGAAGTTGCAGGACGTGAGACACATGGACGTGGGACACATGGATGTGAGACACATGGACGTGGGACACATGGATGTGAGACACATGGACGTGAGACACATGGATGTGTGACACATGGACTTAACAAATGGATGAGTGATACATGAACTTGGGGACTCATGGATATGTGACACACGGACGCGTGACACATGGATGTGAGACACATGGATGTGAGACACATGGACGTAAGACACATGGACGTGAGACACATGGACGTGTGACACATGGACGTGGGACACATGGACGTGAGACACATGGACGTGAGACATATGGACATGTAACACATGGACCTGAGACATATGGATGTGTGACACATGGACATGAGACACATGAACATGTGACACATGGACGTGTGACACATGGATGTGGGACACATGGACGTGTGACACATGGACGTGTGACACATGGACGCAAGACATGGACGTGTGACACATGGACGTGTGACACATGGAAGGCAGTAACATCCTCACCATCATGAAGACTGGTGATACATCTCAGTACATTAACTGTATCACAACAAATTATTTAAGATCACCTTAGAAAACTGAAATAAGAAACATTTGATATCGTTAAAATAAGTAAACATTTGATATCGTTAAAATAAGAAACATTTGATATTGTTAAAATAAGGAACATTTGATATTAAAATAAACATTTGATATCATTAAAATATAGATTATAAGCTAAGGAGCAGTTTCTTCATGGGAAGAATTAAAGTGGTAGGGATCATTTTGCACCAGGGGAATGGGAGGTAATTATTTTTTCTATGCTGAAGGGGTTATATTGCGCCTGAGGAGGAGGAAGTAATCAGGTCTGATCCGAGGAAGGAGAGGATCAAAAGAGCCCTACACCAGAATTCCACAAACTCTGAAGGTGGGTAAGTCGTGAGTGAGTGAGTGAGGCGCAGGTTGGGTCTTGGGGAGGTGGGTGGGAGGTGTTGTGGTCAGCTTACCCCAGCTGCGATGTTCCGTTCCTTCTCCGCAACGATACTGCAGAACTGCACAATGACGGCAATGAGATAGAGCAGAGTGGGAATGGCGGTATTTAGCAGCTCCTGAAAGAAAAATTTGTCCTTCGTATTGGCAAGAAAACGGGACAGTGGTGAGAGGGTGAGTCCGTAAGACTGTGTGAGCGCCCCACTGCAACACTCCAGCTGCTGCTGCTTACAGTGTCAGTATTCTGCATCTTCATGCTTACCATGCATGCAGATGCAAGAGCATCTTCATGCTTACCATGCATGCAGATGCAGAAGCATGATGAAGCCTGGAATACAGCCTAGGGGAAAGGGGGGTCACTAGTGCCGGGTCAGTCAGTCAGTTCCAAGACGCCTTAATATGTACTACTGGCGGGAGGAAGAAAGCAGGCGAGGAGACGGCACAGCCGCCAGAGTATATCACCCCTGACAACAGGTAGAAGGGCTTTAGCCGTCTCGGTGGGCGCGGTTTTTGTGACAGTGCTGATTATCTGCACTATGCTAGCTATAAGGTAAAGCCCCGCAAAGAGAGCTGTTAGAATGAGTTCCTGCAAGCAAGAGGGAAGGGACAATTAGCACACGGTACAGCAACAGGGAATCAAATACAAGCTGAAGGTGATGGGAGGGAAGGCCACAAGCTTCCTCAACACCAAAATTAAGCTTGTAACCTTTACAGCGTTTACAAGGTATTTGTTATGTTTAAAAATGCCATTCACATGCAAGAAATTATTATAAAATGTAATTACTGGAAAACTCACACAAAATTTGAGTAATAATTATTAGTTTTAAAGGTGTACAAGAGTAGTAATATATATATATATATATATATTTTTTTTTTATTATCACACCGGCCGATTCCCACCAAGGCAGGGTGGCCCGAAAAAGAAAAACTTTCACCATCATTCACCCCATCACTGTCTTGCCAGAAGGGTCCTTTACACTACAGTTTTTAAAACTGCAACATTAACACCCCTCCTTCAGAGGGGCAGGCACTGTACTTCCCATCTCCAGGACTCAAGTCCGGCCTCCCGGTTTCCCTAAATCCCTTCATAAATTTTTACTTTGCTCACACTCCAACAGCACGTCAAGTATTAAAAACCATTTGTCTCCATTCACCCTATCAAACACGCTCACGCATGCCTGCTGGAAGTCCCAAACCCCTCGCACACAAAACCTCCTTTACCCCTCCCTCCAACCCTTCCTAGGCCGACCCCTACCCGCCTTCCTTCCACTACAGACTGATTTTCACTCTTTAAGTCATTCTGTTTCGCTCCATTCTCTCTACATGTCCGAACCACCTCAACAACCCTTTCCTCATATATATATATATATATTATATATATATATAATATATATAATATATATATATATATATATAATATATTTTATATATATATATATATATATATATATATATATATATATTATATATATATATGCCATTACATTAGTTTTTAAAAAAGTCATAAGGAGATAGCCAAAAATTTTAAGGAATATGTAGTATTTCGATTTTCAACTTTGGTCTTCTTTCTCGGATGTCTGCTGATGAGGACCTCAGTTGGAGGAGGAAATACAGAGCTCTTCAAATTGCCTGCTTCTGTCTCCTAATGGGTTTATCAAAAAGCGACAAGTGTTCATTACACATTAGTCACTGAGTCGCCATTAATTATATTTTACGAGTATAATTTGATAAGTGTAAGGAACGCTTAGAGAATTATATTTCATCTGTTATCTGATTCCCTGTTTGGTTTCTAAAATTCACTTATAAATAATAAAGTGGCTACAATCGGGGATTACAGGATCACTCACAACATCAACTTCTAATATAATAATATTTTTTCACTTATAAACTGATCTATTTAAAACACATTAATTATATATATAATTTTATTTCTGTCACTGACAACAATGTTGATGCTTTCAAGGAGGGTGTCTTAGTCCTGGTGAGAGGCTCTTGAACCCATGGACTTAGAGCTACAAATTCCGCTTCCTTCCCCTTCCTTTATTACCTCCCATTCCAGAGAATCTGAGTGACCCCTACGGGTTTAGGCGCTTTCCCATAAATATAACTTGGTATAGAGAAATTATTCTTACTACCATGATTATTTTTCTGATGTATTATATATATTGTATAATATATTGTATAATACAATACCACACCTGGCTGTCTTACACTAAAATGCAGAGTTTTCTTAGCATATTATATTCCGGGGAAGCGCTAAATCCGTTAATGGTCGCATAATGTCTGGAAATGTTTAGGGGAATTTGTTTTTTTCAAGGTGTGTTGCTTGGCTGAGACCAGAGTGTATACTCTGGCCTGAGACCTAGAGTGTATACTCTGGCCCTGAGACCAGAGTGGGATACTCTGGCCAGACCAGGGTGTAAAATCTGGCCTTTAGCCAGGATGTAAACCCCTGGCTGAAACCCCGGGGTAAACTCTGGCCTCAGACCAGGCCCCAAAGGTCCCTTGGAACCATGACTACTTACAAGATATAACTGTTTGAATCAAAACATTTGGAAAAATCCATAAAGTGTTTGTCTAAGCATCATTGGGTTTGGGGTAAAGTTGTTTAGAATATCATACAGAAGCCCAAACTTACAAAAACTGTTTCAAACATAGTTAAAACAGATCTTGGGAAAGGGAAGTTGTACAACCCCCAAAATCATTTTCAAAAATTCTGGGTGGGAAAAAATAACCCCAGCCTTGGAACTATATTTTTTTCCCTATAAATTCTTTGTAAGTTGTAACACAAGAAAACACAAAATTATTTGCAAAGTAAAACACCAAGAACGCAGCCTGTTCATAAATTGAAACATCAGGAACACAACTCGTTTGTAAAACGAAACTCCAGAAACGTAGTAAGTTGAAAAAGCAGGAATGCAATGTCTTTAGAGCTGAATCACCGAGAATGATGACTGTTTGTAAGGTGAGAAAAAACCCCGTATGTCAAAAAGAGTTACAATAAAAATGAAATCTCGTCTGACCCTCCACCACAAAGTTAGTATCCTTTAACCAGGAAAGAAAGATTGATTACTTTTAGAAAAATACAGTCATATTAAAAATATGCCTCTTACTGGGAAAAAAAATCCATCTA
>NC_069470.1:15802232-15830138 GCF_026875155.1 Cherax quadricarinatus | reverse complement strand
TTCCCCCTTCCCTTTTTTTTCCCCCCCCTTTTTCCCCCCTTTTTTCCCCCCCTTTTCTTCCTTTCCTTCTCTTCTCTTCCTCTCCTCTCTCTTCCTCCTCCTCTTCTTCCTCCTCCTCTTCTTCCTCCTCCTCTTCTTCCTCCTCCTCCTCCTCTTCCTCTTCCATTGCTTTTGGTCTCAAACTCCTCAAAATCATGAAATTGATGTTCACTGACACTTCCATCTGTGTTAGAGCATCACTTGGGAAGAGAAGAGTCCCAGATTTGCTGGGGAGTCACATATTTCTTACCGCTAGACATGCTGAAAAAGGACGACTGAAATGGAGTTCCCACAATGCACCACTGGCTCCCCGATTTTTTTTATATGGTGCACACTGACCATGGAGACCCATTCTCTCACATGTGGGCCTACCAACTTTCTCCTGCTTGATTTGAAGCTGCTAGAATTTATGGGTATAGATATGTCAAACACGGTATGTCCTATGACTATGACGTATATATACAACCGCGACAGTCAAAGGGTTAAGCAGTTAAGAACATAAGAATGGAGGAACACTCCAGAAGGCCTACTGGCCCATACAAGGCAGGTCCTTATCAAAAAGACCTCTACCCAAAGCTACTCAAGAATTAACTCCCGTACCCAACGACACTAATCAAACCCAGCCCCTCCCACTCATATATTTGTCCAATCCCTTCCCAAAGCCACCCAAGGTCCCAGCCTCCATCACCCCACTGGGAAAATTGTTAAGAACATAAGAAGAACACAAAAAATGAGGAAAACTGCAAAAGGCCTACTGGCCCATACTTGGCAGGTCCATGCAAGCAAGTGACTCTGCGATGTACAGTGCACTGATATTATTTATACCATTTTTAAACCAATGCAGTAGTCTGCATAACAGTAAATCTTCTATTTTTTTGTGAGAATAAAAATTCGAAGTGGAAAGCAAAAGAATGTAAGAGGGGCATGGGGACGTGACTAATGAACAGAGGAAATGTTATTTTAGTGCCAGGAATGCCTTTCTTTTTATTCTGGACCCTATTCGGAAATTGGCATCTTTTGAAATTTGTGTGAAATTGGCAAAATTGCTAAATTCTGACCACTGTATTGGATAGTTGAAATCGGTAAATGGATGGTTTCTTGTACTCATTTGATAGAAAAAATGGAGTTCTAGTGAAATAATTATGATTTTTGTCGACAAGTACACTGGAATTGGCCGAAAATAGGGCTCAAAGTGGGCAAAATCGCCGATGCGTAAACATCTTAAAGATCGTAAGCATGCTGAGAGCATAATTCCGTAAGTTTTCCATCAAATTTCATGCTTTTGGTGTCATTATGATCGGGAAAAGATTTTCTATCTTTTCATAAGAAAAAATAATTTTTTTTTTTTTTAAGTTTTTCCGACCCTGAGAACCTGTCAACCCTGAAGGGGTTAAGATTACAATCAAGGAGAAGACCTATTAGCTGAAACAATTTTAAATTTGAGGAAGTGATTATATAGTTAAGCAATTATCAAGCACAGTTTATAATAATTAAATATTACAATTTAGCACAATTTACAATAATGAAATTGGAACAGTTTTAAACTTGATGTAAATGATCTAATAGTTGAGCAGTCATAAATTATTTAGGAGTTTTTTGAGTAACTGGCAGGTGTTAAGTATAGGGTGTCTGGTTAATTTTGGGTGATGAGGTGATTTCTATGTTTAGTGTTTGATAAATTGTTTAGTTATTAAGCCTCTTCTATATTATTTCTCATATTGGTGTTTCATATTGATGGATCTTAGGATGCTGTTAGTAAGCCATGAACAACTTAGTCTTCTATTGGTGATCTGTTTAGTTTTTATATGACAATGTTTGTTATATAGTCTTTGAATTTTGTTTAGAAATATCTCTACCCATTCATCGAAACCACCGACAATGGAAATTTCTGTAGACCAGTCAACTTAGCTTAGTTCTACAGTGAAGTTACTTATTCAAGCCTCATCGTGGAGTTGAAAGGAGAACTTTTTATATTCCATTGGTTGCTTACAAATGTTAGGAGGAAAGTTTGGTAGTGGTCAGTAGTGTTGTCAGTGATTATCCCCACTTTAACCCTTTGGGAGTTTCAGATGTACTAGTACGCCTTATGACCCAGGGTTTTTGATGTACTAGTATGCCTAAATTCTAGCGCCTCCAAATCTAGTGAGAGAAAGCTGGTAGGCCTACATATGTAAGAATGGGTCTATGTGGTCAGTGTGCACAGTATAAAAAAAAATCCTGCAGCACGCAGTGCGTAATGAGAAAAAAAAAACTTCGACCATGTTTTTGGATTAAAACAGTGACTTTGCACTGTATTTTTGTATGGTATTTATTGTTGTATTTTAGTTTTCTTGGTCTCATTTTATAGAATGGAAGACATATTACAGAAATTGAGATGATTTTGACTGGTTTTACAATGAAAAGTACCTTGAAATTGAGCTCAAAGTAGCAGAAATGTTCGATTTTTACCAAAGTTGAAAAGTAAACAAATCATGCCAAGCGTCCAATACACGTCAACTGGTGAGTCTAATATTCTTTCACAAGTGCGCTGATATTATTTACACCATATCTACACTAATGCAGTAGTCTGCATAACAGTAAATCTTATTTTTTTTGAAAGAATAAAAATTCAAAGTGGAAAGCCAAAGAAATATAAGAGGGGCCTGGGGATGTGACTAACGAACAGAGAACTTATTTTAGTGCCAGGAATGTCTTTCTTGTTTATTCTAGACCCTATTTGGAAATTGGCATCTTTTGAAATTTGTGTGAAATTGGCCAAATTTTTAAATTCTGACCACATTATTGGATAGTTGAAATCGGTAAATGGGTGGTTTCTTGTACTCATTCGATAGAAAAAATGGAGTTCTAGCAAAATAGTTATGACTTTTGTTGACTAGTACACTGGAATTGGCCGAAAATGGGGCTCAAAGTGGGCAAAATCGCCAATGCGTAAACATCGTTGAGACTGCTAACTTTGTGAGGGCATAATTCCGTAAGTTTTCCATCAAATTTCATGGTTTTGGTGTTATGATCGGGAAAAGATTCTCTATCTTTTCATAAGAAAAATTATTTTTTTTTTTTTTTTGAAATTTGGCCGACCCTGAGAACAAGTCTCTGAGAGGGCCTGTCGACCACCAAAGGGTTAAGGGGGGCGAGTATGTTTATCCATATATGGCCAATTATGGTTGTACTCGTCTAGGTTAATCTTGCTGGTTTTGTAATTGCTGGTACACCTACCATCTGACTTACGACCGAGCTCGGTTCCGAGAAACCGGTCGTGAGTTGAAATGGTCGTAAGTCAAACTTTACTACTGAATATCAACAAAACATGTTTGTAATGACTTTATTTTATTGTTTTATTTGGTATTTCATGTTTTACTTTTTATGTTGTTAGCACTGTATTTTATACTGTAAGGTTTAGGAAAAACACTGTGTACAACACAAATAGTTGTTTATTTCCCAGAAATTTGGCATAAAAAAACACGGTCGTAAGTCGAGTGGTCGTAAGTCGAGCAGGTCGTAAGTCGGATGGTAGGTATATTAGTACAGTGGACCCCCGCATAACGATTACATCCGAATGTGACCAATTATGTAAGTGTATTTATGTAAGTGCGTTTGTACGTGTATGTTTGGGGGTCTGAAATGGACTAATCTACTTCACAATATTTCTTATGGGAACAAATTCGGTCAGTACTGGCACCTGAACATACTTCTGGAGTGAAAAAATATCGTTAACCGGGGGTCCACTGTATACTGTTCATGTTGTTAATGAAGTCAGCAACAGGTTGGTCATCTGTTAGGCCAAGGTTGATGTTGACATCTGCTAGTACAGTGGATCCACAACCAACGATAGCATCGTCTAACGATAAAATCATCTATCGATGCATTTGAGCGTAAAAATTTTCACCTGACCAATGATTAAAAATTTGACCAACAACATTCGTCCCGAATGCATCCATGTGTCCGTCTGGCTTGAGTGCGCCTCAGCTGCCCAACCTTCAGCTAGTGTGCCAGTGTTTACAAGCCAGTGCGGTCACTTCTATGCATACATTCAGTACATTTTGTATTATTCCAGTGTTTTAGTGCTTGTAACTGCTAAATAAGCCACCATGGGCCCAAAGAGAGCTTCTAGTGCCAGCCTTGTGGTAAAAAGGGTGAGAATTACAATAAAAATGAAGGAGATAATTACAAAGTATGAAAGTGGAGTGTGTGTCTCCGAGCTTGCCAGGTTGTATAATAACCCCCAATCAACCATCGCTACTATCTTGGCCAACAGAAAGGTAATCAAGGAAGCTGTTGTTGTGAAAGGTGCAAGTATGTAGTTAAATAATGATTACAGAGTGTACCACTAGAACGCCTAGCATGGCTAGGCATTTCGGGCAGACTTAGTTTAATTCTTTATTTTAAAATATTACAAATTATGAGGTAAGTTGGTATTATGGCTAAGTGACTAATTACTAGTTTGTGAGTTTAGCAATGTGAATGCTTTTGTTTTGGCACAGTACTTAGTTTCAGTATTGGAGTATCATAGGATTCATTATTTTAAGATTGAGATTAATATTTCTGTTTATGGTCAAATGGGTGAGTGAGTGTAAGTGTGAACCACCAGGTGGTATTCGTGTAGTTAGTTGATGGGGTTTATCAGGGAGATAAGATGTTTTCTAATGGTAGTTTTGAAGGTGATGAATGTGTCTGCAGTTCTAGAGTTCTCAGGTAGGGTGTTCCAGATTTTAGGACCTTTGACATACATTGAATTTTTGTAAAGGTTTAGTCGGACATAGGGAATGTCGTAGAGATGTTTGTGTCTGGTGTTATGCCTGTGGGTTCTGTCACAACTATCAAGAAAGCGTTTTAGGTCAAGGTTGATATTGGAGTTTAAGGTCCTGTAGATGTAGATTGCACAGTAGTAAGTGTGGATGTACTGAACAGGGAGAATTTTAGATCTATGAAGAGTGGGGGGGGTGTGTTGCCAGGGATGGGATTTAGTGATTATTCTTACTGCAGCTTTTTGTTGGGTTATTATTGGCTTTAGGTGTGTTGCTGCAGTTGATCCCCAAGCACAAATAGCATAGGTGAGGTATGGATAAATGAGTGGTATAGTGTGAGAAGGGCATTTTGTGGCACGTAGTATCGTATCTTGGAGAGGATGCCAACTGTTTTGGATACTTTTTTGGTTATGTGTTGGATATGGGTGTTGAAATTCAGGTTGTTGTCAAGGTATAGGCCTAGGAATTTGCCCTCATTATGTCTGGTAATTAGAGTGTTGTCGATCTTAATGTTAATTTGTGCATCTCCTGCTCTGCTACCAAACATAATATAGTAGGTTTTGTCAGTGTTAAGCATAAGTTTATTGGCTGTCATCCAAGTCGATATTTTGATCAGCTCCTCGTTAACAATGGTGTTGAGGGTGGCAAGATTAGGGTGAGAGATGACATAAGTCATGTCGTCAGCAAAGAGAATGGGTTTCAGGTGTTGGGATACGTTTGGAAGATCATTGATGTATATGAGGAAGAGCAGGGGACCAAGGACACTTCCCTGTGGAACTCCAGTATCAAGTGGCCGTGTTGTTGATGCTGTGTCTTTAATGGTAACATACTGATACCTATTAGTAAGGTAAGATTTGAAATAAGCAAGCGCATGGCCTCTTATACCGTAATGGTCAAGTTTGTGGAGTAGGATGTCGTGGTCTACTGTGTCAAAAGCATTTCTTAGGTCAATAAAAATTCCTAGTGGATATTCCTTATTTTCCAATGCTGTGTAAAGCAGATCTAGCATTTTTATGATTGCATCATTAGTGCTTTTATTTTTCCTAAATCCAAATTGGCAGGGATTGAGTATGTTTTGTGCTGTTATAAATGAATATAGTCTCCTGTGCATGAGTTTCTCAAAGATTTTGGATAGCAATGGTAAGTTTGATATTGGCCTATAATTGTTTAAGTCTGTAGGGTCACCACCTTTACGTATTGGTGTAACCCTTGCCATCTTGAGTAGTTTCAGGAAGGTGCTAGTTTCTAGTGACTTGTTAAAAAGTAATGAAATAACATGCGAAAGGATATGGGCCGCTCGCTTGTATAGTAATGGTGGGACATTAGACAGATTCCCTGAGTTGTTTTTAAGTGACTTTATAATCTCGGTGACTTCCGAGGGCTCAGTTGGTGCAAGATAGAAGGAATTTGGTAAATTCCCATCTAGGTAGTCCCCGGCATGGGCATTAGTATGTGGGATTTTATTGGCGAGATTAAGGAAATTTGTGCAAAGCGGGTTGATGTGCAAACCTATATGGATGAAAATCACCCTGACACAGCTATTGCAAGCCGTGCTGGTAACTTTTACAATGACAATGTTGTGGCCCATTTTAGGGAAATCTTAAAGGAACCTGAGGTACAGAGCCCTATGGACAGATTTTTGGTGCAACAGAGGTGCAGTGACTCTCAAGTTGTTCCCAGTGGCATTAAAAAAAGAAGGGACCTTGAGGCACCTAAAGTCCTCATGGAAGGGGACTCCCCTTCCAAACAATAATACTACACCTCTATCTCCTCTCCTCTCATCTCACTACATCTTCAATAAAGGTAAGTGTCACTTATTCTTCATTTAGTACAGTATTTATTGTGCATGTATCCTTGTTTTTCTGTGTAGGAAAATGTATATTTCATGTGAATTTTTTTTTTCATACTTTTGGGTGTGTGGAATGGATTAGTTGGATTTTCATTATTTCTTATGGGGAAAATTAATTCTACTAACGATAAATTTGACTAAGGGCAAGCTCATTGGAACGGATTAATATCGTTGGTCAAGGGTCCACTGTAGTAGGTGGTGCTTATTCATTTGTATATCTGTAATCAGGGTTTTTAGTTTATTACTAAAGGTTTTGATATTAGTATGAGGCCTCCTGTATATGGCCCCAGTTGCTATAAGGTTTTCAAAAATTTTTACAGAGAAGTTTCCAAATATATACAGTGGAACCTTGGCTTATGAGTGTCCTACCATGCAAGTTTTTCAGGATACAAACAGTTGCTTGGTCAATTTTTTGTTAATGGATATGAGCAAAAATTCTGGATGTGAGCTTCCCCCCTCAAACTTTTTTTTAGACCTCCAGATCTTATAAAAATAAAAGTGAATATATAATTGTAGTTCATTGTCATGATGAATTATGTTTTTTTAATGCTTAAAACTATAAATGCAACAGAAATAATAGTATTTCTTAATTTAAATTGTGGGTGCTGGTGTTTGTGGATGATTATGGAGAGTGAAGAGTTATGCTGTGGCCCAATTGGGCTGAGGTGGATGGTAGAGGTTCTGGTACTGAAGTCGATGGTTGTACTGAACTGTGCATAAATTCTGTAATGGATTTCTGTTCTATTTTACCCTGAAGTACATTATACAACTGATGGTAAGGAATCAGCTGCTCTAGCTTATAGGAGAGAAGTGGAACTGAACACTTGTTCACAAAAGCTGGGATGGTAGTGTTGGGGGATGGCAGGGGATGGTGGGAAGTCTCCCACACTGAATCAAAACAAGGCTGCCACTTGAGGTAGGGAATGGCTGACACCACTTGTCACATAATGACATAGTATTTTATTCATTCTAGAGTATGTATCAGGTTTCTATGTTATTTATATTGTTTATTATGTTATATTACAGTGGACCCCGAGTTTTGTGATTAATCCATTCCAGAGAGTCTGCCGAATGACGAAATTGCCGAATGGCGAAGCTATTTTCCCCATAAGAAATAACGGAAATAATATTAATCCGTTCCAGACACCCAAAAATATTAAAAAGAAAAAAATATTATTTTCATATTAAATAAAGACTTACATACAGAAAACAATGAGAAATCATGTACTTAGATATATAAAATGATAATAACATTTCACTTACCTCCTCTTCAAGGGGGGCTCCTTGTCGTGGTGAAGAGGCTCTTGGTCTAAGGAATTAGACCTGTTGGTCTCCTTCCTCAGACCGAACCTAATTACCCCCCAATCCCCCATTCTCTATTCCATCCTCCCCATCCTCCCCTTTTTCCTTTCCTCCTCCCCACCCCTCCCTTTTGCCCTTCCTTTTTTTTTTTTTTTTTTTTTTTTTATTTATTTTTTTTTTAACCCCACAAGCATGCTAGTTCCTAGGTAGGGGAAAGGGTACCGGGGTCCATCCCATTCCATTGAGGCTCTTGGCGGTGGCGTAGTTTGCCGTGGAATCTGGATTGCCCCGATCCCTCTCCTGTATCCTGGAGGGTGGCTTTGGGTGTCTCTCGGGCGACGGGTGTATCTCTGGAAGCCACCTTTCAGATTCCGGGGGTGGTGGCCGAAGGAGGTATGCTTTGTGGTGGATTTCCGGCCGCCCTCTCTTTTGTCCACCGAGGTAGCTCGGCAGATGTGAGGTTGCTATCCCAGATTGCCGGTTTACTGGCATGATGGCTAGGGTATGGTACGGGTTCCATGCTGCATCTGCGCTGCTTGCGGTGCTGAGGTCCTCTTGGGCGCGGAGGGAGATTTCTGGCCCTTTCATTCCTCCTGGGAACTATCCCTCCCCGGTCCCCCCTTTTTTTTATTCTTTTTTTTATTTTTATTTTCTTTTCTTTCTTTCTTTTTCTTAAAAACAAAAAGAAAGAAGGAACCTAACCATGGCGGCCCTAGTCCATGAACCTGCTACCTCCAGGCCCCTTCTTGATACCGCACCCCGTTCTGACCCCACCTCGTCTTTGGACCACTCTTCGGACACTCCTCATGCCTCTGTACCTCTTGCTGGTGCTGTTTCCTCACCCGCTTCTGGTACTGAGGCCTGACTGACTCCTTCGATTTATCTGACCTTCGCTCTCCTCTGACTATACTTCCGGCCTCTCCCTCTAGGGTGCAGCAATTTTCGAATCGCCGGCCCATTCCACGTCAGACCAACTCTGGTCCCACGCCTAAATGCCAATGACAATTACCTGCTGATGATACTTCTCCACCTTCTTGTTCTTCTCAGAAAAGATCGACACGTCCTTCGCTACCTTTCCACGCTCAGTTTCAGACTGCACAATGGACTAAATTCTTCACTTTACGACCGACTTCCTCTACTGCCTATCTTTCTGACCACAGTATTGGCAAGGCACTCCTACCCCATGTTGGTAAAGATATTTCTTTTCATGCTCTTAAGAGCGGTATGCGCATCATCACCGTACAGAATGCTACCCAGGCTCATGAGCTTTCTCGTCTTTCCCATATCGATACTGTTCCTGTCACTATTGACAAACATCATTCGCTCAATTCTTGTAGTGGTACCGTCATTCTGCCCCATACCATAGTTCAACAAAATTTCCAGACATGTGGCACTGACATTCTTGGACAGCTGGAACTCCAAGATCTCCCAATCCTCAAGGTAGACACTTATGTTCTTCCTGCCCGTGGGCAGAGACGATACCCTAGCAATGTGGCTCATTTAACTTTTGACAGCCGTGAACTCCCATCCTCAGTTTATGTAGCAGGACATTGGTTACAAGTTCGAAAGGTGATCCCTACACCACAACAGTGTAGGAATTGCTGGCGATTTGGCCATCCAGCGAAATATTGCAGATCTATCTCTGAATGCCCAGTCTGTGGTGTCGATGACCATTCTAATACGTCTTGCAATCGGCCTCCCTCTTGCCTTAATTGTCATGAGGCTCACCCTTCGTACTCTCGCCGTTGTCAAGTCTACTTAAACGAGCGGGAAATCCGTTACCTCAAAGAGGCAGAAGGTCTCCCTTATGCCATGGCAGTTTCTCATCTCTGCCTCCAAGGGAGACTACCTCGTGTTTCTTATTCCTGTGTTTCAAAACGTCCCCCCACTTCTAGGATCCCATGTTCTGCAACCACCCCTGTGGTTACCTCTCCCATAGTCACTCCTGTATCTAATTCTTTTGCCGTCCTAGGCTCAGACGTCCCTACTTCAACGCCTCAGTCTGATCTCGCTTCTTCGTGTTCTCCCTCACAAGTCTCAGTAGCGACGAGATCTCGTATGACACCTCCTCCCAATCATCTCTCTACTTCTCAAAAGCTAAAAAAAGGTCTGTTAACACCTCCTACTCATCTTCCACCTCCTCATTTTATGTTCCCTGTCTCTGTACCTGGTTCTTCCCCTTTCACTGGCTCTGTTACAAGTGTAGAGGTTCACCCTCCTCCTCGTACTGTACCTTCCTCCCATGTCCCCTCTGAAGTTTCTTCCTCTTCTGCCACCTCCCAGGTTTCTGCCTCTTCTGTCCCCTTCCACGCTTCTCCAGTTCCCTCCACCCTTTCCCCCCCCTACCTTGGTGCAGTCCATTACAGTTCCAATCTTTACTCATCCTCCCCCTACCATTTCCAATATTGTCTCCCAGACGACGTCTCTGAATTCTGAAACATTTGAAGCAATCTGTTAATATATTGCAGAGACCAAACCATCAATGGACACTGATCCACCCTCCGTTCCTTCTCACTCCTCTGCTCCATCTGCGCAACTCTTTTCTTCACAGCGCACCGTTCCTTCGCTGCTTGAACGTTTTCCACTGCCTCCGCATGTGGACTTTTCTAACCCCTCTAGTCCATAGGAACCCTTACCTGCAGATTTCAGGTATCTTTATCATTGCCAATAATGGCCTATTTACAGTGGAATATACGTGGCCTCAGGGGTAATCGGGGTGAGCTTCAGATGTTACTCTCCCAGTTTTCCCCTGTTGGTGTTTTCTTACAGGAACCAAAATTACACTCTGCTGTTATATCTCCCATCTTGGGCTATAATTTATTGTATTTAGATCCTTTTCCTGATGGGATCTTTAATAAAAGTGCCCTTCTTCTACGCACTGATATTCCGTACCATCAGCTATTTGTTCGTACATCGCTGCATTACACAGCAGCCCGTATCCACTTGCATAGGTGGTATATGCTCTGTTCCTTATATCTCTCTCCTTCTCGGGCATTATCTATTCCGGATATTGCCTTTCTTGTTTCGTCATTACCGCCACCGATTCTGTTACTTGGCAATTTTAATGCCCACCATTTCCTCTGGGGGGGGTCTCACTGTGATTCCCGTGGCATTCAGTTAGAGGCTTTTCTTGCCACCCACCCCCTCCATGTTTTAAATACAGGTACTCACACCCATTTTGATCCTTGGACTCACACTCTCTCTTGCATCGATCTCTCAGTCTGCTCTTCCTCCGCCACATTAGACTTCACTTGGTCTGTTCTCCCTGACTTACATGACAGTGATCATTTCCCAATCATTCTTTCTTCCCCTTCATATTCACTACCTCTTCGCATCCCACGCTGGCAATTTGATCAGGCAAATTGGAACCTTTACTCAAACCTAACTGCTTTTAGAGAGGTTCCTTCTTTGTCCTCCATCGATGAGCTTTTACACCTCTTCTCGTCCTCCGTTTTAACCGCAGCTTCTAATTGTATACCCCAAACTTCGGGCAGGCATTCTCAAAAATGCGTGCCTTGGTGGTCTCCTGCTTGTGCTCATGCAGTACGTTTGAAATGTGCTGCATGGGGCAGGTACCGGTACAATAGAACCACGGAGAGACTTCTTGATTTTACGCAGAAGCGTGCGATCGCTTGCCGTGTCATTCGTGACGATAAATGCAGTTGCTGGCGAGATTATGTCTCCACCATCACCTCTGCTTCCTCTATGAGTGCAGTCTGGAAAAAAGTACGAAAACTGAGTGGTAAATATTCTCCTGACCTGGCTCCTGTTCTGCGGGTTGCCGGTGTTGATATAGCAAACCCACTAGATGTTGCCAATGAAATGGCAATCATCTGGTCTGTATTTCTCAGGGACTCCATCTATGCCCCTCGTTTCTTTCCTCAAAGTCTGCCAGAGAGTTAGCACCCTTGGACTTTCTTCTCTCAGAGAAGAACAGTATAATGTGCCTTTTACACTTCAAGAACTGGACGCAACACTCTCAGCTTGCTGATCATTGGCAGCTGGGCCCGACGACATTCATATTCGTATGCTACAACATTTACATCAGTCAGCCCTTGCAGTCCTATTTCGCCTTTACAATCTTATTTGGTCACAAGGAGTTCTTCCACAGCTGTGGAAATCTGCCATTGTTCTCCCTTTCCGCAAACCAGGCACTACGGGACATGAAGCCTCCCACTATCGTCCCATTGCTCTTACCAGTGCAGTTTGCAAAGTGATGGAATGCCTGGTAAATAGACATTTAGTGTGGTATTTAGAGACACACAACAGTCTCTCCACTCGTCAATATGGCTTTCGTAAGGGACGTTCTACCATAGACCCCTTACTATGCTTGGATACGTATGTTCGTAATGCCTTTGCGAATAACCACTCGGTTATTGCCATATTTTTTGAGCTTGAGAAGGCATATGACACAACTTGGAGGTATAATATTTTAGCCCAAGCCCACTCCTTAGGCCTTCGAGGCAATCTACCATCCTTCCTTAAGAACTTTTTAACTGACAGGCATTTCCGTGTTCGGGTTAATAATGTGCTCTCCCCGGACTTTATCCAAGCTGAAGGTGTCCCCCAGGGATGTGTTCTGAGCACAACACTTTTTGTCCTTGCTATTAATGATTTGGCCTCTAGTCTTCCATCAAATATTTGGTCATCACTCTATGTTGATGACTTCGCTATTGCCTGTGCAGGCGCTGACTGTCACCTCATTACAGTTTCTCTCCAGCATGCAGTCAACCGTGTTTCAAATTGGGCCACCACACATGGGTTTAAATTTTCCAGCACTAAAACCCACCAAATTACTTTCACTAGACGCTCTGTCATCTCCAATCATCCTTTGTACCGCTATGACTCCCGTATCCCTGAACGTGATACAGTCAAGTTTCTGGGCCTCCTCTTTGACCATAGGTTATCCTGGAAACCTCACATTACCTCTCTGAAGGCAACTTGTCACAGTCAGCTGAACCTTCTTAAAACCCTAGCTCATCTTTCATGGGGAGCTGATCGTCAAACCCTCCTTCACCTACATTTCACCCTCATTTTATCGAAACTTGATTATGGTGACCAGATCTGTTCAGCGGCATCTCCTGCTACTCTCTCTAGCCTTAACCCCATTCATCACCAAGGATTACGTTTATGCCTTGGTGCTTTTCGCTCTTCCCCTGTCGAGAGCCTCTATGCAGAAGCGAACGTTCCATCCTTATCCGATCGCCGTGATGCCCATTGCCTTCGCTACTATGTACGCTCTCATGATCTCCGCAATCCTTCCATTTATAGAATGGTCACTGATATTAGTAGACATTCTTTATTTGTTCACCGCCTCTGTTTACTCCATCCCTTTTCTCATCGCCTTCATTCGCTCTTGTCTTCTCTTCAATTACCACCTTTCTATGCTCATGTAGCATCTCACTTTTCCCTACCCCCCTGGGAAGTTCCAGCTGTTCGAGTCTGTTCATTCTCTCTCCCTTGCTCGAAAGTCCAACTGTCTATGGTCGCTTCCCGCTCTCTTTTTCTTGACCAATTCCACTCTCATTCTCATGCCATTGCTGTGTACACAGATGGCTCTAAGTCTTCTGACGGCGTAGGATTCGCAGCAGTGTTTCCGGACAGCGTCGTACGAGGGCATTTCCTATCTTCGGCTAGTATTTTTACTGCTGAATTGTATGCCATCCTTGCAGCACTTATCCGTATTGCATCTATGCCTGTGTCATCATTTGTGGTTGTCTCAGACTCCCTTAGTGCTTTACAGGCTATACAGAAATTTGATACACCTCACCCCTTAGTCCTCCGTATCCAACTTTGGCTACGCCACATCTTTACCAAGCATAAAGATATTGTTTTTTGTTGGGTCCCTGCTCATGTTGACGTACAGGGCAATGAACAGGCAAACACTGCTGCGCGGTCAGCAGTACATGACCTACCACTTTCATATACAGGTATTCCATTTACGGACTATTTTGCTGCAATATCTTCCCACCTTCACACCCGTTGGCAACAACGTTGGTCTGCTATGCTCGGTAACAAACTTCAATCTATTAAGCCGAGTATAGGTTACTGGCCGTCTTCTTATCACCAGTGTCGAGGTTGGGAGACTAGTCTCTCCCGTCTTCGCATTGGCCATACTCGTCTTACTCATGGATATCTCATGCAGAGGCACCCTGCTTCTCTCTGTGAGAATTGCCAAGCTCCATTATCAGTCAGCCACATTCTGTTTGACTGCCCACTTTATCAACGAGCACGCAAAATTTACCTCAATTGTCGTCGTCTTCGCTCCGCTGCTCTCTCTTTACCTTCTCTTCTCGCTGATGGACCCACCTTTCATCCGGACTCTCTCATTGACTTTTTGAAAACAACTGACCACAAATTCTGATACCTTCGGCCCTTTCTACTTCAATCTCTTGCTACCCTCTTCCTCCGTACTATCCCCTGCCCCGCTGTTTTCTATAACCTACTGATCATCCCTCCTCCCTTCTGCCACCCAATACCCTCGCTTCCTTCCCTACACTGCAGTGCTGTATAGCCCTTGTGGCTTAGCGCTTCTTTTTGATTATGATAATAATAATAAAGCTGATACGACTAATGTTGGAGTGTACTATGGTAAAGAAGTGTCTAAGGTAAGAACCTCTAAGCAGAACCTCAGAGGCACTCGTGCCAGAATATGCGTGTTCTGTGAAATCGAGCACACTAGCATGAGTTGCCCGGAGTATATAACACTGAGCAGTAGGCAACAGAGACTAAGGGAGTTGAGACTCTGCTTCAAGTGTTGTGGGGAGCACTTCGCGAGAGACTGTGGCACCCAGCTCAGTGAGTGTCGAGTCTGTTGCAAAGGTAAGCACCATACTGCACTATGTCCCAATAATTTAAGGGAACCCCAGGCTAGTAGGGATATCTCTTAGGTAGAGATAGAAAGTGAGTCTGAGCCTGAGATGGTAGCCAGGGTGATTAGTGGGAGTGAAGTCTCTAATCTGAGTGAGAATCACGGAGGTGCTGCCCTACCTACAGCCATGGCAAAGGTTGTGAATGGGCACAGGTCCAAAACAACCCGATTATTCTTTGACCCAGGAGCACAAGTATCCTTGATAAAAAAGAAGTTGGTGGCTAAATTAAAGTTGAAGGCCACAAAGAAAGTTAGTATGATGTTGGTAGGGGCTATAAGTCAGGCCCCACCTAGATCTTATGATGTGGTGGATGTCACAGTCAAATTAGGTAGACACCGCAGAGACATTACAGCCTTGGTGGTAGAGATGTTACCCAGGGCAATTACAGTGAGAGGTCTTGCTGCAGCAGCTAAGCGATTGAAAGACCTTGATGTGAAGCTGGCAGACCAGGGAATTACCACTGACACAGTCAGAAATGTAGGTATCCTGGTGGGAGCCAATCAGATAGATGACTTCCTGTCTACACGATGGATGTTTAAGGAAGGAATTGGTTTATACAGATCCCCAGTAGGATACATCATAGGCGGCAGGATTCCACCTGAATTCCCTGCCACGCCAGATAGAGGAGAAGCTGTCCCCATGATAGCTGGGGGAGTAGTGATAATGAGTACCAGTATACACGATGAACTGCCAGGGAAGCTGAACCAGATAGGTAGTGACGAACACTCGGCCACCCTGGGAAAACACTTTTACAGGGTACGTAAAGAGGGAGATAGACTGCCTTTAAATCCAGGGAACCTCGTATCAGTGGGACGAAAGGCTACCAGGGCATGTGGGCCACTGGGTGGGAAAGTACGGAGCCACTCAGTCAAGGCTAGACATACAAAAGACATTAAAGTTAAAGGAAAGGGTGCTAAGACCACCGGAACCAACAAGTTTACACCCCCAGAGGTCCATGCAGGGGAAACTGGACAGTTGAAGTTAGACCGGAGTCTGCTCGACAAGAGTGGCCGGATGGCACTCGTGTCCAGGGTCCGCCGTGGGGGCTCACAGAAGGTGAACTTGATCTAGACTTAGTACCTACCTTCGCCGGCGGGAGGATGTTGGAACTTATTCGGTTCAAGAAGTCCCAATGGGGAAAAACACACCGTTCGATGGCCCTTACACCCAACCCCGAACACAAACACATTTCTCACCCCGAGTTGGTGTGGATGAAGGTACTATTTAATTTATAGATTTACCCTTCAGGGAAGGAGTAGTTAGTTTTACTGTTTGTACATTAATATAAGGATTATTAAGGCAACTGTAGATAATAATAATGTAGACCTAAGATCGTAACATAGGTAGTAATAGGCCGATAATGTAGGCAAACACTAGGTTAAGTTAGCTAGGGAGAACTGGCAGCCCTAGTTTGAAGGACAAGGCGTGGGTCTGGGAGGGATCAGCTCGTTCTTCTGTAGACAGACACCAACTGGACAAGACGTGTCGTGATCAGTAGACGGCGCCCCCCCACGTGTCTTCACATTTGAGACCTAGGGAAATCTGGTAGAGGCACCTCGATGTACTGTAGATGACCTCCGTCAGGCCCATACAGTAAGACAAGACCTCCACTTTATCTCATAGGTTTCTGGCCAGTGTCTGGGGAAATTGTGAGTGAGTTGATCTGTAGGCATTGTGTGCAGCTGGCAGTGTATGCCCAGTAAGTACCAGTGTCTCTTGTCTATCTAGAAGCTAGTGTCCGTGTCTGCATAGTTGTACTAGGGGATACACACCCCCTTGGATATAGGAATTTCTGAGGTGCAGGCAGGTCACTAATATCGATTGAATATTGCAGGAATTAAGGCTCCCGGTTGCACATGGTTTCTGAGGGGAAGTCCAAAGGGGCTAAGGCTAAGCTTAGGGAAGTTGAAGATCAGGATGTATGTTGCAACACCAAGTAAGTTAGTTCTTTATACGTGCATGCAGGCGAGTTTCTTGCAACATCAATCATTTGTGAAAATCTGTCCTATAAGCCACTTGTGAGGCTGAGGTACCGACCTCAGAGCTCGGTGTCAACACAGTTTGCTAGGGTAGGCGACTCACTTTGAGGCAGTCCAGACAAATTTTCACATTTATAAATTAAAATGTAAATATTTCTTATTTATTATTTAAAATGTAAATATTTCTTATTTATTAATTAAAATGTAAATATTTCTTATTTATAAATTACATACATTGTTTAAGTGTGATGGTCGTGGTGGTGGGTTCTGCTGGTGCCTCCACCATCATGTATGACTTCTCTCAGTGGCCCTTATATACCCAACAACACCACCACCACTTACTCCTCTCATACATTATGACATATTTTATTCATTCTATAGTATATATCATGTTTCTATGTTATTAATATTGTTTATTATGTCATATTAGATGAATTCTGATAGATAAATAAGTCGTAGAGATGTTATTAACCTTTGAGGGTTTTGGTCATACTATACGTTTACGCGTAGGGTTTTTGTCGTACTAGTACGCATAAATTCTAGCGGCCTCAAATCTCACAGGAAAAGGCTGATAAGCCTAGATGTGAGAGAATGGGTCTGTGTGGTGGGTGTGCGCAGTAGGAAAAAAATCTGGGACCCAGTGGTGCATTGTGGGGAATGCCATCATAGTACACAATTTCCACCGTGCCCTGTGGAAGAAGTTCCTCACTCCTCGGCGAATTGGGACACTTTTGTTCCCAGTGACAGTTTTTAATCAGATGGAAGTGACAGTGAAGATGGTTTCAAAGGGTTTTGGGGAGGTTTGACCGAAACAATGACCATAATATGGGGTAAAGGAGGAAAACCCGACAACCCACACCTTCCCCCTCTGTGCGGGCCATCTTTTTCACGTCAGTTGTCCAAAACAAAGAGGAAACTCCTATTTTCCAAAAACCCAGACTCAATGTAGCATTGGTGATGAAGTGAAAGGATTATGAACTACAAGCTCTTCAAACTTGTTCCCAAAAATGGAGGAGGAGGAGGGGGCAAGGAGGAGGGGGCAGAGGGAGGAGGCAAGAGGAGGAGGGGCAAGAGGAGGAGGGGGGCAAGGGAGGAGGGGGCAGAGGGAGGAGGAGGAGGAAGAAGAAGAGGAGGAGAGGAGGGGAAGAAGGGAGGAGGAGGAGGAGGAGAAGAAGAAGAGGGGGAGGGGGGAAGAAAAATAGTAATGATAACAATATACAAATAATAATAATACATAAAATAATAATAGGTAATAAAAAAAAATAATATGTAATAATAAATTTTACCCATGACAGTAACAAGATAAGGGGAATAACTCTGATAAGTGGACGTTTGATGAGGGTAAATGAGGGTAAGCGATGCCAAAAGATGAGATAAACATCTCCCTCCCTTTGTTTTTGCTGGTATACTAACATTTCTGTCTGTCTATTTGCCTGTCTGTCAAGCTCCCTGTCCGTCTAGCTCTCTGTCTCAGAGAGCCACAAGACTGTGTCATCACTTTTACTCACATCTTCAAGCAGAGTATAGCACTTTGTCTGGATTTCTTGGGTTATCCTAGGTAATTTATACTATGTATACTTGTATTTATGTGTACCTGTGAGACAGAGATAGACAGACAGATAGAAAGAGAGAGACAGATTGAAAAAGATAGAATGAGGGAGAAAGATAAAACACCATTGTGTATGACACCATGTTTCAGAGTTCCACAAGCTGCAGAACTAATAGGAATATGTTCAGTGACTGTATATTGGTATATATATTATAGAACAATAATAATAAACAATGTTTTGTATTGTTTATTTTTGTAAGCAAGTTTTGTAAACAATATATTGATAATTATGTTTGTGTGCTTATTGTGTTGTATACAACGAGTGTATATATGTACATTGCACCTTACTTTGGTCTCATAGGCCACATAAGTTATGTGAAAAAATAAAATAGTGAAAAAAACAACAAACCTTCAAATACAAGTAAACTAAAGTTTACCGGGTGAGCGGCAGTCGCCGCTGTTGCCATACGCGGCTCATTTTCTGCAAACTTCATGCATCCATATCTCCGTAAGTATTGATGGTAAATTTTTTTTGTTTATCCTATAATGTTTAGAAAAAAAACTATTTTTTCATAAGAAAAAATAATTTTTTTTTTTTTGAAATTTGGCCGACCCTGAGAACGAGTTTCAGAGAGGGCCTGTCGACCCTCAAAGGGTTAACTTCATATTGAAGCATAATAAACTCTTCTCCCTCTGCCTGCTACTTGTCTTCCATACACCAACAAGAGTATATAAAGGCTAAATGTGATGTTAAATGTTCATTTATCGATTTTATTAGTGCTTTATATTTATTGGTCATTGTTTTCTGTATGTATATCTATATTTAATCTTTAAAAAAACTATTTTTTGTTAATACTTTTGGCTGTCTGAAGCAGATTAATTGGATTTCCATTACAGTGGACCCCCGCTTAACGATCACCTCCAAATGCGACCAATTATGTAAGTGTATTTATGTAAGTGCGTTTGTACGTGTATGTTTGGGGGTCTGAAATGGACTAATCTACTTCACAATATTCCTTATGGGAAAAAATTCGGTCAGTACTGGCACCTGAACATACTACTGGAATGAAAAAAGTTCGTTAACCGGGGGTCCACTGTATTTCTTATTGGGAAAATTAATTCGACTAATGGCAAAATTGGTTAAAGGCAAGCTCTCTGGAATGGATTAATGCCGTTACCCGAGGGTCCACTGTATATATTTTTTATGCTCTGATAATTACAATTTATAATAGTTCTTGTATGTGGTACACTCCAAGTTTTATTTCAGCCCAGATAGTTTTCTTCTGGTTAGAGCATAACAACATTTGTCAGAGAGGTGTGGTATAAATAATAATCCTCAGGAATTCTTGTTTTAATGAAGTACGTATATATATTTAATACCTCACAAGGCAAATATTAATAATGATGTACAAATTATTGTATATTGGATTAGAACTCTTAGGTTCATTTTATATTGTCAGAATAGTATACAGTGGACCCCCGCATAGCGACTTTAATCCGTGCAAGAGGGCTCATTGTTATGCGAAATGATCGGTATGCGAATGAATTTTCCCCATAAGAAATAATGGAAATCAAATTAATCTGTGCAAGACACCCAAAAGTATAAAAAAAAATTTTTTTACCACATGAAATATACATTTTCCTACACACAAAGAGAAGGATACATGCACAATAGTAGAGTAGTACATGCACAATATATATTGTGCATGTACTACTCTACTAAATGAAGAATAAATGACACTTACCTTTATTGAAGATGCAGCAATGACTGATGAGACACTGTGTCCTGGGAGTGCCTTTTCCTCCTGAGTACTGTAGGTCCTGTTTGGCATTTTCTTCCAGAACAGGCCTTATCACACTGTGTATGCCACTACGATTCTTAAATCTCTCAAACCAACCTTTGCTGGCTTTAAATTCACCAATATGAGCACTAGTTCCAGGCATTTTTCCCTGTTCACCTGGGTGTTAGTCGACTGGTGTGGGTTGCATCCTGGGAGACAAGATTAAGGACCCCAATGGAAATAAGTTAGACAGTCTTCGATGACACTGACTTTTTTGGGTTATCCTGGGTGGCAAATCCTCTGGGGTTAATTGTTTCTTGGTATTCTCAATAAGCCACACCAACAACAGTGCTACAGCAGCAGCAGCAGCAGCAGCAGCTGACAGTGCTATCAGCAGCAGCAGCAGCTGACAGTGCTACAGCAGCAGCAGATGATGCTACAGCAGCAGCAGACGATGCTACAGCAGCAGCACCAGCTGATGGTGGTACAGCACGCAGCAGCAGCTGACAGTGCTACAGCAGCAGCAGACGATGCTACACAGCAGCAGACGATGCTACAGACAGCACAGCTGACAGTGGTACAGCAGCAGCAGCAGCTGACAGTGCTACAGCAGCAGCAGATGATGCTACAGCAGCAGCAGACGATGCTACAGCAGCAGCACCAGCTGATGGTGGTACAGCAGCAGCAGCAGCTGACAGTGCTACAGCAGCAGCAGACGATGCTACAGCAGCAGCAGACGATGCTACAGCAGCAGCAGCAGCTGACAGTGGTACAGCAGCAGCAGCAGCTGACAGTGCTACAGCAGCAGCAGACGATGCTACAGCAGCAGCAGACGATGCTACAGCAGCAGCAGCAGCTGACAGTGGTACAGCAGCAGCTGACAGTGCTACAGCAGCAGCAGACGATGCTACAGCAGCAGCAGACGATGCTACAGCAGCAGCAGCAGCTGACGGTGGTACAGCAGCAGCAGCAGCAGACAGTGCTACAGCAGCAGCAGCAGCTGACAGTGCTACAGCAGCAGCAGACGATGCTACAGCAGCAGCAGACGGTACTACAGCAGCAGCTGACGGTGGTACAGCAGCAGCAGCAGCTGACAGTGCAGCAGCTGACGGTGGTACAGCAGCAGCAGCAGCTGACAGTGCAGCAGCAGCAGCAGCAGCTGACGGTGGTACAGCAGCAGCAGCAGCTGTACCACCAATAGTAGCGATGGTTGATTGGGGTTTATTATACAACCGGCCAGCTCGGAGACACGCACTCCACTTTCATACTTATCAATGATCTTTTTCTTCATCTCTATAGTAATTCTCACCCTTATTGCTGTAGGGTTGGCACTAGAAGCTTTCTTGGGGCCCATGGTCACTTATTTTGCAGATAAAATCACCAAAAACACTGTAATAATACGAAATGTTCTGATTGTATGCTTGGATGTTACCGCGGAGGCTGGCTGGTAAACAATGCCACCGGCGGCACATGTGAGGCTGGCTAAGGGCGCACATTGGACGCGTCTCAGACGAAGAGCGGTGAGCGGGTTTTTGAGCGGTATGCGAGGCAAAATTTTTACGATAAAAGCGATGCGGTATGCGGATTGAACATTTTGTGATGCCGACGGTATGCGGGGGTCCACTGTATATATATAAGCCTTGTCACACTATGGTATAAGAGGGCACTCCCTCAACTACCTCAAGTCATACCTCAGCAACAGAAGCCAATATGTGTACGCAAATGGGGCAAACTCTTCTGCACAACCAATTACAGTTGGTGTCCCACAGGGAAGTGTCCTTGGCCCTCTTCTCTTTCTCCTATACATAAATGACCTACCAAATGCTTCGCAATTACTCAAACCCACACTATTTGCAGATGACACTACATACGTCTTCTCCCACCTGAGCCCAGTCACGGTAGCCAATACTGTAAATACCGAATTACAGAAAATATCTACCTGGATGAGGACTAACAAACTTACACTAAATATTGACAAAACCTACTTCATTCAGTTTGGTAACAGAGCTACAGATGTCCCTCTTAACATAATGATAAACGGATCACCTATCACAAAGCTAACAGAGGGAAAATTCTTAGGAATCCACCTTGATAATAGACTCAAATTTCATACACATATACAACAAATTTCTAAAAAAATTTCCAAGACTGCAGGCATACTATCGAAGATACGGTACTATGCTCCACAGTCAGCCCTCCTGGCCCTATATCACTCTCTTATTTACCCCTATCTCACCTATGGAATTTGTGCATGGGGCTCAACAACGTTAACCATCTCAGACCACTAATTACCCAACAAAAGGCTGCAGTTAGAATGATAACAAATTCTCACTACAGGCAGCACACTCCACCAATATTCAATACACTAAACCTACTCACCATACAAAACATCCATACTTATTACTGCACCTATTACATACATAGAACACTTAACTCTGATATTAACCCTCCCCTCAAACATCTCCTTGCCAACCTCAACAGAACACATGAGCATAACACAAGGCACAGATCACTCTTTGATGTTCCTCGTGTCCATCTCACACTATGCAAAAACTCAATGCACATAAAAGGCCCTAAAATCTGGAATTCATTACCTGTAAATATAAAAGAAACACTACCTGTTTATAAATTCAAGTCTCTTCTCAAAGATCACTTACTCACCAAAACCAAATAAATACTGAATAACTGAACCTTATAAATTGTATATCTTAAATGTTTCTCACAATTATATCACATAAATGTTAAACCTAAAACCCAATCTAACTTTACTATTTTTTAAATACACTACCTAACAGAATTCTCCATACGACTGAATGTACAACAATGCATGCAACCATATGACCTGTCTTTGTAATACTCACTTGTGCTTTATAGTAATCTGTTTACATTAATGTTTTATCACTGATTTCATCATTGCTTAGTTAATCTTAAGTTAATTTTAAGCCAGCCCATAATGCTATGCATAGTATAAGTGGCTTTGGCATGCTGCTCTTATCTGTATTTTTTTTGTACCTCTGTATGTGTGCTCAAATTGTAAATAAATAAATAAATAAATAAATAAAAAAACACATGGTTAGGATGAGACCATGGACATAACATATATACAGAAATTACGTTATACTACAGGTCCTCCATCACAAATCCGGCATCATTGGAACCTGTAGTGTGCCGGATTACTGAGTTTGCCGAATTACAGAGTGGTTAGGTTAGAATACACTTAATAAAATTAACCAACTTGACTTACACAGTTCATTGAACATCGGCAAAAATCGAACATTTCCGCTACTTTGAGCTCAATTTCAAGGTACTTTTCGTTATGAAAGCAATCAAAATCATGTCTATTTCTGTAATATATCTTCCATTCTATCAAATGAGTTAAAAAAATGAGAATACAACCATAAAAACCATACGAAAATATACTGCAAAGAGGCGGCTATTGGCTGAGAAGTGAACTCCCTTATTTATCGTCCGTCTTTTTTATTTTTGTTGTACGTTAAGAAGCATCTTTCCATCATACATTGCCCAAGTTTCAATGAAATAGCCCAATAAACAACCGAGAGAAAAAAAATATTTACCTAAAATCATATATGGCAAGCCCAAGCCAGGTACTGGAAATAAGTCACTTTATCTGACTTTTCTGAGTTATCCTAGGTTCTCTATACTTACACTGCTATGTATGATAATCTATGTAACTGTATTTGTGTATACCTGAATAAACTTATTTACTTCTAGTCTGTCAACTGAGTACAAGAAACCGCCCATTCACTTATTTCAACTACCCAATAAAGTGGTCAGAAATTGGCAATTTGGCCGATTTCACACAAATTTCAACAGATGCCAATTTCAAAATAGGGTCCAGAATAAACAATTCAGACATTCCTGGCACTAAAATAACATTTTCTCTGTTCATTAGTCATGGCTACAGGCCTCTTTTATATTACTCTTGCATACCATTTGGAATTTATATTCACAAAAAAAAAAATAGAAGATTTACTGTTATGCAGACTACTGCATTATTGTAATAATTGTATAAATAATGTCAATCCATTCTTGACTCCGTTCTGGAATTTAGACTGGCAGGCGGACAGGTATTAGACGGTGATGTCATTTGTTTACTCTTGAGCTTTGCTAAAGAATAGAACATTTTCGCTACTCTGAGCACAATTTCAAGGTACTTTTTGTCATGAAAGCAATCAAAATCATATCTATTTCTGTAATATATCTTTCATTCTATCAAATGAGACCGAGAAAATGAGAATATAACCATAACAACCATACAAAAATATACCGCTAAGCGGGAATTCCTAAGCCCAATCAACAAAATGCATTTCGCCCAATATCTCTTACTAGCTGCTTGTGTAAAACATTTGAGAGAATGATTCTTAATCGTCTCATGTACAGAATCAAACAATTTTTGTCTCCCCGGTTACATGGTTTCATGCATGGAAGGAGCGTGCATCATTGCATAGCCACCTTTCTCACCCTGCACACTGACAGCTCCTACACTACCTTCCTTGACCTTAAATCCGCTTTCGATGTAGCCAACCGACATGTAATTAGTGAACTTGCCAGAATGGATGTTGGAGGATGGCTTCTCCGCTGGATTAAAGGCTACCTGTCCAACAGAAAAATCGTCTGTGTGTTCCAGGACATAAAAAGTGTAACTAAAGACTTTGAATTAGAAACCCCACAGGGAGGTGTGCTCAGTCCACACTGTTCAATTTTCTAATTAATGCATTACTTAATGCTATGCCTATTCAGCCCCATAATTATGTGATTAGTTTTGCTGAGATAATAATGATTCACACCACCGGATTCTCCAATACCCAAAACATTTTTAATCATGTACTAGCCCTGTTTTCAGGACCGGGGGTTGATAATCTCTACTGATAAAACAAAGATACTCAATAGGCTCCCCCTCGACAGAGAGGCACGTTCGTCAGATCCAATTGCATGATGGGTCTCTTCTAAATATGTAAGCAGATACAGGTATCTAGGCTTTGAGGTTCTACTACTTGGACCTGTTGTAACAAGACTTTGTCGCCAATACAAAAACGACTAAGAGCACTTAGAGTTGTGGCAGGCTTCACCCCAGGTATGGTGCTAATGTTAAAATTGTGAAAATGATGTATCTGCTTATATTAGTTTATTGGTTGATTATGCGCGCCACTACTTGCTCTTGTGTCTGACTGGAAGCTTGGAGGGCTGGAAAAACTGCAGAACGAAGCAATGAGGATCATCCTAGGATGCCCTCGTACGGGCCCAAAAAATTTTTAAATATGCAAAAAGAACTTGATATTCCAAGCTCAGAGATCGTGTTACAGAAAGAAATATCCTAATTGGGTTAATATGCTCAGGCAAGCTCATTCAAACCCTGCACAGAAGCCCTCCAAACTTTCCTCAGCACTGGTGAACACTCCTCCAGATGGACCGAAAAGACTTAAAACCGACCCTCCGCATGAATCAGATACATGATCTATGTCAAGTAAGGCAACAGCGGCACTTCTCCGCTCCATGGAATATTACCCCATTCCAAACTACATTCCTCCTTTTCCCCCCCAATACTTTTTAAAATCACAACCAAAACTTCGCCTTGAAGCCAAACATGAGGCCTTAAGCTGTATTGATAACTTAGTCACACAGCACACTCGCAAATTATTTTACGTTGATGGTTCTGTTCACCAATCCACCGGGTTTGCAGCTGGTGTGCTGCTGTTGTCGTACTGAGTGATGGCTCTCTTAAAGAAATTGGAGCACGCATCAATAATTGGGCCTCTAACCTTCAGACAGAACTGTTTGCCATACTCCTTGCATGAAATGCATCTTGTATCAAAGATTGGGACATTTTTAATTGTAACTGATTCTCTGTCATCCATAAACGCTCTCAAATCATTAAGCATAAATTGCGGCATGCTTGTGTCAGAAGCCAGACACAGGGATGGTAGGATTGTGGACAGTGGAGTCAGAGGGGCACATGCTGTGGATTCCATCTCACATTGGTCTTCAGATGCATGATAGAACTGATAAATTGGCTAAGCTGTATGCTTTCAAAGAGGGAGTAGATAATACAATCTTGGCTTGTCAGGTAGTAGTTTGAGAACAATAATACGAAAAGAACTTCAGCTGAATTTTATGGACTTAAGGCTCAGGGAGATTGACACCAGTGAGTCATCTATCATCATTCATCATGCAGGAGGAGCCACATGTCTATGGTGCATCCAACAAAATAAGCAGACTCTTTGGGTTGTCACTACCGCCCAGCTCCGGCTGGTTACAAATCTTTGGCAGGTTAAATCACCACCACCAGATGTAGATCAAATGAAATGTAAACTTTGCCAGATGGATTATTGTCACACCCTGCGTCATTATGTACTGAAGTGCGAAAAATTAATGAATTTAGAAACAACTCACTCAGAAGTGTTCAAGAAATGGCTAAGTATTTTATCCACAGTGGTATATTACAGACCATCTGGAGAAATAAACCCCGGCTTTGCTAGCTGTAATAAAACATTACCACATATGTGCATGTGGGGTGTGTGTGTGTGTTGTGTGTTGTGTATGAGTGTGAGGTGTGTGTGTGTGTGTGTGTGTGTGTGTGTTTGTGTGTGTGTGTGTGTGTTGTGTGTGTGAGTATGAATGTGTGTGTGTGTATGAGTGTGTGTGTGTGTGTATGATGTGTGTGCATGTGTGTGTATGAGTTTCTGTATTTTGTTTTTGTGTGTGTGTGTGGTGTGTGTGTGTGTGTGTTGTGTGTTTTTTTATGTGTGTGTGTGTATGAATTTGTATGTGTGTGTGTGTTTTGTGTGTGAGAGAGAGAGACTCAGCAAACAGCATTTGCACCAATAACTCACTACAGTTGTGACCGGGTGTGGAAGTGTGAATTCCTCATTTACTCTAAAATTTGTTCATGATTGCAGCCATGTATAATCTAAGTAATCATTCTTACGTATTCATTACCTTTGTAACTTGTGAGTTCATTACCTTTGTAACTTGTGAGTTCATTTTCCTTTGTAACTTGTGAGTTCATTACCTTGTACCTAGTTCAGCCATCAAAACTTTGGAACCCGGTCCCTGGACCCATTGTGTACCTCTGTAATCTGTAAATACCTTTGTAACTTGTCATGATTGTGACTAGACCTACCTGGAGTTCATTACCTTTGTAAATTGTGAGTTCATTACCTTTGTAAATTGTGAATTCATTACCTCTGTAACTTGCTCAGCTATCAAAACTTTGAGGCCCAGTCCCTGGACCCATTATGTACCTCTGTAATCTTTTGACTAGGATGGGTATGGGGTGCATAATAAACATATTAAACTAACTAAGCGGCCACTAATGGCTGAGAAGTGAACTCCACTATTTATGGTCTGATTTCTTTCATTTTTGGTGTACGTGAAGAAGTATCTTTCCATCATACATTGCCCAAGTTTCAATAAGATAACCCAACAAACAACTGAGAAAATAATAATAATAATATCTTTATTTACTACACGTACATGTACAAGGTATACAGGCCTAGCTGACATCAGTGACATATTACTGTATAGAAAGGCATTTGTTATGCGGTTTTCAAGAAATTAGGTAGTGCCCCCGGATAAACACCCACACTACGCCAACACCCAGGGACCCATTTAACATAGACAACAGGGGTAAAAAAACATGCCCAATGTTTCTACCCCCGGCTGGAATCGAATTTTACCCAAAAAACACTATGGCTAACCAAGCCCGGTACTAAAAATAAGCCACATTTACTTTTTTTTGGGGGTTTTCCTAGGTTTCTACACATATGCTG
>NC_069470.1:15779255-15801732 GCF_026875155.1 Cherax quadricarinatus | reverse complement strand
TGTTTCTTCTTGGCTGGTTCTTGATTGTTTAGTATTGTCTTGGCTGGTTCTTGCTGGCTGGCTCTTGTCTGAATGGTTCTAGTCTGGTTGGTCCTTGTCTGGCTGGTTCTTGTCTGGCTGGTTTTTGTCTGGCTGGTTCTTGTCTGGATGGATGTTGTCTGGCTGGTTCTTGTCTGGCTGGTTCTGTCTGGCTTGTTCTTGTCTGGCTGGTTCTTGTCTGGCCGGTTCTTGTCTGGCTGGTTCTTGTCTGGTTGGCTCTTGTCTAGATGGTTCTAGTCTGGTTGGTCCTTGTCTGGCTGGTTCTTGTCTGGCTGGTTCTTGTCTGGCTGGTTCTTGTCTGGCTGGTTCTTGTCTGGCTGGCTGTTGTCTGGATGGTTCTAGTCTGGTTGGTCCTTGTCTGGCTGGTTCTTGTCTGGCTGGTTCTTGTCTGGCTGGTTCTTGTCTGGCTGGTTCTTGTCTGGCTGGCTGTTGTCTGGATGGTTCTAGTCTGGTTGGTCCTTGTCTGGCTGGTTCTTGTCTGGCTGGTTCTTGTCTGGCTGGTTCTTGTCTGGCTGGTTCTTGTCTGGCTGGCTGTTGTCTGGATGGTTCTAGTCTGGTTGGTCCTTGTCCGGCTGGTTCTTGTCTGGCTGGTTCTTGTCTAGCCGGTTCTTGTCTGGCTTGTTCTTGTCTGGCTGGTTCTTGTCTAGCCGGTTCTTGTCTGGCTGGTTCTTGTCTGGCTGGTTCTTATCTGGCTGGTTCTTGTCTGGCTGGTTCTTGTCTGGCTGGCATTTGTCTGGATGGTTCTAGTCTGGTTGGTCCTTGTCTGGCTGGTTCTTGTCTGGATGGTTCTTGTCTGGCTGGCTGTTGTCTGGATGGTTCTAGTCTGGTTGGTCCTTGTCTGGCTGGTTCTTGTCTGGATGGTTCTTGTCTGGCTGGTTCTTGTCTGGATGGTTCTTGTCTGGCTGGTTCTTGTCTGGATGGGTATGATCTTTATGGTTCTTGTCTGGATGGTTCTTGTCTGGATGGTTCTTGTCTGGATGGTTCTTGTCTGGATGGTTCTTATCTTTATGGTTCTTGTCTGGATGGTTCTTGTCTGGATGGTTCTTATCTTTATGGTTCTTGTCTGGATGGTTGTTGTCTTGGATGGTTCTTGTCTGGATGGGTATGATCTTTATGGTTGTTGTCTGGATGGTTCTTGTCTGGATGGTTCTTATCTATGGTTCTTGTCTGGATGGTTCTTGTCTGGATGGTTCTTATCTTTATGGTTCTTGTCTGGCTGGTTCTTGTCTGGATGGTTCTTATCTTTATGGTTCTTGTCTGGATGGTTCTTATCTTTATGGTTCTTGTCTGGATGGTTCTTATCTTTATGGTTCTTGTCTGGATGGTTCTTATCTTTATGGTTCTTGTCTGGCTGGTTCTTGTCTGGATGGTTCTTATCTTTATGGTTCTTGTCTGGATGGTTCTTATCTTTATGGTTCTTGTCTGGATGGTTCTTATCTTTATGGTTCTTGTCTGGCTGGTTCTTGTCTGGATGGTTCTTATCTTTATGGTTCTTGTCTGGCTGGTTCTTGTCTGGATGGTTCTTATCTTTATGGTTCTTGTCTGGATGGTTCTTATCTTTATGGTTCTTGTCTGGATGGTTCTTATCTTTATGGTTCTTGTCTGGATGGTTCTTTTCTGGCTGGTTCTTGTCTGGATGGTTCTTATCTTTATGGTTCTTGTCTGGACGGTTCTTATCTTTATGGTTCTTGTCTGGATGGTTCTTGTCTGGATGGTTCTTATCTTTATGGTTCTTGTCTGGCTGGTTCTTGTCTGGATGGTTCTTATCTTTATGGTTCTTGTCTGGATGGTTCTTATCTTTATGGTTCTTGTCTGGATGGTTCTTATCTTTATGGTTCTTGTCTGGATGGTTCTTGTCTGGATGGTTTCTATCTTTATGGTTCTTGTCTGGATGGTTCTTATCTTTATGGTTCTTGTCTGGCTGGTTCTTGTCTGGATGGTTCTTATCTTTATGGTTCTTGTCTGGATGGTTCTTGTCTGGATGGTTCTTATCTTTATGGTTCTTGTCTGGATGGTTCTTATCTTTATGGTTCTTGTCTGGATGTTCTTATCTTTATGGTTCTTGTCTGGATGGTTCTTATATTTATGGTTCTTGTCTGGCTGGTTCTTGTCTGGATGGTTCTTATCTTTATGGTTCTTGTCTGGATGGTTCTTATATTTATGGTTCTTGTCTGGCTGGTTCTTGTCTGGATGGTTCTTATCTTTATGGTTCTTGTCTGGCTGGTTCTTGTCTGGATGGTTCTTATCTTTATGGTTCTTGTCCGGCTGGTTCTTGTCTGGATGGTTCTTATCTTTATGGTTCTTGTCTGGATGGTTCTTATCTTTATGGTTCTTGTCTGGCTGGTTCTTGTTTGGATGGTTCTTATCTTTATGGTTCTTGTCTGGCTGGTTCTTGTCTGGATGGTTCTTATCTTTATGGTTCTTGTCTGGATGGTTCTTATCTCTATGGTTCTTGTCTGGATGGTTCATGTCTGGATGGTTCTTATCTTTATGGTTCTTGGAAGAAGTTCTTGTTATTATCGTGGTATAGGAAGATGATGTGGTTGTGGGAGAGATAGTTGATGTTGTTATAAGCGTAGTTGATGTGGCGGTGGCAGAGGTAGTTGATGTTGTGGTTGAAGAGGTACTTGATATTATGCTGGTAGAGGCAGTTGATGTTGTAGTGGCAGAAGTAGTTGATGTGATGGTGGCGGAGGTAGTTGATAATGAGGTGGTAGTGGGAGTTGATGATGTAGTTAAAGAGGTACCTGATGTTATTGTCGAAGAGGTGCTTGATATTGTGGTGGCAGAGGTAGATGATGTTGTAGTAGAGGAAGATGATGTGGTGGTGGTAGATGTGGTTGGTATTAAGGTGGTAGAGATAGTCGACGTTTTAAAAGATGTAATTGATGTGGTGGGGGTAGAGGTAGTTGATATTGTGGTGTAAGAGGTACTTGATATTATGCTGGTAGAGGTAGTTGATGTTGTGGTGGCAGAAATAGTTGAAGTGGTAGTGGCAGAGGTAGTTGGTAATGAGGTGGTGGAGGGAGATGATGTAGTGGAAGAGGTACTTGTTGTTATCGTCGAAGAGGTACTTGATATTGTGGTAGTAGAGGTAGATGATATTGTAGTAGAGGAAGATGATGTGGTGGTGGGAGATGTAGTTGATATGGGGGTGGTAGAGACAGTCGATGTTTTAATAGATGTAGTTGGTGTTGATGTGGTTGGGATAGAGGAAGTTGATATTGTGGTGGAAAAGGTACTTGATGTTATGATGGTAGAGGGAGTTGATGTTGAAGTTGAAGAGGTAGTCGATGTTTTAATGGAAGAGGTAGTTGATATTGTGGTAATAAAGGTAGTTGATGTGGTGGTAGAGGTACTTGATGTTGTAGCAGAAGACGAAATTGAAGTAGAGGTGGTAGACAGAGTTGATGCAGTTGTGGTAAAAGTAGTTGATATTGTGGTGGTAGAAGAAATTGATGGTGTGGTGAGAGACGTAGTTGATAATGTGGTGGCTGATGAGATAGTGGCAATAGATGTGCTGATAGGAGGGGAAGTTGATGTAGTGGTGGGTGACATGGTTGAAATTAGTGTTGATGTCGTCGACATAGTTGATGTTCTGGTGGTAGACATAGTCGATTTAATAGTTGAAGGGATAGTAGATATTGTGGTTGTCGCGGTAGTTGATTTGGGGCGAGATGTAGTTGATACGAAGGAAGAGGTAGTTGATGTGGTAGTAGAAGAAGTTGATGTTGTAGTTGAAGAGGTAATTGATGTTCCACTCGAGAAGGTAGTTGATGATGCAGTAGATATAGTGGATATGGTGATAGAGGTACTTGACGATGTAATGGAAGACGTAGTTGATGAAGTGGTGGGAAAGGTAGTTGATGAAGTTGTTGTAGAGATTGTTGATGTTATGGTAGTAGACAAAACTGATGTAGTTCTAAAGGAAGTTGATGTGATGGTTGATTGATAATGTGGTGGAAAAGAGTAGTTTGAAGTGAGGAAGACTTAGATGATTTAGGTGAGAGATGTAGTTGTAATGGTGGACTAGTGATAGTGATTTTGTGGTGGTCAAGTGGATGATGTTATGGTGGATAAGTGGTTGCTGTGTTATGGTGGAGAAGCCGTAGATGTTGAGGTTGTAAAGGTCAATTGATGTTTTGTGGCAGGAGAGGTACTTGATGTGATAATGAGAGGGAGGTAGTTGATTCTGTGGCGACTAGTTGTAGTTGTATGATGAGGGAGATGCTTCTGATGTTACACTCGTTGAGGTACTAGATGTTACAATGGTTGAGGAACTTGTTATTGCGGTGGTTAGTAGAGGTATATGATGTTGATGTGGGAAAAGGTTAATTGATGTTACAGTCGACGAGGATCTTGAAATTGTCGTGGAAGAGGAGATATGATATTGTGTTGATTGGTAGTTGATGTTGTGGTTGAAAAACAGTTGATGGTGTGGTGGTAGATGAAGTTGGATGCTTTGGTGGAGATGTAGTTGTTTAGTGTTGGAGGATGCTGTTTGATAGTTTATAGTGGCAGTAGATGTGCTGATAGGAGAAGTTGATGTGTTGTGGTAGAGGTAGTTTTTGTTGTGGTTGATGTATTTGATGTTATAGTGGGAAGGACGTAGTTGGAGTTGTGGTGGTTAGTGGGGATGTTGATGGAGTGGTGGTAGAGGTAGTTGATAATGTGGTTGGAAAGAGTTGATTTGATAGTAGAAGTAGTTGACGTTGTGGAAGAAGTTGATGCGGTGGTGGTAGAGAGAGTTGATAATGTGGTGGAAGAAGTTGATTTGATAGAAGTAGTTGACGTTGTGGAAGAAGTTGTTGCGGGTTGGTGGGTGGTAGAGAGAGTTGATAATGTGGTGGAAGAAGTTTGATTTGATAGACTAGTTGTCGTTGTGGATAGAGTTGATGCGGTGGTGGTAGAGGATAAGAGAGTTGATAATGTGGTTGGAAGAAGTGATTTGATAGAAGGCGTTGACGTTGTGGAAGAAGTTGATGCGGTGGTGTAGAGAGAGTTGATAATCGTGGTGGAAGATCAGATTTGATTTGATTGGAAGTAGTTGACGTTGTGGAGAAGTTGATTGCGTGGTGGTAGAGAGTGTTGTTAATTGTGGTGGAAGAAATTGATTTGATAGAAGTGTTGAGGGGTTGTGGAAGAGTTGATGCGGTGGTGGTAGAGAGAGTTGATCTATGTGGTGGAAGAAGTTTGATTTGATAGAAGTAGTTGACGTTGTGGAAGAAGTTGATGCGGTGGTGGTAGAGAGAGTTGATAATGTGGTGGAAGAAGTTGATTTGATAGAAGTAGTTGACGTTGTGGAAAGATGTTGTTGCGGTGGTGGTAGAGAGGTTGATAATGGTGGTGGAAGAAGTTGATTGATAGAAGTAGTTGAGGTTGTGGAGAAGTGATGCGGGGTGGTGAGAGAGTTGATAATGTGGTGGAAGAAGTTGATTTGATTAGAAGTAGATTGACGTTGTGGAGAGATTGATGCGGTGGTGTTAGAGAGAGTTGATATTGTGGTGAAAAAGTTTTTGTAGATGTTACTGTGGCAGTAGATGTGCTGAAAGTAGAGGAAGGTGTTTTGGTGGGGTTTTAGAGGCAGTAGTTGACGTAGAATTTTTGTGGTGGTTCCAGTAGTTGATGTGATTTTGTCGTGGACAAAGGAAGATGTTGTAGATTTCTGGGTGTTTGGGTAGTTGATGTAGATGTTGTGGTGGGTCGTGGTAAATGTTGTAGATTTTTTGGTGGCTCTTGGTTGATGTTTAGTTTTTTTGGTGGACGGGTTGTGGTAGTTTGTTGTAGATTTTGTGGTGGTCGAGGTAGAGGAATACTTTTGAGTGGTCGGGGGTTTGACTGATGTTGTTTTCTTTGGTGCAGGGGTAGATGTTGATTCTTGGTGGGTGGGGTAGTTGATGTTGAATTTTGTGCATGGGTTAGTTAGATGATGTGGATTTTTTGGTGGTCGGGGGAAGACGATGTAGATTTTTTGGTGGTCCGGGTAGATGATGTGATTTTTTGGTGATCGGGGTTTTTGATGTAGATTTTTTGGTGGTAGGGGATAATTGATGTAGTTTTCTGGTATTCGAAAAGTAGATGATGTAGATGTTTCTTGGTTGGAGCAGATGGATGTAGATTTTTTTGGTGGTCCTGGTAAGTATGTATAATTTTGTGGTGATCGACCTAGATGGTGTAGATTTCTTGGTGGTCGGGGTTGAAATGATGTAGTTATTTCTTGATTGGTCGAGGAAGATGATGTAGATTTTTTGGTGGTCGGGGGGTAGATGTAGATTTTTTGGTGGTCGGGGTAGACGTTAGGTTTTGGGTGGGACAGGTTAGTTGATGTATTTAGATTTTGTGTGGTGGGTAGGGGACGATGATGTAGATTTTCTGGTGGTCTGTGTAAAACTGATTAGATTTTTTAGTGGTTGACGGTTGTGGATGGGAGGTTTGCCCGAAGAAGTTGATATTGTGGTGGCCGAGTTAGTTGGAGTTGTGTTAGACGTGGTTGATTTTGTTGTTGTAGGGGTACTTTATTCGTGGTGGTCGAGGTACTGATGTTATGGTTTGAAGAAGTGGTAAGTCGAGTTTGTAGATTGTAATTGTTGTTGGTGTGAGAAGTACATTGATGTTGCAGTGGACAAGACGTAGCAGATATAGTGGTGGGTAGAGGAAGTTGATGATGTGGTATAGAGGCTGATGTGGCGGTGGGTGAGGTGAGTGCGTGCTGATGTGGAGGTTGCAGAGAGAGTCGATGTTGTAATAGATGTAGTTGGATGTGGTGGTAGTGGTTAGAGGTAGTTGATGTGGGTGGTGGTGGAAAGAGTTGATGCAGTCAGAGGTAGACATTGTTGATTTTGTGGTGGTTCGAAGTGGTTGATGTATAGTTGAAGAAGTGGTTTTAAAACGAGATAGAAGAGGTAATTGATGTTAGTGGCTGATGTATTAGATGTGGTAATGCAAATGTAGATGATATTGTTGTGGTAGAAGTAGTTCTTGTAGAGGATATGTTACTTGATGTTATTGTGGATGATGTTTCTTGTTGTTATCGTGGTAGGGAAGATGTTGTGGTTGTGGGAGGGGATAGTTGATGTTGTTATAGCGTAGTGATGTGGCAGTGGCAAGAGGAATTGTTGTTGTGGGTTGAAGAGGTACTTGATGTTGTGTTGAAGAGGTACTTGATATTATGCTGGTAGAGGCCAGTTTGAGTTGTTGTGGCAGAAGTAGTTGATGTGATGGGTGGTGGGGAGGTAGGTGATAATGAGGTGGTAGTGGGAGTGTTGATGTTGGTAAAGAGGTACCTGATGTTATTGTCGAAAGAGGGTCGCTTGATATGGTGGTTGGCAGAGGTAGATGTGTTGTAGTAAGAGGATGTGATGTGGGTGGTGGGAGTTGTGGTTGGTATTAAGGAGGTAGAGATTTGACGTTTTAAAATGATGTTAAATTGACGTTGTGGGGGTTGAGGGTAGAAGGTAGTTGATGTTGTGGTGTAAGAGGTACTTGTATAGTGAGGGGCGTAGAGGTTGATTGATGTTTGTGTGGGCAGAAATAGATTGAGTGGTTGTGGCCTGAGGTAGTTGGTAATGAGGTGGTGGAGGGAGATGATGTAGTGGAAGAGGTATTGTTGTTATCGTCGAAGAGGTTACTGATTATTGTGGGTGTAGAGGGTAGATGATTTTGTAGTAGAGGAAGATGATGTGGTGGTGGGAGGATGTAGTTGATATGGGGGTGTAGGAGACAGTCGATGTTTTATTAGATGTAGTTGGTGTTGATGTGGTTGGGATTGAGGAGTTGATATTGTGGTAGGTAAAAGGTACTTGATGTTATGATGGTTAGTGGGGGAGTTGTTGTTGAAGTTGATGAGGTAGTTGATATTGTGGTAATAAAGGTAGTTGATGTGCTGGTAGTCGGTACTTGTGTTGTTGCAGATAGACGAATTGAAGTAGAAGGTCGGTAGTAAGAGTTGATGCAGTTGATGCGTATGTTTGTGGTTAGTAAAAGTAGTTGACTATTTGTGGTGGTTGAAGAAATTGTATGGTGTGGTGAGAGACGTAGTTGATAGTGTGGTGGTTGATGAGATAGAAAAAATGGCTTTAGATGTGCTGATAGGAGGGGAAGTTGATGTGTGGTGGGTGACATGGTGAAATTAGTGTTGATGTCGTTCGACATAGTTGGATGTTGGTGGTAGACTTAGTCGATTTTATAGTTGAAGGGGAGGATAGTTGATTTTGTGGTTGTGCAGTAGTTGATTTGGGGCGAGATGTAGTTGATACGAAGGAGAGGTAGTTGATGGTGGTAGTAGAGAAGTGATGTTGTTAGTTGATGAGATAATTTGATGTTCCACTCGAGAAGCTGTTTGATTGATGCAGTTAGATTATAGTGGATATGGTTGATTTGAGGCTTCGGGCGATGTAATGAAGGACGGTAGTTGAGTTGATGAAAAGTGGTGGGATAGGTAGTTGATGATGAAGTTGTTGTTAGAGTTTTGTTGATGTTATGGTCAGTAGGCGAAACTGATGAGTTCTAAAGGAAGTTGATGTGATGGTTGATTAATGTGGTGGATAAAAGATAGCTGAAGTTGAGGAAGACTTAGAGGATGTAGTGAGTGATGTAGTTGGTTATGGATGAAGTGATAGTGATTTGTGGTGGACCCAGGTGGATGATGTTATGGGGAAGACGGTAGCTGATGTTATGGTTGAAGAGGTTAGCTGTTGTTATGGTGAGTGGAAGAAGCCGAAGATGTTGAGGTTGTTGTAAAGGTAATTGTTGTTTGTGGCAGGAGAAGTGTATTGATGTGATAATGAGTTGAGGGTTGTGATAATGTGGCTCTAGTGGTAGTTGATGACGAGGGAAGGACGTTTTGATGTATACACTCGTTGAGGTACTAGATTGTTACAATCGGTTGAGGAACTTGTAATTGGCGGTGGGTAGAGGTATATGATGTTTCAGTGGAAAAGGTGCTCTTGATGTTAAAGTCGACGAGGATCTTGAAATTGTGGTGGATGGCGGAAACTGATATTGTGTGATATAGGTAGTTGATGTTGTGGTAAAAGCAGTTGATGTTGTAAGTGGTAGTGAAGATGATGTGTGGAGGTGATGTAGTTGATTGTGTGGAGGAAGCTGTTGTTGTTTTAGTGGCAGTAGATGTGCTGAAAAAAAAAATATTTTTAGGATGAAGTTGATGTTGTTGTGGTTTAGACGTAGTTTTTGTGGCCAGGGTGGTAGATGTATTTGATGTTATAGTGGAAGACGTAGTTGGAGTAGTAGTGGTGGTTGAGGGAGTTGATGGAGAGGTGGTGGATGAGGTAGTTGATAATGTGGTGGGAAGAAGTTGATTGATATGAAGTAGTTGACGTTGTGGAAGAATGTTGGTGGATGCGGGGGTGGTGGTAGAGAGAGTTGATAATGTGGTGGAAGGAAGTTGATTTGATTGAAGTAGTTGACGTTGTGGAAGAAGTTGATGCGGTGGTGTTGAGAGAGTTGATAATGTGGGAAGAAGTTGAATTGATAGAAGTAGTTGGCGTTGTGGAAGAAGAAGATGAGGCGGGTGGTGGTAGAGAGAGTTGTTAATGTGGTGGAGAAGTTGATTTGATAGGAAGTAGATGACGTTGTAGGATGAAAAGAAGTTGAGCGGTGGTGGTAGAGAGAGTTGTTATGGGGTGGAAGAAGTTGGATTGGATTGAAGTAGTTGACGTTGTGGAAGAAGTGTTGCGGTGGTGGTAGAGATAGTAAGAGAGAGTGTAATGTGGTTGGAAGAAGTTGTTTTGATAGATGTAGTTGACGTTGTGGAAGAAGTTGATGCGGCCCGTGGTGGTAGGAGAGTTGATAATGTGGTGGAAGAAAGGAAGTTGATTTGATTGAAGTAGTTGAGGTTGTGAAGAAGTTGATTGCGGTGGTGGTAGAGAGTGTTGATAATGTGGTGGAAGTAGTTTGATTTGTAGTAGTAGTTGACGTTTGTGGAAGTTGTGATGGCGGTGGTGGTAGTGAGAGTTGACTAATGTGGTGGAAGAAGTGATTGATAGAGTAGTTGACGTTGTGGAAGAAGTTGATGCGGTGGTGGTAGAGAGAGTTGATAATGTGGTGGAAGAAGTTGATTTGATAGAAGTAGTTGACGTTGTGGAAGAAGTTGATGCGGTGGTGGTAGAGAGAGTTGATAATGTGGTGGAAGAAGTTGATTTGATAGAAGTAGTTGACGTTGTGGAAGAAGTTGATGCGGTGGTGGTAGAGAGAGTTGATAATGTGGTGGAAGAAGTTGATTTGATAGGAAAGTAGTTGACGTTGTGGAAGAAGTTGATCGGTTGGTGGTAGAGAGAGTCTTGACTAAGGTGGTGCGTGAAGAAGTTGATTTTGATAGGAAGTTAGTTGACGTTGTGGAAGAAGTTGATGCGGGTGGCTGGTAGAAGAGGAGAGTTGGATAATGTGGTGGAATAAGAAGAAGTTGATTGTGATTAGAAGTAGTTGACGTTGTGGAAGTAGTTGTTGCGGGTGCTGTAGGGTGAGTTGATTATGTGGTGGAAGAAGGTTGATTTGATAGAAGTAGTTGACGTGGTGGATGAAGTTGAGCGGGTGGTGGTAGAGAGAGTTGATATTGTGGTGTGGGACTGGAAAGTTTTTGTAGAGGTTTACAGTGGCAGTGGATGTGCTGATAGTAGAGGAAGGTGGTTTTGGTGGTAGAGGCAGTTGACGTAGATTTTGTGGTGGTCCAGGTAGTTGATGTAGATTTTGTGTCGTGGACAAGGTAGATGATGTAGTTTTGGTGGTCTGGGTAGTTGATGTAGATTTTTGTGGTGGTGAGGTAATAATGATGTAGATTTTTTGGTGTTATTGGTAGAAGTTGTAGTTTTTTGGCGTGGACGGGGTGGTAGTTGTAGATTTTGTGGTGGTCGACGGTTTTCGAGGGGTAGAGAAATACTTTTTGGTGGTCGGTAGGTGATGTTGATTCTTGGTGGTGGGATAGATGATGTGCGATTTTTTGGTGGCAGGGGGGTAAGATGTGGATTTCTGGTGGGTTGGGGTTAGTTGATGTAGATTTTGTAGTCTGGTGAGGTAGTGATGTGGATTTTTTGGTCGGTGGGGAAGACGATGTAGATTTTTTGGTGGTCCGGGTGGATGTAGATTTTTTGGTGATCGGGGGTAGATGTAAGGGTAGATTTTTGGTTGTGGTAGGGGATTTGATGTTGGATTTTCTGGTTTCGAAAGTTGATGATGTAGATTTTTTCGTGGTTGGAGCAGATATGTAGATTTTTTGGGCTGGTCTGGTAGTTGATGTAAATTTTGTGATGATCGACCTAGATGGTGTAGATTTCTTGGTGGTCGGGGTAGATGATGTAGATTTCTTGATGGTCGGTAGATGATGTAGATTTTTTGGGTGGCGGGGTTAGATTTAGATGTAGAGATTTTGGGTGGAAATGGGAGGGTGGTCGATGTAGTCTTTTTGGTGGTCGACGTAGATGATGTAGATTTTTCGATTGGTGTCGGGGGTAGACGTAGGTTTTTTGGTGTCGACGGTTAGATGATGTTGATTTTGTGGTGGTAGGGGGACGTGTTGATGTAGATTTTATGGGGGTCTGTGAAAACTGATGTAGATTTTTTAGCTGGTTGGGTTGATGATGCGTGAGGTTGCCGAAGGAAGTTGATATTGTGGTGGCCGAGTTCCCGAGTTAGTTGGGTGTTATTTTAGACGTAGTTGATTTTGTTGTTGTTAGGGGTACTTAATTTCGTGGTGGTTGGTCGAGGTCAGCTGGCATTTTATGGTTGAAGAAGTGGAGGAGGAAGTTGTAGATGGTAATTGTTGTGGTGAAGAGAAGTACTTGATGTTGAGTGACAGACGTAGCTGATATTGTGGTGGTAGAGGAAGTTGAAGAGGTAGGTAGTAGAGGCTGATGTGGCGGTGGGAGACGGTAGCAGATGTGGAGGTTGCAGAGAGAGTCTATGTTGTAATAGATGTAGTTTGATGTGGTGGTGGTTAGAGGTAGTTGTTGTCGGTGGGGGTCGAAAGAGTTGATTGCAGGGGTTGTAGTCATTGTTGATTTTGTTGTGGTTGATAGTGGTTGATGTTATAGTTGAAAAGAAGTGAGTAAACGAGATTGGAAGAGGTAAAAATTGATGTTTGTGGTGGAAGTATTAGATGTTGGTACTGGACCAAATGTAGATGATTATTGTTGTGGTAGGAAGTAGTTCTTGAGAGAATAGTTTACTTGATGTTATGGTGGAAAGAAGTTGCTTGATATTATCGTGGCTGAGTGGAAGATGTATACAAATGTGGTTGTGGGTTGGAGATTGTTGATGTTGTTTTAAGCGTAGTTGATGTGGCAGTGGCTGAGGTCAGTTGATATTGTGGTTGAAAGAGGTACTTGATATTTGCTGGTAGAGGCAGTTGATGTAGTGGTAGAAAGTATTTGAGGTGTTGGTGGCGGAGGTAGTTGATAATGAGGTGGTAGTGGGAGTGGATGGATGTAGTTAAAGAAGGTAACCTGATGTTGTTGTCGAAGAGGTGCTTGATATTGTGGTGGGCAGAGGTAGATGTGTTGTAGTAGAGGAAGATGGATGTGGGGGTGGTTGATGTGGTTGTATTAATGGTGGAAGAGATAGTCGACGTTTAACAGATGTAATTGATGTGGTGGGGGGTAGGGTTAGTTGATATTGTGGTGTAAGAGTACTTGATATTTTGGTGGTTGAGGTTGTTGATGTTGTTGGTGGCAGGAAATAGTGAAGTGGTTAGTGGCAGGTAGGTAGTTGGTAATGAGGGTGGTGGAGGGAGATGTGTAGTGAGAAGAGGTTACTTGTTGTTTTATTCGTCGAAGAGGTTACTTGATATTGTGGGTAGTAGTGGTAGATGATATTGTAGTAGGGAAGATGATTGTGGTGGTGGGAGATGTAGTTGATATGGGGGTGGTAGAGACAGTCGATGTTTTAATAGATGTAGTTGGTGTTGATGTGGTTGGGATAGAGGAAGGTGTTATTGTGGTGGAAAAGGTACTTGATGTTATGATGGTAGAGGGAGTTGATGTTGAAGTTGAAGAGGTAGTTGATATTGTGGTAATAAAGGTAGTTGATGTGGTTGTAGAGGTACTTGATGTTGTAGCAGAAGTCAAAATTGAAGTAGAGGTGGTAGACAGAGTTGATGCAGTTGTGGTAAAAGTAGTTGATATTGTGGTGGTAGAAGTAATTGATGGCTGGTGGTGAGAGATGTAGTTGGATAGTGTGGTGGTTGTTGAGATAGTGGCAAATAGATGTGCTGATACTTTGGGAAGTTGATGTATGGTGGGTGACTTGGTTGGAAATTAGTGTTTGATGTGTCGACATAGTTGATGTTCTGTTGGGTTAGACATGAGTCGATTTTATAGTTGAAGGGATAGTTGATTTTGTTGGTTGGTTCGCAGGTAGTTGATTGGGGCGAGATGTAGTTGTACGAAAGAAGAGGTAGTTGATGTGGGTAGTAGATGAAGTTGATGTTGTTAGTTGAAGAAGATAAATGATTGTTCACTCGAGAAGGTTGTTGATGATGCAGTAGATATAGTGGATATGGTGATAGAGGTACTTGTCGATGTAATGGAAGAATGTAGCTTGATGAAATAAGTGGTGGGAAAGGTAGTTGATGAGTTGTTGTAAGAGATTGTTGATGGTATGGTAGTAGACGAAACTGATGTAGTTCTAAATGGAAGTTGATGTGATGGTTGATAATGTGGTGGAAAAGATAGTTGAAGTAGTGGAAGACTTTGATGATGTAGTGAGAGATGTAGTTGTTAATGGTGGAAGTGAATAGTTGATTTTGTGGTGGTTCAAGGTGGATGATGTTATAGTGAAGATGTAGCTGATGTTAGGTGGAAGAAGCCCGTAGAGTTGAGGTTGTAAAGGTAATTGATGTGTGTAAGGAGAGATACTTGATGTGATAATGAGAGAGGTAATTTTGATGGTTTTGAGGGAAGTTGATGTTGAAGCAGTTGAAGTGGTAGTCGATGTTTTAATGGCAAGAGGTAGTTGATATTGTGGTAATTAAAGGTAGTTGATGTGGTGGTAGAGGTACGTGATGTTGTAGCAGAAGTCAAATTGAAGTAGAGGTGGTAGACAGAGTTGATCCAGTGTGGTAAAAGTAGTTGGGATACTGTGGTGGTTGAGGAGGATATGACTGGCTGTGGTGATGAGATGTAGTTGTTAGTGTGGTGGGTTGATGAGATAGTGGAATAGATGTGATGATTACTAGGGGAAGTTGATGTAGTTGTGGGTGACATGGTTGAAATTAGTGTTGATGTCCGTCGACATGTTGATGTTCTGGTGGTAGACATAGTCGGATTTTATTAGTTGAAGGATAGATTGATTTTGTGCGCTTTCGAGGTAGTTGATTTGGGGCGAGATGTAGTGATTGTGCAAAGAAGAGGTAGTTGATGTGGTAGTAGAAGTAGTTGTTGTTGTAGTTGAAGGAGGTTTTTTGATGTTCCACTCCAGAAGGTAGTTGATGATGCAGTTGATATAGTCATATGGTGTTAGAGGTACTTGACGATGTAATGGAATCGTAGTTGATGAAGTGGTGGGAAAGGTAGTTGATGAAGTTGTTGTAGAGATTGTGATGTTATGGTAAGTAGACGAAGCTGATGTAGTTCTAAAGGAAAGTTGATGTGCATGGTTATAATGTGGGTTGGGAAGAGATAGTTGAAGTAGAGGAAGACTAGATGATTTAGTGAGAGATGTAGTTGTAATGGTGGAAGTGATTGTTGATTTTGGTGGTGGGTCAGGTGGTTGAGTTATGGTGGAAGAGGTAGCTGATGTTTATGGTGGAAGAAGCCGTAGTGTTGAGGTTGTAAAGGTTAATTGATGTTGGGGCAGGAGAGAGTACGTGATGTGATAAAGAGAGAGGTAGTGATACTGTGGCGCTAGTGGTAGTTAATGGCGAGGGAGATGTTCTTGATGTTATCACTCGTTGAGGGGACTAGATGTTACAAGGGTTGAGGAACTTGATATTGCGGTGGTAGAGGTATATGATGTTGATGTGGAAAAGGAAAAGGTACATTGATGTTTACAGTCGACGAGGATTCTTGAAATTGTGGTGGAAGAAAGAAATGATATGTGGATGATATAGGTAGTTGATGTGGTAAAAAGCTGTTGATGTTGTGGGTGGTAGATGAAGTTGATTGTGTGGAGGAAGCTGTGATGTTATAGTTGGCGTAGATGTGCTGATAGGAGAAGGTGATGTTGTTGTGGTTGTAGAGGTAGTTTTGTCGGTGGTAGATGTATTGATGTTAAGTGGAAGACGTAGTTGGGTAGTGGTGGTTAGAGGGAGTTGATTGGAGTTTTAGTGGTGGTGAGGTAGTTGATAATGTGGTGAAGAAGTGGAATTGATTTGAGTAGCTTGACGGTTGTGGAAGAAGTTGATGCGGTGGTGTAGAGAGAGTTGATAATGTGGTGGAAGATTGTTTTGCTTTTGATAGAATGTAGTTGTCGTTGTGGAAGAGTTGAAGCGAAGGAAGTGGTTGAGGAGAGTTGATAAATGTGGTGGAAGATAGTTGATTTGATAGAAGTAGTTGACGTTGTGGAAGAAGTTGATGCGGTGGGGGTGAGGGTTGATAATGTGGTGGAAAGTTGTTTTGATAAAAGTAGTTGACGTTGTGGAAAAGTTGATGCGGTGGGGGTAGAGAGAGTTTAATGTGGTGGAAGAAGTTGATTTGATAGAAGAGGGGTTTTGTGGAAAATTTTGATGGGTGGGGGGTAGAGGATTTGGGAAAGGTGGTGAAGTTTTTTTGGGATTGGGAAAGTAGTTGGTTGTGGAAGAATTGATGGGTGGTGTGAGAGAGGGGGGGTTTTTTGTATTTGGGTGGGGAAGAAGTTGATTTGGTTGGGGAGATGATTGTTAAAATGTTTGGTGGTCGGGAAGAAGATTGATGCGGTGGTGGTAGAGGATTTGATTTGTGGTGAAAGTTTTTGTAGATGTTGTGCGTGTGTGTGATATGGGATGTTTGGTGTGGTAGAGAAGTTGGGAGATTTTTTGGTGGTCCGGTATTGATGTTGATTTTGTGGTGGAAAGGGGTGATGTAGATTTTTTAGGGTTTGGAGGTTGTTGTGGGTGAGGTTTCCGAAGAAGTTGATTTGGGGTTTGGGCGAGTTATTTGGAGTTATTTTAGACGTAGTTGATGTTTGTTGTTGTAGGGGTATATTTCGTGGGGTCGGGGGTGATGATGGTAAGAATGTAGATGAGTTGTGATGTAATTGTTGTGGTGGTAAAAAGTATTGATTTGGGTGGGGGTGTCGAGTAGCTTTTGTGGTGGTAGAGGAAGTTGATGTGTGGTAGTAGAGAATGTTTTTGGAGGGGGAGAGGTTAGAGGATGTGGGGTTGCGAGAGAGTGATGGTGTGTAAAGATGTAGTTATTTGTGGTGGTGTGGGGGAGGTTTGCAAGGTTTGATTTGGTGGTGGCCAAAAGAGTTGAGGGGGTTTTTTAGACTATTGTTGTTTTGTGGTCTTTTTGGGGGTTGATGTTTAGGTTAAGAAGTGGTAAATAAAGTTGAAGAGTAATTGTTTTGGGTGGAGAAGTATTGATGGGGTAGGGGACAAGTAGTGTTTATTGTGTGGTAGAATTGATTGTTTTGGGGTATGTGGGGGGAAAGTACTGATGTATTGGGAAAAGGGAATGTTTCTTGTTATTAATCGGTGGTAAAAGAGTGAAGATTGTGTTGGTTGTGGGGAAGTGTTGATTTTTGTTGAAATGGTAAGGTTGATGTTGGATTTTGGGCAAAAGGGTATTGATGTTGGGTTGGAAGTAGGTGATATTGGGGGTTATATTTTGGTAGGGAATTTATGTTTAGTGGAAGAAGTATTGTTATTTATGGTGGGAGGAAGTGAAATGGGGTTTGGTGGGGAGTTGATTTTGTTAAAGGGAGGATACCTGAATGTTATTGTGAAGAGGTCTTGAAAATTTGTGGAGGGGAGTTGATGTTGTAGTGTAGTGGGAAAGTGATGTGGTGGGGAGTTTGTGGTTGGTATTAAGGTGAAAAGGGAGATTATTGTCGAATCGTTTTAAAAGAATGTAATTGAGTGGTGGGGGTAGAGGTGGTTGTATTTGGTGGTAAAAAGTACTTTGATATTATGGTGGGGGTTTGGGGTAGTTGATTTGTGGTGGCGGGAAATATTTGAAGTGGTAGTGGCAGAGGTAGTTGAGGTAATGAGGGGTGGAGGGGAGATGATGTAGTGGAAGAGGTATTGTTGTTATCTTTCGAAGAGGTAGTTGATATTGTGGTAGTAGAGGTAGATGATATTGTAGTAGAGGAAGATGATGTGGTGGTGGAGATGTATTTTGATATGGGGGTGGTAGAGAAAAGTCGATGTTTTAATAGATGTAGTTGGTGTTGATGGGGTTTGGGGATAGAGGAAGTTGATATTGTGGTGGAAAAGGTACTTAAATGTTATGATGGTAGAGGGAGTTGATGTTGAATTTGAAGAGGTAGTTGATATTTTTGGTTTAATAAGGAGTTGATGTGGTGGTAGAGGTACTTGATGTTGTAGCAGAAGTAAAAATTTGAAGTAGAGGGGGTAGACAGAGTTGATGCAGTTGTGGTTTAAAAGTAGTTGATATTGTACTGGTGGTAGAAGAAATTGATGGTTGGGTGAGAGATGTAGTTGATAGTGTGTGGTGGTGTGATGAGATAGTTGGCACTAGATGTGCTGATAATAGGGGATAGTTGATGATAGTGGTGGGTTGACATGGTTGACATAGTGTTGATGTCGTCGACATAGTTGATTGATTCCTGGTGGTAGACATAGTCGATTTTATAGTTGAAGGATAGGTTGATTTTGTGGTTGGTCGAAGGTAGTTGATTTGGGGCGGAGTTGAGTGGATACGAAGGAAGAGGTAGTTGAGGTGGTTGTAGAAGAAGTGGTTGTAGCTTGAAGAGGTAATTGAAGTTGCTCTCCTAGAGGTATGTTGAGGATGCAGTAGATTAGTGGTATGGTGTTAGAGGTCTTGACGATGTAATGGAAGTCGTAGTTGTGAAGTGGTGGGAAAGGTAGTGATTGAAGTTGTTGTAGAGATTGTGTTGTTATTGGTAGTAGACAAAAAAACTGATTGATAGTTCTAAAGTTAAACGTTGATTTGATGGTTATTCTAATGTGGTGGAGAGATAGTTGAAGTTGAGGAGACTTAGATGATTTAGTGAGGAGTTGTAGTTGAAATGGTGGAAAGGTGATAGTTGATTTTGTGGTGGTCTAAGGATGGGTGATGTTTATGGTGGCGGATGTAGCTGATGTTATGGTAGGAAGATGCCGTAGATGTTGAGGTTGTAAAGGTAATTGATGTTGTGGGGGGCCCCCCAGGAGAGGGTACTTGATTAGTGATAATGAGAGGGTAGTTGATACTGTGGCGTTGTGGTAGTTGATGATGAGGGAGATGTTCTTGATGTACACTCGTTGAGGTACTAGATGTTAATATGGTTGAGGAACTTGATTTGCGGTGGTAGAGGTTATGATGTTTCGTGGAAAAGGTACTTGGATGTTAGAGTCGACGAGGATCTTGAAATTGTCGTGGAAGAAGGAAACATTGATATTGTGGTGATATAGGGTTAAGTTTTGTTGTTGTGGTAAAAACAGTTGATGTTGTGGTGGTAGGATGAAGTTGATGCTGTTGGAGGAAGATGTAGTTGATAGTGTGGAGGAAAGCTGTTGATGTTATAGTGGCAGTAGATGTGGCTGATAGGAGAAGTTGATGTTGTGTGGTAGAGGTAGTTTTTGGTTGTACGGTAGATGTATTTTATGTTATAGTGGAAGACTCGTAGTGGTGTAGTGGTGGTAGAGGAGTTGATGGAGTGGTGTAGAGGTAGTTGATTAATGTGGTGGAAGAAGTTGATTATGATAGAATAGAAGTGTTGAGTTGTGGAGCCCGGTGGGAAGAAGTTGATTTGATAGAAGTAGTTGGACGTTGTGGTAAGAAGGTTGATGCCGCTGGTTGGTTAGAGAGAGTTGATATGTGGTGGAAGAAGTTGATTGATAGGAGCTAGTTGACGTTGTGGAAGAAGTTGATGCGGTGGTGGGTAGAGAGAGTGATTATGTGGTGAGAAGAAGTTGATTTAGATAGAAGTAGTTGCGTTGTGGAGAAGTTGTGCGGTGGTGTGGTAGAGAGAGTTGATAATCGGTGGAAGAAGTTGATTTGATAGAAGTAGTAGGACGTTTGTGGAAGAAGTTGATGCGGTGGTTGGTAAGGAGAGAGTTGATAATGTGGTGGAAGAAGTTGATTTGATGAAGTAGTTATAAGTTGTGGAAGAAGTTGATGCGGTGGTGGTAGAGAGAGGTTGATAATGTGGTGGAAGAAAGTAGAGTTGTTAGGAAGTAGTTGGACGTTGTGGCATGAAGTTGATGCAGGTGGGTGGTAGAGGAGAGTTGATAATGTGGTGTGAAGAAAGTTGAGTTGATAGAAGTAGTTGACGTTGTGGAGAAGTTGATGCGGTGGTTGGGGTTAGAGAGAGTAGATAATGTGGTGGAAGAAGTTGATTTGCTAGAAGTAGTAGTTGACGCTTGTGGAAGAAGTTGATGCGGGTGGTGGTAAGAGAGGTATTGGATTTGTGCGTGAAGTTTTTGTTGATGTCGTACAGGGGCAGAGATGTGCTGATTAGTAGAGGAAGGTGTTTTGGTGGTAGAGGAGTTGACGTAGTTTTTGTGCGTGGTCCAGGTAGTTTGATGTAGCTTTTGTCGTGGACAGGAAGATGATGTTAGATTTCTTGGTGAGTCTGGGTAGTTGATGTAGATTTATGTGGTGGTTCGGAGGTAATGATGTGATTTTTTGGTGTTTCTGGTAGAAGATGTAGAGTTTTTTGGTGGACAGGGGAGTTGTAGATTTTGTACTGGTGGAGGTCGAGGTTTGAGGAATACTTTTTGGTGGTTTCGGGGTAGATTTGATTGTTGATTTCTTGGTGGGTTCGGGATAGATGATATGTGATTTTTTTGGTGGCAGGGGGTTGAAGTAGGTTTCTTGGTGGTTGAGGGTTAGTTTTTAGTTGATGTAGATTTTGTGGTGGTGAGGTAGATGATGTGGATTTTTTTGGTCAGTCGTGGGAAGACGATGTAGATTTTTTGGTGGTCCCGTGGTAGATGATGTAGATTTTTTGGTGATCGGGGGTAGATGTTAGATTTTGTGGTGGTAGGGGAAAATGATGTAGATTTTCTGGTTTCGAAGTAATGATGTTGATTGGTCGTGGTATGGAGCGATGATGTAGATTTTTTGGTTGGTCTGGTAGTTTGATGTAAATTTTGTGGTGATCGGATAAGATTGGTGTAGATTTCTTGGTGGTCGGGGTAGTTGTGTAGATTTCTTGATGGATTCGACGTTGATGTGTAGATTTTTTTGGTGGTCGGGGGTCTAGACGTAGGTTTTTTGGTGGACAGGTATAGATGATGTAGATTTGTGTGGTGGTAGGGGACGATGATGTAGATTTTTTGGTGGGTCTGTGAAAAACTGATGTAGATTTTTTAGTGGTTGAGGTTGTTGTGGTGAGGTTGCCGGAAGAAGTTGTGATATTGTTGGTGGCCGTGTTAGTTGGAGTTATGTTGACGTAGTTGATTTTGTTGTTGTAGGGGGGTACTTATTTCGTGGTGGTGAGTAGTGATGTTATGGTTTAGAAGATGTGGTAGATGAAAGTTGTAGATGTAATTGTTGTGGTGAGAGGAAGTACTTGATGTTGTAGTGGCAGACGTGCTGATATTGTGGTGGGTAGAGGAAGTTGATGATGTGGTCAGTAGAGAATGATGTGGCAGTGGGAGAGGTAGCTGATGTGAGGTTGCAGGATAGTCGATGTTGTAATAGATGTAGTTGTTGTGGGTGGTGGCTAGAGGTAGATGATGATGGTGGGGGTCGGAAAGAGTTGACTGCAGCGGTTTTGTAGACATTGTTGATTTGTGGTGGTTTGAAGGTGGTTGATGTTATAGTTGAAGAAGTGGTTAAACGAGATTGAAGAGGGTATATTGTTGTTGTGGCAGAAGTTTTATGATGTCGGTACTGCTATATGTGTTGATATTGTTGTGGTTGAAGTAGTTCTTGTTGTGGAATAGTTACTTGATGTTTATTGTGGAAGAGGTTCTTGTTATTATCGTGGTAGAGGAAGATGATGTGGTTGTGGGAGAGATAGTTGATGTTGTTATAAGCGTAGTTGATGTGGCAGTGGCAGAGGTAGTTGATGTTGTGGTTGAAGAGGTACTTGATATTATGCTGGTAGAGGAGTTGATGTTGTGTGGCAGAAGTAGTTGATGTGATGGTAGGGCGAGGTAGTTGATAATGAGGTGGTAGTGGGAGTTGATGATGTAGTTAAAGAGGTACCTGATGTTATTGTCGAAGAGGTGCTTGATATTGTGGTGGCAGAGGTAGATGATGTTGTAGTAGAGGAAGATGATGTGGTGGTGGTAGATGTGGTTGGTATTAAGGTGGTAGAGATAGTCGACGTTTTAAAGATGTAATTGTGAGTTGGTGGGGTTAGAGGTAGTTGATGTTTGGTGTAAGAGGTATTGATATTGTGGTGGTAGAGGAGTTGATGTTGTGGGTGATGTTAAGTGGTAGAGGAGGAAGGTAGTTAGGTAAAGTGAGTGTGGTGGAGGGAGTATGATGTTGGAAAGGACTTGTGTGAGTCGTCGAAGAGTTTGATATTGTGTATAGAGTAGTAGATGATATGTGTAGATAGAGGAAGTTGATGTGGTGGGGGAGAGTAGTTGATATGGGGGGTTGTAGAGAAGTCGATGTTTAAGTAGAGGTAGGTGTTAGTGGTGGGAAGAGGAGTTGATATTGTGGTGTGAATAAGTAGTTGTTTGGTGGTAAAGTGATTTAGTAGGGATAGTTGATTTGTTGAAGTTGAAGAGGTAGTTGATTTGGGTAATAAGGTAGTTGATGGGTGAGAGGTATTGATGTTGTAGGAAGAGAAATTAAGTAGAGGTAGAAGAGTGATGCAGTTGGAATAGTAGTTGATATGGTAGGGTAGAAGAAATGATGGTGTGGTGAGGACGTAGTTGGATGTGTGGTGGTTGATGAGATAGTGGCAATAGATGTGCTGATAGGAGGGGAAGTTGATGTAGTGGTGGTGACATGGTTGAAATTAGTGTTGATGTCGTAGACATAGTTATGTTCTGGTGGTAGACATAGTCGATTTTAAGTTGAAGGGATAGTTGATTTTGTGGTTGTCGAGTAGTTGATTTGGGGCGAGATGTAGTTGATACGAAGGAAGAGGTAGTTGATTGGTAGTAGAAGAAGTTGATTTGTAGTTGAAGAGGTAATTGATGTTCACTCGAGAAGGTAGTTGATGATCAGTAGATATAGTCGATATGGTGATAGAGGTACTTGACGATGTAATGGAAGACGTAGTTGATGAAGTGGTGGGAAAGGTAGTTGATGAAGTTGTTGTAGAGATTGTTGATGTTATGGTAGTAGACGAAACTGATGTAGTTCTAAAGGAAGTTGATGTGAATGGTTGATAATGTGGTGAAGAGATAGTTGAAGTA
>NC_069470.1:15677516-15778755 GCF_026875155.1 Cherax quadricarinatus | reverse complement strand
TAAAAAACAATGGCACTTTGATGAATGAAACATTAACAGCATAACACTTACCTTTATTGATGATTCTTCTTAGTGTATGGAAGATTGGAGGAGGAGAGACATTGGATTAGTTACTGTTGGAAGGGGAATCCCCTTCCATCAACACCTCAGGTACCAAGTGCTTTTCTGGGGTTACTTTTCTGTTTCTTAATGCCACTAGGACCAGCTTGAGAGTCAGTGGAGTCCTGTCTCACAGAAAAAAAAGTGTCCAGAGAGCTCTGTTTCTGGTGTCTCTTTAAAACTTCCCTAAAATGGGCTAAGACTCTGTCACTGTACAAGTTGCCGATATGGCTTGCAACATCCTTCTCAGGGTAATGTTTCTCCATAAACATTTCCATCCTACCCCACATTTCAAAAATCTCCTTAATTTCTGAAGAAGGCACCTTCTTCCATCTCTCTTCCTCCTCCTCTGCAGCAAGATTCTGAGCTGCGATCTGCTCCTGTTCCTGCTGAAGCTCTTGCATCTCCTCAGTGCTTACCTCTTCCTTGTGGTCCTCCACCAACTCTTCCACATCCTCCAAACTCACATCCAACCCCATGGAACTCCCCAATGCCACAATAGAGTTCACAACTGACATAGGCTCATCAGGGTCAGCCATAAACCCTTCAAAATCCCTCTTGTGGACACAATCCGGCCACAATTTTCTCCAAGAAGAGTTCAAAGTCCTGGTAGTCACTCCCTCCCAAGCCTTACCTATAAGGATTATGCAATGGAGGATACTGAAGTGTTCTTTCCAAAACTCTCTTAGGGTCAAGCGAGTGTCTGAGGTCACATTAAAGCACCTTTGAAACATTGCTTTTGTGTAGAGTTTTTTCAAGTTTGAAATGACCTGCTGGTCCATAGGCTGGAGGAGAGGAGTGGCATTCGGGGGCAAGAACTTTACTGTGAGGAACTCAAACTCCTGCAGAATTAGGTCATCCAAGTTTGGAGGACGAGCAGGTGCATTGTCCATTACTAGGAGGCACTTGAGGTCCAATTTCTTTTCCAGGAGGTAATTCTTCACACTAGAGCCAAACACTTCATTGAACCACTCGATGAAAATTTCCTTCGTGACCAATGCGTTATTATTAGATTTCCAAAACACATAGAATTTACTATTCATATCATTGTTTTTCCTGAACACTCTGGGATTTTCAGAATGGTACACTAGTAACAGCTTCACTTTGAAATCCCAAATAGCATTAGCACATAACATGAGTGTCAGCCTGTCTTTCATGGGCTTATGTCCTAGCAGTCCCTTTTCCTCCTGAGTAATGTAGGCCCTCTTTGGCATTTTCTTCCATAAGAGGCCTGTTTCGTCACAAATGAACACTTGTTTAGGTTTCAGTCCCTCAGCCTCTATGTACTCCTTGAATTCACTTACGAATTTTGTAGCTGCAATTCTGTCCAAACTGGCAGCCTCACCATGCCTTATCACACTGTGTATGCCACTACGCTTCTTAAATTAACCCTATCAGGGTTTCGACCATACTAGTACGGCTTATGCGTAGGGGTTTTTGACGTACTAGTACGCATAAATTCTAGTTCAATCAAATGTCACGGGAAAAGGCTGGTAGGCCTAGATGTGAGAGAATGGGTCTGTGGTGGGTGTGCACAGTAGAAAAAAAATCTGGGACCCAGTGGTGCATCGTGGGAGCGCCATCTTAGTAAACAATGTCCACCATGCCTCGCGGTAAGAAGTTCCTCACTCCTCGGCGAATTGGGACACTTTTGTTCCCCAGTGACAGTTCTAATACAGGTTTTGGTGAGGTTTTGACTAAAACTAATGATCATAATATCGGTAATAGTGAGGAAAACCCAGACGACCCACAGCCTTCCACCTCTGGTGCTGGGCCATCTTGTTCACGTTCAGTTGTGCCAGAATCAAAGAGAAAATTCCTATTTTCCCAAATCCCAGACTCAGATGTGAGCATTTGTGATGACAGTGATAGTGATAATGAACTACAAGCTCTTCAAACTAGTTCCAGTAGTGATAGTGAAGTGCAATATTCCAGTGAAGTGTCAGTATATACGACGATATATGCGCTCTGGTAATGTACCATATGCTATTTCAAGGGGAAGGAGTACATCTCGGAGTACATCGCGTGGCTGTACAACAGGAACTGAGAGTGAAAATGACGATGATAGTGTTGCTATTGGGATGGAAAATGTGCATGGTGGTGGTGGTGCCAGGCATGAGGCACCAGCAGTGGGCGATGCTGCCACCCATGCTGCTGCCACCCATGCCACTGCCTCAGCTGATCTACAACAAAGGCCACCATCCCCCACCCACCCACCACACCAGCCTCCACAACCACAACCTCCACAACCACAACCTCTACAGTCTACAACCAAACCACCTGTCATTGTCCAGTACCCACCAGCAGACTGCACCTGGGATTGGTAGGAAGCTGTCAATTTTGTTCCAAATCCCCACCAGTTTGATGACAGCCAAAGTGGAATACAGCCATCCTGTACACTTAGGAACAATGCCAGTGAACTGGAATGTTTCGAGTTATTCTTTGACGAAGCCCTGATGGAAAGTATTGTCATGGAAAGCAACACATACTACGAGTACACCATGGCAAACACAATACTTTTACCAAAATCACGTCTACACCAGTGGAGGGAGACAACTGTAGCTGAGATGTATCTTTTCTTTGCCACAATAATGCTTATGCCACATGTGTATAAGCACAGTGTGAAATCATACTGGTCAACAGACCCCCTGATTGCAACCCCAGGTTTCAGTGATATAATGCCAGTAATCGATTTGTGCTAATGTTACGTATGCTTCACTTCTCAGACAAAACCAGGCCTGACAGAAACGACAGGTTATATAAGATTAGGCATGTGTTTGTGTATCTGAAAGAAAAATTCAATATGTATTTTTATCCCTTCAGGAAGCTTGTGACCATCGAAATGGTATAAAATACCGACAAGTTGTTAGGTAAGACACGTATGCAACAGTTAGGTATCTTTATTTCGAAATAAAGATACCTAACTGTTGCATGTGTCTTACCTAACAACTTCTCGGAATTTTATACCATTTCGATGTTCACTCTGTCAGACACTGCAACACAATGGCATCTTGGTACAGACCAAACTACTTGGACAGCTTCTAGTGAGAATGGATGGATTTGAGAGGCACCTGACCTCACAACGTCTACATTCTTACCTCTACTATGGCCTTCATCCTCACCCCCCTGGCAGTTATATAAGGCTCCATTCTGTCACTTCAAACACATATTGTATTCAGACTATGGAACATAATTCTTCTCCATACTGAGGGACTGACCACCTCAAAAAACTTCAAGGTGGATGGACTGATTACATCGTCTCCCATCTTCTGCTTCTATCAACTTTTTCTGTACTCGACTGCGAAGCCAACTGTGTTAGGCAAAACGTTTTGGGGAATAAAGATGCCTAACTGTTGGCAAATGTGTCCTTGCCTAACCAACAGGAAGCTGTAATTGAATGAGCCATGGATTTCTGATCAAAGGAAGACTCCTTTTCAAGCAGTACATACCAAGCAAGAGAAATGTTTTGGATAAAGATTGTTTTTTTGCTTTGTGATTGTACAGTGGTCTGGTATTGGACATTATTGCGTACAACTGGAAGTTTACATTGCAAAATACCAGAAGTTATTGGGCATCTCTGTTGATGTGGTTAGAAGAGTAGAGCCATACCTTGGTAAGGGCCCCTATTATATACAGATAACTGGAACACAAGCCCCTTACTCCAGTGATTTTTAGTGATGAACATTACAGATATGTGTGGCAACAGTGCGGTGCAAAATCACAAACATATGCCCAGGTTTGAACACTGGCACTCGATTCGAGGTGAGGTTGCAGGTTGTATGCAGCCAAATGACTTCATGGCATTTCAGGGGGCATGACAAACGCGATGTCACACTGTTTGTCATCAAGTTCACCCTAATGAAAATGGAGACACTGGCCGGCAGCATAGCGCAGCCATGAACCCTTCAAAAACCAGCAGAGCTGTGATTGAAATACAACCTACAATAAAGCGAACATGGACAAATGTTGACATGGCAGATTGGGTTAATGCTGATTGTGATCGCAAGAGTTATAGTGGTAACATGAAACCTTTTTCCATCTCTGGGACATTTCCTTCCATGCTGAATGCTTATAAATGTATAAGCTAAGGACCAAAACAAACTCACCATATGGGGGATTCTGATTGTCTGTCATCAGACAACTGGTAATCAAGTACACAAGGAACAGCACGCTGCATAAACCGCCCACCAAATTTTCAACAACTTCTAGTTTGAAGCATATGATCACTTCCTGGTAAAAACTGCCTGCTACTGCATGTCAAGAAAAGGCTCAGAAGAGTGAAATAGTCTGTGTACATACAAGAAAAATGCCCACAAAACAACGCAGAGACACTTGTTTTCCATTGTGAGAATTGTAAAAACACCACATGGCATGATGCCAAGTTTTCAAAGACTTCAGAGGCTACAGAACTTCTAGAAACATTCCCTGTAGACTGTATATGTTGTAAATAAAATATACAAAAAATAAGTAATAAACACATTTCATATCGTTTGTTTTGTAAATATTATTTTGTAAACAAAACAATGACAACAGTGTTTTACACCCAAATGTGTAGTATGAAAAAAAATAACTTACAAAATACTGATCATAACACTGGTCCACAGGCCCCAAAAGTTACTTGGAAAAAGAAAAATTAAAAATAATAGAAAATTAAGTATATAAGAAAGTAAATAAAACAATACCTGGTGGACGGCAGTAGGCGATGTTGCCTACATGGTGCCCCTTTTTATTCAACTTCACACCTCAAATACGGTAAGAATGATGGAAAAAAATTATATTTGTTTAGCCTATAGTGTTTTTCAAGTAAAATAAACTCTATTATTTCAAAAGAAAAAAAAAATTATTTAAATATTTGAAATATGGCCGACCCTGAGAAAGAAGTGTCTCTGGACAGGGCTTTTGTCCGACCCTGAGAGGGTTAAAATCTCTCAAACCAACCTTTGTGGTCTTAAATCACATTATCACATTACTCGTTGCAAGGCATTTCTGTATCAGATCGTCAGCAACTGCCTAGGCTTTTCCAAAAATAACTGACATCATAAGACTATCTCCCTGCAAATTGTTTCTTCGTATTATCCACAACCAATAACAACTTCTCAACATCCTTCGAAGTACTGGTGATGTCCATTTCTGTCAGCATATTTTTACCCCCTTTGCAACAACAGCTTCCTTGATTTCCATTTTCTGGCCATGATGCAATACTAATGAAATAAACATTTACTTTTCACTTTTTTTTATAATCATTAATACTTACTAAAACTTTATTAAACACCATTTTACTAACCAGACAATTTTACCTTTGAACAAGAATCATTCTTTTATATAACTTATTCATAACATTTTGTTGGCCAAATTTTCAAGTTTTAATTTTCAATTCCCAACCTTTATATTATCCTTTGTAAGCCTGTGTACCTGTGTACCAGTTTACCATGTCTACATCCTTACTAACATATTAAAACCAAGTCATTTGCCATTGTTAATTTTTACTTATTATTTCTTTTGAGTACTTTAATTTGTGAATTTTATTTTGTCAATTTAAATCTAGTTATACATTGAACTTGTTAACAACCTATACCAGACACTAGTGCAATGCAAGTACCATTTTAATTTGTATTTTTTATAAGTTTAAATATAAGTTTATATTATAAGTCCCTACTCTAAGATTATTTTCTTATCTTAGGCTATATTGTGTGTGCAATTAGTGAATATTTTAAAATTATCTTTGTTCAAAAGGCCCTTAACAATCTTTTGCTAAATAGTACGCACTACCTCATATTTATTTTTTTTACTTTTTATAGACAATATATTGCTCAACTTAATATATATAACAAAATCAGATCTTACACTCAAATCAATATTACATCATAGTGACGATCTGTCATTTTAACCTTGTTTACCATTACTAGATTTAGTCCCTAAAATTTATTCACTTTATTTAGCTTTATATAACAACCTTAATTTCATATATTCACAATTATTAAAATAATCAAGGTGCTATTCTCAGGCAGTGGCTACAGTGTAATAAGTTTCATTATTTTGCATTATATCATTTATTTTGATTACCACTTATAGGTTCACCACAAATTATTTTAGTCCCTTTTATATTGCCTCATTTATTTTAGCTACCTTACTCATTTTTTTTTACATTTGTTAAAATCAAATCAGGTGCTTATTTTAATAGCTTTAGAATATTTACTTTGTCTTTACTTAATTCCTCACTATAGATTCACTATAAATCTTATATAATAAGCAATTATGATCCTGATACCAACCTCTTATCTAATTCACTTAAATGAATCAAACAGTAACTGTAATTACTACACAGCAAACAATCAAAGGCACTTCTCATGGCCAACAACCACATAACTGTCTTTAACTACAATACAGATCTTTAAGTAAACATTACGAATGACCTCATAGCATTACTAAAGTTCCCTGCATGCCAGTATGTCCCATACATTTACTCTCACCGAAACCTGGCTACAGGCCAGAATACTACTAACAATGTCTATGCCATTCCTGTTACACAAGCCATACACAAGATCTGTAGGCCCGATCAAAAAGGGGGTGGCACAGCTATAAATATACTACTCAGACCAACTAGAATGTATCAACTAATACTTTCACAAGGATCAACATGGGGAAATAAAATAGCTAATTCAAATCCAAATGCCTACAAAAACCTCTCACAGTGGAAAACATCTAAGAGTACCACAGTCCAAACATTAGGCCGTTTTAGTGAAAACCTAGGAAGTACATAACTATGCACGCATGAACAAAGATCACCACTACTCTCAGTGACTTTCAATTAAATCACCTACAAGACCAAGACCCACAAGTTAACTGAAATGTTAACAAACACAATGAGTACTGCATGTTGCCTACCACAGTAACAAAACCTTTGTAAAGAATGATATTAATACCGACCAAGATTAAATTAAAAACACATGGGCAACACTGGGTATCTTTATTGTAGACGTTTCACCATCCAGTGGCTTTATCAATACAAATTCTAGGACATAGCTTGAAGACAGTAGGACTATATACAGAAGATGAGGAAATCAGTCCCTCAACAAAACCTACAAGAATTACAGAGACTAGTGTTTCCCTACTAGACCACATCTGGACCAACACCATATCCCCCTTAAGATCAGGCATAATCACAGATAATACCACAGACCATTACCCTACCTTCCTCATAACAAACCTTGGCAAATTACCCCTAGACACTACTAAAGTCACTTTCAGACTTCACAATGAGGCAGCTGCCAATAACTTCACAGCAGCAGTGACAAACATTTACTGGCACACTGAGCTAGAAATCTACACAGATATTGACGAATGTATTAATAATTTTCTAAAAAAGACCCAATACCTCTATAACAAGCACTACCCTAAAAAAACTAAACAGATGCAAAGGACTGAAAAGTCCCTGGCTAACACCCCAGTATTCCTCAATCCATAAATACAATGCACTATAACGAAAAACAGTACAGAATGGGCCACATACCCAGAGACCAAACAAAAACGTTATCTCGTCAATCCTAACCAGCCTAATAAGAAGGCTAAAAAATTTTGTATTATGAAACGATTATCCAACTAATAGGTGAACATAAAAAAAGACCTGTGGAAACCCTATCAGAAATACTAGGAACAAAAAAGATAACACGAAATAGCGAAATTGAATTAACAAAACCAGATGAACCCAAATTCCCACCTACTGAAACAGCAAACAAACTCAATGATTTCTTCTCCACTATAGGAAAAAACCCTGCCAATAAAAATCCCGAGCTCAGATACCCCACCCAATGACTACCTCACTGGCAACTACCCAGACACACTGTTCCTAGCTCCAACTAACCCAACTGAAGTCTCCCTTTTTTTTTATTTTTATTATCACACTGGCCTATTCCCACCAAGGCAGGGTGGCCCAAGAAAGAAAAACTTTCACCATCATTCACTCCATCACTGTCTTGCCAGAAGGATGCTTTACACTACAGTTTTTAAACTGCAACATTAACACCCCTCCTTCAGAGTGCTGGCACTGTACTTCCCATCTCCAGGACTCAAGTCCGGCCTGCCGGTTTCCCTGAACCCCTTCATAAATGTTACTTTGCTCACACTCCAACAGCACGTCAAGTATTAAAAACGATTTGTCTCCATTCACTCCTATCAAACACGCTCATGCATGCCTGCTGGAAGTCCAAGCCCCTCGCACACAAAAGCTCCTTTACCCCCTCCCTCCAACCTTTCCTAGGCTGACCCCTACCCCGTCTTCCTTCCACTACAGACTGATACACTCTTGAAGTCATTCTGTTTTGCTCCATTCTCTCTACATGTCCGAACCACCTCAACAACCCTTCCTCAGCCCTCTGGACAACAGTTTTGGTAATCACGCACCTTCTCCTAACTTCCAAACTATGAATTCTCTGCATTATATTCACACCACACATTGCCCTCAGACATGACATCTCCACTGCCTCCAGCCTTCTTCTCACTGCAACATTCATCACCCATGCTTCACACCCATATAAGAGCATTGGTAAAACTATACTCTCATACATTCCCCTCTTTGCCTCCAAGGACAAAGTTGTTTGTCTCCACAGACTCCTAAGTGCACCACTCACCCTTTTCCCTCATCAATTCTATGATTCACCTCATCTTTCATAGACCCATCCACTGACATGTCCACTCCCAAATATCTGAATACATTCACCTCCTCCATACTCTCTCCCTCCAATCTGATATCCAATCTTTCATCACCTAATCTTTTTGTTATCCTCATAACCTTACTCTTTCCTGTATTATCAACAAATTAAAAAACAAGACAGGAGATTTAAATACCTTACCACCCATTATATACAAAAAAGTGTCACAGGTGCTATCACCAATCATTGCAACACTCTTTAACAAATTCATTGAATCCTCTACCTTTCCTACAGTTCTCAAAATAGCAAGGGTCACCCCGATCCATAAAGGAGGAGACTACACAGACTTGAATAGCTATAGGCCAATATCCAACTTACACCCTCTCTCTAAAATCTTTGAAAAATTAATCCATAAGCATATCTATTCCTACCTCATCTCCCACAACATACTCAACCCCTGTCAATTTGGGTTCAGGCCTAATAAAAATACTAATGATGCTATTATCCACATGCTAGAACATATTTATTCAGCAATAGAGAAAAAAGAAGTCCCACTGGGGATCTTCATTGACTTACGTAAAGCTTTCGATACAGTTGACCACAACTTGCTGCACATAAAATTGTCGCACTATGGTATAAGAAGGCACTCCCTCAACTACCTAAAGTCATACCTTAGCAACAGAAGCCAATATGTGTACACAAATGGGGCAAACTCTTCCGCACAGCCAATTACAGTTGGTGTCCCACAGGGAAGTGTCCTAGGCCATCTTCTCTTTCTCATATACATAAATGACCTACCAAATGCATCGCAACTACTCAAACCCACACTATTTGCAGATGACACTACATACGTCTACTCCCACCCGAGCCCAGTCATGCTAGCCAATACTGTAAATACCAAATTAGAGAAAATATCAACCTGGATGAGGACCAACAAACTTACTCTAAACATTGGCAAAACCTACTACATTCAGTTTGGTAACAGAGCTGCAGATGTATCTCTTAACATAATGATAAATGGATCACCTATCACAAAACTCACAGAGGGAAAATTCCTAGGAATCCACCTTGATAATAGACTCAAATTTCAAACACATATACAACAAATTTCCCAAAAAATTTCCAAGACAGTAGGCATACTATCGAAGATACGGTACTATGTTCCACAGTCAGCCCTCCTGGCCCTATATCACTCACTTATTTACCCCTATCTCACCTATAGAATTTGTGCATGGGGCTCAACAAAAATAAACCATCTCAGACCACTAATCACCCAACAAAAAGCTGCAGTCAGAATGATAACAAATTCCCACTACAGACAGCACACTCCACCAATATTCAAAACTCTAAACTTACTCACAATACAAAACATCCATACTTATTACTTCACCTACTACATACATAGAACACTTAACTCTGACATAAACCCTCCCCTCAAGCATCTCCTTACCAACCTCAACAGAACACATGACCATGTTCCTCGTGTCCATCGCACACTATGCAAAAACTCAATGCACATAAAAGGCCCTAAAATCTGGAATTCATTACCTGTGAACATAAAAGAAACACTGTTTATAAATTCAAGTCTCTTCTCAAAAATCACTTACTCACCCACAACTAAATAAATACTGAATAATTGTATCTAATAAATTATCTCTGATATATGTATCTCATACATATATGAGAGATAATTTAGAGGAAGAGAGAGGTGAAGGTTTATAAACTAAAAGAGGAGGCAGTTAGGGTAAGATATAAACAGCTATTGGAGGATAGATGGGCTAATGAGAGCATAGGCAATGGGGTCGAAGAGGTATGGGGTAGGTTTAAAAATGTAGTGTTAGAGTGTTCAGCAGAAGTTTGTGGTTACAGGAAAGTGGTTGCAGGAGGGAAGAGGAGCGATTGGTGGAATGATGATGTAAAGAGAGTAGTAAAGGAGAAAAAGTTAGCATATGAGAAGTTTTTACAAAGTAGAAGTGATGCAAGGAGGGAAGAGTATATGGAGAAAAAGAGAGAGGTTAAGAGAGTGGTGAAGCAATGTAAAAAGAGAGCAAATGAGAGAGTGGGTGAGATGTTATCAACAAATTTTGTTGAAAATAAGAAAAAGTTTTGGAGTGAGATTAACAAGTTAAGAAAGCCTAGAGAACAAATGGATTTGTCAGTTAAAAATAGGAGAGGAGAGTTATTAAATGGAGAGTTGGAGGTTTTGGGAAGACGGAGGGAATATTTTGAGGAATTGTTAAATGTTGATGAAGATAGGGAAGCTGTGATTTTGTGTATAGGGCAAGGAGGAATAACATCTTGTAGGAGTGAAGAAGAGCCAGTTGTGAGTGTGGGGGAAGTTCGTGAGGCAGTAGGTAAAATGAAAGGGGGTAAGGCAGCTGGGATTGATGGGATAAAAATAGAAATGTTAAAAGCAGGTGGGGATATAGTTTTGGAGTGGTTGGTGCAATTATTTAATAAATGTATGGAAGAGGGTAAGGTACCTAGGGATTGGCAGAGAGCGTGCATAGTTCCTTGTAATAAAGGCAAAGGGGATAAAAGAGAGTGCAAAAATTATAGGGGGATAAGTCTGCTGAGTATACCTGGTAAAGTGTATGGTAGAGTCATTATTGAAAGAATTAAGAGTAAGACGGAAAATAGGATAGCAGATGAACAAGGAGGCTTTAGGAAAGGTAGAGGGTGTGTGGACCAGGTGTTTACAGTGAAACATATAAGTGAACAGCATTTAGATAAGGCTAAAGAGGTCTTTGTGGCATTTATGGATTTGGAAAAGGCGTATGACAGGGTGGATAGGGGGGCAATGTGGGAGATGTTGCAGGTGTATGGTGTAAGGAGGTAGGTTACTGAAAGCAGTGAAGAGTTTTACGAGGATAGTGAGGCTCAAGCTAGAGTATGTAGGAAAGAGGGAAATTATTTCCCAGTAAAAGTAGGCCTTAGACAAGGATGTGTGATGTCACCGTGATTGTTTAATATATTTATAGATGGGGTTGTAAGAGAAGTAAATGCGAGGGTCTTGGCAAGAGGCGTGGAGTTAAAAGATAAAGAATCACACACAAAGTGGGAGTTGTCACAGCTGCTATTTGCTGATGACACTGTGCTCTTGGGAGATTCTGAAGAGAAGTTGCAGAGATTGGTGGATGAATTTGGTAGGGTGTGCAAAAGAAGAAAATTAAAGGTGAATACAGGAAAGAGTAAGGTTATGAGGATAACAAAAAGATTAGGTGATGAAAGATTGGATATCAGATTGGAGGGAGAGAGTATGGAGGAGGTGAATGTATTCAGATATTTGGGAGTGGATGTGTCAGCGGATGGGTCTATGAAAGATGAGGTGAATCATAGAATTGATGAGGGGAAAAGGGTGAGTGGTGCACTTAGGAGTCTGTGGAGACAAAGAACTTTGTCCTTGGAGGCAAAGAGGGGAATGTATGAGAGTATAGTTTTACCAACGCTCTTGTATGGGTGTGAAGCATGGGTGATGAATGTTGCAGCGAGGAGAAGGCTGGAGGCAGTGGAGATGTCATGTCTGAGGGCAATGTGTGGTGTGAATATAATGCAGAGAATTCGTAGTTTGGAAGTTAGGAGGAGGTGGCGGATACCAAAACTGTTGTCCAGAGGGCTGAGGAAGGGTTGTTGAGGTGGTTCGGACATGTAGAGAGAATGGAGCGAAACAGAATGACTTCAAGAGTGTATCAGTCTGTAGTGGAAGGAAGGCTGGGTAGGGGTCAGCCTAGGAAAGGTTGGAGGGAGGGGGTAAAGGAGGTTTTGTGTGCGAGGGGCTTGGACTTCCAGCAGGCATGCGTGAGCGTGTTTGATAGGAGTGAATGGAGACAAATGGTTTTTAATACTTGATGTGCTGTTGGAGTGTGAGCAAAGTAACATTTATGAAGGGGTTCAGGGAAACCGGCAGGCCGGACTTGAGTCCTGGAGATGGGAAGTACAGTGCCTGCACTCTGAAGGAGGGGTGTTAATGTTGCAGTTTAAAAACTGTAGTGTAAAGCACCCTTCTGGCAAGACAGTGATGGAGTGAATGATGGTGAAAGTTTTTCTTTTTTGGGCCACCCTGCCTTGGTGGGAATCAGCCAGTGTGATAATAAAATAAATATGTATCTCATTATTGTATCTCATAAATGTCAACCTGTGACCCAATCAAACTTTGTTACTATTTAACTTCATTACCTAACAGAATGCTCCATTCTACTGATTACACAGCAACACAGTAAATGACCATATAACCTGTCTTTGTAATACTCATTTGTACTAAATTGTTATCTGTTTTACAATAATTTTTGTACCACTGAATATATCATTGCTTAGTTAATCTTAAGTTAATTTTAAGCCTGCCCATAATGCTATGCATTCAAGTGGCTTTGGCACGCTGCATTTAACTGTATTCTTTTGTACTTCACTGTATCATGTTCAAATAAATAAATAAATAAATAAATAATGTTGTGCGGTATTTGTCATATATCCTGGCCAGTTCAGCCAAACTTTCATATTGTGCAATGATGTTTTTCTTAAATTCAATCATATTTCTCACTTTATTTACCAAAGGCTTGGCACTAGGAGCTTTCTTTGGAGCCATGGTAGCTTATTTAGCACTTGCAAGCACTAAATTGAATGGAATATTATGAAATATTTCATGTGAACAAGTGAGGGGATCGTCGCTCACTGGTAAACAATGGCACACTGGCTGGGAAGGGAGGCCGAGGCAGCTCAGAGCATGAGTACGCATCCCGGATGAAGGACGATTAGTGAGTAAACCGACCATTTGCGAGCCAATGTTTGGACAAGAATAACGCGACGATTTCCGAAAAGGACAACTATTGAGGCAGACGATTATTGCGGGACAACTGTATACACACGTTGTATGCTACACAATAACTGCACAAACATTGACAGGTGAACATTTTCACCTATTTTAGTCATATACTATTGTCTAGAAATATATACATAGCATTTATAGGTCCCAGCAATGGTTTGGTGGGGAAAAGGGTGTGGGTTTGCATGAACAACATGGCCGGCAGGCGGCTGGCAGGCTGGTTGGCTGGCTGGCCGACCAGCTGGCTGACTGGCTGACCAGATGGCTGGCTGGCTGGCTGGTTGATCAGATGGCTGGCTGCTTGGCCAGCTGGGTGGCTAGCTGCTTGACCAGCTGGCTGGCCAGCCAGTTAGCTGGCTGGCTGACTAGTTGGCTGGCTAGCTGACTAGCAGGCTGGCTGACCAGCTGGCTGGCTGGTTGGCTCTCTCTGTCTTTGTCTCAAAGGTACACATAAATTCAATTACAGTGGACCCTCGAGTTTCGTCAGCATCGACTTTCGTGAAATCCGACTTTCGGCAAGTTTTTTCAGCAAAATTTAGCCTCGCGATTCGTGATTGGACTTGTGATTCAGCGACCGTCCGGTATGCGTCTGCCCATCACCATGCACACAAAGCCAATCTCCCGCACCATTCGCACTCAGTGTGCCATTATTTACCAGCACGTTCATACAATACATTTCATTGTTTTTTGTGCTTGCAACTGCTAAGTAAGTCACCATGGGCTGAAAGAAAGCTAGTGCAAGCCCTTTGGTAAAGAAAGCAAGGAACGGGATTGAATTCAAGAAGGAAATCATTGAAAAATATGAGAGCAGAGTGCGTGTTACAGAACTTGCCAGGATGTATGGCAAACCCCATTCAATCATCACTTCGATCGTGGCGAAGGGAAAGGAAATAAAATGTGCTGTTGTTGCAAAAGGGGTAGATATGCTGACAAAAAAGAGATCACAAATCCTCGAAGAAGTGGAAACGTTATTGTTGGTGTGGATTACCCAAAAACAGTTAGCAAGAGATAGTATTATGCAGTCGATTATATGTGAAAAGGCAAGGCAGTTACATGACGATCTTGTAAAGAAAATGCCTGCAACGAGTGGTGATGCTTGTTATTTTAAGGTCAGCAAAGGTTGGTTTGAGAGATTTAAGTAGCGTAGTGGCATACACAGTGATAAGGCATGGTGAGGCTGCCAGTTCTGACAAAAAAGCAGCTGAGAAGTTTGTACAGGAGTTTAAGGAGTGCGTAGACACTGGAGAATTCAAACCCCAACAGGTGTTTAATTATGGCAAAACAGGCTTCTTTTGGAAGAAAATGCCAAAAAGGACCTACATCATGCAATAGGAAACGGCACTCCCAGGACACAAGCCTATGAAGGATAGGCTTACTGTCACGTTTTGTAGTAATGCTAGTAGGGATTGCAAAGTGAAGCCTTTACTGGTGTATCACTCTGAAAATTCCAGACCGTTCAAGAAAAACAGTGTCACCAAGAGTAATTTGTGTGTGATGTGGAAGGCTAACAATAAGGCATGGGTCACAAGGAGAATTTTCCTAGACTGGTTTAATGAAGTGTTTGGCCCGTGTGAAGAAATACCTCCTGGAAAATAAATTGCCACTCAAGTGCCTCCTGGTAATGGACAATGCTCCTGCTTATCCTCCAGACTTGGCAGAGCAAATAGTGGAGGAATTTAGTTTCATCACGGTGAAGTTCTTGCCCCCTTAATACAACTCCTCTCATCCAGTCCATGGACCAGCAGGTCATTTCAAACTTCAAAAAACTGTACACCAAAGCAGTGTTTCAAAAGTGTTTTGAAATGATCTCAGATACACGAAATCATAATGACACGATTGCAAACAAACCACACCATGGGTGGGGATAGAACCCGCGGTCAGAGTGTCTCAAAACTCCAGACCGTAGCATTAGCCACTGGACCAGCTAGCCACAATAATATACCTAGTTGGACAAATCTTATTGTGGCTAGCTGGTCCAGTGGCTAACACGACAGTCTGGAGTTTTGAGACTCTCTGATCGTGGGTTCTATTCCCGCCCATGGTATGGTTTGACCTCAAGACACTGAATTGGCCCTAAGAGAGTTCAGGAAAGATCACTTCAATATCCTCACTTGCATAAACCTTATAGGTAATGCTTGGGAAGGAGTGACTTGCAGAACTTTGAATTCTGAGTGGAGAAAATTGTGGCCAGAATGTGTACGAAAGGGATTTTGAAGGGTTTGGGGCTGACCCTAAGGAGCCTATGCCAGTTGTGGAAGGTATTGTGACATTGGGCAAGTCCCTGGGATTGGAGGTGAGTGGCGAGGATGTGGAAGAGTTGGTGGAGGACCACAGGGAAGAGCTAACCACTGAAGAGCTGCAAGAGCTTCATCTACAACAGCAAGAGATCACAGCTCAGGAAACTGATGCAGAGGAGGAGGAAGAGAGATGGAGGAAGGTGCCTTCTTCGAAGATTAAGGATTTGTGCAAAGTGGACTGAAGTGCAAACATTTATGGATGAACTTCACCCTGACAAAGCTGTTGCAGGCCGTATTGGCAACATGTACAATGGCAGTGTCCCACTTCAAACAAATCTTAAAGAAATGCCAGAAACAGAGTTCTCTGGACAGATACTTTGTGCCACAGGGGTCCAGTGACTCTCAAGTTGCTCCCGGTGTCTTTAAAAAACAAAGAAGGGAAGTAACTCCAGATAAGGACTTGGTACCTGAAGTCCTAATGGAAGGAGATTCTCCATACAAACAATAGTGTACATCTTCCTCCTATCCCCTCCTCCTGTCTTCCATCCACCCAGAAGTCTTCAGTAAAGGTAAGTGTAATATTATTATATTATACATGTATGTACTTGATTTCTCATTATTTTCAGTATGTAAATCTTTACATACATACATTACATATGGAACGGATTAATTTTATTTCCATTATTTCTTATGGGGAAAATGATTTCACCATTTGGCAGAATCTCTGGAACGGATTAATCATGAAACTCGGGGGGGGGGGGGGGGGGGGTACACTGTATACACAGTGTAAATTACTTAGGATGCAAAGAGAATGTACTACTACTAATAATAATAATAATAATAATAATAATAATTGAAGCATTTTGTAAGAGTGTCACTCGTCTTATCTCTCCACTAATGACAGTGGTGACATTTGATGAGGGGCATCTTATCTTATCTCTCCACTAATGACAGTTGATGAGGGTACACTGTCTTCCCTTTATTTGTTTTCACTTTACACATAAACATATCTATCTGTCTGCTTGCCTGTCTATCTCTCTCTGTCTCTGAGAGAGCCACCAGTGAACCAACACATATTACACATGATGCAGTAGTCACTGCATCACATCTGAGTCCTGATACTTATTATTTGCCAGTCTGAATTTTTTGGGTTATCCTTGGTAATTTACACTATGTACAATTGTATTCATGTATACCTGTGAGAGATAGAGACAGACAGACAGACAGACAGACAGACAGCCAGCCACCACCTGACCAGCCAGCCACCTGACCAGCCAGCCAGCCACCTGACCAGCCAGCCACCTGACCAGCAAGCCAGCCACCTGACCAGCCAGCCACCTGACCAGCCAGCCAGCCACCTGACCAGCCAGCCACCTGACCAGCCAGCCACCTGACCAGCCAGCCAGCCACCTGACCAGCCAGCCACCTGACCAGCCAGCCAGCCACCTGACCAGCCAGCCACCTGACCAGCAAGCCAGCCACCTGACCAGCCAGCCAGCCACCTGACCAGCCAGCCACCTGACCAGCCAGCCAGCCACCTGACCAGCCAGCCACCTGACCAGCCAGCCAGCAACCTAACCAGCCAGCCACCTGACCAGCCAGCCAGCCAGCCACCTGACCAGCCAGCCAGCCACCTGACCAGCAAGCCAGCCACCTGACCAGCAAGCCAGCCACCTGACCAGCCAGGCAGCAGCCACCTGAACCAGCCAGTAGCAGCGCCAGCCACCTGACCAGCCAGCAGCCAAACACTGACCAGTCAGCCACCCACCTGACCAGCTCAGCTCCCCATCTGACCAGCAGCCACCCATCTGACCAGTCAGCCACCCACCTGACCAGCCAGCCAGCCACCTGACCAGCAAGCCAGCCACCTGACCAGCAAGCCAGCCACCTGACCAGCCAGGCAGCCAGCCACCTGACCAGCCAGCCAGCCACCTGACTAGCCAGTCAGCCAGCCACCTGACCAGCTAGCTAGCCAAACACCTGACCAGTCAGCCACCCATCTGACCAGTCAGCCACCCATCTGACCAGCCAGCCAGCCACCTGACCAGCCAGCCAGCCACCTGACCAGCCAGCCAGCCACCTGACCAGCCAGGCAGCCACCTGACTAACCAGTCAACCAGCCACCTGACTAGCCAGTCAGCCAGCCACCTGACCAGCCAGCCAGCCATGTTGTTTACACAAACCCACTCTCCCTTCCCTACCACCCCCACTGCCTCCCCCCGTTACTGCCTTTCCTCACCACCCACACTGCAGGAGAGTGAGGTATTCCTTACCCTTGGCTTGGTGACAAAGGTGCACTGAATTTCCACTCCCACAATGCAAAGCCAGTGCATAGATTTTTTTCCTACTGTACACACTTACCACATAGACCCATTCTTCCACATATAGGCCTACCAGCCTTTTCCCGCTTGATTTGAAGGCGCTAGAATTTATGCATACTAGTACGTCAATAACCCTGGTGTGTAAGCCGTACTAGTACATCAGAAACCCTGAAAGGGTTAAGGGTTAACACTCCCCTTTTAAGAGGATAGTGATGGTGATCCAAAGTTTAGGGGCTTTGAGATATATGTGACCACAAGTGATCAAAGAAATATCAAATACCTTGAAAATAACCCATGTGCAGCATCCTTTCATTTTTGATACCACTGGAAGTGTCATCCTGCCAGAAAGTCCTATAATCTATGCTCTAAGTACAGAGAAATGATTCTGGAACATGTGTGATACGTAGTCATCAGGCTGGCTGGCTGTCTGGCTGGCTGTCTGGCTGGCTGACTGGCTGGCTGACTGGCTGGCTGGCAGGCCAACTGGCTGGCTGTCTCACTGGGTGGGTGGGTGGGTGACTGACTGGCTTTGGCTGTCTCTTCATCTGTATCTGTCTCTCTCTGTCTCTGTCTCTGTCTTTGTCTCTGTCAATCTCTGTCTCTCCCACAGGTACACATAAGTACAGATATCATAGTGTAAATTACTTAAGATAACCAAAAAAATCCAGTGCTATACACTGTGCTTGTAGATGAAAGGCATAATAAGCATGACTGGCAAGTAATACCATGTTCACTTGATCATGAATCAGACATGACCTGAGACAAAGAGACAAGCAGACAGACAGAGACACACAGGCAAACAGAAAGACAGAGACACACAGGCAGATGGAAAGACAGACACACACAGGCAGGCACAAAGACAGATACACACAGGCAGACAGAAGACAGATAAGCAGAGCTAGACAGACAGAGAGTGCTATATCTTTATTATGCACCCAATACCAATCCAGTGGGCGGTAGTCAAATGATTACAGAGGTACATAATTGGTCCAGGGACTGGACTCCACAGTTTTGATAGCTGAACAAGTTACAAAAGTAATGAACTAGATCTGGTCACAATCATGACAAGTTACAAAGGTGATGAATCATAAACACGTCCACACATGGTTACAGTAATGAACAAATTACAGAGTAATGAGCAGTTAACATACATTCTAGGGAATTCATCCATTGCCCCAACAACAGATTGTGCTAGGTGCCTGTCCCTCCTCGGAAGGACAGTCAGACAGCCACTGCAAACAGCAGTAGGTTGCGCCAGGATCTGATGCTTGCAGGAGCACCATCGATCCTCCCTAAGAGGTACAGGAGGTCAGCGACTCCGTTAGCAGCCCGAGGGAGAGCTAACTTGGGGACCTGTCAGTGTCCTGGTGGATGCCAATTTGATTGCAGATCCCAGGCCCTCTGTAAAGGTGAAGGTGCAGCAGCTGTCACCTATGTCTACTGGGAGGGGTTGTTGGTTGTTCCCACCTGGAGCCCACAGAGTGTTCAGATATCCACTGTGAAGGCTTACTCAGCCCTGTAACAACTTCAGACAGTATTACCAAGGCTGGCTCCTCCTCAGGAAAATTAATGAATAGAAAAAGAAATAATAATTCACAAAGATAAACACTTTATTATTTATTAATGCAAAAATAAAACAGTGAAACATGAAGGGGTATCCTATATGAAAGAAAAATGAAAAGAAAAAATGACGTTTGAATACAACGCTAATATGTACAGTTATAATGGGGTGTGTGGTGGAGGTTGACACCGTCTTGTAGAAATTGTAGCTGTTACTGATGATGTGGGGGGTCACAGCTGTTGGTGACAACCCAACGGCTAGTTCTTCACAGAGTCTATAGCCTTGAATAGTTAGTCCACATGACAGGAAAGCAGATTCTTTACCGCTACAAAGATGAGGGGTTATAGTCCGCTGTCACCTACAGGTAATCAGGTAGGTAGATCCAAAAAGTGACGTCAATGGACTTTTGCAAAAGTCCTTCTCCTTCAACACTTCTCGTTGGTTGCAGGTGACCTGATCTGTCATTCCAAGCTGGAAAGAGAGACAGGTTACCCACTGCTTAAGAAATCACTCTCCATGATAAGTACAATACCTAAAAGACGTGGTGATTATCAAAACATCTAACATGGAGATCAAGGCTGAAAGGACTAAGTTTATTATTGGTCAAAAGTGAAGCTTTCAACCAATAAGTCCACGAGAATAGGAGCAGGCATTTACTTACAGTTGTGCTGGGAGCTGTGAGTTGAGTGATTACTGTTTGGCCGGAGCCCCACACGTCACCTTTCGGGGTGGGGGAAAAAAGGGGGGGATAGTGGGAGCTAGACTGACCCTACCTTAACAAGTAGCCGGCAATAAAACTATCGTTACCATATACTCGCTCGATACTCCTATCTGTTGAACTTTTCCCTCACACTCCCCAATACCAAGACTTATAGTCAAGGAGTATAAGAAGAATAGGCGAGGAAAAATTTCTAACGTGTAAGTCGCATAAGGCAACAAATCTTCAACTGACTGTCACGACTTAACCAGTCAGAGAAATAACTGGATGAACCACTGATATACACAATATGGAACTTAAAAGCTTAAAGAGCCAATGTCCACCTCAAGAGGCAACTGTTGGTTCCTTTAAAAGTTTCTAGGTATATCAAAGGTTTGTGATCTGTCTCTAAAATGAATTCTTTTCCCAGTAAATAAAATTTAAGCTTGGAGATACCCCCACACAAGGGCCAAACATTCCTTTTCTATGGAGGAGTATCTTGTTTCTGCAGGAAGAAGTTTCCAGCTTAGGAAGCATACAGGGAGGAGAGTACCAAATGATATTATAGTAACACTGCACCTAAGCCAGAATTGGAGGCATCAGTCCTTAAACAAAATGTTTTATTAATATCTGGAATCTTAAGTATAGGGCCTTTCAAGAAGATATTTTTAATCTCATTAAACTTTTCTCGAGCTACGTCGGAAAGTTCAAGAGGTTCCTTCACAGACTTTTTAAGGAGTTGGATAAGATGCCTGTAAGATCAGTAAGGTTCGGGATAAACCATGCATAAAAATTTACAGAACCAAGAAAGCTACGCATGACCTTCTTGGTTTTGGGGAATTTAAATTCTAATAAAGCTTTGATCTTACTGGGGAGAGACTGCAAAGAGTTATTAGAAAGGATTAATCTGAGATATCTAATCTTGTTATACCCAAGGAAGCATTTCTTCGGCTTGGCAGTGAGGCCATGTGAGCGTAACCTACGTAAAACTGATGTTAATGTTTGGATATGCTTGCCCCACGTGGATGTCATTACGTAAATGTTATCAAAATAAACTGAAACATTTGGCATATTACCCAAGACCTTTCTCATCAGTCTCACATAGGTAGCACAGGCAGTTACCAAATCGAAGGGCATAGTTCTATACTGCATCAGTCCTTGGTGGGTAGGAAAAGTGGTGTACTGCTTAGAAGAAGGATCTAACATTACTTGATGATATGCCTGCGCAATATCAATCTCTGAAAAGAAGGAAGAGTCATAAAATTTGTGTAGATCGCTATCTATTAAGGGCACAGGCTCAGCATCCCACCGAGTTATAGCAATGAGGCCTCTGAAGTCAATAGCAAGTCTATATGAATTATCCTCCTTCTTAACCATGACTACTGGTGAGCAATATGCAGATACTGAAGGTTCAATGATCTTTAGTTTTAATAATTTGTCTACCTCTCTGTCAAATGCATCCCTAAGGTGAACTGGAACTGGGTATAATTTCCGTTTGATAGGATTGTCCATGACTAAGTCAATCTTATGGACTACCGTGGAGGTGACACCTGGAATATCAGTAAAAACGTCTGAGAAGTTACTCACACATTGAAGTAGTTCATGTTTCTTATGGTCATCCAAAGACTCATTAATATTAATGTTTGTTGTACCCAAGTGGTCAAGAGTCATCAAGTCATGTAGCTCTCTGTCATAGTCTACATTAGAGGTGTCAATTATGCACACCTTACACTCCTCAGTTGTCTTATCAAGTTTGTGTGGAAAAACTAAATCAAAGTTATTCAGGCAGTTAACCGAATTTCTTCGGTAATATTTCTTAAGGATGTTGATATGATAAAGCTTAGATTTCCCCTTGACTTCTATGAGGTAATCAACATTCCCACAAATTTTTAACACCTTATATGGACCTTTCCATGCTACTAATAATTTATTTGACTTTATAGGCAAAAGTACCAGAACTTCATCCCCTACTTTAAAACTTCTCCTCTGACTTTTGGAATCAAAATAGGTTTTGTACTGGCCCATTGACAAGCTTAAATTTTTCGAAGCTATGTCAGAGGTCTCCTCAAGTCTGAATCTAAGGTCAAGGAGAAACTGGTAAAAAGACTGAACCTCAGCCTTTACGTCCTCATTAGTCCATAAGTCATGAAGGATGGACAATGGACCTCTGGCCTGTCTACCATAGAGAAGTTCAAAAGGTGAAAACCCCAAAGAGTCACTGGGAACTTCCCTCATGGCAAACAAAGCACAGGGTAAGTAACGATGCCTCTCCTTAGGTTTAAGGGAGCAAAGTTTCCTTAAAATGGACTTGAGAATCGAATGCTGGCGCTCAATCCTCCCATTACAGCTGGGATGATATGGTGTTGTGAAGAGGCTTCACTCCCAGAAGTTGGTAGAGATGTTGCATTAAGTCAGATGTGAATTGTGTCCCACGGTGAGACAAAATCTCTCTAGGGATGCCAACTCTGGAGAAGATGGACAAAAAGGCTTCAGCCACCTCTTTAGTAGTTGTAGACTTTAAGGGTACAGCTTCAGGGAAACTCGAAGCATAATTAACTAATGTTAATATATATCTATGTCCCCCAGATGAAAGTGGTGATAAAGGACCAATGATGTCAATAGCTACTCTTTTAAATGGTACCATAAAGATTGGCATTTTGACCATAGGTACTTGTCTGGTACCTCGGGAGGATGACAGTTGGCAAACTTTACACGATCTACAATAGGTACTGATATCTGAGGACATTTTGGGCCAAAAATAGTTTCCCTAATTTTATTTAAGGTTTTACGATGCGAGAAATGTCTGGCCACTGGAAATAATGATCCCATTTTAAGAACAGTCTCTTTTTAAAATTGACTTGGAACAACAAATGGAAAAGTCATCTCCTCTAAATTTTAAATTTTGAATACTAAAATTTTTTCCCAAGATACCTTTTTATATTCAAAATTTACATGAAAATTTTTTTCCTTTTGGGGAAAATTTGGGGTTTTTGTCTAGCTGCAATTTTTGGAAATTTTCTGAAGAAAAAGGGGCAATTACGTTGAAAATTTTGGCAAAGGAGCCCCTTTTGAACATCTAAAGGTTTAAAAAGTCGGGGAAAAATAAAAAGGAGGACAGTAAAACCCGGGCTTTGGCCGGGAGCCCTATTTTCCCAAAAACTTTTTTTTAAAGTAAGGGAAAGGTAAACCTTTCATTTTTAATCTAACAAGTAAACCCGGGTGATTCTGCTATTTTATTTTTTCGAGAGTAGAATCACTTTTTTTAAAAACCCCCAAAAAGAATTCCGGGGCCAACTCCCCTCATCTAAAACTTTCCGAGGGGTTTCCCTCTGACTCTACAAAAGAGCATCTGAAAAACTTATGTCCATTTTTCCCGTGATGAAAGGCCCAACCCCTCTGAAGGAAAAAGGGCCCCTTTTCCCTTACCTATTAGTATGGGGGAAGAAGTAAAGGGGAGCTAGAAAGGCTTTCGGGCCCAAACCCTTGAACCTTTTAAGGGGTTTTAAAATGTAACAAGGGATGGTTTTTAACCGGGAAACCTGGATTTTTTCCGGGAGAATTTTTCCCGGGGTCAACCCCCCCGGGGCCCGGTCGGGAACCAGGCCTCCTGTGGATCAGACCCCGAAAAACCCCGGGGCGGGTTGCTGTTTGGCTGCCCCGAAAAACCAACATACAGCCACAGCCCGGCTTTTCCGGAACTGACTTTGGGTGCTTGCCCAGTGCCAGTTTTGAAGACTGCCGGGGGTTTTTGGGGTAACCCCCCTTTAAAGGTGTGCGGGGAGGCATTTGAACAGTCCTCGGGGGCCCCGAAAACTTATTGTAGGCCCTCTTAACGTGCTGTGACACCCCTGCTTTTCTTTTGGGGGAAGGTAAACGTCTGCCAAGTTTTTTGCTTTCGAAGGGGGTGATTTTCGGTGCAAGTTGGGTACTAGCCCCTCTAGGTTTTTCCGGGTGTATATAATCTGTTTCTTCCCTCCTGCGTTCCAGGGAATACGGGTTTTAAAGGAACCCCCCCTAAAGGGCGCTCCCAATATTTTAGGGGGGTTTTATCTCCGTTATGCGCGCCGTGAAAGTTCTTTTGTACATTTTTTTTAAGGTGGGCCCAATTTCATTTGCCTTGAAAGGGGCTTTAGTGGGGGAGCAATATTCCAGCCAAAATAGAAAAAAGTGACCTAAAGGGAATTTTCTTTCATGGGCTTGGCCCCCCCTAGTTTTGAAGGTTCTCTTTACCCAAACCCGTCTTTTTTTCAAGCAAAAGCGTTGATACAATTTTAAAGGGTCCTTGAAGGTGAGCCCTCCGACATGATCACTTCCAGGTCTTTGACTTTGGTGTTTCGCTCTATTTTTTGGGCCCCAGAATTTTTTTTTTGTCCCCTGATAAAATTTTAAATTTTCCTCATGTTTACCATATCGAGAAAATTTTAAAAATTTCTCACGTTGAACTTCATATTTTTTTTCGGGCAGCCCACTAAAAATTTTTTGGGTTAAATGTTTTCCCTGGAGCTTTGCATTCTGCAAGGGAAAAGAACTGTCATGCAGTTTCGGGTGTAAACCTGCAAAGGAAGACACGGTGCGTGGCTGACATCCTTGTCTATTTTCGGAAAATAAGGATGAGGAACAAGGGGGGAGCGAGTACTGTCCCTTTGTGGAACAGAGTTTTTCCCACCCGAAAGCTCCCCTGGGCCCTTTTACTCTTTTTACAAATACCTCTGGGGTTCCCTTTTAAGTGGGGAAATTATAGATCCATCGACCGATTTTTTCCTGTTTTTTTCCTTTAGCACGCTTTTTGTGCGCTTTTAACGCCATGGTCACACTTTTCGAAGGCTTTTGAAAAGCCCTGAAATATATTACATCTGCTTTCTTTTTGTCTTTTTGCATTTAGGACCTTGTCCCTAGTGGTCCAATAGGTTTTAAAACAGACAGGAGCGACCTGTTTTTAAAACCCCTGTTGCCCTGGGTTTTTTGGGAACTGAAGGTTTCTAGATGCCCGGGGGATCTTGCTTTTTAGGACCCTTTTTAAAGATTTTTATGAAAGGGATGTTTTGTGCTATTGGTTTAGTTCTTTTCTTGCTTTCTGCCCCAAACCTTTGTGGGGTGGGGCAAAGTCTGTTGTTTTTTGTAACTGGGGACGAAACCCCCCTGTCCCTTTCTCCCTCTCCATAGGATGGGGAAAAAGGGCCCTGATAGGGGCCCTTTTTGCAGTTCTTGAAAGAAACACAGATTCCCTGAACTGGCCCTGGGGCAGAGTGCCCTGGGGATGTCAAAATTTTCGCCTGTTTTTGAGTCTTTGGCGTCAGGGTAACATCGGATTTGGGTGTGTTAAAACAAATTTTGTGGCTCTCCCCATAAAAAATTCATTTTAATCTTCGACTCCCCAGTTTTGGGTTAAACGGGGGGTTGCTAAAAACTGAGTCATATTGGGCATTTAGTAGCCCTCAAATTTTCCTTTTTGTCATCTGTTAGGCCCATCTTTTTTAAGTAGGGGCCCCCAAACTGTAAAAGTTTTTCCCCGATTTTTGAAATTTTGGGAAAAGGAGAAGAAATACTTTGGGGTTTTTTTCGATTTCATTTATGGGTTTTAGTTTTTTTCCCGCGATTCCTGACTCCAAAGGATTTTTTTAGCTTAAATTCGATGCTTGCTAATTTTCTGACCATGTCCCCTTAAAGCCTTTTAGATATATTGACCTCTTTTAGCCGCTCTGTTATTCTTTTCCGTCGCCTGTAAAGGGGGCGCCGTCCCCTTTTTTGTTTTAAAATCTACTCCCCTTTTTCTTAAGGGAAAAAGCCCTTTTGCATACATCGAGGGGGCTACCAGTTAAAACTGTTTTTAGGCATAATTTGGGGGCCCGTGTTCTTTGTATATCTTCCAGCTTATACCCTTTTAGGGCTTGGTTTTCTTGGTCCCCACTTTATGTTTTTGGGGGGGGGAAGGGGGAAATTGGGAAATTTTGGGAATTTTCCCCCCTCGTGACTAATCCCCATTATGTCGGTCTGGGGCTCCGCGCATACATGACTGAACCTCAATTATTTGTGATTTTTGAGTATATTGTTTTTGATATGGTGAAATTTTTTAAATCAGAACAACAAATTTTTGTGAAAGAGGTCTAGTGAAATTTTCCCCGTCCCAGTGGCCTATTAATTTTTCTGGTTAAAATTTAAATTTTTTTGCAGAATTTAAAAAACCGCGGAGTGTGAGTTTTCCCCAAACAAAGCGCCCCCCTGGTGTTTTTTACTTTTTTTCAATATTAAAAAGCAAAAATTTCCCCCAATTTTTGGTGCCTTTAAAAGGGGGAAATCCCCCCGGAGCAAATGTTGGGGGCAGGAGCCCGGGGAAGGGTTTTTCCGACAGTGGTCAATTTTTTTTAAAAGCTTTTCCTGGAATTGCTGGGGTTTGCAAACCGGAGGGTTGAGACTAAACACAAAGACTAGGTTTTGGTTCTCGACCTTTACTGCTAAAACTTCCACTACATCATTTGAGGCATTTAGCAGTTCTGTGCAAACAAGTGTCTGTACAGCCCAAGTAGTCTGAAAGAATTGCAGAGGAATGAGTTTCTTTAAGATAAGGGAACAGCTTATCAGAAATGACTATACATGTGCATCCAGTGTCTTGTAAAATGGTAGATACATTAAGTCCATTAAATATTCCTGAACAGAAGGGTGCTTGGTCATTGCAGTCTTTAAAACATCTTCCAACTTTTTGGACCTTCTTAGAAGGTCAATCAGGACGTTTATGTCCCTTTAGGTCTTTATAGGAATTGTGAGCCTCAGCATATAGGTCAGCAGCCTCAGCAACTTCCTCAGCTTTAATCAGGTTACGTTCTCTAATGAATGTTCATATCTGGTGAGGAAGAGCTGTCAGGAACTGGTCAGCAACCATGAAGTCTCTAAGAGATTCATAACTGTGATCAATGCCTGAACTCTCTATCCAAAAGTCGAACAAACGAGTGTTACCTGTAACTGCTGAGAGTTTTGGCCAGCTGTAAGGTGGCATACCTGAAATCTTTCCTATAAGAATTTGTGGTTTTTTGATATACTTTAAGGATTGCCTTCTTCAGTAGGTTATAATTACATATGATATCCTGCGATAAAGTTGCAAAGATATTCAAAGTTGTACCAGAAAATAACATTCCTAACCTGGTAGCCCAGGTGTCAGCAGGCCATTCACAGAGGGTAGCGGTATTTTCAAACCTGATAATGTATGAAGTAATGTCTTCACCCTCTGTGAAGGGAGGTAAATTAGGTGTTGGAATATGTGCCCTAGCTGCATGATGTTCAATTACTCCTTCCTCTAATTGTTGTTGTGTAAACGTTAACTTTTTATTCTCTAATTAAAGGCGAGATTTTTCGAGCTCGCGATCTCTTTCTCTCTCTCTTAACTCATGTTCTCTAGCCCTTTCCTCACATTCTCTAGCTCTTTCCTCACGTTCTCTAGCTCTTTCCTCAACTTCTCTATCCTTTGCTCTTTCCTCAAGTTCTCTTAATTTAACATGTTTACCTGGACCTGGAGAGAGTTTCGGGGGTCAACGCCCCCGCGGCCCGGTCTGTGACCAGGCCTCCTGGTGGATCAGCGCCTGATCAACCAGGCTGTTGCTGCTGGCTGCACGCAAACCAACGTACGAGCCACAGCCCGGCTGATCAGGAACTGACTTTAGGTGCTTGTCCAGTGCCAGCTTGAAGAATGCCAGGGGTCTGTTGGTAATCCCCCTTATGTGTGCTGGGAGGCAGTTGAACAGTCTCAGGCCCCTGACACTTATTGTATGGTCTCTTAACGTGCTAGTGACACCCCTGCTTTTCATTGGGGGGATGGTGCATCGTCTGCCAAGTCTTTTGCTTTCGTAGTGAGTGATTTCGTGTGCAAGTTCGGTACTAGTCCCTCTAGGATTTTCCAGGTGTATATAATCATGATCTCTCCCTCCTGCGTTCCAGGGAATACAGGTTTAGAAACCTCAAGCGCTCCCAGTAATTGAGGTGTTTTATCTCCGTTAATGCGCGCCGTGAAAGTTCTCTGTACATTTTCTAGGTCGGCAATTTCACCTGCCTTGAAAGGTGCTGTTAGAGTGCAGCAATATTCCAGCCTAGATAGAACAAGTGACCTGAAGAGTGTCATCATGGGCTTAGGCCTCCCTAGTTTTGAAGGTTCTCATTATCCATCCTGTCATTTTCTAGCAGATGCGATTGATACAATGTTATGGTCCTTGAAGGTGAGATCCTCCGACATAATCACTCCCAGGTCTTTGACGTTGGTGTTTCGCTCTATTTTGTGGCCAGAATTTGTTTGTACTCTGATGAAGATTTAATTTCCTCATGTTTACCATATCTGAGTAATTGAAATTTTCTCATCGTTGAACTTCATATTGTTTTCTGCAGCCCACTGAAAGATTGGTTGATGTCCGCCTGGAGCCTTGCAGTGTCTGCAATGGAAGACACTGTCATGCAGATTCGGGTGTCATCTGCAAAGGAAGACACGGTGCTGTGGCTGACATCCTTGTCTATGTCGGATATGAGGATGAGAACAAGATGGGAGCTAGTACTGTGCCTGTGGAACAGAGCTTTTCAACCGTAGCTGCCTCGGACTTTACTCTGTTGACGACTACTCTCTGTGTTCTGTTAGTGAGGAAATTATAGATCCATCGACCGACTTTTCCTGTTATTCCTTTAGCGCGCATTTTGTGCGCTATTACGCCATGGTCACACTTGTCGAAGGCTTTTGCAAAGTCTGTATATATTACATCTGCATTCTTTTTGTCTTCTAGTGCATTTAGGACCTTGTCGTAGTGATCCAGTAGTTGAGACAGACAGGAGCGACCTGTTCTAAACCCATGTTGCCCTGGGTTGTGTAACTGATGGGTTTCTAGATGGGTGGTGATCTTGCTTCTTAGGACCCTTTCAAAAATTTTTATGATATGGGATGTTAGTGCTATTGGTCTGTAGTTCTTTGCTGTTGCTTTACTGCCCCCTTTGTGGAGTGGGGCTATGTCTGTTGTTTTTAGTAACTGAGGGACGACCCCCGTGTCCATGCTCCCTCTCCATAGGATGGAAAAGGCTCGTGATAGGGGCTTCTTGCAGTTCTTGATGAACACAGAGTTCCATGAGTCTGGCCCTGGGGCAGAGTGCATGGGCATGTCATTTATCGCCTGTTCGAAGTCATTTGGCGTCAGGATAACATCGGATAGGCTTGTGTTAATCAAATTTTGTGGCTCTCTCATAAAAAATTCATTTTGATCTTCGACTCTCAGTCTGGTTAGCGGCTTGCTAAAAACTGAGTCATATTGGGACTTGAGTAGCTCACTCATTTCCTTGTTGTCATCTGTGTAGGACCCATCTTGTTTAAGTAGGGCCCATACTGGACGTTGTTCTCGTTTTTGATTTGGCATAGGAGAAGAAATACTTTGGGTTTCTTTCGATTTCATTTATGGCTTTTAGTTACTTCCCGCGATTCCTGACTCCTAAAGGATTCTTTTAGCTTAAGTTCGATGCTTGCTATTTTCTCTGACCAGTGTCTCCCTGCGCATTTCAGATATATTGACCTCTTTTAGCCGCTCTGTTATTCTTTTTCCGTCGCCTGTAAAGGGAGCGCCTGTCTCTTTCTATTTTACATCTACTCCTCCTTTTTCTTAGAGGAATAAGCCTGTGCATACATCGAGTGCCACCGAGTTAATCTGTTCTAGGCATAAGTTTTGGGTCTGTGTTGCTTAGTATATCTTCCCAGCTTATATCGGTTAGGACTTGGTTTACTTGGTCCCACTTTATGTTTTTGTTATTGAAGTTGAATTTGGTGAATGCTCCCTGTGACTAGCTCTTTTTGTCGGTCTGGGGCTCCACACATACATGTCTAAACCCTCAATTATGTTGTGTCGAGTATTTGTTTTTATATGGTGCATTTTTTATAATCATCATTGTAGTGAAGTGAGGTCTGGTATTCTCCAGTTAGTGGCTTATTATTTGCGGGTTTAAATGAATTTTGTGCGAGATTTAAAAGCTCGTGTGAGGTGAGTTTTCTCAGAGCTGCCTCCTGGTTTTTATTACGCAACAATTTTATTTGCTAATTCCCCATTTTGGTGCCTTAAGTTGAAACCCCCCCCAGGAGCAAGATTTTGGGGTGAGGAGCTGGAAATTTTCCAACAGTGGTCATTTTTTAATAGCTGTTCCTGGAAATTTGCTGGGTGTTCATCCGGGGCTGTGACTACCACAATGACTAGGTTTTGGGTTTCGACCTTTACTGCTAAAAATTCCCCACGTATTTGAGGATTAAGCAGTTCTGTGCAAAAAAGTGACTCTGCAATGTACAGGCCAAAACCCCCCCCCCTTTTGCCTGTTCACTCTGTCACACTGTTAGGTTGTAACCTGGGATCCATATTTCGTTGTCCAAGTGATCCCCTTTTTGTGGGTCTCAGTGAAAGCCGCGAACTTGCCTTTGCCTCTGCAAGCATCCAGGATGAAAAGGTATTTTGTTGTTTGTTGCTGGCTTTGACCCCGTATATTTTGCAAAGAAGAAAGTTATCGGGTGGTGGTTTGTTGGGAGGGGGGGATTTTTTTTCCGCATTAGTTTCTGTTCGTTGGTTTGGAGTGGGGCCATGACTGTGGTTCCACTCCCGGAATGACTGGGTTTGGGTACGATTTTGCCATTTCCTGCCCGTTTTTTTTTCCCTTCCCCGGCACTAAAAAAAATCTCCCTCTTGAGTGGGTTTGGCTACCCCGGTTTTCCCCCTGGCCCGGAGGGTTTTTTTATCTTTTTGTCCCCCTTTAGATGGTATGGGCCCGGGAATTTAAGTTATTGCCCGTCTTTCCTTTTCTGAAGAGGTACACATTTTTAGGGGGGAAAAAGCTTAAAAGGAAAGGGTTTTGCATTTTTCCCGTTGTTTATATGGGCATGACTTTTTTTAGGTGGTTTATAGTTGCATGTCCCATCTGTTTTTTTTTCCCGATTTCCCTGCCAGCGATCCAATGCATAAAAATATATGCCCCAGGGGTTGGTTTTCCGTTTGCCTTGGGGTTTTTGGGGCTGTATTACCCGTTGGTGCATGTTTCCCTGTCTTCCCCCTACCTCCCTAGCACCCAAAAAGGAGCTCCCACCATTTTTTTTTTTTGGTAATTTATCCTCACTATTGCTATTGGGGTCCTCTTTTTTGCTATTTTCCCGCGGTTTTTTTCTAGGGGTGTTAAAAGTTTTCAGTTTAAAAAAATTTTGTGTAAAAACACCCTTCTTTGGGAAAAACGTGTGGAGTGGAAAGATGGGGAAATTTTTTCTTTTTTTGGGGCCACCCTGCCCTTTGGGGGGAATCGGCCGGGGTGATAATAATAATTAAAAAAAAAAAAAAAAAAAAAAAATATTGGGTTTTTTCTTAAACTTTTTGACTACCCCTTGTTTCCTACTAAAGGCCCCCCTGTCCTTATAGGTCATTTATTTTGTATTTCCTTCCTGCGTTTTTTTAATTTCCCCCCCCACCTGGACAAAAACTCCACTTTCACCATTACTGGGCTCCCCCGGGCCCGTATTTTCCAGCCCTTTACCCTTTTTTGTCTCCCAGGCAGGGACCTCCAGCTTCACCATTACTGTCTCCCGGCGCACTATCAGCCCCCCATTTACGGGGTTTTCCAGGACATCATCTCCAGCCTTACAGTTTGTTACAAAATGGCCAGTTTCAAGGGCAGTATCATTTAAGCCCAGCTTTTTATGTTTTTCCCTCGTTGTAGAAAGCTTCCCCGGGGTTTTTTATGAAAAAAAAAGCTTTGTTTTTTCCTCTTTTTTAAAACCCTTGTGATTTTAGGGCCCCCAATTTTCCTCATTTGGGCATACCCCCAAAAAAAATTTTCTGTTTTTTAAAATAAATGCTTGTGCTGTTCTGGGGATATCTGCCCCAAGGGAGCGTGACACCAATTTTTTCCCCAAAAAATGACAATTTATCCATTTTGGAAAACCCCCTTTGTTTGACTGACCACAGAGCCCACACAAAAGGTTCATAATGATTTGAATGGGTTTATTTTCTGAATTTTTAATAGCAAAATCTTGAATATAATTTTTATTAATAAAACCCCTTTAAAAGAAGGGTTAGCTAAAATTTTTTTATTTTCCCGTTTCAACTTTTTTTTGTAAAAATTGGACAGCTTAAACCCTCACTTTTTGATTTTTAAAAGTTTTTGTTTTATAAAGGGGGCCCACAAACCCCCTCCGTTTTTCAGCTGCTTTATTTGGGCCAACGAAACTGTTTGAAACCCGTCCCTTTGGGACCCCAGTCAAGGGTTCGGACCGTCAAGGGTTTTGGGGCCCGTCAAAAGGGTTTGGGGCCCCGTCGATCTGCTCTGATCAAATGGGGCACTTTTTTAAAACATAAATGGTTTGGTGATTTGAGCAAACACATGAAGGGTCCCACTGGAAATTTTTCTACCCCAGTAATATGGATTTTTTCTGATAAAAAGTTTTAAATTTTCTGTTTAAAAAGCCGGGGGGATTCACTCCCCAAGCTCCCCCCAAAAAAAAAAATTTCAGTCGACCTCTTTTTTATCAATCGCTGTACTGGCTTTTTATTTTTTTTTTTTCCGTTCCCCAAACCCCAATAAATGCCATATTATCACTATTGTTGACTGGTGCAAAATTTTTGGGAAGGACCCCTTTTTCTGTATAATAATTGCTTTCGTTGTGTATATTTCGACCGCTGGTAACTACAGGTTAAAAGAAATTTACAGTAACGTCTCGTATTTCAAGAAAAAAGAACTAATGAAAGTCACTCCACTCCACTAAGTACCATTATAATACTGGTTAGTTGCTACTACAACACTGTATTCTGCTATTCACTGGTATCACTAGATTATATGCGAGTACACTAGCAGGCCAGGAAGATTATTAAAAACAGCTGACCTGTGGTAAGTTTCTGGCGACTTCTGGCACCTGCCTCTATAGGCTTATCACTTCATTTACAAATTCACCTGTTTTCAAATGACACTTTAGCCTTTATCATCAATATACTAGGGAGCCACTGTAGTATACACTATACACTATGTATACTCAATGCTTTCAGGGAGACTTTCTTTCCTCTGACACAAAGTTCAATTATTATTTTTTTCACACGGAAAACAGGCCTATGATTCCCCTCTGGCAGTAAACTCTGCTAGGTAATGCACACTAATTCTCCTTTTTTGACTCAGTATATAATGTTTTCCGCCCAAGATTGGTTCCAGGCGCTAGAGGGATGTATCGTATAAGATTGATGACACAAATTAAAGTTCTAGCACGTAAGAGCGACCGTGAAAACACCAGAAAACCGGGAGCACAACGAGGCACGCTGACAGTCACGCTGAGAACAGCCCTAGTTTGTTCCTCACATATTTTGGCTTGTTCCTCATGTACTCTAGCTCTCTCCTCACGATTAATCTATCATGCTCTTTTTTGTCTTCTCACTCTCTTTCTAACTGTCTTTCTTGGCTTTCTCTTTCAATTCTCTCTCTCTCCTTTTTCTCCTGTCTTTCAAGGTTCTCTTTCTCCTTTTCCTCTTCTCTTTCGGTTCTCTCTCTCCTTTTCCACTTCTCTTTCGATTCTCTCTCTCTCTCTCTCTCTCTCTCCTTTTCCTTACATCCACCGTGCACATGGATGTTGAAGCTTGAGGAACTGAGTGCACACTGCCTGTGGCACACCTGACGGCTGCCTCGCAGTCGAACTCCATGATGCTGTCCCTGCAGTGGAAGTTCCTGTGAGTCCGGAACAACCTGTGCCATCGCTGACATGGGCTGGGAGGGGAAAAGTACCCTCTACAGTTGGGGTTGCACTAGGAATTGGGTAGATGAGGCAGGAGAGTTGAATGGTTGAGGCATAGGGGTTAGGAGTTAGGGGTTATGAGAGGCTCACTGTTTACTTCACACAAGGCAAAGCCCAGGGAGGAGGATGAGGGACACTTACCTACACACTGATTGCATACTGTTGTTCACACTGTCATGCCTAGAACAAACACAACATTTATTTGTTTCCCATGCACATCATGAAAGACATGGGCATGTGACTCCCCAAAACCAGTGTACCCTTCATCTTCAACCACACACCCCGCTTCATCCCCTGGTGGCGTGGAGGAGGAGGCACTGAATGGTCTTGACCTGGACACTAACCACACCCATCCTTCACAAACTGCACAACACTTCCACTATTTATGCTGAAACAATGCACAAGGATGTCCTCTCACTGCTCTGGAATCTTCCCAAAGCATTCACACTGAGTCCTGTTCAGTCATGACCTTATCAGACTCTTTGATCTGGAGCTATCCTTGAAAATCACGCAGCTAGCCTGCCACATGCCCTGCCGTGTCAGCCATATGGAGGGAGATGAGACAGATAGACAGACATGTTTATTTGTAACAATGAAAACAAAACCAGGGGTTCCCTGCAGCAATGCACAATCATCAAGTGTCAAACCAGTGCTGCACTGTCAGCAGTTTAGTGAGAGTCAGTCTTGTACCATGCTTCAAGTAGTTTTATATATACTCCAGTATGTCTGAAACATTGCTGGGACCTATAAATACTTTGTATATATTTCTAGACAACAGTAAATGACCAAGGCAGGTGAAAATGTTCACCTGTCAGAGTGTTTGTGACCGAGTACAATTTCAGTACCTAATATTAGTGTCAGAACAAAGATTGGCTATGAAATCACAAGAACTACTATAAATTGTAATTATCAGGTACACTCAACAGAGATATACTCTGCTGAGTATACCTGGTAGAGTTATTATTGAAAGAATTAAGTATAAGACTGATAGTAGGATAGCAGATGAACAAGGAGGCTTTAGGAAAGGTAGGGGCTGTGCAGACCAAGTGTTTACAGTGAAACATATAAGCAAACAGTATCTAGATAAGGCTAAAGAGGTTTTTGTGGTATTTATGGATTTGGAAAAGGCATATGACAGGGTAGATAGGGGGGCAATGTGGCAGATGCAGGTGTATGGTATAGGAGGTAGGTTAATGAAAGCAGTGAAGAGTTTTTACAAAGATAGTGAGGCTCAAGGTAGAGTATGCTGGAAAGAGGGAGATTATTTCTGAATAAAAGTAGGCCTTAGACAAGGATGTGTGATGTCACGGTAATTATTCAATATATTTATAGATGCGGTTGTAAGAGAACTGAATGTGAGGGTCTTGGCAAGAGGCATGGAGTTAAAAGATAAAGAACCAAACATAATGTGGGAGTTGTCACAGTTGCTCTTTGCTGATGACACTGTGCTCTTGGGAGATTCTAACGAGAAGTTGCAGAGGTTGGTGGATGAATTTGGTATGGCATGTAAAAGAAGAAAATTAAAAGTGAATATAGGAAAGAGCAAGGTTATGAGGATAACAAAAAGATTAGGTGATGAAAGATTGGATATCAGATTGGAGGGAGAGAGTATGGAGGAGGTGAATGTATTCAGATATTTGGGAGTGGACGTGTCAGCGGATGGGTCTATGAAAGATGAAGTGAATCATAGAATTGATGAGGGGGAAAAGGGTGAGCAGCGCACTTTGGAGTCTGTGGAGACAAAGAACTTTGTCCTTGGAAGCAAAGAGGGGAATGTATGAGAGTATAGTTTTACCAATGCTCTTATATGGGTGTGAAGCATGGGTGATGAATGTTGCAGCAAGGAGAAGGCTGGAGGCAGTGGAGATGTCATGTCTGAGGGCACTGTGTGGTGTGAATTTAATGCAGAGAATTCGTAGTTTGGATGTTAGGATTGCCAAAACTGTTGTCCAGAGGGCTGAGGAAGGGTTGTTGAGGTGGTTCGGACATGTTGAGAGAATGGAAGACGGGGTAGGGGTCGGCCTAGGAAATGTTGGAGGGAGGGGGTAAAGGAGGTTTTGTGTGCAAGGGGCTTGGACTTCCAGCAAGCATGCGTGAGCGTATTTGATAGGAGTGAATGGAGACAAGTGGTTTTCAATACTAGATGTGCTGTTGGAGTGAGAGCAAAGTAACATTCATGAAGCGAATCAGGGAAACTGGCAGGCTCGACTTGAGTCCTGAAGATTCCCAGGAAGTACAGTGTCTGCACCCTGAAGGAGGGGTGTTAATGTTGCAGTTTTATAATCTGTAGTGTAAAGCACCCCTCTGGCAAGACAGTGATGGAGTGAATGATGATTAAACTTTTTCTTTTTCAGGTCGCCCTGCCTTGGTGGGAATCAGCAGACGTGTTAATAAAAAAATAATAAAAAATTAGAAAAAAATGTATATTAGCAATACTTCTGCAAGCAGCAGGACTCCATGTTGCCATCAGGTGAGCATCCAGGACCAACTTCACGGGCTTATATCTCAGTAAGTACTGATCCTAATTTTTTTATCCTATAACATGTAGAAAAATGCACTCTTCATTTTAAAAAAAAAAATTTTTACTCCAAAATATCTGAAGTGCTATGCGAGTGAATGGAGATCTACATTTGGACAATTTAAGGGTTAAATGCCAATATAAATCCTCCATTTAAACTTCTCCTTCATAGCTACAACAGAACACACAATCACAATACAAGGCATAAGGCACACTTCAACATTCCTCATGTCGGTCTAATAGTATGCAAAAATGCAATGCACATGAAGGACCCAAAGATCTGGAATTCACTACCTGAACCAATAAAGAATCCCTTAACTACAAATAAATTTAGGACTTTGCTTAAAAATCATCTCATCTCCCATTACTAACCAAACCAACGAAAACAACTTCTAATTATATTATATAATCTCTAGCCTATTAAACATCTGCCAACCCATGAAATATTATTGCTTGAACCATTAATTGTAATACAGTGGACCCCAGAGTTCTGTGATTAATCTGTTCCAGAGAGTCTGCTGAATGGCGAAATTCATGACTGGGAAACCATTTTCTCCATAAAAAATAATGAAAATCTAATTAATCTATTTCAGACACCAAAAAGTATTAACAAAAAATATTTCTTTTATCCCTTTCAGGGTCCAAACCATAGATCTACGCCAAAATTCTAGTGGTATCAAATTTAGCATGAGAAGGCTGGTAGGCCTACATCTGAGAGAATGGGTCTGGGTGGTCAGTGTGGGAACGCCGGCAAAGTAGCTTAGTTCATAGTGCCTGCGGCAAGGAAGCTCTCACTCCCCACTCACTCTCCTGACGAATTCTGACTCTCCTCTTCACAACTTACAGTTCTAAGACGAATTCTATGGTTTTGAACCATATGGTACCATTGTGCCATATGGTACAATGGTACCATATGGTACAATGGTGCCATGTCATACAATGGTATCATATGGTACAATGGTATCATATGGCACAATGGTACCATATGGTACAATGTACCATATAGTACATTGTACAATATGGTACATTATACCATATGGTACAGGGTACAAGGACCCTAATGGAAATAAGTCTGTCTGACTTTTTTGGGTTATCTTAGGTTCTCCAAACATATGCTGCTAAGTATGATATTCTATGTAACTTTATTTGTGTATAACTAAATAAACTTACTTATGCCACATGCACTTGAGTAAGTTTATTCAGGTGTATGGAAATACAATTACGTAGATTATCATACATAGCAGCATACGTATAAAATCTTAGGATAGCCCAAAAAAGTCAGCGAGACTTATTTCAATAGTTATCCCTGTATCTGTACCATATGGTGTCCTGTACTGTATGGTAGCCTGTGCCATATGGTACCCTGTGCCATATGGTACTCTGTACCATATGGTACCCTATACCATATGGTACCCTGTACCATATGGTACCCTGCACCATATGTTATCATGTACTGCATGATACCCTATACCATATAGTACAATGTACCATATGGTACCCTGTAACATATGATACCATGTACCATATGGTCAATAGGTGTTGGTGGCATGAGACACCAGCCAAGACTGAGTGAGTGGTGACACAAGCTAGCTACTGACTCTGCAGTTTCCGAGACAAAGTGCTTTGTCATCCACCTCAAGGAACACGTCAGGTTCCTGTACACTTGTAAATATATAATAGAACATTACTAATATACAACATTTTTTGCATATTTTTGTTGTAAACAACTATTGTAAACAAAATAATAATGAAAATATTAGTGTGCTTATTGTGTTGAATACAACAGTACCATATGGTACAATGAACCATATGGTATCATTGTACTGTATGGTACAATGTGCCATGTGGTACCATTGCATCATATGGTACCATATGGTGCCATTACACCATATGGTACCATAAGGTACCATTGTATATGGTACCATTGTACCAAATGGTGCCATTGTACCATATGGTACCATTGTATCATATGGTACCATTGTATCATATGGTGCCATTGTATCATGTGCCACTGCACCATATTGTACCATATGGTACCATTGTATCATATGGTGCCATTGTACCATATGGTACAATTGCACCCTATGGCACCATTGTACCATATGGTACCGTTGTATTCAACACAATAACCACACTAATATTTTCATCATTAGAAGATTTGTAAGCAATATAATGGTAAATAAATTAGTGCAGTTATTGCATGGAATACAATGAGTGTACACTTATACAATATACATTATACTGGTCTCACAGGCCACAAATGTTATTAAAAAAAGAAAAAAATTAGAAAAGAAAAAAGTATAAAAAACGTATAATAAAAAAATGGGATTTTGAGGAAGTCACTGATGTTGCCGCCACCCGGTCATTTTGGGTCAACTTCTCACTGCTGTATCTCGGTAAGTACTGACCAGAATTTTTTTTTTTTGTCTTATTACCTTCACAAAAATATACTCTTTAATTCTGTAAGAAAAAATAATTTTTTTTTTTTTCAAAATTTCTTGGACACTGGAGCACCACTTCAGATTTTGACCTTGGACCCTGAAGGGGTTAAAGATTAAATATAAATTTACATACAGAAAACAATGACAAATGAATATAAAGCACTAATAAAATGAAAAAAAGAACATATAACCCTTTCAGGGTTTCGGCCGTACTAGTATGGCTTACGCGCCATGGTCCTTGAGGTACTAGTACTCATAAATTCTAGCGCCTTCAAATCTAGTGAGAGAAAGCTGGTAGGCCTACATATGAAAGAATGGGCCTATGTGATCAGTGTGCAAAGTATAAAAAACTCCTGCAGCACACAGTGCATAATGAGAAAAAAAAAAAACTTTGACCGTGTTTTTGGATTAAAACAGTGACATTGCACTGCATTTTTGTATGGTATTTATTGTTGTATTCTAGTTTTCCTGGTCTCATTTTCTAGAAGGGAAGACATATTACAGAAATTGAGATGATTTTGGCTGGTTTTACAATGAAAAGTACCTTGAAATTGAGCTCAAAGTAGCAGAAATGTTTGATTTTTACCAAAGTTCAAAAGTAAACAAATCATGCTAAGCATCCAATACACATCAACTGGTGAGTCTAATATTCTTTCACAAGTGCACCGATATTATTTATACCATTTCTACACTAATGCAGTATCTGCATAACAGTAAATCTTCTATTTTTTGAGAGAATAAAAATTCAAATGGAAAGCAAAAGAATGTAAGAGGGGCATGAGGACGTGACTAATGAACAGAGGAAATGTTATTTTAGTGCCAGGATTGCCTTTTTTATTTATTCTGGGCCCTATTTGGAAATTGGCATCTTTTGAAATTTGAGTGAAATTTGCAAAATTGCTAAATTCTGACTACTGTATTGGATAGTTGAAATCGGTAAATGGGTGATTTCTTGTACTCATTCGATAGAAAAAATGGAGTTCTAGCGAAATAGTTATAAATTTTGTCGACTAGTACACTAGAATTGGCCGAAAATTGGGTTCAAAGTGGGCAAAATCGCCAATGTGTAAACATCATCGAGACCGCTAACTTCGCAAGAGCATAATTCTGCAAGATTTCCATCAAATTTCAGATTTTTGGTGTCATTATGATCGGGAAAAGATTCTCTATCTTTTCATGAGAAAAAATATTCTTTTTTTTTAAATTTGGGGGACCCTGAGAACAAGTCTCTGAGAGGACCTGTGAACCCTGAAAGGGTTAACATTACACTCTCCTTTATTGAAGACTATTGTTGGTGTATGGCAGACAGGTAGGAGGTGAGAGGGAGGCGAGTTTATTAGCTTCAGTATGATGCTAATATACACAAATAACCCGCACATAAAAGAGAGAAGCTTACGACGACGTTTCGGTCCGACTTGGACCATTTACAAAGTCACACTAACCAGAAGTGGAGCAGGACGGCTATATATAGGCAGGAAGAGGTGGTGATAGTAGTAGTAGTAGTAGTACAAGAATGGTATATAATACCGACAAGATGAAATTAAGACACATGCGCAACACCCGGGCACCTCTATCGTAGACGCTTCGCCATCCAGCCAGCAACTGGATGGCGAAAGTCCACAACAAAGACACCCAGATGCCACACATGTGCCTTAATTTCATCAGTAGAAGTAGTAGTAGTGGAAGAGGTAGTACTAGTGGTAGTGGTAGAAGTGGGGAATAAGGAGGAAGAGCCAGTCAAATACAAAGGAAGGGGAGCACTGCAAGGGAGCTAGGTGCCCACAGAGGGAGAGCAAGCGCACAGAGGTGTGTGAAAGGGGAAGTGGTGAAATAAATGAAGAAGGAACAGAAACATGAGACAGAAGAGAGAAAGACAACCCAGAGGAGAAAAAGGAAAGAGGAAAGGGGAAGAGGGAGAAGAAGAAAAAGAAAAAGAAAAAATGAGGAGTCAGGTTAAGTCACGGGTGTTCTGAAGTTTGGCTTATTTATCTATCACAATTCATCTAATATGACATAATAAACAATATTAATAACACAGAAACATGATACATACTCCAGCATGAATAAAATATGTCATATCATATGTGAGGAGTAAGTGTTGGTGGTGGTGGTGTTGGGTTTATAAGAGCCACTGAGGGAAGCCGTACATATTTGTGGAAGTGGAGGTGGCAGCAGAAGCCACCACCACTATTCACATTGAAACAATGTACACCTACCATCCGACTTACGACCGAGTTCGGTTCCAAGAAATCGGTCGTAAGTCGAAATGGTCGTAAGTCGAACTTTACTACTGAATATCAACAAAACATTTTTGTAATGACTTTATTTTATTGTTTTATTTTGGCATTTCATGTTTTACTTTACTTTTTATGCTGTTAGTACTGTATTTTATATAAAGTTTAGGATAAACACTGTGTACAATACAAACACTTGTTTATTTCCCAGAAATTTGGCATAAAAAACACGGTCGTAAGTCGAGTGGTCGTAAGTCGAGCAGGTCGTAAGTCGGATGGTAGGTGTACGTAATTTATAAATAAGAAATATTTAGACTTTAATTTATAAATAAGAAATATTTACACTTGCCTTGGAGGAGATGTTAGTTTAATTAGTTTGATGGAGGAGATGCTGGCAGAGGTTTAGGGTGGTGGAAGATAGCAGGGCGGTGTATGTTCAGTGGCCCTATACACTTCCAACAACATTGGAGAGTTACTTTTATGTCGTTTTTCTATCGAATAATTGCTTAACTTACTTGCTACACTGTTAATGCTACACTTTATCGTTGGCTGGTGTTTATCGATACCTGCTGCTTTTGTATCGTACATATTGTAGAATCACTGAAGAAGGCACATTCTCCCCTCTCTCTTCCTCCTCCACTTTGGTACTTTTCTATGAGTTTTTTTTTTAATTCTATCTAGTTTCTTTCCTTCTTTACCAAAGGCCTGGCACTAGGAGCTTTCTTTGGTCACATGATGGCTTGTATCAGTTGCAAGCACAAAAAACAATGGATTATTATGAAATGTATTGTATGAACCTGAGGGGTGATGGTCACTCACTGATAAAATAATGGCACACTTAGTGTGAATGGTGTAGGAGACTGACTTTGTGTGCACGCTAACAATGGGATGCCGCTCTGACGCGTACCAGACGGTCGCCGAATTACAAGGCCAATCATGAACTGCGAGGGTATATTTTGCCGAAAAAAGTTACCAATTTGAAGATTTCATAAAAATCTGTAGTGGTTATCTCTTCATCATCGTCCTCCACCTACTCTTCCACATCCTCGCCACTAACCTTCAACCCCATGGACTTCCCCAATGCCACAATAGATTCCACAACTGGCATAGGCTTCTCAGGGTTAGCCACAAACCCTTCAAAATCCCTCTTTTGTACACATTCTGGCAGAGTTCAAAGTCCTGCAAGTCACTCCCTCCCAAGCCTTACCTATAAGGTTTATGCAGCTGAGGATACTGAAGTGATCTTTCCAGAACTCTCTTAGGATCAATTAAGTGTCTGAGGCCACTTCAAAGCACTTTTAAAACACTGCTTTGGTGTACAGTTTTTTGAAATTTGAAATGAGCTGCTGGTCCATGGGCTGGAGGAGAGGAGTGGTGTTAGGAGGCATAAATTTAACTTTGATGAAACTAAACTCCCCCACAATTCGCTCTTCCAAGTCTGGAGGATGAGCAGGAGCATTTTCCATTAACAGAAGGCAATGGAGTGGCAATTTATTTTCCAGGAGGTATTTTTTCACACTGGGGGCCAAACATGTCATAGAAACAATCGAGGAAAATGTCCCTAGTGACCCATGCATTACTGTTTTCCCTCCACATCACACAATTTAGGCTATACAACACTATTTTTCTTGAACACTCTTTGAGTTTCAGATACAAGAGTAAAGGCTTCACTTTGCAATCCCCACTAGCATTACTACAAAACATGAGAGTAATCCTGTCTTTCAGAGGCTTGTGTCCTGGGAGTGCCTTTTCCTCTTGAGTAATGTAGATCCTGTTTGGCCTTTTCTTTCAAAACAGGCCTGTTTTGTCACAACTGAACACTTGTTGGGGGTTTTAATTGTTCAGCCTCTATGTACAACGTAAAGCCCTGCACGTATTTTTCAGCCATTTTTTTGTCAGTATTGGCAGCCTTACCATGCCTTATCACACTCTGCATGCCACTACAATTCTTAACCCTTTGAGTGTCGCCAGGCCCTCTGTCAGACTTGTTCTCAGGGTCGCCAAAATTTAAAAAAAAAAAAAAAAATTTTTTTATGAAAAGATAGAATATCTTTTCCCAATCATAATGACACCAACAGTATGAAATTTGATGGAAAACTTACGGAATTATGCTCTCGCGAAGTTAGCGGTCACAACGATGTTTACGCAACAGCGATTTTGCCCACTTTGAGCCCTATTTTTCGCCAATTCCAGTGTACTAGTCAACAAAAATCATAACTATTTTGCAAGAACTCCATTTTTTCTATCGAATGAATAAGAGAAACCACCCATTTACCGATTTCAACTATCCAATAAAGTGGTCAGAATTTAGCAATTTTGCCAATTTCACACAAATTTCAAAAGACACCAATTTCCAAATACGGTCCAGAATAAACAAGAAAGACATGCCTGGCACTAAAATAACATTTCCTCTGTTCATTAGTCATGTCCCCACGCCCCTCTTACATTCTTTTGCTTTCCACTTTGAATTTTTATTCTCTCAAAAAATAGAATATTTACTGTTATGTAGACTACTGCATTAGTGTAGAAATGGTACAAATAATATTAGCGCACTTGTGAAAGAATATTAGACTCATCAGTTGATGTGTATTGGATGCTTAGCATGATTTGTTTACTTTTGAACTTTGGTAAAAATCAAACATTTCTGCTACTTTGAGCTCAATTTCAAGGTACTTTTCATTATAAAACCAGTCAAAATCATCTCAATTTCTGTAATATGTCTTCCATTCTATACAATGAGACCAGGAAAACTAGAATACAACAATAAATACTATACAAAAATACAGTGCAAAGTCGCTATTTTAAACCAAAAACACGGTCAAAATTTTTTTTTCTCATTACGCAATGTGTGCTGCAGGATTTTTTTATACTGCACACACTGACCACATAGACCCATTCTTTCATATATAGGCCTACCAGCTTTCTCTTGCTAGATTTGAGGGTGCTAGAATTCATGCGTACTAGTATGTCAAAAACCCTGACGCGTAAGCCGTACTAGTATGGCCGAAACCCTGAAAGGGTTAAATCTCTGAAACCAACCTTTGCTGGCAACTGCCTTGCATTTTCACATATAAATGACTGTGAAACACTATCTCCTGATAATTGTTTCTTATTGACCCACACCAACAACAGTCTCTCCACATCATCGAGTATTTGTGATCTCTTGTTTTGTAAGCACATTTGCACCTTTTGCAACAAAAGCTTCCTTGATTGCCTTTTTGTTGGCCAAGATAGTAGCAATGGTTGTATGGGGTTTGTTATACAACCTGGCCACTTTCGTATTTTGTGATGATCTCTTTCTTGAATTCAATAGTATTTCTCACCCTTTTTACCACAGGGCTGGCACTAGAACCTTTGGGCCCGTGGTGGCTTATTTAGCAGTTACAAGCACTAAAAAAATGGAATACAAAATGTATCACATGTATGCGTGGAATCATCCTCACTGGCTTGTAAACAATGGTACACTGGCTGTACATGGAGTGGCAGGGCCACTCAGGCCGCACAGACACATTCTGGATGAATATCTTTGACCGAGTACTTTGTCGTTAACTGAACCAATATTTTGATACAAAAACGTGTCGTTATCCAATTTTAACGTTATTCAATGGGGTCATTAACTGCATCAAAGTACATATAAATATGTAATAAATTTAACCCTTTCAGGGTCGACAAGTCCTCTCAGAGACTTGTTCTCAGCATCAGCCAAATTTCAAAAAAAAAAAATATATATATTCTTTCTTATGAAAAAATAGAGTTTATTTTTCTAAACATTATAGGCTGAACAAATTTTTTTTACCATCAATACTTACCGAGTTATGGAGGCGTGAAGTTGATGAAAAAGGGGCACCATGTGGCAACATCACCGACTGCCATCACCCGGTATTCTTTTATTTACTTTCTTATGTACTAATTTCTATTAATTTTTTTTTTCCAAGTAACTTTTATGGCCTGTGAGACCAGCATAATCAGTACAGTGGACCCTCGCATAGCGCTATTAATCTGTTCCTGAGAGCTCAATGTTATGCGAAATTATCGTTATGCGAATTAATTTTCCCCATAAGAAATAATGGAAACCAAATTAATCCGTGCAAGACACCCAAAAGTATGAATTTTTTTTTTTTTACCACATGAAATATTAATTTTAATACACACAAACTGAAGAAGACATGCACAGTTACATGACACTTACCTTTATTGAAGATTTGGTGATGATTGATGGCATGGGAGGAGGGGAGACTGTGGATGGTTTTAATGTTTAGAAGGGGAATCCCCTTCCATTAGGACTTGAGGTTGTAAGTCCTTTTCCGGGGTTACTTCCCTTTTTCTTTTAATGCCACTAGGACCAGCTTGAGAGTCACTGGACCTCTGTCGCACAACAAATCTGTCCATAGGGGCCTGTACCTCCCGTTCCTTTATGACATTCCTAAAGTGTTTCACAACACTGTCAGTGTAATAGTCACCAGCACGGCTTGCAATAGCTGTGTGAGGGTGATTTTCATCAAAAACGGTTTGCACTTTAAACCACATTGCACACATTTCCTTAATCTGTGAAGTAGGCAACTTCTTCAATTTCTCTATCCCCTCCTCCGGAGCAGTTTCCTCAGGTCTGGCCTCTTGCTGTTGAAGATGATCCAGCAGCTCATCAGTGGTTAGTTCGTCATTGTCCTCCTCCACCGACTCTTCCACATCCAGGCATTTTTTCATGTTCATCTGGGTGTTAGTCAACTGTTGTGGGTCGCATCCTGGGGGACAAGATCAAGGACCCCAATGGAAATAAGTTACAGAGTCCTCGATGATGCACTGACTTTCTTGGGTTATCCTGGGTGGCTAACCCTCTGGGGTTAATCGTTTCTCGGTAATTGTTTCACGTTAAGCCACACCAACAACACTCTCCATGTCTTCGAGTAATACAGCTGATGGTGGTGCAGCAACAACAGCTGTGGTGCAGCAACAGCTGACCATGGTGCAACTGCAGCTGTGGTGCAGCAACAGCTGACCATGGTGCAGCAGCAGCTGTGGTGCAGCAACAGCTGACTGGTCCAATTTATCAGCTGACCATGGTGCAGCAGCAGCTGACTGTGGTACGATAGTATTTATCACCCTTTTTACCACAGGGTTGGCACTAGAAGCTTTCTTTGGGCCCATGGTGGCTTATTTAGCAGTTACAAGCACTATAAATAATGGAATAATACAAAATGTATCGAATGTATGCATGCAACCGGCCACCCTGGCTTGTAAACAATGACGGCAAGGCAGGCGCTCAGGCTGGACGGACAGGTTCGGGACAGGTTCGGGACGAGTCATGTTCAGAAACAGCTGATGGTGCAACAGCAGCTGACTGATCCAGCAACAGCTGACTGGTCCAGCAACAGCTGACTGATCCAGCAACAGCTGACTGGTCCAGCAACAGATGACTGGTCCAGCAACAGCTGACTGGTCCAGCAACAGCTGACTGGTCCAGCTACAGCTGAACGTGGTCCAGCAGCAGCTGACTGATCCAGCAACAGCTGACTGGTCCAGCAACAGCTGATTGTGGTGCAGCAGCAGCTGACTGATCCAGCAACAGCTGACTGTCCAGCAACAGCTGATCGTGGTTGCAGCAGCAGCTGGGCTGATACAGCAACAGCTGACTGGTTCCAGCAACAGCTGATCGTGGTGCAGCAGCAGCTGACTAATCCAGCAACAGCTGACTGGTCCAGCAACAGCTGATCGTGGTGCAGCAGCAGCTGACTGATCCAGCAACAGCTGACTGGTCCAGCAACAGCTGATCGTGGTGCAGAAGCAGCTGACTGATACAGCAACAGCTGACTGATCCAGCAGCAGCTGACTGATCCAGCAACAGCTGATCGTGGTGCAGCAGCAGCTGACTGATCCAGCAACAGCTGACTGGTCCAGCAAAAAGCTGATTGTGGTGGGAGCAGCAGCTGACTGATCCAGCAACAGCTGACTGGTCCAGCAACAGCTGATCGTGGTGCAGCAGCAGCTGACTGATCCAGCAACAGCTGACTGGTCCAGCAACAGCTGATCATGGTCAGAAGCAGCTATGAACAGCAACAGCTGACTGATCCAGCAGCAGCTGACTGGGTCCAGCAACAGCTGATCGTGGTGCAGCAGCAGCTGACTGATCCAGCAACAGCTGACTGGTCCAGCAACAGCTGATTGTGGTGCAGCAGCAGCTGACTGATCCAGCAACAGCTGACTGGTCCAGCAACAGCTGATCGTGGTGCAGCAGCAGCTGACTGATATCCAGCAACAGCTGACTGGTCCAGCAACAGCTGATCATGGTGCAGCAGCATCTGACTGATCCAGCAACAGCTGACTGGTCCAGCAACAACTGACCATGGTGCAGCAGCAGCTGACTGTGGTATGATAGTATTTCTCACCCTTTTTACCACAGGGTTAGCACTAGAGGCTTTCTTGGGGCCCATGGTCACTTATTTTGCAGATGAAATCACCAAAAATGCTGTAATAATATGAAATGTTCAGATTGTATGCTTGGATGTTACCGCGGAGGCTGGCTTGTAAACAATGCCACCGGCGGAACATGTGAGGCTGGCTCAGGCCGCACATTTGAAGCGTCTGGGACGAATAGCATTGAGCGAGTTTTTTAGCGGTATGCGAGGCAAAATTTTAGTGATAAAATGTATCGGTATGCGGATTTAACGTTATGTGATGCCAACGGTATGCGAGGGTCCACTGTATTTTGTAAGATATTTTTTTTTCAATCCTACACATTAAAGGCATAAACACTGTTCTAATTGTTTTGTTTACAAAAAATATTTACACAAACGATATGAAATGTTGTTTATTACTATTTTTCTATATTTTATATACACATATACAGTCACAGGGAATGTTTCTAGAAGTTCGGCAGCCTGTGGAAGTCATGGTGTCATGCACAGTGGTGTTTTACATTCCTCACACTTAAAACGAGTGTCTCTGCGTTGTTGTGGGCATTTTCTTTTATGTGCACAGATGTAACACCTCTTCTGAGCTTTTTTCTTGAAAGCAGTAGCAGGCAGTTTTACCAGGAAGTGATCACCCCTGCTTCAAAGAAAGGAACTTGTTAAAAATTTGGTGGGCGGTCTATTGCAGGTGTTGTTCCTTGGTACTTGAATACTATTTGTCTGATGACAGACAAATAGAATTTGCCATATAGTGGTTTGTTTCTGGTCCTCATCTTATACATATTATAAGCATTCAGCATGGAAATGTCAGAAGATGGAAAAAGAGTTTTTGTCCATTATAACTCTTGCGAAACCAATCAGCAAACCCAATCTGCATGTCACATTTGTCCACTGAACGCATATTGAAGGTGTAATCAATTACAGCTGCAGGTTTTAGAATGGGTTCATTGCTCTCTCTATGCTGCCTGCCAGTGTCTGCCATTTCATTAGGGTGAACTGATGAAAACAGTGTGACATCTCGTTTGTCATGCCACCAAAATGCCATGACGTCATTGGCAGCAAACGCCTGCACCTCACCTCTACGAGTGCCACCGTCAAACCTGGGCATATGTTTCCGATTTGCACGCACTGTGCCACACACATCTGTCATGTTTACTCACAAAAAATCACTGAGTAAGGGGCTTGTGTACCAGTTATCTGTCAATTACCATGGTATGGTTCTATCATTCTTCTAACCACATCACCAGAGATGCCCAATAACGTCCTGGTATTTTGCAATGTATAACTTCCAGTGTACACAATAATATCCAATACCAGACCACTGTAACAATCACAAAGCACAAACAACTTTATATCAAAGCATTTCCTATTGCTGTATGTACTGCTTGAAAGAGAGTCTTCCTTTGAACAGAATCAAAGACTCATCAATTACAAGCTTCCTGAAGGGATAAAAATACATATTGAATTTCTCTTTCAGATACACAAACACATGCCTAATCTTATATAACCTGTCGTTTCTGTCAGGCCTGGTTTTGTCTGAGAAGTGAAGCATACGTAACATCAGCACAAATCGATTCACTGGCATTATATCACTGAAACCTGGGGTTGCAATCAGGCGGTCTGTTAACCAGTATGATTTCACACTGTGCTTATACACATGTGGCATAAGCATTATTGTGGCAAAGAAAAAATACATCTCAGCCACAGTTGTCTCCTTTCACTGGTGTGGACATGATTTTGGTGAAAGTATTGTGTTTGCCATGGTGTACTTGTAGTATGTGTTGCTTTCCATGACAATACTTTCCATTATGGGTTTGTCAAAGAATAACTCGAAACATTCCAGTTCACTGGCCATATTCCACTTTGGCTGTCATCAAACTGGTGGGGATTTGGAGCAAAATTGACAGCTTCCTGCCAATCCCAGGTGCAGTCTGCTGGTGGGTACTGGACAATGACAGGTGGTTGTGGTTGTGGAGGTTGTGGCTGTGGAGGTTGTAGTTGTGGTTGTGGAGGTTGTGGTTGTGGAGGTTGTGGTTGTGGAGGTTGTGGTTGTGGGGTTGTGGTGTGGAGGTTGTGGTTGTGGAGGTTGTGGTTGTGGAGGTTGTGGTTGTGGAGGTTGTGGTTGTGGAGGTTGTGGTTGTGGAGGTTGTGGTTGTGGAGGTTGTGGTTGTGGAGGTTGTGGTTGTGGAGGTTGTGGTTGTGGAGGCTGGTGTGGTGGGTGGGTGGGGGATGGTGGCCTATGTTGTAGATCAGCTAAGGCAGCGGCGTGGGTGGCAGCGGCATGGGTGGCAGCATGGCCCACTGCTGGTGCCTCACGTCCGGCACCACCACCACCATGCACATTTTCCATCCCAGTTGCAACACTATCATCATCATTTTCACTGTCAGTTCATGTTGTACAGCCACGGGATGTATGCCGAGATGTACTCCTTCCCCTTGGAATAGCATATGGCACACTACCAGAGCCCATATATCATCGTACATACTGATGCTTCACTGGGGAATATTGCACTTCACTATCACTACTGGAACTAGTTTGAAGAGCTTGTAGTTCATAATCACTATCACTGTCATCACAAATGCTCACATCTGAGTCTGGGATTTGAGAAAATAGGAGTTTCCTCTTTGATTCTTGTACAACTAAGCATGAACAAGACGGCCCAGCACCAGAGGTGGAAGGCTGAGGGTCATCTGGGTTTTCCTCACTATTACCAACATTATGGTCATTAGTTTCAGTCAGAACCTCACCAAAACCTTGAAACTCATCTTCACTGGCACTTCCATCTGTATTAGAACTGTTACTGGGGAACAAAAGTGTCCCAATTCACCGAGGAGTGAGGAACTTCTTACCGCGAGGCATGGTGGACATTGTGTACTAAGATGGCGTTCCCACAATGCACCACTGGGTCCCAGATTTTTTCCTACTGCGCACACCCACCACACAAACCCATTCTCTCACATCTAGGCCTACCAGCCTTTTCCCGCGAGATTTGATGGTGCTAGAATTTATGCATACTAGTATGTCAAAAACCCCTGCGCATAAGCCGTACTAGTACGGCTGAAACCTTGAAAGGGTTAAAACGCTTGAAATTTGGGAAAATTTACAGACATAATGGAGAGATGTGGAGATCACTGAGAATGTAAACAAGCTGGGTGGCACGAGGTGACTTTATTATCAAGCCAGGTTAGAGGAGGGGCGTATAGTGACTTTCGGTCTTAAATTTAAAGTTCGTATTAGCGAAATGTTATAAAGTGGGGCCCTACTGTGTAAGTGTTCCTTTTCAAAGTGCAGCGGTACCCCGAGTTTTGAACTTTCTTCATTCCAGAAGGTTGTTCAAGTGCCATTACCAAATGAATTTATTCCCATAAGGAATAATGTAAATTAGATTACTCTGCATCAGACCCACAAAAATACCCTTACAAAAGCACCTACAATAATACACTTACATAACTGGTCGAGTTAGGAGCAGTTCAAAACTTGGGGTACCACTGTACCTTCAGTGATATACTGTACTGAGGAATGGCCTTTGATCTGTGCATGTCAGGTGAAGAATGTTCAGTAAACCCTCCACATAATGGACCTCAATACGATGGACTTATTATTACAGTAATACAGCCTCTCCTCACTTAACGACGGAGTTCCATTCATTAAACGAATTTGTTGCTAAGTGAGGAGCATTCTATAATGGCAGTGAGTTTGTGTCAACAATCTTTGATATTGTTTTAATGTCACCTTTGCACCATTTATAACATTTCTGGAATATTTTTCAATGTTTGTACAGTAGTGTACTGCATATTAAAATAAATAGAATAGAGTAAATCAGCTCTAATATACATTATTTTCATATGAATATTGGTCAAAGAGCCTGTCGTAAGTCTGAGGCATCGGTAAACGAGTACGTCGCTAAGTGAGGTGAGGCTGTAGTTAAAATACGCTGGGAAAATTCTACTTTTAACTGCTACATTTTCAATGTTTATGCAACATACCTGCAAATTGTGTGTGCAGATCTATATTAAATATAGATTATTCTCGGTCTCCATGATAATGTGTTCTAAGAAAAAAATGAAAAATAGACTAAAAGTTACCAAAAACAAGATGGTGATTCATCCTTGATCAGGATCCTAATTAACATGTAGGTGAAGATCATAGATGAATGGTTCACAGAACCGACACGTTGATCAACGTGTCAGTTCTGTGAACCATTCATCTACAATCCTGCCAGATACTGCAACTTCTTGGGATCTTAATACCTGGGAATTCTTCGCTTGCCTAACCCTTGGGCACGATCTACTTCCACGTTGGGAAAATGTGACACCACCTACAACTGCTGCACCTCTCCTGCCTACGGTTTATAAGCTGCTTCTCTGCTCATATGCCGTATTCTATTCAAGATTGATGGACTGGCCACATCGACTCAAGGTTGAGGGACTGATTACCTCATTCTCCTCCTGTTCTTCAAGTTTCTCCTGTGTATGGGCTGATGAAGCCACTTTGTGGTGAAACGTTTCCTTAATAAAGATACCCAAGAGTTGCACATGTGTCTAATTTATCAAGGTGAAGATCAGTTACAACTGAAATGATTAATGTGGGAAATAAAGTAAAGTAGCTCAAACTAACCCATTTAAAAATGCTAACAAGTACTGTCCAGAATACCTTGCTACAAATTTTGTCAAATTTAGAATGACAAGTTACAATGTTACTAGGGGATATGAATATAACTGCTGGTGGCCAGGCCTCAACTACCTTTTATTACACAGTGATAAAGGAGTAGTATGAATTGCTTGCTCATGCAGAAGTTAGTTTTAGTATATAAATTAAGATTATAGTTTATGACAGCTACTAGACTGATCTTGGCCATTAATTATGCTTTGAATTACAATATGTAAAGTTAGTCAGTAAATGAATTCATCTCTAAATGAGGAGCATACTATAATGGTAGTGAGTTTGTCAACCATCTTTGATATTGTTTAATGTCACTTTTTGCACCATTTATAACATTTCTAGTATATTTTTAAATGTTTACACAGTAGTGTACTGTATATTGAATTAAACAGAATGAAGGAAATCAGCTCTAATATACATTTAGGTACGCACACTGGTCAGAGAGTCCATCATAAGTCCACATTGTCGGTAAATGAGCACATTGCTGAGTGAAGAGAGGCTGTACTCTTTCATTTTTCAATACATACAACCTATGAACATTATGGAATAATTATACAAGTATTTTTATTTTGTGATGTACATATTTCCAATAATCAGTAATGTTGGGCTAGGTTTGGTCTGGTATGGTCATACCAACATACTGGAGTGAGAGATATGGGAGAAAGTGTAAGATAAACCCAGTGAGGAGCAGGGGTGCAGTGGTCACAATAAGGGAACACTGTATCACCATCCGGGATCCTAGACTATTCAACATCTTACTAGATGATATTAGAAACATGACTGGAACAAGCGTAGAAGCCTTCAAGAGGAAACTGGACAAGTATCTTCTCAAGATGCCAGATCAACCAGGCTGTGATGGATATGCAGGCAGCAAGCCTCCAGCAGCAACAGCCTGGTTGACCAGGCAAACACCAGACAAGCCTGGCCCGTGGTCGGGCTCCGAGAGTAGTGAAACTCTCAAAACTCTTCCAAGGTATATCAAAGGTAAAGATATAGGCATTGTTTACTTTAGGTTAGGTTATGTTAGACTAGGCTAAGCTGGGTAACACTTGGATATTACGTAATTATCATGAAAATAATATGCTCACTTCCCTTACGGATCCAAAATTACAATTTGCACAGGAAATCATTACTTAGTCCATGATGTACATGTATATTGGTTGTATGAACTAAAATGTGTAAAATATTAACTAAATTACATTTAGAAGTTGCTAGTAAAATACAGTGGACCCCCGGTATTCGATGGCATCGGTATTCGATAAATCCGGTATTCGATGCATTGTCACAAAAATTTTGCCTCGGTATCCAACTGAAAACCCGGTGTTCAATACGATTCGTACAAGACCTGTCCACGTGTGGCCTGAACTGCCCCGTGTGTGCCAGTGTTTACAAGCCATCCAGTGTGCGCGCATCTAAGGATACATTCGGTACATTCCATATTATCCATATTATCATTGTTTTTGGTGCTTCTTTCTGCAAAATAAGTCACCATGGGCCCCAAGAATGCTTCTAGTGCCAACCCTTCGAGAAAAAAGGCGCTAATGACTATTGAAATGAAGAAAGAGCTAATTGCAAAGTGCAAAAGTGGAGTGCGTGTGTCAGAGCTGGTCAGGTTGTATAATAAACTCCAATCAACCATCTCTACTATAATGAGCAGGAAAACGGCAATCAAGGAAGCTGTTTTTGCAAAAGGTGCAACTGTGATTACGAAACAGCGACCGCAAGTGTTAGAAAATGTTGAGAGACTGTTATTGGTGTGGATAAATGAAAAACAGATAGCAGGAGATAGCATCTCTCAAGCGATCATTTGTGAAAAGGCTAGGCAGTTGCATGACGATTTGGTACAGAAATTGCCTGCAACTAGTGCTGATGTGAGTGAATTTAAGGCCAGCAAAGGTTGGTTTGAAAGATTTAAGAATCATAGTGGCATACACAGTGTGGTAAGGCATGGTGAGGCTGCCAGTTCAGACCAAAAAGCAGTGGCATTAAAAGAAGAAGGGAAGTAACCCCGGCAAAGGACTTGCTACCTCAAGTCCTAATGGAAGGGGATTTCCCTTCTAAACACTAACACCTCTCCCCTCCTCCCATCCCATCAATCATCACCAGATCTTCATTAAAGGTAAGTGTCAATTATTTTATTGTTATTGTAATTATTCTATTGCATTAAACTTAATATTCCATGTAGTAAAATTTTTTTTTCATACTTTTGGGTGTCTTGCACGAATTAATTTGATTTCCATTATTTCTTATGAGGAAAATTGATTTGGTTTTCGATATTTCCGGTATTCAATAAGCTCTCAGGAACAGATTAATATCGAATACCGGGGGTCCACTGTAACTATTTTTGTGCAAATACAGTGGACCCACGAGTTTCGTGATTAATCCGTTTCAGAGAGTCTGCTGACTGGCGAAATTCATGATTGGCGAATCTATTTTCCCCATAAGAAATAATGGAAACCCAATTAATCCGTTTCAGACAGCCAAAAGTATTAACAAAAAATAATTTTTTTTAAAGATTAAATATAGATTTACATACAGACAACAATGACAAATAAATATAAAGCACTAATAAAGTGGATAAATGAACATTTAACATCACACTTAACCTTCACTGATTCTTGTTGGTGTAGGAGGTAGGTAGGATGTAAGAGGAAGGCGAGTTTATTATGCTTCAATATGACGCTAATATCATCTCTACGGCTTATTTATCTATCACAATTCATCTAATATGACATTATAAACAATATTGATAACACAGAAACATGATACATACTCAAGAATGAATAACATATGTCATAATGTATGAGAGGAGTAAATGATGTAAGTGTTGTAGTTGGGTTTAAGGGCCACCACTGAGAGAAGCCATGTTGGTGGTGGTGGAGACTTTGGCCACCACGACCATCACACTTAAACAATGTATGTAATTTATAAATAAGAAATATTTACATTTTAATTTATAAATAAGAAATATTTACATTTAAATTTATGAATAAGTTTATTCAGGTATACACAAATACAGTTACGTACATAAATTATCATACATATAGCTATATAGCTATATAGCTTTTCCACAAGGGGCACCGTGCGTTGTTGTGCTCCATGTTTTCTCGGATTTTCACGGTCGCTCTTACGTGCTATAACTTTAATTTGTGCCATCAATCTTATACGATACATCCCTCTAGCGCTTGAAACCAATCTTGGGCAGAAAATAGTATATACCGAGTCACAAAAGGAGGATTAGTGTGCAATACCTAGCAGAGTATACTGCCAGAGGGTAATCATTGGCCTAGCGTGCCGTGTGCAAAATAATAATAATAGAGCTTTTCTTTGTCAGAGGAAAGAAAGTCTCCCTGATAATACTGTGTATACATAATGTTATAGTGAATAATACAGTGGCACCCTAGTATATAGATAATAAATGCTGAAGTGTCATTTAAAACAGGTGTAATTCAAACTGAAATGATAGGCCTAAAGAGGCAGGTGCCAGAAGTTGCCAGAAACTTACACACAGGTCAGCTGTTTTAATAATCTTAATGGCCTGATAGTGTACTTCGCATATAATCTAGTGATACCAGTGAATAGGAGCCTGATCAACCAGGCTGTTACTGCTGGCTGCACGCAATCCAATGTACAAGCCACAGCCCGGCTGGTCAGGTACCGACTTTAGGTGCTTGTTTAGTGCCAGCTTGAAGACTGTCAGAGGTCTATTGGTAATCCCGCTTATGTATGCTAGGAGGCAGATGAACAGTCTCGGACCCCTGACACTTATTGTGTTGTCTCTTAACGTGCTAGTGACACCCCTGCTTTTCATTGGGGGGATGTTGCATCGTCTGCCAAGTCTTTTGCTTTCATTGTGAGTGATTTTAGTGTGCAAGTTCGGCACTAGTCCCTCTAGGATTTTCCAGGTGTATATAATCATGTGTCTCTTCCGCCTGTGTTCCAGGTAATACAGGTTCAGGAACTTCAAGCCCTCCCAGTAATTGAGGCGTATTATCTCTGTTATGCACGCCGTGAATGTTCTCTGTACATTTTCTAGGTCAGCAATTTCACCTGCCTTGAAAGGTGCTGTTAGTGTGCAGCAATATTCCAGCCTAGATAGAACAAGTGGCCTGAAGAGTGTCATCATGGGCTTGGCCTCCCTAGTTTTGAAGGTTCTCATTATCCATCCTGTCATTTTTCTAGCAGATTCGATTGATACAATGTTATGGTCCTTGAAGGTGAGATCCTCCGACATGATCACTCCCAGGTCTTTGACATTGGTTTTTCGCTCTATTTTGTTGCCGGAATTTGTTTTGTACTCTGATGAAGTTTTAATTTCTTTGTGTTTACCATATTGGAGTAATTGAAATTTCTCATCATTGAACTTCATATTGTTTTCTGCAGCCCATTGAAAGATTTGGTTGATGTCCACCTGGAGCCTTGCAGTGTCTGCAATGGAAGACACTGTCATGCAGATTCGAATGTCATCTGCAAAGGAAGACATGGTGCCGTGGCTGACATCCTTGTCTATGACAGATATGAGGATGAGAAACAAGATTGGAGTGAGTACTGTGCCTTGTGGAACAGAGCTTTTCACCATAGCCGCCTCAGACTTTACTCTGTTGACTACTACCCTTTGTGTTCTGTTTGTGAGGAAATTATAGATCCATCTACCAACTTTTCCTGTTATTCCTTTAGCACGCATTTTGTGTGCTATTACGCCATGGTCACACTTGTCGAAGGCTTTTGCAAAGTCTGTATATATTACATCTGCATTCTTTTTGTCTTCTAGTGCATCTAGGACCTTGTCGTAGTTATCTAGTCTGTATACAGTGGACCCTCGCAAAACGCTATTAATCCATTCCTGAGAGCTCAATGTTAGGCGAAATTATCATTAGGCGAATTAATTTTCCCCATAAGAAATAATGGAAATCAAATTAATCCTCGCAAGACACCCAAAAGTATGAAAAAAAAAAAATTTTACAACATGAAATATAAATTTTAATACACACAAACTGAAGAAGACATGAACAGTTACATGACACTTTCCTTTATTGAAGATCTGGTGATGATTGATGGGATGGGAGGAGGGGAGAGTGCTCATGGTCTTAGTGTTTAGAAGGGGAATCCCCTTCCATTAGGACTTGAGGTGTCAAGTCCTTTTCCAGGGTTACGTCCCTTCTTCTTTTAATGCCACTAGGACCAGCTTCAGGAGTCAATGGACTTCTGTCGCACAACATATCTGTCCATAGAAGTCTGTACTTCTCGTTCCTTTATGACTTTCCTAAAGTGTTTTACAACATTGTCAGTGTAATAGTCACCAGTACGGCCTCCGAAGCAGTTTCCTCAGGTGTGGCCTCTTGCTTTTGAAGATGATCTAGCAGCTCATCAGTGGTTAGTTCTTCATTGTCCTCCACCAACTCTTCCACATCCTCCCCACTAACCTCCAACCCCAAGGACTTCCCCAATGCCACAAATGATTCCTCAACTGGCATACATTTCTCAGGGTTAGCCTCAAATCCTTCAAAATCCCTTTTGTCAACACATTCTGGCCAGAGTTTCTTCCAAGCGGAGTTCAAGGTCCTCTTAGTCACTCCCTCCTAAGCCTTACCTATAAGGTTTACACAATTGAGGATATTAAAGTGATCTCTCCAAAACTCTCTTAGAGTCAATTGAGTTTCTGAGGTCACTACAAAGCACCTTTCAAACAGAGCTTTTGTGTACAATTTTTTGAAGTTTGCAACGACCTGCTGGTCCATGGGCTGCAGGAGAGGAGTGGTATTAGGAGGCAAAAACTTGACCTTAATGAAGCTCATGTCCCCACAAAGTCGCTCTGCCAAGTCTGTAGGATGACCATGGGCATTGTCTAATATCAGGAGGCACTTAAGGTCTAATTTATTTTTAATTAGGTAATTTTTCACAGTGGGGGCAAATGCATGGTGTAACCAGTCATAGAAAAAGTCCCTAGTGACCCATGCCTAACTGTTTTCCCTCCACAGCACACACAAATTAGCCTTGAGGATATTCTTTTGCCTGAATGCTCTGGGAGTTTCAGAGTGATACACCAATAAAGGCTTCACTTTGCAATCACCACTAGCATTGGCACAAATTAACAGAGTAAGTCTGTCTTTCATAGGCTTATGTCCTGGGAGTGCCTTTTCCTCCTGAGTAATGTAGGTCCTGCTTGGCATTTTCTTCCAAAACAGGCCTGTTTCGTCACAATTAAACACTTGTTCAGGTTTCAGTCCTTCACTGTCTATGTGTCCTTGAATTCACACACATATTTTTCAACTGCTTTGTGGTCCAAACTGGCAGCCTCACAATGCCTTATCACACTATGTATGCCACTACGCTTCTCAAATCTCTCAAACCAACCTTTGCTGGCCTAAAATTCATTCATAACATCACTAGTTGCAGGCATTTCTCTAATTAAATCCTCATGCAACTTTATAGCCTTTTCACTTATGATCACTTGAAAAATGCTAACTCCTGCTATCTGTTTTTCGTTTATCCACACCAATAACAGTCTCTCAACATCTTCTATCACTTGCGATCTCTGTTTCGAAAACAAAGTTGCACCTTTGGCAACAACAGCTTCCTTGATTGCCGTTTTCTTGGCCACAATAGTAGCGATGGCTGATTGGGGTTTTGTGTAAAACCTGGTCAGCTTGGAGACACGCACTCCACTTTCATACTTAGCAATGATCTTTTTCTTCATATCCATAGTAATTTTCATCCTTATTCCTGTAGGGTTGGCACTAGAAGCTTTCTTGGGGCCCATGGTCACTTATTTTCCAGGTGAAATCACTAAAAACACTGTAATAATATGAAATGTTCCGACTGCATGCTTGGATGCAACCGCGGAGGCTGGCTTGTAAAAAATGCCACTGGCGGAACAAGTGAGGCTGGCTCACGCCGCACATGGACATGTCTCGGATGAATCACATTGAGCAAGTTTTTTAGCGCTAGGCGAGTCAAAATTTTTGCGTTAAAATGTATCACTAGGCGGATTTAACGTTATGTGATGCCAACGTTAGGCGAGGATCCACTGTATATTAAATCTGCATTCTTTTTGTCTTTTAGTGCATCTAGGACCTTGCCGTAGTGATCCAATAGTTGAGACAGACAGGAACAACCTGCTCTAAACCCATGTTGCCCTGGGTTGTGTAATTGATGGGTTTCTAGATGGGTGGTGATCTTGCTTCTTAGGACCATTTCAAAGATTTTTATGATATGGGATGTTAGTGCTATCAGTCTGTAGTTCTTTGCTGTTGCTTTACTGCCCCCTTTGTGGAGTGGGGCTATGTCTGTTGTTTTTAGTAGCTGTGGGACGACCCCCATGTCCATGCTCCCTCTCCATAGGATGGTAAAAGCTCGTGATAGGGGCTTCTTGCAGTTCTTGATGAATACGGAGTTCCATGAGTGTGACCCTGGGGCAGAGAGCATGGGCATGTCATTTATCGCCTGTTCAAAGTCATTTGGCGTCAGGATAACATCAGATAGGCTTGTGTTAACCAAATTCTGTGGCTCTCTCATAAAAAATTCATTTTGATCTTCGACTCTCAGTCTGGTTAGTGGCTTGCTAAAAACTGAGTCATACTGGGACTTGAGTAGCTCACTCATTTCCTTGCTGTCATCTGTGTAGTACCAATCTTGTTTATGCAGGGGCCCAATACTGGATGTTGTTCTCAACTTTGATTTGGCATAGGAAAAGAAATACTTTGGGTTTCTTTCAATTTCATTTATGGCTTTAAGTTCTTCCCGTGATTCCTGACTCCTATAAGATTCCTTTAGCTTAAGTTCGATGTTTGCTATTTCTCTGACCAGTGACTCCCTATGCATTTCAGATATACTGGCCTCTTTTAGCCGCTCTGTTATTCTTTTTCATTGCCTGTATAGGGAGCGCCTGTCTCTTTCTATTTTACATCTACTCCTCCTTTTTCTTAAAGGAATAAGCCTTGAGCATACATCGAATACCACCGGGTTAATCTGTTCTAGGCATAAGCTGGGGTCTGTGTTGCTTAGTCTATCTTCCCAGCTTATATTGGTTAGGACTTGGTTTACTTGGTCCCACTTTATGTTCTTGTTATTGAAGTTGAATTTGGTGAAGGCTCCCTCGTGACTAATCTCATTATGTTGGTCTGGAGCTCCGCGCATATATGTCTGAACCTCGATTATGTTGTGATCTGAGTACATTGTTTTTGATATAGTGACATTTCGTATCAGATCATCATTGTTAGTGAAGATGAGGTCTAGTGTATTCTCCAGTCTAGTAGGCTCTATTATTTGCTGGTTTAAGTTGAATTTTGTGCAGAGATTTAAAAGCTCATGTGTGTGTGAATTCTCGTAAGAGCTGCCTCCTAGTGTTATCACTGCAACAACATTATTTGCTATATTCCTCCAATTTAGGTGCCTTAAGTTGAAATCCCCCAGGAGCAAGATGTTGGGGGCAGGAGCTGGCAGATTTTCCAGACAGTGGTCAATTTTTAACAGCTGTTCCTGGAATTGCTGGGACGTTGCATCTGGAGGCTTGTAGACTACCACAATGACTAGGTTTTGGTTCTCGATCTTTACTGCTAAAACTTCCTCTGCATCATTTGAGGCATTAAGCAGTTCTGTGCAAACAAGTGACTCTGCAATATACAGGCTAACCCCCCCTCCTTTTGCCTGTTCACTCTGTCGCATCTGCATAGGTTGTAACCTGGGATCCATATTTCGTTGTCCAAGTGATCCTTTATGTGGGTCTGTGTGAAAGCTGCGAACATTGCATTTGCCTCTGCAAGCAGTCCATGGATGAAGGGTATTTTGTTGTTCATTGCTGGCTTTAGACTCTGTATATTTGCAAAGAAGAATGTCATCAGACTGGTGGTATTGGTGGTACTGGGGGGACTTTTTTTTCTGGCATTAGTATCTGTATCTGTTGGTTTGGAGTGGAGGCCATCAACTGTGGTTCCACTGTCGATGGCCTCCACTCCAAACCAACAGATACAGATAATAATGATGGAAAAAAAGTCCCCCCCAGTACCACCAATACCACCAGTCCGATGACATTCTTCTTTGCAAATATACTCTGGTGGTTAATGTACATGTTACTATGTATGATAATTTTTGTGTTACTGTGGTGGTTAATGTACATGTTACTATGTATGATAATTTTTGTGTTACTCTGGTGGTTAATGTACATGTTACTATGTATGATAATTTTTGTGTAATTGTACCTAAATAAACTTACGAACTTATTGGGTTATTCTTAATTAAATAATGAACCTTGTATATGAATGTTCTGCCAGCAACATTGTTTATATGTAACCTAAGTCTCGGCTGAGTGGTTGAGGGAAGTAGACGTGCGCTGGGGGGGATTTGGACCTACTAATTTGTAGGCCTACCCATTTCTCTCGACTGATAAGTCATCATTAAAACTCATACTGTTGGATGACAGCTTCAGTGTTGTGAGAACTCTTATGTGTGAGTTGTGACTAGGGATATACCTAGGGAAACACTGGAATTAGTTTTCTGTTTTGAAAAGGCCCTCAGAGGCCTCTGCTTCCCCTCTTCCTTTTATTTTACCTCAGCCTTTTGCCTCTATTAACATACAGTGTAGAGGTGAATTTTGCTAGTCCACTGCTACTCATGCCTCTGAAAATGCGCACAGCTCATCCCTTTACCAACCTGAGGAATAATGACGAGTGTGCAGTCCTACGTGAGATGGTAACCCAGGTGTGCACACACTGAAAATTCGTCTTTCATTCCAAGACACGTTTGCTAGAAGTTCTGCAGGTTTGGAGTGAGTAACTATTTGCATGAGTATTGCAGTGTTTGGTAACTCTTGAGAAGTCTCCCTTGAGCGAGGCACTGCTTCACCTGCCTGAGACTTTCGCACATACTGACTATGTGAAGAGAGGCGAATGTGCGTGCTCACTTGCCCCTGCTATTCTCCTGCATCCCCAACTCTCTGCCTTTAAACTCAGCCATTCGCCTCTATCGACATGCAGTGTAGAGGCGTATTTTGCTGCTCTGCTGGTACTCGAATATCTGAGTTTCGCACAGCTAGTCACCTCTGCCTACCTGAGAAATACGGATGAATCTCCCATCCTGCATGAGTTGGTGATCCAGACTTGACTGTGCCATTTGTACAAAATGTGTTATATCTCTAACTGAAGAAGATGACCTGTTATTCTTCTATGCACTGAGTGTTTCTGGGAGGAATGCTGCATAGTTGGAAAACAACAAGAGTGGTTAAGAACAATTTAACGAGCATTGCAGTACCTGGTAACTCCTTTTGGAGACGGCTTTTTAACTGTAACAAGCCAGAGGTTCATCTATAAACATAGTAAGTTTGTGCTGATTTGTTTGTTCACAGTGAAAATTTGTTTGTCATTCCAAGACACATGTGCTAGATGTGTTAAGTGCTGTGGGTTTGGAGTAATTATTGAGTAGTACAGTGTTGATAACTCTTGAGACGACTGTGGGCCCAGTGAATGACCTTGAAAATCGCACTGCAACCCGCAGGCCACTACACCCGTATTGCCTGTGTCTAGCGAGGTGAATATCCCTTCCTTGTCCCTTCTCTCTTATGGAATAAAGGCGGTTTCACTGACCCAAGAGTAACAGACTAACTCTTCCACCTCAACCATCATTTACGAAGTAAATGATGGTGAAGGCAAATTCGAATGTTATAGTAGTAAGGAAGCTTTGAAAAAAGAAACAGGATTTCAAAGGAGGCTTGCTGCAAGAAACAACGAGAGCAACAACAGCCATTGCAGAACGGTTAGGGTTGATTTCCCTGCTAACACTGAGTTTGAGGTCAAATTTAGATGGTTTTATGAAGCTACACTAGACAACCCAGAGGAAAACCTTCTGATTCGCTTTCATCATGACGAGGATAATTACGTTTTTGTTACTAATGACCAAGCATTTATAGAAAAACTTCTTACTCATAAATACGCTAACATCCAACTCCAAGCTGCCCCACCAAGATCACCTAAAGTGCTTACTGTTATCCACAATGTCAATAAGTACTTGGATCCTAAATTCCTGTTGTCAGATCAAGTTGCAAACCCTTGTCGACTTCCAAATGATCTGATATTGGCTGAGTGGATTGGCCAAGGGACTCCACCATCATATATCTACTCTCGTGCAGCACTTAACAGGAGTTACAAAATAGCCTTGTACAAACCACTTCACCGTAGATGCTACAAGTGTCAGCGCTGGGGTCACATTGTTTGGAAATGCCCAGCTAAGTCACACTGGTGTGCAATGTGTGCCAAGGCCCATCTTTCTCACCAGTGCTATGATATGATCAAGAAACGCCAGACAGTTGCATTACAATGTATCAACTGTAAGACTCCAGGAGTCACAGCTGCTCATGCTGACTGCAGAGTGAAAGCTGCTCACATCACAAACCGCAGGGCTCCTGCCTCACCCATCACTCCCCATGATGAGGCAGTAGGCCTACCAGATACTTCATGTCTGAATACTGACCAATGCCTGATTTCAATGTGGTTGAGCGAGTCACTCTGGGAGTACATCAACAGAGCACGATCGTGTCTGCTATCAACACTAGTAATGCTGCTGGTGTTGACACCACCTGTCTGGCTGAGTCAGCTGTAAGTCAGCCACCTGGCTCAGCTGACCAGGACTTCATACCTCCAGATGAAGCTAGTCTTGCTGGGGTGGTACACAACATGCAGCTGCACATAACAGTACTGGAGAAGCAACAATGGTGTTAGAAACAACTTGAGCACCACGAGGAAAAACTTACAGAGGTTGCAAATGAGTACATCAACCCACACATTGTCAGCCATTATGAAAATGAGTGTGGTGATGATGAACAAACTGATGATTGCAGTGGTGTTAATAATTACAAAAATGATGAATCTGATAGTGGTGTTTACAATCACAGTGAAGATGATAAGGGCAGTGAAGACCATCATGATAGTCAAATTGATGAGGGTAATGTATTGATAGATACTGAGTGTGGAGATGACCCGGTTGTCGATAATGGTGTAGGTATCACTTGTGTTCATAATTTTAGTCATAATGATGAGGGAAGTGGTACATGTGATGATAGTGATGAATGTAATAAAAGTGGAGAGGTGAGTGTGAGGGATAGTGCCACCTTCCATACATTCACTGACAAAGAATGCCATGCCCTCTGTAAACAAAGACTCCCAAGAGGTCTCCATAATGGAAGGGCACTTAAGAGACTCATGGATAAAGATAATACTGATGATATTGATATTGATTATGTCTATTTGCTATTTAGTGAGTTTTTTCATTTTGCTGAGAAACTGAATTCTATCCCTGGACTTTTATAATGGAACCAAACTCGTATAAACTATCCATTTCAAGTTGGAATATTGCATCACTTAGAAAAAGATTTTCTGACCTTGATCATAAAGTAACTACTGAATCCATTGATATTGTGTGTCTACAAGAGTGCAGTCCACCTGAAAAATCCCAACCCCCTAAATTGCCATCATTTGTTACATATAACCTCAAAACTACTAATTCTTGTGTTCTATATATTAAAAAATCACTTCCCCATCAACTTCTTGCACATATGAAAACAGAGGGGCTACTGTATCATGGTGTTAGGATTTATATTGGGAACTCTGCTCTCAACATATTTAACTTGTATGCTCCTGCTGATAAGTTTAATTACTTGGAGCTTCCAATTTGTGCTCAGTCTGAGCCTACTCTTATTATTGGTGATTATAATGCAAGACACAAAAGCATTGGAAACTCTCAGTTTGGTAATCGTAATGGTAATCAACTGTTGTCACTCTTAAACAGTCATGATAATGTGCAAATTGTAGGTGACCTTGAACCCACACATATCTATGGAGGCATCCTTGATCTGTGCCTGGGCTTCAACATTACTTCTGCCAGCTGTGAGTCTTCCATTGTAACAGATATATCATCAGATCATTTCCCAAGGCTAACCTCCCTAGATATTGGTAATGCTATCCTCCCTGGTGGGATATTCAAATGGAAACGTTTTAATGTTCCCCCTGATCAGCATGATGACTTTGTTACACATGTGACTGACTGGCATAATTCCTATGAGTGTACCTCTGTTGAGACTTTTAACAATGACCTTGCGAGCAGTATTCAGAACTTCTTAGAGCCGCCTCTGAAACCTCCTACTACTCTAAATCCAAATGACTTCCATAATAATCATAAGTCTTATAAAAACCATACCTATTACAATGATTCTAAACTTCGAACACTGAAACATACTGCTTGCAGACTAGGCCTAGCCAATATTATTATTATTATTATTATAATCAAGGGGAAGTGCTAAACCCATAGGATTATACAGCACCGGGGGGGATATGGTAGGCATTCAGGCTTAATTCGAGGAACTGGAGCACAGATCCAATTCCCTAAATCAAGAGCCCTTTACCAACTTCAAGGAACCTTCTGTGAGGGGGCCTAGCCTATAGAAACCATCGTAACCCTGAAATGCTGAGCCTCTTCCAAACTGCCCTTGCTGCTGCCAGGGAGCGTATGACAGAGCTACGGCAAACAGACTGGGAACAATTTGTCAATGGTCTCAATGCTCACACCCCACTTAGCCGGGCATGGAGGGACATAAATAGAATTAAGGATAACAGAACTGGGCAGATCGCACACCCTCATCCCTTGCATAGGGCGAAAGAGTTAGTCAGTGCCTGGGCTGCTACATCTAGCTATGACAGTCTTCCCAGTACCACACAAGTGAAATTAAATGACAAATATGACACAAGGGAGAGACTTGTTTGCTTCATGCTCAGCAAGGCAGATGACTGCAACATTCCTTTCACTAATTATGAACTTGATGCAGCTCTAACTAAGGGCAACTCCACATCACCTGGTGAGGATGGTATTACTTACAACATACTCAGATTGCTGTGGCAAGTACCAAGTAATCCTTTACTTGAATTATATAACATGAGCTATGTCACTGTGGAGCTCCCTAAATCATGGACAAACAGCCTCATTATTCCCATTCCGAAGCCCAATCAACAAAACTCATTTCGCCCAATATCCCTTACTAGCTGCTTGTGTAAAACATTCAAAAGGATGATTCTTAATCGTCTTATGCACAGAATTAAGCAATTCTTGTCTCCCCGGTTGCATGGAAGGAGTGTGCATCATTGCATTATCACCTTTCTCACTTTGCACATTGACAGCTCATACACTACCTTCCTTGACCTTAAATCTGCTTTTGATGTAGCCAACCTACATGTAATCATTAGTGAACTTGCCAGAATGGATGTTGGAGGATGACTTCTCCACTGGATTAAAGGTTACCTGTCCAACAGAAAGTCGTCTGTGTTGTTCCAGGGACATAGAAGTGTAACTAAAGATTTTGAATTAGGAACCCCACAGGGAGGTGTGCTTAGTCCCACCCTTTCAATATTCTGATTAATGCCTTACTTAATGCTCTGCCTAGCCATCATTATATGGTCAATTTTGCTGATGATATAATGATTCACAAAACCGGATTCTCCAACACCCAAAACATTCTTAATCATGTTTTAGCCTCGTGTCAGAACCTGGGGTTAATAATCTCAGGGGACAAAACAAAGGTACTCAACAGGCGTCCTCCTGAGCAGAGAGGCACAGTTCGTCAGATCCAGTTGCATGATGGGTCTCTTCTAGAATATGTAAGCAGATACAGGTATCCAGGCTTTGAGGTTCCACTACTTGGACCTGTTGTAACGAGACTTTGTCGCCAATAAAAAGAAAGGCTGAGAGCAGTTAGAGTTGTGGCAGGTTTTCATCCCAGGTATGGTGCTAAATGTAAAATTGTGAAAATGATGTATCTTGCTTATATTAGATCATTGGTTGATTATGCGGCGCCACTACTTGCACTCATGTCTGACTGGAAGCTTGGAGGGCTGGAAAAACTGCAAAACAAAACAATGAGGATCGTAGGATGCCCTCGTACTGCCAAAATTTTAAATATGCGGAAAGAACTTAATATTCCAAGCATTAGAGATCGTGTTACTGAAATGTCCTTATTGGGGTTAATATGCTTAGGTTAGCCCATTCAAACCCCTGCACAGAAGCCCTCCAAACTTTCCTCAGCACTGGTCAACATCCTTCCAGATGGATCAAAAAAACTGGAACCGACCTTCGCATGAACCAGCTACGTGATCTATGTCAAGTTAGACAACAGAGACATTTCCCTGCTCCAAGGTATATTACCTCATTCCAAACTACCATCCCTCCATTCCCCCCAAAACTCTTCTTAAATGACAACCAAAGCTTTGTCTTAAAGCCAAACATGATGCTTTAAGCTGTGTTGATAACTCAGTCACACAGAACACTCTATCACAAATTATTTACGCTGATGGTTCTGTTCACCAGTCCACTGGTGCAGCTGGTAGTGCTGCTGTTGTCATACAGAGTGATGGCTCTCATAAAGAAATTGGAGCACTCATCAACAACTGGGCCTCTACCCTTCAAACAGAACTGTTTGCCATACTCCTTGCACTCAAATGCGTCCATGTATCTAAGGTTGACACTTTAATTGTAACTGATTCTCTGTCACCCATAAATGCTCTCAACTCATTAAGTACAAATTGTGGCATGCTTGTGTCAGAAGCCAGACATAGGTATGGTAAGATTGTGGACAGTGGAGTCAGAGTGCACATACTGTGGATTCCATCTCACATTGGTCTTCAGATGCATGATAGAACTGATAAATTGGCTAAGCTGTATGCTTTCAAAGAGGGGGTAGATTACAATCTTGGGTTGTCAGTTAGCAGTTTGAGAACAATAATACGAAAAGAACTTCAAATGAACTTTATTGACTTAAGACTTAGGGAGACTGACACAAGTCAGTCCATCTATCATCATTCCATCATGCAGGAGGAGCCACATGTCTATGGTGCATCCAACAAGATAAGCAGACTCTTGAATGTCACTACTGCCCGGCTGCGGCTGGGTTACAAGTATCTAAGGCACGCTAGCTGGAGATTCGTCTGTAAAAACTTGCATTTGTGGTCACAGTGGTGCCTGTGCTAACCTTCCTATGGTGTAGAAATATACCTAGTTGGATGAATCCTATTGTGGCTAGCTGGTTTAGTGGCTAACCCGACGGGCTCAAGTTTTGAGACTCTATGGCCGCGGGTTCAATCCCGGCCGGGGGTATGGTTTATCTAAGGCAGGTTAAATCACCACCACCAGATGTAGACCAAACAAAATGTAAACTTTGCCAGATGGACTATTGTCACACCCTGCATCATTATGTACTGGAGTGTGATCAAATTAATGAATTTAGAAACAACTTACTTAGAAATGTTCAAGAAATGGCAAAGTATTTTATCCACAGAGTACATTACAGACCATTCTGGAGAAATACCCTGACTTTGTTAGCTGTAAATAATGCATTACCGTGTGTGTGTGTGTGTGTGTGTGTGTACTCACCTATTTGTGGTTGCAGGGGTCGAGTCCTAGCTCCTGGCCCTGCCTCTTCACCGGTTGCTACTGGGCCCTCTCTCTACCCGCTCCATGAGCTTTATCAAACCTCGTTTTAAAACTGTGTATGGTTCCTGCCTCCACTACGTCATTTTCTAGGCTATTCCACTGCCTGACATCTCTATGACTGAAGAAATACTTCCTAATATCTCTCTGACTCATTTGTGTCTTCAACTTCCAATTGTGGCCTCTTGTTTCTGTGTCCCCTCCCTGGAACATCCTGTCTTTGTCCACCTTGTCTATTCCATGCAGTATTTTATATGTCGTTATCATGTCTCCCCTGACCCTCCTGTCCTCCAGTGTCGTCAGGACGATTTCCCTTAATCTTTCTTCATAGGACATTCCCCTTAGCTCTGGAACTAACCTTGTCGCAAACCTTTGTACTTTCTCTAGTTTCTTGACGTGCTTTATCAAGTGCGGGTTCCAAACAGGTGCTGCATACTCCAGTATGGGCCTGACATACACGGTGTACAGTTTCTTGAACGATTCCTTACTAAGGTATCGGAATGCTGTTCTCAGGTTTGCCAGGTGCCCATATGCTGCAGCAGTTATCTGATTGATGTGTGTTTCCAGAGACATGCTCGGTGTTATACTCACCCCAAGATCTTTCTCCTTGAGTGAGGTTTGCAGTCTTTGGCCACCTAGCCTATACTCTGTCTGTGGTCTTCTGTGCCCTTCCCCTATCTTCATGACTTTGCATTTGGCAGGATAAAATTCGAGAAGCCATTTGCTGGACTAGGTGTCCAATCTGTCCAGGTCTCTTTGAAGTCCTGCCTGGTCCTCATCTGATTTAATTCTCCTCATTAACTTCACATCATCTGCAAACAGGGACACTTCTGAGTCTAACCCTTCCATCATGTCGTTCACATATACCAAAAATAACACTGGTCCTAGGACCGACCCCTGTGGGACCCCGCTCATCACAGGTGTCCACTGTGATACATCATTACGTACCATGACTCGTTGTTGCCTCCCTGTCAGGTATTCTCTGATCCATTGCAGTGCCCTTCCTGTTATATGCACCTGATGCTCTAGCTTCTGCACTAATCTCTTGTGAGGAACTGTGTCAAAGGCCTTCTTGCAGTCCAAGAAGATGCAATCAACCCACCCCTCTCTCTCGTGTCTTACTTCTGTTATTTTATCATAAAACTCCAGAAGGTTTGTGACACAGGATTTGCCTTCCATGAATCCGTGCTGGTTGGCATTTATACACTTGTTCCGTTCCAGGTGCTCCACCACTCTCCTCCTGATAATCTTCTCCATAACTTTGCATACTATACACGTCAATGACACAGGTCTATAGTTTAGTGCCTCTTTTCTGTCTCCTTTTTTAAAAATGGGAACTACATTTGCCGTCTTCCATACCTCAGGTAGTTGCCCAGTTTCCAGGGACGTGTTGAAGATTGTGGTAAGTGGCACGCACAACATATCTGCTCCCTCTCTATGGACCCATGGGGAGATGTCCGGTTCCATTGCCTTTGAGGTATCTATGTCCCTTAGCAGTTTCTTCACCTCCTCCTCATCTGTATGTATGTCATCCAACACTTGTTGGTGTATTCCTTGCTGGTGTCCCCATCTGGTCTGTCCCCCCAGAGTCCTTCCTGTCTCTACTGTAAATACTTCCTTAAATCTCGTGTTGAGCTCCTCACATACCTCTTGATCGTTTCTTGTGAGTTCTCCACCTTATTTCCTCAGCCTTATCACCTGGTCCTTGACTGTTGTCTTCCTCCTAATGTGGCTATACAGCAGTTTCAGGTCAGATTTGACTTTCAATGCTATGCCATTTTCATACTGTCGCTGGGCCTCCCTCCTTATCTGTGCATACTCGTTTCTGGCTCTTCTACCAATCTCCTTGTTTTCCTGGGTCTTATGCCTCCTGTACCTTTTCCATTCTCTGTTGCACTTAATTTTTGCCTCCCTACACCTTCGGGTAAACCAAGGACTCATTTTGGTCTTACTATTATTTCTGTTTCCCTTGGGAACAAACCTGTGTGTGTGTGTGTGTGTGTGTGTGTGTGTGTGTGTGTGTGTGTGTGTGTGTGTGTGTGTGTGTGTGTGTGTGTGCATGTGTGTGCATGTGTGTGCGTGTGTGTGCGTGTGTGCGTGCATGTGTGCGTGCGTGTGTGTGTGCGTGTGCGTGTGTGCACGTGTGAGTGTGTGTGTGCGTGTGTGTGCGTGTGTGTGTGTGTTGTGCATGTGTGTGTGCGTGTGTGTGTGCATGTGTGTGTGCATGTGTGTGTGCATGTGTGTGTGCATGTGTGTGTGCATGTGTGTGTGCATGTGTGTGTGCATGTGTGTGTGCATGCATGTGTGCATGCGTGTGTGTGTGCATTTGTGTGTGCATGTGTGTGTGCATGTGTGTGTGTGCATGTGTGTGCATGTGTGCATGTGTGTGCATGTACTCACCTATTTGTACTCACCTATTTGTGGTTGCAGGGGTCGAGTCCTAGCTCCTGGCCCCGCCTCTTCACCGGTTGCTACTAGACCCTCTCTCTCCCCGCTCCATGAGCTTTACCAAACCTCGTCTTAAAACTGTGTATGGTTCCTGCCTCCACTACGTCATTTTCTAGGCTATTCCACTGCCTTACAACTCTATGACTGAAGAAATACTTCCTACTATCTCTCTGACTCATTGTGTCTTCAACTTCCAATTGTGGCCTTTGTTTCTGTGTCCCCTCCCTGGAACATCTGCCCTTTGGGCATTTGTCTATTCCACGCAGTTTTTATATTCGTTATATGTCTCCCCTGACCCTCCTGTCCTCCGTGTCGTCGGGGCCGATTTCCCTTAATCTTTCTTCATAGGACATTCCCCTTAGCTCTGGAACTAACCTTGTTGCAAACCTTTGTACTTTCTCTAGTTTCTTGACGTGCTTTATAAATGCGGGTTCCAAACAGGTGCTGCATACTCCAGTAGGGGCCCTGACATACACGGTGTACAGTGTCTTGAATGATTCCTTACTAAGGTGTCGGAATGTGTTCTCGGTTTGCCAGGCCCCATATGCTGCAGCGTTATTGATTGATGTGTGCTTCGGAGACATGCTCGGTGTTATACTCACCCAAGATCTTTCTCCTTGAGTGAGGTTTGCAGTCTTGGCCACCTAGCCTATACTCTGTCTGTGGTCTTCTGTTTCCTTCCCCTATCTTCATGACTTTGCATTTGGCAGGATTAAATTCGAGAAAGCCATTGCTGGACCAGGTGTCCCGTCTGTCCAGGTCTCTTTGAAGTCCTGCCCGGTCCTCATCAGATTTAATTCTCCTCATTAAACTTCACATCATCTGCAAACAGGGACACTTCTGAGTCTAACCCTTCCGTCATGTCGTTCACATATACCAAAAATAGCACTGGTCCTAGGACCGACCCCTGTGGGACCCGCTCGTCACAGGTGCCCACTGTGATACATATTACGTACCATGACTCGTTGTTGCCTCCCTGTCAGGTATTCTCTGATCCATTGCAGTGCCCTTCCTGTTATATGGGCCTGATGCTCTAGTTCTGCACTAATCTCTTGTGAGGAACTGTGTCAAAGGCCTTCTTGCAGTCCAAGAAGATGCAATCAACCCACCCCTCTCTCTCTTGTCTTACTTCTGTTATTTTATTTATAAAACTCCAGAAGGTTTGTGACACAGGATTTGCCTTCCGTGAATCCGTGTGGTTGGCATTTATTTCTCCTGTTCCGTTCCAGGTGCTCCACCACTCTCCTCCTGATAAACTTCTCCATAATTTTGCATACTATACACGTCAATGACACAGGTCTATAGTTTAGTGCCTCTTTTTTTGTCTCCTTTTTTGAAAGGGGAACTCATTTGCGTCTTCCATACCTCAGGTAGTTCCCCCCAGTTTCCGGGGATGTGTTAAAGTTTTGTGGAAAAGTGGTTTGTGTTTTGTGTTGGGGTGTGGTGTGTGTGTGTGTGTGTGGGGTTGTGTGTGTGTGTGTGTGTGTGGGGGTGTACTTTTAAATTGTGGTTGCAGGGGTCGAAAACCAGCTCCGGGCCCCGGTGTGGTGTGTGTGTGTTTTATGGGTGTGTGTGTGTGTGTGTGTGTGTGTGTGTGTTTTGTGTGTGGGGTGTGTGTGTGTGTGTGTTGTCTGTGTGTGTCTGTGTGTGTCTGTTTGTGCCCTGTGTGTGTGTGTTGTGTGTGTGGGTGTGTGTGTGGGGTGTGTGTGTGTGTGGTGTGTGTTTTTGTTGTGTGTGTGGGTGTGTGTGTGTTTTGTGTGGGGTTGTGTGTGTTTGTGTTTGTGGGTGTGTGTTTTGTGTGTGTGTGTACTCGCCTAGTTTTTCCTCACCTAGCGAGGTTCCCAGGGGGTCGAGCCCTAGCTCCGGGGCCACCCGTTTTCACTGGCCCGCTACTAGGTAACTCTCCCTGATCAGTGAGCATTTTTCATACCTCTGTTTCAAGTTTTTGTATGGTTCCTCCCCCAAATTATCGCCCCCCAAAACTATTCCATTTCCCTGACTACTCTGTGGCTGAAGAAATCCTTCCCCAACCCCTCCCCTGGGGTTTATCTGTGTCTTCAACTTCCCTGTGGTCCCTTGTTGCTGTGTCCCATCTCTGGAACTCCGGGTCTTTGCCCTCCTGGTCAATTCCTTTTGTGTGTGTTGTGTGTTTTTGTGTGTATTTTTGAAAGGCCCCCCCATTTTACGGCTTTTTTTTTTCCCCTTATGGTTTTCCCATAATAGGGGGCCCCCCCCCCGCCGGTTTGTTTACTTTTTTCCGTGACCCCTCTTTTTTTTGTCAGGAAACTTTCAAATTTTTAAGTTTTTTAAATTTTACTGCATATTTTATATGTACTCTGAAAATTATACTTATGTGAAACCTTTCATAAATATACTTACACACTGTGCTGGTTTTGCGGTACACTTAAAAAATTTTTTGTTTAAGTTCTTTTCTCTACCCCATGACGCGAATACTACGTAAAAATTAATCCTCTTAGGACATTTAAATTTTCTTATTTTACATAAAATAAAAGGATTTTCATTAACCCAATCTATGTTTTTTTTTCCTCAAAATTATATATGAAAACCCCATTACTTAGATATAAACATGAAAAAATTCATTCAGAATAAAAATTGAGGGAAATAGAGATTTGTTTCAAAGCGCTGTGTGGGTTGTGTCGGAAAAAATTAGGGTTTTCTCTAGCCAAACACGGGGGGTATCTGTAGAAAAATATTCTTTTCGTTTTGGCCTTTTTACTCTATGAAAGGAAATTCACGCCCCTTGGGGGGTTTGTGCTTTTATAAAAATAATAATAATAATTATTATTATAAATTAAATTTTAATAATAATTTTTTTATTTTTAAATTTATACTACTACTACTATACACTAATATTATAATTATTTTATTATAATAAAAAATTATTATTATTATTATTATTATTATTATTATTATTATTATTTTATTATCTTCATTCACTAAAAAAAATGGGGGTGTTGTTTTGTTTATTCTAAACCTAACTGTTTTAACTTTACAAAATTTGTAAGAGTTTTTGGAAATTGTGAGGAAAATTTTTTTTTAAAAAGAAAAAAAATATTGGGGTTTAAATTTTTTAAAAATCTTACAAATGGACGTGAATGAACTAAAAGTAAAACCCCATATTAATACCCCCCAAATTTTATTTCGCCTGCCCCAAGTGTGTCCCCCAACCTGTTCAGTTTGTGTTCTTACATTGTCTAAAATCGGTATCTCGTTTTCTTTCGTTTACTTTTTTCGTTAACTAGTTGGCTTTATTGACGATGGCTTTCAAAAGGTTGCTGTAAAAATAGAGAAGTGTAAGCCTCTTGTTTTAAAAGTGAAAAGGTTAGGGGAAATGAGGGTTTGTCCCTTTCTGTTTTTTATTTAAAAAAAACACCCTACCACTCCCTCTCCCACATTAATATTAATATTTTAAGGAAAGGTAATAAGTTTTCTCTGTGTGTATCTTACCTTTTATTGTGTTTTTAATGCCTTTTTTTATTGCTAACTTAATATCAGGGGGGAAAAACTTGTTGTCTGGCATTTATTGCAATTTTTATGCTTGATATTAAATATTGCAGAGCCGGGTGGGGGGACAACATTACGTTTTTTTCCTTGTTGGCCATCAGAGAAAAAACGTGTTTGAACTGCTTTTGGGCCCACCCAAACCCCCCCAACCCCCGTTTTTTGTTTCCCAATTTTTCCCGGCATAATTATTCATTATTTTCTACCTTCGTTTATGTTGGCATCTAAAGGTAGTTGTTAAAAATGGAAAAATTTAAAGTGCCCAAGGCATGTCGTTTAAAATAAATGGCTCGGGGCCACAGTGTGGGTTTACCCGGCGGTTTTCCCCCGGGGCTCACCAAACCGGCTCCCTCACTGACTTTAAAAAAAATTTAAATACTCCCTCACCTTCTTTCCTATATTAAACTCCCACATATTTTAAAAATAAATAATGAGTGAACTGTTGTTCATTTTACCTCTCTGGGATTTTTTAAATATCGTAAAAAAGTATGAGAGGGGGGGCCAGTGCAAACCTACCCCTGGGCTACCTGCACCTGACTTCCTACAAATAAGTACTACCGCATCTCCCCCTTCCATTAAGATTCCCAAATACTTTAAGATAAGTAATGATTTTACGGTGACTGTATTTTACTTTTGAGTTTTTAATGCCTATTTTCTTTTACTAACAAAATATAATTTGGTCCCACTTTTGCCTGGCTTTTATGCTTTATTAAAGGGAAAAAAAAAAGGGAGTTCTCCCTTTCCCGGCGATGTCTGCTTTCCGGCAACCCCCCGGGAAAACCAAAACCCGCCGTATAAGTGGGGCCCCCTTGTATACGTATGTTTTGTGTGTGTGTTTGTGTCCCTCACCTAATTTTTCTAAACCAAAATTTGTGGTTGCAGGGGTCGGACTCAGCTCCGGGCCCCGCCTCTTTCCCCTGATTGTTTTTAGGTCCTCTCCCTCTTGTTTTCCGGGAGCTTTGTCATATTCTTTTTTAAAAAACTATGTAGGGTTTCCCTGCCCCCAAACTATTTCACTTGCTAGGCTATTCCACTTCCTGACGACTCTATGACTAAAGGAAATACTTCCAAACGTCCCTTGATTTATCTAGTCTTCAGTTTCCAGTTGGGGACCCCATGTTTTTTGTTTTCCCCTCTCTGGAACATCCTATCTCTGTCCACCTTGTCTATTTCCCCCCAGTATCTTGTATGTCGTTATCATGTCTCCCCTGACCCTTTTTGTCCTCCAGTGTGTCAGTCCCCCGATTTCCCCCAAAACCCTTTTCCCCGTATGACATTTCCCCGAGCCCCTGGGATAGCCTTGTTGCAAACCCCTTTTTACTTTTTTTAACTTCTTTTACGTGCTTTAGAAAGGGTTTGGGGTTCCCGATTGGGTTTCGCAAATCAAGGGATGGGCCTAACATAAACAGTTGTTCCCGTGTTTGAATGATTCCTTATTAAGGTATCGAAACGTTTTCTCAGGTTTGCCAAGCGGCCCCTATGCTGCAGCAGTTACAGTGGACCCCCCCATTTCGTGGCATCACCTAAGGGGATTAAACCGCATTCCGCTTGTTTTAATCGCAAAAATTTTGGGCCCCACTTTCCGCTTTTTTAAAACCCCCTCACGATTTTTGTCCGGGGACGCGTTCCCCAAAAGTGCGGGGCCCGGGGGCCGTCACATGGGTTTCCCCCGGTGGCATTGGGTTTTCCCGCCCCCCTCCGCGGTTAAAAAACCAAGCATACCCAAACGGGGAAAATTTTCGTTTTATTACGTGTTTTCCGGGGCTTTTTCTGGAAAATAATGGACCCTGGGCCCCCAAAAAAGCTTCTAGTGCCAAACCCCACCCGCAATAAGGGTGAGAATTACAATAGGATGAAGAAAAAAAATTTTTTGATAAGTAAAGAAAGTGGGGGTGCGTTTTCTTCCCAGTGCCAGGGGTTTTATAATTTAAACCCCCAAAAACCATCCCCTATTTTTGGTTTGGGACAGCTGCTGCTGCTGCTGCACTGTCAAACTCTGCTGCTGCCCGTGCCTTTTAGGGTCGTCTGCTGCTGCGGGAACTTTGTCTGCTGCTGCTGTAGCTCGTCTGCTGTGCTTTGCATCGTTATTGTGGGTGTACCCGTCAAACTGCTGCTGCTGCTGCTTTTAACACCGTTTTTTGGTGTGGTTTTGAGAATACCAAGAAACAAATTTTAAACCCCGAGGATTTTCCACCCAGGAAACCCAAAAAAAATCAGTGTCATCGAAAAACGTCTAACCCTTTTTTTCCCTTGGGGGCCTTAATTTTTGTCCCCAGGATGCAAAACCCCCACAAGTCGACTAACTCCCCGGTGAACGGGGAAAAATTTCCCGGAACTAGTGTCATATTTTGGGGAATTTTAAAAACCGCAAAGGTTGGTTTTTAAAGTTTTAAAAATTTTTAGGGCAAAACACAGTGTGATTTAAAGGGCCTTTTTCTGGAGAAAAAAGCCAAACAGGAAACCCACAGTACCAGGAGGAAAAGGCATCCCAGGGACACGTGTCTCATCAGTCATTTCGGCCTTTTTCAAAAAAGGTAAGTTTTCATTTATTCTTCATTTAGTTTGATAGTACAGGCAAATAAAAAACTGGGCATGTACTACTCTAATATTGTGCATGTATCCTTCTCTTTGTGTGTGGGAAAATTTTTATATTTTAAGTGGTAAAATTTTTTTTTTCATCTTTTTTGGGGGTCTTGCACGGAATTTTTTTTTTGATTTCCATTATTTTTATGGGGAAAATTCATTAGCATTCCCATTATTTCGCATAACAATTACCCCTCTTGCAGGATTAAAACGTTTGCGGGGGGTCCACGTATTTGGTTGATGGTGCCTCCCGGGGACGTGCTCCGTGTTTTGGTCCCCCAAGGTCTTTTCTATTTAGTGAGGTCGTTGTCTTTGTCCAAACCCGCCCATACTCTGTCTTCGGGTTTTTTTGCCCCTTTTCCCTCCTTTTCATGGGTTTGGGATTTTTGGGAGGATTTTAATTTGAGAAGTCAGTTTTTGGACCACAGTCCAGCCTGTCCAGGTCTCTTTTCAGTCCTGCCTCATCCTCACTTTTTTAATTCTTCTCATCAACTTCACATCTCTGCGGAATGGGGCCCCTTCAGAGTCTGTTCCTTCCAATGGCGTTCGCCCTATATCAAAATGTGCACTGACCTAGAACTGACCTTTTGTGGGGCCCCGCTCACACGGCTCCCCCAGTTTGGGTAAAAACTTCCCCCGTACCCGTGGGGGCGGGGCATGTGTGTGTGCATGTGTGTGGAAAGTGTGTGTGTGTGTGTGTGTGTGTGTGTGTGTGTGTGTGTGTGTGTGGTTTTGGGGGGTTTTGTGTGCGTGTGTGCGTGTGTGGGGCGTGTGTGCGTTTTGTGCATGTGTGTGTGGAGTGTGTGTGGGTGCAAAGTGTGCGTGTTGTGCGTGGGGTGCGTGTGTGTGTGTTTTGTGTGTGCGTGTGTGTGAAAGTGTGTGTGTGCGGGTGGGGTGATGCGTTGTTGCTTCAATTTGCTGTGTGTGTTTTTGCGTTTTGTGTGGTTTTGTGGCGTGTGTGTTTCGTGTGTGTGTGCATGTGTGTGTGTGCGTGTGTGTGCATGGCGTTCGTTTTGTGTGCATGTGTGTTGTGTTTTGTGCGTGTGTGGCGTTTTGGGGCATGTGTGGGGCGGCGTGTGAAAGTGTGTGCGTGGGGGGGGTGCGTGTGTGTGGGGGTGTGGGGCGTGTGTTTTCATGTGTGTGCGTGTGTGCGTGCATGTGTGTGATTTTGTGTGTGTTTTGCGTTTTGTGTGTGTGTGTGGCGTATGTTTTGCGTGTGTTCGTGTGTGGGGCGTGTGTGTGCATGTGGGCGTGTGTGTGCATGTGTGTGCCTGTTTTGTGCGTGTGTTGTGTGGGTTGTGTGTGTGCGTGTGTGTGGGTGTGGGGTGCGTTTTGTGTGGCCCTGTGTGTGCGTTTTGTGTGTTTTGTGTGGGTGTGTGTGCTGTGTGTGTGTGGGGTTTTGGGTGATGTACTCACCCCATTTTTACTCACCTAAATTTTTGGTTTTTTAGGGGGGAGTCTTAGCTCCTGGGCTCCGCCTCTTCACCGGTTTTCTATTTTGGGCCCTCTTCCCCGGGGGCCCCTGAGCTTTATCAAAACCTTTGTCTTAAAAAATGTGTATGGTTCTGCCTCCCTTACGTCTTTTCTGGCTATTCCATGCCTTACAAAATCTTTGAAATGTGTTAGTTAATTTTGTCCCAGGCAAAAGTCGATTAGACACTAGGCCGGGTTTTGTGTGTAGGAGTGTAGGGGGGTGTAGGTGGTGTGTGTGTGTGTGTGTGTGTGTGTTTTGTTTTGTGTTTTGTGTGTGTGTGTTAGTTTCCCTTTTTTTCCTTGGACAGTCGATTAGACATAGGCCTGTTTTGGGGGTGTGTAGGTGTGTAGGTGTGTAGGTGTGTAGGTTTTGTTTGTGTGGGGGGGGGGGGGTGTGGGGTTTTGTGGGGTGTGTGTGTGGGTTATTTTTGGGGGGTGTGTGGGGTTTTGGGTGTGGGGGGGGTGGGGTGTGTGTGTGGGTGTGGGGGGTGTGTGTTTGGGGGGGTGTGGTTGTGTGTGTGTGTTGTGTGTGTGTGTGGTTTTGGGTGTGTGTGTGTGTGTGTGTTTTGTGTGTGTGTTTGTGGGGTGTGTGTGTTTTGTAGGGTGTTTTGTGGGGGTGTGTGTGGGGGGGTGTGTGTGTGGGGGTGTGTGTGGGGTGTGTGTTGGGGGGGGTGTTTGGGGGGGGGTGGTTTTGGGGTGTGTGTGTATGTGGGGTGCGTGTGTGTGTGGGTGTGTGTTTTGTGGGGTGTGTGTGTGTGTGTTTTTGGGGTGTGTGTGATATGGGTGTGTGCGTGTGTGCGTTGTGTGTGGGTGTTGTGTGTGTGTGTGTGTGTTGGGGGGTGTGTGTGTGTGTGTTTTGTGTGTGGGGGGGTGTGTGTGTGGGTGTGTGTGGGTGGGGTGTGTGTGTGGGGTTGTGTGTGTGGGGTGTGTGTGTGGGGTTTGTGTGTTGTGTGTGTGTGGTGGTGTGTGTGTGTGGGTGTGTGGTGTGGTGTGTTGTGTGTGTGGGGGTGTGTGTGTGTGGGGTGTGTGTGTGTGTGGGGGTGTGTGTGTGTGTGGGGTGGGTGTGTGTGTGGGGTGGTGTTGGGGTGTTGTGTGTGGGGTGTGTGTGTGGGGTGTGTGTGTGTGTGTGGTGTGTGTGTGTGTGTGGGTGTGTGTGTGTGTGAGGGTGTGTGTGTGTGTGTGTGTGTGTGGGGTGTGTGGGGTGTGTGTGTGGGGAGTGTGTGTGTTGGTGTGGGGTGTGTGTGTGTGGGGTGTGTGTGTGTGTGTGGGGGTGTGTGTGTGTGTCGTGGTGTGGGGTGTGTGTGTGTGTGGGGTGTGTGTGTGTGTGTGGTGTGTGTGTGGGGTGTGTTGTGTGTGTGTGTTGGGGTGTGTTGTGTGGGGTGTGTGTGTGTGTGTGTGTGTGTGTGTGTGTGTGTGTGTGTGTGTGTGTGTGTGGGCTGTGGGTGTGTGGGGTGTGCGTGTGTGGGGTGTGCGTGTGTGGGGTGTGCGTGTGTGGGGTGTGCGTGTGTGGGGTGTGCGTGTGTGGGGTGTGCGTGTGTGGGGTGTGCGTGTGTGGGGTGTGCGTGTGTGGGGTTGTTTTCCGTTGTGTGGGGTGTGTGTGTGTGGGTGTGAGTGTGGGGGTGTGTTGGGGTGTGGGGTGTGCGTTTGTGAGGGGTGTGCGTGTGTGGGGGGTGGTTTTCGTTTTGTGGGGGGGCGTTTGTGGGGTGTGTGTGGGGTGGTGTGGGGTGTGTGGTGTGGGGTTGGGTGGGGGTTGTTTTGTGGGGGGGGTGTGGGTGGTGGTGTGGGGTGTTGTGTGTGGGGGTGTGTGTGTGGGGGGGTGTGTGTGTGGGGGGTGTGTGGGGTTGTGTTGTGTGTGTGGTGTGTGTTGGGGGTGTGTGTGTGGGGGGTGTGTGGTGTTTGGGGGGTGTGGGTGTGTGTGTGTGTGTTGGGGTGTGTGTGTGTGTGTGGGGTGTGTGGTGGGGGGTGTTGTGTGTGGGGGTTTGGGGGTGTTGTGTGGGGTGTGTTGTGTGGGGGGGTGTGTGTGTTGGTGTGTGCTTGGTGTGTGTGTGTGTGTGGTGTGTGTGTGTGGTTTGGGGGTTTGTGTGGGGTTGTGTGGGGTGTGTGTGTGTGGGGTGTGGGTGTGTGGGGTGTGTGTGTGGGGTGTGGTGTGTTGGGTGTTGTGGGGTGTGTGTGTGTGGGGTTTGTGTGTGTGGGGTGTTGTGTGTGGGGGGTGTTGTGTGTGGGGTGTGTGTGGGGTCTGTGTGGGGTGTGTGTGTTTTGGGGGTGTGTGTGTGGGGTTGTGTGTGTGTGGGGTGTGTGTGTGTGTGGGTTTGTTGTGTGTGGGTGTGTGTGGTGGGGTGTGTGTGTGTGTGTGTGTGTGGGGTGTGTGTGTGGGTTTGTGGGTGGGTTTGTGTGTTACCATTTTGTCCTGGCACTGTCGATTAGACATAGGCTTGTTCTATCGGTGTGTGTGTGTGTGTGTGTGTGTAATCACCTAGTTGACTCACTAGTTGAGGTTGCGGGGGTCGAGTCCGAGCTCCTGGCCCCGCCTCTTCACTGATCGCTACTAGGTCACTCTCCTGAGCCGTGAGCTTTATCATACCTCTGCTTAAAGCTATGTATGGATCCTGCCTCCACTACATCGCTTCCCAAACTATTCCATTACTGAAATACTCTGTGGCTGAAGAAAAACTTCCTAACATCCTGTGATTCATCTGTGTCTTCAGCTTCCAATGTGTCCCCTTTGTTACTGTGTCCAATCTCTGGAACATCCTGTCTTTGTCCACTTTGTCAATTCCTTCAGTTTTTTGTATGTCTTATCATGTCCCCCCTATCCCCCTGTCCCCCCAGTGTCGTAGGTTGATTTCCCCTTTAAACCCTCTCCCGTAGGAATCCCTTTGTTGGGGGACTAGTTTGTTGAAAACCTTTGCACTTTCTTAGTTTCTTCACGGCTTGGCAAAGGTGGGGGTTCCAAACTGGTGCCGCATTCCATAGGGCCCCTAAGTACCGGTGTACAGGGTCCTGAATGATTCCTTATTAAGAGTCGGAATGCTGTTCAGAGGTTTCTAGGCGCCCATATGCTCAGCAGTTTTTTGGTTGATGAGCGCTTCAGGGATTGCGGTGTTATACTCCCCCCGATTTTTTTTCCTTGAGTGAGGTTTGTAGTTCTGCCCCCCTAGACTGTACTCGTCTGGGGCCTTTTTTTGCCCTTCCCCAATTTAGACTTTGCACTTGGTGGGTTTGAACCCCCAGGAGCAATTGCTGGCAGGTCTGCACCCTGTCCAGATCCTTTTTTGTTTGCCTGGTCTTCGATCGAGTGAAAATTTTTCTCATCAACTTCACGTCATCTCAAAGGGACATTCAGACTCTATTCTTTCCCTCTGCGTTTTAAAAATTCCAGAAACAGCATGGTCCTAGGTGACCCTCGGGACCCCGCTGGTCCGGTGCCCATTCTGACACCTCGCCAGTACCCTGACTCGTGCTGTCTTCCTGACAAGTATTCCCCGTCCCTTGTAGTGCCTTCCGTTATCCCCGCTTTGGCCCCCAGTTTTTGCACCAATCTCTTGTGTGGAAAATGTGCAAACGCCTTTTGCAGTCCAAGAAAAAAGCAATCCCCCACCCCTCTGTCTCTTGTCTTACGCTGTCACCCCTGTCATAGAATCCAGTGGTTTTTTGACCGGATTTCCGTCCTGAAACCTGTTGGCTGCCCGTTTTGAGATTGTTCCTTTTAGGTGTTCCACACTCTTCTCCCGATAATTTTTCTCCCTGATTTTGCTTTTATACATGTCAGTGCACTGGTCTGTAGTTTAAGCTTCTTTTTGTCTCCTTTTTTAAAAATTGGGAACATTTTGCTGTCTTCCATGCTCAGGCAATTTCCCCCTTTTTCGAAGTGTATTGAATATTTTTGTTGGGGGTACACATAGCGCCTTGCTCCCTCTCTCAATACCCAGGGGGAGATGTTATCGGGCCCCCCTTTCCCTTTGGGTATTGCTCATCAAAGCTCTTGTTGTTGTGTGTGTGTGTGTGTGGTGTGTGTGTGGGGGTGTGTGTGTGTGGGTGTGTGTGGTGGTGTGTGTGGGTGTGTGCGTGCGTGTGGGGGGTGTTGGTGCGTGTTGTGTGTGTGTGTGTGTGGGGTTTTGTGTGTGTGTTGTGTGGGGGTTGTGGGTGTGTGTGTTGTGTGTTTGTGTGTGTGTTGTGTGTGTGTTTTGTGTGTTTTTTGTGTGGGGTGGCACCCTTGTGTGTGGGTGGCATCCTTGGGGTTTTTGGGGGTGTGTGGGTGTGTGTGTGGGTGTGTGTGTGGGGTGTGTGTGGGTGTGTGTGAGGGGGGTGTGTGTGGGTCCGGTGGTGTGTGTGTGTGTGTGGGTGTGTGTGTGTGGGGTGTGTGTGTGTGTGGGTGTGTGTGTTGTGCGTGTTTTGTGTGTGTGCTGTGTGTGTGTGTGCTGGTGTGTGAATGGTTGTGCTGTGTGTGTGAATTGTGTGTGTGTGGGCATGTGTGGTGAAGTGGCATGTGTGTGTGCGTGTGTGTGTGTGTGTGTTTCCCTGCGTTTACCTGGAGAGAGTTCCGGGGGTCAACGCCCCCGCGGTCGGTCTGTGCCCGGCCTCCTGGTGGTCAGAGCCTGATCAACCGGTGTTGCTGCGGCTGACGCAAAACCCAAAGTACGGCACAGCCCGCTGATCCGGAAGATTTTTGGTGTTGTCCATGCCAGTTGAAGACTGCCAGGGGTCTGTTTGGAAAAACCCCCCTTTTGTGTGTGGGGGCAGTTGAACAGTCTCGGGCCCCGAACTTATTGTAAGGCCCTTAACGTGCTGTGACACCCCTGCTTTTCATTGGGGGGATGGAGCATCGTCTGCAAGTCTTTTGTTCGTAGTGAGTGATTTCGTTGTGCAAGTTCGGTTTATAGTCCTCTAGGATTTTCCAGGTGTATATAATCATTGTATCTCTCCCTCCTGCGTTCCAGGAATACAGGTTTAGGAACCTAAAGTGCTCCCAATATTGAGGTGTTTTATCTACGTTTATGGCGCCATGAAAGTTCGCTGTACATTGTTCTTAGGTCGGCAATTTCACCTGCCTTGAAGGTGCTGTTAGTGTGCCAGCAATATTCCAGCCTAGATAGAATAAGTGACCTGAAGAGTGTATCACTGGGCTTGGCCTCCCTAGTTTTGATGGTTCTCATTATCCATCCTGTCATTTTTCTAGCAGATGCGATTGATACAATGTTATGAGTCCTTGAGGTGTGCGTGTGTGTGGTGTGTGTGATGTGTGGCCACTTCTCATGTGTTGCATGTGTGTGTGCATGTGTGTGTGCATGTGTGTGTGCATGTGTGTGTCATGTGTGCTGTGCATGTGTGTGTGCATGTGTGTGCATGTGTAGTGTGCATGTGTGTGTGCGTGTGTGTGTGTGTGCTGTGTGTGTGTGTATAGTGTGTGAGTGTGTGTGTGTGTGTGTGTGTGTGTGTGTGTGTGTGTAGTGTGTGTTGTGTGTGTGTGTGTGTGTCACTCACCTAGTTGTACTCACCTTGTTGTGGTTGCGGGGTCGAGTGTACCCGAGCTACTTGGCCCCCCAGCACTCTTCACTGATCGCATACTAGGTCACTTCCCTGAGCCGTGAGCTGTTATCATACCTCTGCTTTAAACGTATGTTTGGATCCTGCCCCCCCCTCCATACATCGCTCTTCCCAAAAACTTTTCCACTTACTGACTACTCTGTGGCTGAAGAAATACTTCCTAACATCCCTGTGATTCATCTGTGTCTTCAGCTTCTCAACTGTGTCCCCTTGTTACTGTTCGTCCAATCTCTGGAACGTCCTGTCTTTGTCCACCTTGTCAATTCTTCTGTATTTTGTATGTCGTTATCATGTCCCCCTATCTCTCCTGTCCTCAGTGTCGCTCAGGAAGATTTCCCTTAACCTCTCCTCGTAGGACATAACTCTTTGCTCTGGGACTAGTTCATTGTTCGCAAACCTTTGCACTTTCTCTAGTTTCTTCACGTGCTTGGCTGGTGTGGGTTCCAAACCTGGTGCCGCTTACTCCAATATGGGCCTAACATAAACGGTGTACAGGGTCTGAATGATTCATTATTAAGATTGTCGGAATGCTGATTCTGAGGTTTCTAGGCGCCCATATGCTGCAGCAGTTATTTGGTGATGTTGCGCTTCAGGAGATGTGCCTGGTGTTATACTACCCCAGATCTTTTTCCTTGAGTGAGGTTTGTAGTCTCTGAACCTAGACTGTTCTCCGTCTGCTCGGCCCTTCTTTGCCCATCCCCAATCTTCTTGACTTTGACACTTGGTGGGATTGAACTCCAGAGGCCAATTGCTGGACCAGGTCTGCTTAAGCCTGTCCAGATCCCCTTTGTAGTTCTGCTGATCTTTGATCGAGTGAATTCTTCTCATCAACTCACGTCATCTGCAAACAAGGGACACCTCAGAGTCTCTATTCTTCCGTCTTGTCGTTCACATATACCAGAAACATCACTGGTCCTAGGACTGACCCTCTGCGGGACCCCGCTGGGTCACAGGTGCCCACTCTGACCACTCGCCAGTACCCATGACTCGTGCTGTCTTCCTGACAAGGTATTCCCTGATCCATTGTAGTGCCTTCCCTGTTATCCCTGCTTGGTTTTTTTTTTCCTTCCCCCAGTTTTTTTTTTGCCTCCAAATCTCTTGTGTGGAACTGTGTTCATAACGCCTTCTTGCAGTCCAAGAAAATTGCAATCCACCACCCCTCTCTGCTCTTGTATTACTGCTGTCACATGTCATAGAACTCCAGTAGAGTTTGTGACACAGGATTTCCCGTCCCTGAAACCATGTTGGCTGCTTGTTGATGTGACATTCCTTTCTAGTGTTCCACCACCTCTTCTCCTGATAATTTCTCCATGATTTTGCTTACTATACATGTCTGTGACACTGGTCTGTATTTAATGCTTCATGTCAGTCTCCACTTTTTTCTTAAAGATTGGGAATACATTTGCTGTCTTCCATGCTCAGGCAATTCACCTATTTCGTAGTGTATTGAATTATTGTTGTTGGGGTAACTTTAGCGCCTCTGCCCCTCTCTCCAATTAACCATGGGGAGATGTTTATCTTGCCCCATTGCCTTGTTGAGTGGTATCTAGCTCACTCAGATAGCCTCTTCACTTTCTTCCTCGGTTGTGTGCACTGTGTCCAGCACTTGGTGGTGTGCCACACCCTCTCCTGTCTTTCTGGAGTCCCTTCTGTCTCCTCTGTGAACCTTCTTTGAATCTCTTGTTGAGTTCTTCACATTACTTCACGGGTTTTCTTGTTGTCTCTCCTCCTTCCTTCCTTAGCCTGATTACTGGTCCTTGACTGTTGTTTTCCTCCTGATGTGGCTGTACAACAGTTTCGGAGTCAGATTTGGCTTTCGCTGCTATGTCATTGTCATTTGTCTTGGGGCCTCACTTGTATCTGTGCATATTCGTTTCTGGCTCTACCGACTGTTCTCCTTATTCTCACTGGGTTACTTTGCTTCTATTATTTCTTCCATTTCCCTGCACACTTGGTTTTGCCTCCCTGCCACCTTTGGGTAAATACATGGGCTCATCCCTGGCTTTTTCATTAATCCTGTTTACCCTTGGGTACAACCTCCTCCTAAGCCTCCTGTGCATTTTGTTGCTACATATTCCATCATCTCATTAACTGGCTTCCCTGCCAGTTCTCTGTCCCCCTGAACCCCGTTCAGGTAGTTCCTCATTCCTGTGTAGTCCCCTTTCTTGTTAGTTTGGCTTCATTAGTCATGGCCTTCCATGCTTCTCCCTCCACTTGTAGCTGCTACTGTGTATTCGAAGCTTAAAACACGTGGTCACTGGCCCCATGGGGTCTTATATGTGATGTCCTCGATATCTGCCACTACTCTAGGTGAATACTAAGTCCAGCCTTGCTGGTGCATCCTCTCCTCTCTTCTCTTTGTAGTGTCCCTTAAGTGTTGGCACTATGAAGTTTTACCAGTACCACCTCCATCATTCTTAGCCCTCCATGTATCTTGGCCCCATGTGGGTCCATGTGTGTGTGTGTGATGTGTGTACACACCTATTTGCGACTCACCTATTTGTGGTTGAGGGGTCGAGTCACAGCTCCTGGCCCAGCTCTTCGCTGATTGCTACTAGGTCCCTCTTCCTCCCTTTGGCCCCCAATGAGCTCTTTCATTCCTCGCTTATAAACTATGTATGGTTCCTGCCTCCACCACATCACACCTTTACTAGTATTTCCATGGCCTGACTACTCTATGACTGAAGAAATATTCCTAACATCCCTTTGATTCATCTGGAGTCTTCAAATTCCAATTGTGACCTCTTGTGTCTGTTGTCCCATCTCTGGAACATCCGTCTTTGTCCACCTCGTCTATTCCGCGCAGTATTTTTATTATGTCGTTTCATGTCTCCCCTGACCCTCCTGGCCTCCAGTGTTCGTCAGGCCGATTTCTCTCAACCGTTCTTCATAGGACAATCCCCGGTAGCTCTGGACTAGTCTTGTTGTTGCAAACCTTTGCTCTTTCTCTAATTTCTTGACGTGCTTGACTAGGTGTGGATTCCCAACTGGTGCTGCATATCCAGTATGGCTGACGTCGATGGTTGTACAGTGTCTTTAAACGAATCTTTCTGAGGTATCGGAACGCTATCCGTAGGTTTGCCAGGCGCCCGTATGCGGCAGCAAGTTATTCTGATTGATGTTTGCCTCCAGGAGATATGTTCGGTGTTGTACTCACCCCCCAGTTCTTTTTCCTTGAGTGTGGTTTGCTGTCTTTGGCCAGCTAAATATTATTGTGTCTGCGGTCTTCTTTGCCCTTCCCCAATCTTCATGACTTTGCATGTGGCAGGGTTAAATTTACCGGAGCCAGTTGCTGGACCAGGCTTGTAGCCTGTCCAGATCTCTTTGTTGTCCTCTGCCTGTTCCTCGTCCGATTCGATTCTTCTCATTAATTCACATCGTCTGCAAACAAGGACACTTCTGTGTCTATCCCTTCGTTTATGTCGTTCACGTATACCAAGAACAGCAAGTCCTTAGGACTGACCCCTGTGGAACCCCGCTTGTCACAGGCGCCCACTCTGACACCTCGTCGCGTACCATGTCTCGTTTGTTTCCTCCCTGTCAGGATATTCTCTGTATCAATGCCAGTGCATTTCCTGTTATTGTGCCTGGTCCTTAGCTTTTGCAGTAACTCTTGTGAGGAACTGTGTCGAAAGTCTTCTTGCAGTCCAAAAAATACGCAGTCGATCCACCCCTCTCTCTCTTGTCTTACTTCTGTCACCTTGTCAATAAAACTCTAGTAGGTTTGTGACACAGGATTTTCCTTCCTGAAACCGTGCTGGTTGTCAATTATACATTGTTTCTTTCCAGGTGCCCCACCACTCTCCTCCTGTTGATCTTTCCATGTCCTTGCATACTATACACGTTAGAGATACAGGTCTGTAGTTAGTGCCGCATGTCTGTCTCTCCTTTTTAAAAATTGGGATACATTTGACATTTTCCATTCCCCTCACGGGAGTTGCCCAGTTTCAAATGATGTGTTGAAGATCTTTGTAATGGCTTCACACAATATTCTCTGCTCCCTCTTTAAGGACCCATGGAGAGATGTTGTCTGGTCCCACCGCCTTGCTTTGAGGTGTCAAGTTCGCATAGATTTTAAAAAAACAGCTTCTTCACTACTCCTTGGTTGTATTGTACCTCGTCCAGCACTTGCTGGTGTTTGCACCCCTGTGCTGATTTCTCTGGAGTCTACTGGTTTCCACTGTAAATTCCTCTTTAAATTCTTGTGTTGAGCTCTGACATACCTCTCGGTGTTCTTGTGAATTTCCCCAACACCCTTCCTCAGTCTGATTACCGGTTCCTTGAAACTGTTGTTTTCCTCTGATGTGGCTGTACAACAGCTTCGGGTCAGTCTTTACTTTTGTGCTATGTCAATTTTCATATTGTCTCGAGCCCTCCCTTCTTATCTGTGCATATTCGTTTATGGCTCTTCGGCTGTGATTTCTTTATTTCCTGAGTTCTTCTGTCTTCTGTACCTTTTCCCCATTCTCTATTACACTTGTTTTTTGCCTCCCTACACCTTTGGGTGAACCAAAGGACTCGTTTGTTCTTCCCATATTTCTGTTTCCCTTGAAACAAACCTCTCCTCTGCCTCCTTGCATTTTGTTGTACATAGTCATCATTTCTTGTATCTGGTTTTCCTGGCAGTTCCTCCTCCCACTGAATGTCTTGGAAGGAAGTCCTCCTTGCTGAGTAGTTCCCCCTTTTGTAGTTTGGTTTTTACCAGTCCTATTCCTGCTACTCTCTCCACTGGAGCTTCAACTATGTAGTCGAAAGCACGAACCACATGATACACTAGCTCCAGGGGCCTTTCAGACATGATACCTCGATGTCCGAACACTATGTTAATACAGGTCCAACCTTGTGGGTTCATCACTCTCCTCTCTCTTGGTAGTGCTCTCTAACATTGTTGTTGCATGAGGTTCTCCAGAACCACATCCATCATCTTGGCTCTCCATGTTTCGGGTACCCCAATCGGGGCTCCAGGTTTTCCAGTTAATCTCCTGTGATTGAAATCACCATAACTAGTAACTTTGCCCCCCCATGTGTGTCTCCTCGCCACCTCGGTTGTGTGTTGGATCATTGCTCGGTTGCTTCATAGTATTCTTCTCTTGGACCTCCTGCAGTTCTGTGGTGGGTTGTACATTACTGCAATTTTCCACATTATGTCCCTCAGACTGGATTGTTCCTATAAGTAGTCCCTTTCGCCCATGCCATCCATTCCTTCCATTTTTCAAAACCCCACTGCGTTTTTAATGAGCAGTTGCAACTCCCTCTTCCCCCTCTCCTCCCTCTGTCTTTCCTGAAGATTGATATCCGGATGGAAAGATTGATTCTTGTTATTATTCTGGTGAGTTTTGTTTCTGTGAGTGCTATTTAGTCTCGGGGATGTTCTTTGATTTCTTTCAGTTGCCACTCCTCATACTTGTTTGTTATTCCATCTGCATTTGTATACTACACCTTCAACTTCTTTTCTAGACTGTGGTCTGGGAAGTATATTTGGGGTTGGGGAAGTGGGTGACCTGGTAAGGAACTATGGGGTTGTGCTGTGGGGGTGAAGTTTGTAATGTATAGTGGGTGGGGGCATTGGATGTGGCATGGTTGTGTTTTGATTTAGAGTGTTTGGTTGCACTGGGGTTGACTGGTTGGGAGGCTTCTATTAGAAAGTTGTGAGGGCGGCTGTATTAGTTATTCTTCCTGGGTCTGGGATCTCCTGTCTGTCTTCTCATCCCCTCTTTCTCTCCTTTCGCCATTTGACCATCTCTCTCCAGTTTCTTCCTTTCTTCTTGTGTTCTGTCGCGGTCGAGATACACCCTCCTGTATGCCGTCATGTCCCTTAATCGTGCTTTCTCCTGCAGTATCCTGCGTCCGAGTCGCTTCTGCCTGAGGTCACCTCTCACTGGCCGGGTTCTTTTTTTTACAAACCCCCCTATTCTCCGAAAATTTTCTGTGGGTCAGTTCGTCTTCTCCTAGATTGCTTTCATGATGCTTTTCAATTGCTTTTTTTTCCCCTTGTTTTCTTGCTTCATATGTTTCCCCTTCGACTTACTGGAGCCCATACACAAAGACTGACCTCACCCTTTCATTCTCCCACTGCATATCCCTGTGTATCCCCTCATTTAATTTGGCTTCCTCCACTGCAGCTTTCCTTTCATCAGTTTCACTGGCTAATGTACTTGGGCTCAGTGGCCTGTCATTTTCCCTTCTCGGCTTTCCTTGGGCTCTGTTGTTGTCTGTTAGGGCCTCCACATAAAGCTTAGCTCTTTCATTTGCTACAGTCTCCTCTGATAGAGCATCTCCATGCAGTTGTGCCCCTTCTTTCCCTACAGTCCCCTTATTTGTGGCTGAGGTAGCAGTCTCTGATGTCAATCCCAATATGTTCTTTAGTTCTTTATGCTGTTTCAGATTTTTCAGTTCCTCTTCTAAACTCTGTATCCTAGCTTCTGCTGTTTTGACATGCACCTCCCACTTCCTGCTTTCCATATCTATCCTCTCTTCCATTCTCATGCTAAGTTCTTCTAGTTTCTTTTCCCATTCATGATCCCTTTTTATGAGCTCTGCTGCCCAATCTTCCTGTGTGTGTGTGTGTGTGTGTGTGTGTGTGTGTGTGTGTGTGTGTGTGTGTGTGTGTGTGTGTGTGTTGTGTGTGTGTGCTTGTGTGTATGCATATATTTGTACGCTCGTGTGCATATGTCTGTGCGTGCACCCTCACGTGTGTATGTTAGTTTAGTTTAATATGTTTATTATGCACCCCATACCCATCCAGTGGGCAGTAGTCAAAAGATTACAGAGGTACAAAATTGGTCCAGGGACTGGACCCCAAAGTTTTGATAGTTGAGCAAGTTACAGAGGTAATGAACTCTTAATTTACAAAGGTAATGAACTCACAATTTACAAAGGTAATGAACTCCAGGTAGGTCTAGTCACAATTATGACAAGTTACAAAGGTATTTACAGATATGTGTGCGCACACGCTCGTGTGGGTGTATGACCCACTTAATATTTGTATTTATAACTCATTACAATTGTGACCAGGTGTGGACGTATCAGTGGCTCATTACTCTGTAATTTTTCATGACTGTAACCATGTATAGGAGTGAAGCTGATTCATTACCTCTGTAACTTGCCATGATTGTGACCAGATCTACCTGGAGTTCATTACCTTTGTAACTAGTTCACCTATCATAACTTTGGGGTCCAGTCACTGGACCCATTATGTACCTTTGTAATCTTTTGACTACCGCCCACAGGATGGGTATGTGGTGACTACCGCCCACAGGATGGGTATGGTGTGCATAATAAAGATATTAAACTAACTATGTAACATAAACCTTAAAACTTACTAACTTAAACCTGCTGCTGCCTCACCACCTAACACCTGCTGCCTCACCACCTAACACCTGCTGCTGCTGCCTCACCACCTAACACCTGCTGCTGCTGCCTCACCACCTAACACCTGCTGCTGCTGCCTCACCACTTAACACCTGCTGCTGCTGCCTCACCACCTAACACCTGCTGCTGCCTCACTACCTAACACCTGCTGCTGCCTCACTACCTAACACCTGCTGCTGCCTCACCACCTAACACCTGCTGCTGCCTCACCACCTAACACCTGCTGCTGCCTCACCACCTAACACCTGCTGCTGCCTCACCACCTAACACCTGCTGCTGCTGCCTCACCACCTAACACACTGCTGCTGCTGCCTCACTACCTAACACCTGCTGCTGCTGCCTCACCACCTAACACCTGCTGCTGCTACCTCACTACCTAAAACCTGCTGCTGCTTCACCACCTAACACATGCTGCTGCCTAAGCACCTAAAACCTGCTGCTGCTTCACCACCTAACACATGCTGCTGCCTAAGCACCTAAAACCTGCTGCTGCCTGACCACCTAACACCTGCTACTGTCAGAGAACCTAACACCTGCTCTTGCCAGAGAACCTGACACCTGCTCCTGCCTGAGCACCTAATACCTGACACACTCAACACATGAGCACTTAACACACTCAACACCTGAGAGTCAACAAGACACAGAGGGAGATATGATCATGTCTGGCGCCTTAATACACTATGTTTCATGGGTCAAACTCTCTCTATGTATCATCTAGCACATGAATGTTGTATTGTAATAAAGGTAGGTGTTACTCACCTGTGTTAGACATCACAAACACTGTTTATTGTTCACTTTATCACACTCACCCACCAACAACACAAGTTGTTGTTGTTGTTTATAGGGCCACTGACAGTGTACGTCGTATCGAGTCCGGTTTCTCGATGGGACGAGAGAAAATTGTTGCCCAAGGCTGGGCGATGAGAGAAAAGGAACAAAAGTTCCTTTGTAAATAGAGATAGAAACTTGAAGTTTCCAATTAGATCCGGTGGACCCCCTTGCCAAGCCTCAGCAGAGAGGGACGCCCACACTCCTACCTGAGTTCAGTAACCAGCTTCCCACCAAAGAACGTTCATTTATTTATTTATTTAATTATTTATTTTATGTCTTTGCAAATAGTACATTGAGATTATGTATTTACAATAGTGGGTTGCAATGCAAAGAGAGCCTCTATTATGCCTAGGAATTATGGGCCAACTTAACATTATTGGCTTACAGACTACTTAACTCTATTGGATATTGGATATTGGAAAGCCAGTGGCACTAATTGACAAGGACAGTAATAGGTTTAGTGGAATAACAGAAAGGAGCAGGAAGGGTAAAGAGAAAGGAGGGTCCTTAAATATATATTACACAAATAGTCGTAGTGCTAGGAATAAGATGGACGAATTGAGACTAGTTGCTAGTGCAGGTAACATTGATGTATTTGCCTTAACTGTGACGTGGTTCAACAAGAAAAATCGGGACATGCTTGCTGAATGTCACATACAGGGTTTTAAATTGTTTCATGTTGACAGAAACATCGGCGGGGGTGATGGGTGGCGCTCTATGTACGAGATCGCTTGAACTGTTGCATAAAAACGGGTATTAAGTCTGAAGTAACACATACAGAGTCTGTTTGGATAAAATTTTCAGAGGGACATGAAAAATTGCTTTTATGTGTGATATTCCGTCCCCAAACTTAGATAGGGACCAAGGGAGACTACTATGGGAAGAAATTGTTAAGGCTACAAGGCACGATAACGTAGTAATTCTAGTTAGTTTAATATGTTTATTATGCACCCCATACCCATCCTGTGGGCGGTAGTCAAAAGATTACAGATAGGAGACTTTAACTTTAGTCATATTGATTGGAATTTCATGACTGGGAATTAAGAATCAAACGAAGTGACATGTACTTAGCTATGTGAAGACCTGTTTGTGTGCTCTCTGTGAATCTGAGCCAGGATGCCCTCTCTTGAGCAACTTTACCAGCAGCTGAAAGAAGAGCTTAGGGTTCCTAACCAGGAATTATGGCGATTAACAGAGGAGAAAAAGAGGAAGGGGTAACAGTAATTATGGAAAATTTTCTAGGGTGCTTACCTGTATGTACCTCAACATTATATACATACCAGTAATCTCATTAGGAGACAATCATATTGTTTACCGTAGTCACCCCGTGTAGACATGTGAGAAAACTTAACCACCCCTGGTCGCGGCAAGTGGTCCCTTCGACCTCACAATCTTATCCATATCTATCCGAGACCAGTATGGATTGGATAGCACCCACAAGTACGGTGCTACTAATTAATTGTGGACTGTATAGTTATATTAGGTTTCGCTCTGAATGAAAAGGGGGGGGTAGGATACTCCTGGATACATCCATCATCAAGGGAAAACATTTGTCATAATCCCACCACTTACCAGATGTTCTCTGGTGGTCACTTCTTGATGTAGCTGGATCACGCATAACCTATTAATTACAACATAACACAACTGGCCAGCATAGGATGTATAACTAGAAAAAGGGTTACTTAAAAGTGGTGATTGATACTCTTTATTTCCTCATTCACCATTCATTTCGATGTCCTGCTACATCCTTTTATCGACGCGGTTTTCATTCCAGCAGGTCGAGGTATCCGTTGGTTTGTTCCCGCTTTAAAAGTCGTGATCAAGGAGCTTCACTTTCCTCGTCTCGGAACAACGAGGTTTAACGTTGTTCACTCGGAGCAAGGCGACTTATTTTCACTTCCCGCATTATCTTAACTCAATGTTATTATCACTGATTACATTACTATTCACAAGACGATTAACCTCTCATATATTATTATACACATTAGAGATCACTCCATTAAGATCTGGAGACCGATGAGTGATGATTAACAAGGGTAATTTTCCCAGGACACAGTCTCTAGTGACGTGCCGTCACCCGGTCCTACCCTTATTCACTCTTTTTACCCACTTTATTATGGTGGGTCCACCCGTAAATCCAAGTTCCTCACTCTCACAGGAACAGTTTACGACACTTTCCTATTATGAAATGAGGCCTATATTAATCTTTAGGCCGCCGTGAATGCCCAATTTCGTGGTTCCATGTTTTTCACAGCCTCCTACACATTCAAAACACTCCCGCCAGACCCCATGGCCCGCGTCACCTTCCCCCCCCCCCCCCCGCCACATCGCGCATAGACGCAAGGGAACTCTTGGTTCTACTTAATGTCAAATACATTTTTGATCATATCGGACACTATTAAACATCTATTAGCGCTATAGCCTTCGGGAAAATCACAAAAATTTTCCACCTGCGGCCGGGCGGGAGGGTCGTTGCTAGACGACTTACCTAATGTGGAGTACGACATTTTCCCTCTTCACTGGCCACCCATATTCATTGAACCCTCAAAATGGACTAATTAGGGTTCCATTCCTCTCAGGGGCATAAGCCTAAGCTCCCTGGATTTAATTTATTGGGCATACTGCCGATTTATGAGACTTTAACAATAACAAGTCTCTCTCAGTATCAAGTCAGCCCAGCACATTACTGCATATAGGTACCAACTCCATGGCCATCCATATTTATTGATCCCTCAAAATGGACTAATTTATGTTCCATTTCTCTCAGGGGCATAAGCTGTGCTCCCTGGATTAAGTTATGGGCATATTGAATTTTGATGACTTACAATAAACATGTCCTCTCTCAGTATCCCAAGTCAGTCCCAGCACTTACTGCATTATTATCATAACCCCTTCACATATCCTCATTAGTTCCTCTTCAGTTGACGTCACACCCGTAAAATGGTCCACATAGATTATTTACCCAATTACTTCGCTCCAGTGGACAACCCTAGTGCACTTAAGGTGTGGATTTATCGTCGCCCTGAAGTAAGAACAATTTATTTTTTAACTATTTTTTAAATTATATCTTATAAGCAGTCAACAATGTTTGGTGTCTTGGCCTCAGTTCGCAGAAGTGGGCACCATTAAACTGTCAATACGCCATCCTAATAATTAGCTAGAATTCTGTGACGGTCCGAGCTTCCACGGAAGTCGCACCAGTAATGTCCAGATTCACATTTTAACATCTTCAGGTATTGTTCCTGAGTAAAAGAATCATTTGGACTTTCCTCATTTATATTAATCCCTTGCTGTCCAGACTCCCACAAATTAGACTGGTTTCAACATCATTCTCGATAGAAGAATACTTTGTACTGGGTTGACCATTTCATGAGTTTAAGACACCGTGACCGTATTCACTACTTCCTCTAGGTCATTATTATAGGCGGTAGTCTGCCATATATTACATGGCCCGTACCAGTGTTGAGGAGAGTGACTGCCGCATGGTTTTGGATTTATGCCCTTTATCCTGAATTATTATACATCCCAAACGCCGGCAAGGCTACCTCAGCTAGGCATCATTTATTGCCATTAAGCTGCACTTTACATCAATTCACTGTAGTGTCAGGGTTATTAAACCTTATCATTATTGTCCCATTATTATATGATCACATACAACCCCGCCACATAACTGTATGGTGCCTTCCCTTCGTGCATTGATAGTAAACTGTTCATTTTGGTATGACAATCCTTTACTAATATGATTGTCTAGAAATCTGATAAATCTGTCAAGTTCTTTCATCCTCTCACTTTATATCCCAGAATTATAGTCATTACAAGTTTTTGTGAAATGATAACACCTGGCAGAAGGGGAGTCTCTCTTTTCCTGCCTGACCTCTTATTAATGGGTTACATTACTGAGGTACTTTATTCCTTTACCTTGATGTGAGGAACCAATTATTACTGATCCTGTCCTTGATATGTGCCTATTTATCTCTTATTTATGATTATTACCACTGGGATTATTTTCCCTTTTGAGACTTGACAGATACTCAGAGTCATTATGTGTTATCTCCTTAGAAACTGTTTGGCTGACTGGTCTGCAATTGAACATCTAATTCCTTCCGACCGAGTTTGATTTCTCCAGACCGTACTCTGGAGGTTTTGCAACCCACCCTTGGCATAATAGGATTGATCACTGCCTGGCTTACACCCTTTAATTTATTCAAAGCCTTACTTTTTACAGGCAGTTTTTTCTTCCAATAGTAATGTTGATTTAATTAAAGACATTCATTTCCATTCCATCTGCACAATTCTCTAGCAGAATCTCTTTCCACAGTCTTTTAAACCACAGTTTGTACATCAAATCTACTCTCTAAAGCATCTAAATATAACTTTAATTCATTTGGGTTTCTTTAGCGTGGTTCTTTGAGTTTCACTAATCAAATGCCCTTCGTCAGATGGCTTTTAATAGCTGTAATGATGCTTTCATTATCTAAAATTCACGGACTTGTTCAGCCAACATTAACTCCATTAGATCCAGTCATGGTTGTTAGGAATTATTAATTCAATGATTATTCAACTTAAGTAGGACGCCTTATAAGAGTAATTCTTGCACTTTACTCTTGTATAAATCCTACCACCATGTGCTAGCAATTTATTGGGCTAATTATCATCCATCACACGATCGATTAAACTTGTGCACCTACATCCACTTCCTTCAATCAGTCACTAATTATTAAGTCTAATTAATTCAATTAATTTTTTCACTGATTGCATCGGTTCCGGAAGGGACCAACGCGCAGATATGGAAATTTTCTAGGGTGCTTACCTGTCTGTACCTCAACATTATTATACATACAGTAATCTCATTAGGAGAAATCATATTGATTACCGTGAGTCACCCCGTGTAAACATGTGAGAAACTAACCACCCCTGGTCGCGGGCAAGTGGTCCCTTCGACCTCACAATTCTTATCCATATCTATCCGAGACCAGTATGGATTGGAGAGCACCCACAAGTATGGTGCTACTATTAATTGTGGACTGTATAGATTAGTATTAGTTTAGCTGAATGAAAACGGGGGGGGGGGGGTAGGATACACTCTGGATACATCCATCAGGGAAAACATTTGTACAATAATCCCACACTTAACAGATGTTCTCTGGTGGTCACTGATGTTAGCTGGATCACTCATAAAAAAAAAACCCTATCTAATTACAACATAAACACAAACTGGCCAGATAGTCTCTTATAACTTGAAGGAGGTACTTAACTGTGGGTGATTCGATCTCTTATTTCTCCATTCAACATCTCATTTCGATTGTTCTGCTACACCGACACGGATTTCATTCCAGCAGGACGAGGTATCCGGTTGGTTTGTCCCGCTTTAAAAGTCGTGACTCAAGGGAGTTCACTTTCCTTGTCTCGGAACAACGAGGTCTACGTGTTTCACTCGGAGCCAAGGCGACTTATTTCAATTCCGCATTATCTTAACTCTAGGTTATTATCACTGATTACATTACTATTACAAGACAATTTAACCTCTCCATAATTATTATACACATTAGAGATCACTCATTAAGATCTGAGACCGATGAGTGATGATTAAACCAAGGGTAATTTTCCCCAGGACACAGTCCCTAGTGACGTGCCAGTCACCCGGTCCTACCCTTATTCACTCATTTTACCACTTTATTACGGTGGTCCCGTAAATCACGTTCCCTCACTCTCCACCAGGAACAGTTACGACACTTCCTATTATGAAATGAGGCCTATATTAATCTTTAGGCCGCCGTGAATGCCAATTTCGTGGTTCCATGCTTTCCAGCCTCCTCACCACATTCAAAACACTCCCGCCACCCCCATGGCCGCGTCCACCTCCCCCCCCCCGCACATCCGCGCATGCACAAAGGGAACTCTTGGTTCTACTCTAATGTCAAATACATTTTTGACTCATATCGACACATTAAACATCTATTAGGCGCTATAGCTTCGGAAAATCAAAAAAATTTCCACAGTAATGTTGAAGGATCAGTTATGGAAGGAGAAAAGAGAATATGAATGTGTAAATTCAAGAATTATGTGGATTAAAGTTAAGGTTGGATGCGAAAAGTGGGTCATAATAAGCGTGTTGTAGTGATACTGCTCCTGTGGGGAGCAGCAGCAGGATAATACTGCACCACCTCTCGGGGGCCCTTAACAAACACAAACAGTTTTGGTGTGTGTCATGGCGCCAACACATGGTGTGTGATTCTCTTCTCTTCTATCCCTATATTAGTGATGCAGATTACATGGTGAGTTTAAATATGTGGCCTGTATTTATAACTTTTCTCTTGACATGTGCAAGACATCACCATCCCTGTAGAAGCCGTTATTAGATGAACTAGTCATCATATTTTGTTGTTGCAGAAGTACTATGAAGATTTTATGTTCAATAAAGCCTAGAGATAAGGCCTGTGTTTCTATCACAACAATTTATTGAACATAGAATCCTGGGCTACCTGGTGGTGATCCTGCGCTAGACTACATCACAACATGGAGCATTTACTGAAACTCGAGAGGCTAGACTGTGACCCCGCTTATAATGGTGTCTCAGGAATGGAAGCACTTGTTAAGACTTTCGAAAACTTCTTGGGAGCCCTTCCTAAAGAAGATCTAGATAAACTAAGTCTGCTCATCAATTTTGTGTCACTGTAGTGATACTGGTCCTGTGGGGAGCAGCAGCAGGATAATACTGCACCACCTCTTGGGGCCCTTAAACAACAACAACAGTTTGGTGTGTGTCATGGGCGCCAACACATGGTGTGTGATTCTCTCCTACTATATCCATTTATCAGTGATGCAGATTACATGGTGAGTTTAAATATGTGGCCTGTAGTTATAACTTTTCTCTTGACATATGCAAGACATCACCATCCCTGTAGAAGCCATTATTAGATGTACTAGTCATTATATTTTGTTGTTGCAGAAGTACTATGAAGATTCTATGTTCAATAAAGCCTAGAGATAGGCCTGTGTTTCTATCACAAACCAATTTATTGAACATAGATTCCTGGGCTACCTGGTGGTGATCCTGCGCTAGACTACATCACAATATGGAGCGTTTACTGAAACCTGAGAGGCTAGGACTGTGACCCAGCTTATCAACGGCCTGCTCAGGAATGGAAGCACTGGTTTTTAAGACCTTTCGAAAACTTCTTGGAGCCCTTCCTAAAGAAGATCTAGATAAACTAAGTCTGCTCATAAATTTTGTGCACCTAAGATATATGAGGTATTTCTGAGTGTAATCCCTACGAAGGATGCTATCGAAAAACCTCAAGTCTCAGTATATTTAAACCGACAAATGAAATCTTTGCACGCTATGCCTTGCAACTCGCCGCCAGCAGATTGATGAATCCTTAGAGGAATACTTTCAAGGCACATGAAAATTTTAGGTAGGACTGTCACTTCCAAGCAGTGGCAGCTGCCTCTGTATTGTTGAAGAGTCCATCAGGGATGCTTTTATCAGTGGCCTGCAATCACCAATAATAATAGGGGGGGGCGCAAAAAAAAAAAAGCGGTTTATTGGAGAATAAAACTCTCGACTTCAGCGCTCTTTGACCAGGCAAGAGCTCTAGATTCAGACCCAGAAGAATTTGAAGTATACAGTACCACTCAGCCCTTCTCGGATGGTAAGTGGCTGCAATTCCTGACCCAAGACTCTTGCCAAATGAAGTTACTGTGGTAACCTGCCTCAGTGACAGCAGCAGCAGGTACAGTGTGTTTCTTTTGTGGTTTTCAAGACATCCACGTCCAAAGTGTCCTGCTCGTGAAGCAAATGTGGCCAATATTTGCACAAGAAAGTCACTTTGCTAAAGTATGTCGTGCTAATGCATTCACAGAGGTAGTGCCTCCACACATTCCAGTGAATCATGCGACTCTTAGCAACAGTGACTTCTGCGGCTACTCCAAATTCACTGTCAAAGGCAGTTGTGAAAGTATTCATCAAAGGAACAGAAGTAGATGGTCTTATGATAGTGGCAGTCAGAAGAGTTTCATCAACCTTGACTTAGTTTAAAACGGCTCTCCTTGACTCTACATCACTCAATCAGGTACCGTTTCCATGGCATCACATCTCTCTCTATTCAGACCTTAGGGTTTTGTAAGGTAAATCTCAGAGTTATGGAAAGGATTTATCAAGATGTACATTTAGCTATTCTGCCACAACTGTGCTCTGATGTTATCCTTGGTCAGAGACTTTCAGAAGTTTCATTGGTTTAGTGTCACTTAACATATGGAGGTGAATGCTCCTCTTGTTGTCTGTGGACTTTTAGCACTTTAAGGGTAGGACCCACCAAAGCTGTTTGCAAATCTTACCGCGGATTGCCATTCCTATTTCAGCTAAGTCACGCCGCTATTCTTATGAGGATCGGATGTTCATTGAGAAAAGAAACTAAGAGGTGCTGAAGGAGTGTATTATAGAACGAGTGATTCCCCTTGGCGTGCACAGGTTGTTGTTGTTTAAAGATGGTTATAGAAACGGAGGACTGGCTATCGATTACTCTGAGACAATCAAACAAATTTACCTTCTTGATGGGTACCCTCTACCTCGAATTGACGGATACAGTGAAACAAAATTGCTCAGTACTATGTG